>OV815290.1:3177767-4415665 GCA_929108145.2 Limnephilus rhombicus | reverse complement strand
TCAGAAATAGTATGTACGAGTCAATGTGTGAGTGTGAATGAGGCAAAGAGTGTGTGCCAAGACCAAGTTGTTTGATGGTCCGTCCTATCGGCCTACCCCTGCGGGGAAACGGCGTGATGTTTAGTTAGTTTTTCTTGTATTTCTTGTTTTTAATAAAATACTAAAAAGTTTAATTGAGTTTTTCATTTTTCTGTTGAAACCAGAGAAAAGTCAAAGTCGATACTATCGTAGGAAAGCTAAATCTTATTTGAAATTGTTCTTCCCCTTTTGAAGGGATTGAAATTTCAACTAATTTTAGGTTATTTTTACGACAGTTGGTTTCTTCGCAGGGCAACGGGTTTCAATCTGACAAAGCTCTGTCCGGAGAAAATGAGCAGTAAAGAAAAATAAGCTCATTTTCTCAAGGCAGCGATCTGTCAGATCCAGCTCTGTTCCCTGGGGAACATTTTGACATTTAATTTTATTTTTAAAATAACATTATAGGCTAATAAATTGGGTAGGTACTGAAAGATAATTATATTGTTTATGGTGGAGCCTTTTATTTTGTTTCCTCTATCCCCTTGTCTATGGTATGTGTGACGACAGAATTGCGCATATCGAATAAAAAGTCGTCAAATATAGGTATGTATATGTCAAATAGCGTTGACACTTGGTCCATAGAAAAACCACGAAGTTATCAATCTAATGACTGATTTATTTATGGCCGTGCAATAACAGAATTGGCCGGGGCACACGTACACTTCCGACCGCGTGCCTCGCCCCCAGGCTAAAGCGGAATTTATTTATTTATTTATTAACGCCCTTTTTCGGGGCTTTTACACATGAATAGTAAGAAATATACAGTATTTATTGTACATAACTGAACTGCCTTCGTAACAATATTTTATATTTGTTTAAAGATAAATTGAATATGTCCACTGACTTGGTATGCGACCCTCCCGCCGAAACGCCGTGTCCGCCTGCCGGCCGACCCCTTGCGCTAAAAACGGTATTTTTGTGTACTGTGGAGATTCCATCACAGTACAGAAAACTATCTTTATTAAACTTTTAATTTTTCTATTGTTTTAACACTTTCATAAACCTTCCTATACATACTTGAACTTGTTTATTTCTAACATTAATTGTTGATTTTTTTGCCTGTCCGCCCCTTGTGCCCCCCCCCCCCCCCCCCCCCCAGAAAAAAATCCTAACAGTGGTTGTTGATTTTTTTGCCTGTCCGCCCATTGTGCCCCCCCCCCCCAGAAAAAAATCCCGGATCCGCCCTTGTAAATATATGTGTAATTTAAAACCCCTAAAATTATGAAAAATTGACTACTTAATGGCCTGTATGTCGTAATATAAAATACATATCGATCATTCAGTTCATTGGTCAGACAACTCCGAAAAATCGATATTTAAGTTGAGTATGCAGTTATTTGCAAAAGTGTACCCCCTATCTGGTACAATACTCAGTTTACTCATAAACACCACCAACATCTATTATAATGCACAAAAACTTGTAGTGAATTAAACAAAGTGTTGATGTTTTCTGGGTCGACAGCAGGATATTTCAAAATGTTCTTACTAATGTACCGGACCTGGACCATTATGCCTCCCGGGGTTATTTTGTATTATTTTTAGTATGTAAAACACAGACAAGTGTAAATAATATTTGATTTATAGTGAACATTCAAATGTTCCTTTCCTCATTTTATCTCAAAACTTAGTATTACAGTATCTGTTCTAGATATTTTTTACACATTTGGAAAAAAATTAAATTCAGTTTGTACGAGTATTTTGGGCTCAAATACAAATTTAAAATTTGTTTGAAAAAGGCTGCGCAGCCGTTCCTCTTAAGGTTAAACGTCGCGTACGTTTTAATCTACGCATTCACAGATGGCGCCAATCAAATTATTTTAGGTTTTTAATACTTCTTGCACGTTTTGCTTTAAAATATTGAGGTGAATTAATTGTTTGCGACCGTACATATTTAATATGAATAAATAGTTTTGTCCATAAACAAACCCAAATCTTTCATGAAAAGCTGAAAAATACAATATTGGATTGAGTCACCGATACAAAATTGAATTTTTCAGCCTTGAAAGATTTGGGTTTGTTTATGGACAAAACTATTTATTTATATTCATATTAAATGTGTTCGGGCGCAAACAATTCATTTACCTTAATATTTTTAATCGTAACGTGCAAAAAGTATTAATAACCTAAAATAATTTAATTGGCGCCATTTGTGAATGCATAAAAATAAATTGTAGAAGACCTTGTGTGTATTTATTTACTGTAGTTGTATCAATTCAATCACAATATAATTCTCACCAAATAAATTTCCTTAAACTTAAAGAAAAATTTAACAGCTTAGTAACTGGCACTATTTAGCGTTGTTTTAATAACTGTGGTAGAGAGAGGTGCGTAATTTATTAGTGTGAAGATAAATGAAATATTTTTTTATAAAACATATTTTTATTTACATACCACATTAAAAAGTAGCAGAGATAATATAGCTATCATTACTTGTAAAATTAAAGGCTGTCTTAGTCATTTTATTTTTAAAGTTTTTATTCCAGCAGGACTGGGAGGATAGTGCAATCCCAGTCTGCCATATTACATAAACATATATATATATATAAAAATCTAAAAATTAAAAATCTAAAAGAAATAAAATGTGCTTACGAGGGTCTTTTTGAGGAGAAGAAGGAGCATGAGCGTAGCCAGGTTTTGATTTAGGGTGGGGAAAAAATAAAAATCTAGAGTAGGTAACAACTTATTCATGCTTAAGGCTTTATGAATGCAGATAATAAGAACTGAAAAAAGGAAAAACCATCCTATGAAGTGCTGTAAATTTGAAAATGTGACTCAGTGGACAATCCCGGAGCTCATGCATCGGCAGGCCAGGCATGGGGCAAACGCTCCACCTTTCCCTACCGTGCCTACGCCCATGGGAAGGAGTGAACATAGGTCTTGTAGGAGGGAGGAAACACAGAGGCCGGCAAATCATTCCACAGCTTAGCTGTCGAACTCAAGACCGAGTCGTAGAAATGGCCCGTTCTCATGTGACAAATGGATTCTAGATCACTAGTAGGATATTTCAAAATGTCATAATAATAAATGTCATACTAATTAATAGACAGTCTCCCAGTGTTATTTTACATCATTTTAAGTATTTAAAACAGAGACAAGTGTAATTAATATTTGATTTATGGTGGACATTTGAATATATTTTCTCAAAACTTAGGATTTGGAGATGTCTGACTAAATCAACTGGACGATCAATATCTGGACTAGATATTTCATACACATTTGAATAAAAAAATATTACACAATGTCAGTGGAGACTTTGAAATTACGGTTTGGAGGGATACCCTTTATCAACTTTCTAACTACCTTCATCACCTTGCACCGCAGTGGGAGGGATGGATTCATACGACCGTCACTCCTGGACACACTTACCCCCAGATTCCTACCCACCCCTAATACCCTTTTCCTTCCCAGAACTTCCTCTCCTAAAAAGACACTCCTCACAGCATCCCCAAAGATGAAATAGGCCCTGCGGGGAATTATTTTTCCCAGGGCCTCCTATGTGGAGCTAATGTAAAAAAAACAATGTTTTCACTCATACCGTCATACCGGGCAGTCTTCTCACCCACATTACTGTTTTTGCCCATGTACATCTCAAAATCATAGACGAGCCCACCTACCTGGCTACTGGCCACTGGCCACACTGTGACTGGCTACCGCTCGGGAGAAGGCTTTGATGCCCCACTCGTGTGGCTTATTTTTTTATGTATTGCATCAAATTACTTCTACCTTTGAACAGTATCATGAGCTCGTCTACAGAATTGAACTCCTCAGGTTCCACCTTGACCTTATTTTCATGCGGGGCATTTAACAACGGCCATATTTTAAATAGTTTGTCATAACCCTGGCATCCTCTCGGAATCAACGTGTTATTGTTGTTTAAATGAAAACACAACCGCAACTTAATGAAACGATTTCTAGGCATGACATCTGCGATAAGAGATAGCCTTTTATCGTTTACCCAGTAAAGGTGGAATGCCGGATACTTGAGGATACCCATCATGATGTGCATTCCTAAAAATCAGTTCATTTCGTTGACTGAGGTGTTTACGCTAATGCTATTTTTTGTACAGAATACAAATTTGTCTACTCAACAATATTTTTTATAGTGTTTTCATCTATGAAACATAAAAAATATTGTAGACAGACATATTCAGTGGTGGGTTTGAAAAGGTCACATCACAGTGAGAGTCAACATGCTCGTAATCTTTCTTGATCCACCGTATATCAGCTCTCCGTCCATGGGAAGTTGAGGCTTTAGCGGGCTGTCCTAGGGGTACAGTGTACAGTGCAGGACTCTGACTCCCTCCCTGTGGCTGCTGTCTCTCTTCCAAACTCTATAAATGAAAAAATATTACTTCATAGTTTCATTTAAAACCCAGACATGTTCATTGTTTTATAATAACATCAAACGCAATAATCGCTAGCAATAAGAAATATGTAATGATAAAAGTACTTGATGGATTTCTACCAATGGATCCATTCCAAGAGGCTTGGCTTGGCTCAATGCATCCCTCTGCAGGATTCTGGAAAACTTCTAAATATTCCACTGGCCAGCCCTCTTCGTCTTCTCCTCCGTCTGACTCCTAGCCTCCTTCCAGTATCATGGTGATCTAATCATGTAATAAATTTCTGAAGTAATATAAAAATAAGTTAGATGTAATATATAAATAAGAAGTATTTAAAATAAATAAATATAGGTATATTGAAATAATCAAAATAATATCAAGTAAAACAAACACCAACGACCAATGTGCCAGCTCGGGAACATGAATGTTTTTTCCAAAAACAAAATTAAAAACCAATGTTTTTGAATGGAAATCATATTTATCTATTAGATTAGACATGTAAAATAAAGTAATTATTATTTTCAACTTTATTTTTTACCTATGGTGAAATCGGCGAAATCCATGTGACATCCGAGATATGTCAGCTGTCAAGCGTCAAACAAGCGTTTCGAATTCGAAGACAGTAATATTTTGTGTTGCCAGTACGCGATTGTTATCTTTCTCAAGCTATACGCAAAATACGGGGCTATTTGTTTCATACATAAAAATGGATTGAAAAACTATTATACAGTGTAAAACATTTGATGTAAATTACTAAAATTCACAATTTTGGAAACTAAATGTAAACTACTAAGTGTTTTTTTGAAATGAAAACTTCGTCAGCACGGCAATCTTCACAAGCCTACTTACAATTAATGCAAAAAAACAGTTTATATTCCTTTCTCAATAAATGAATTCAAAACTTACCCCAACATTAATACACAACAAAAAATGTAAGAAAAAGTCTGTAATAATTCATGTACCATATTAAACCATACAACTAAAATAAAGTACCTCGGTGTAATAGAGAACTCCAGTCCATTTTTTTTAATGAATAATGACCTTCTGACTTAAATAACTTCATATATTTTTTTAGAGTTTGTTTTAATAGTTAAAATAATTTTCAAAGTTTTAATTTTTCAAGATCCCCTGAAAAACACCGCACTTATAGTGAATCGTGTGACGTTATCACTCCTGAAAAGTTTTTCAACAGGTGTTCATTTTGTATGACGGTTATACGGAAGAAAGTATGGTACTATTCGATAAGTTAGAACATTATTTAGGTGGAATTATTTATTTATTATATTACTAGCTTTTTCCTGCGGCTTCGCGCGCATTTTGTAAGGGGGGGTTCCCACTTCGCCTCTTCCACCTCCCCCCCTCTCACCGCCCTCCCTCCCCCTCCCCCCCTCCTCCCCCCCCCCCTCCACCCCCACCCACCACTAATTCATTATGGAATCATTGGATGGAGAAGTGCATAGGAAAAAAATTTAAGTCCTGTAAAAGTGGTACAAAAATTATTTCTTTAAGTAATTAAAATACAATGTCTTGTTCGATATGGTTTTTTGAGAAAACCGTGGAGGTATAAACGACCCAAAAAACCACGCATCTGGTAACACTGAATGGCAGATAAATTAATTCTTGAATAAAATCAGTCAGCAAATAGCCATTAACAAACAAAAAAAGTCAGAGACATCTCGCGAGGCACCCGCTCCAACCCTTACGTGTGAACGCTCAACGGGCCAAACGCTGATACGAACTGGCGAGTGACTGGAGCGTTTCGCCTGCGAGTCGATCGCGTTTACACGTACGTTTCCGCCAACGATTCGGAGCGAAGTGTGCTGAGACTCGCAGGCCAAACTCTGCGTGTAAACCCCGCTAATTGCGGGGCGGAGGCGAGTGAAACGTCAGAATGATATCTCCATAGACAATAGAAAAAATTATTTCACATTCGGAGATGTCAAATGAAAATGTATAAATATATTTATGAAACTTAGAAATTACATTCCTAGACCAGAAACATTGTAATATAATTGTAAACATTGTATAATAATATGCACATTGTTATGTTCAATAAAAAAAAAACACCTCAAAGTCTATTATACTATCTCCTTTCTGAAGGAAGCCGAAATCGACACACAACTATTTGGAGCGGTAAAGTGCTCCCATTAAAAAAAATGACCGATAAAAAAGTAGATTAAAATTTATTAAAAAAAAAAAAAAAAATTTTAATGATATATATATATGTGAAGCATAATTTTCAATTCATGTTATCTTTAAAAAGCTTGTCCCCTTTTAATATGCAATGTTGTACTCGGGTAGTAAAAAGGAATAGACTTTTAAAGGATTGTTAAGACTAATATAATTTGAACTAAATTATGTCAGGGCGTCAATGGTTATCTGCAATATTGAACATTTGTGATTTATTTAGTTTTATTGTCGGCGTTGCGGCTTTGTTACATTTTTTCATCATTCCTTCGATTATTTCCTTCTGGGGCATTGGTTTACTGAATCCTATGGGTTTTGGTACATTTTTATATAATACTATTGTTTTCATACTTATTTTTAACAGTTTATTAGTATGGTTTTTCCTAATACCCTCCGGATTATTTTCAAAGTATATTTTATAGGTGTTTTGTCTATTAAAGTGCACTAACATTGTTTTTTTGTTAAAATATTATTCAAATTATAAAAGGTACATAAGACCTAGACAAACCTCACCCCATGACCCCGGCACTCCTGCTAAGAAACCAAACGTAGACAACCTTACTACTTGGGGTGACCTACGGCAGGGGTGTTGGTTATCCAATAAATGGTTCCAGGGCTGTTCGCCTGATGGCAAAGCCAACTCTGTGACTCTTTTAAAACTCCAGAGGACGCGTGGCGTCTTATCATATTATAATGTTAAAAATAAAATTAACACTGGAACAAAATATTGTATCACTGGAAGAAAAAATTCAACATGAACTAATTAGTCTACAAAAGAAGATCATAGAACTAAGAAATTAATATTAAAAACAATCATCACTACACACAGAAACTCGAAGAAATTAATCAAAATAACAAAAAATCATACGCAAGTGCACTAAGTAACAATAAAAACTTTGCAGAAACTTCATATAATGCAGAACAGAAATACGCCATTTTAATTACCTCAAAAAACACCTTGAAGGCCGAGGACATAAAAATAAAAATTCAAAAAAATATTAATTTAACAAAAAAAAAAGTTGGAGTAAATGGAGTAAAAAAGATCGGAGAACAAAAATTTGTGATTTCTTGCCAAAAAAAAGAAGATGCAGAAAAATTAACCGAAGAGATAAATAAAGTAATTGGAAAAGAAGTATCGGCTGAAGAAATAAAAAAAAAGGAAACCGTGCTTAATATTGAAAAGGCTGCAATGCCAATTGACTGAAGAAGAAATTATAGACGGGATTGTACAACAAAATGAAGGATTAACCCTAGAAGACAAAAAAGACATTAAGCTTATCAAGGAATTAAAAAATAAGTACAATGAAGGAAAAGAAAACGACACCACTAACTACATTATTGAAACAAATGGAAAGTTAAGGAAAAAACTAATAGAGAAAAAAAAATAAACATCAAATTCCAAAGAGTATACGTAGAAGACTGCAGCCCGCTCAGACAATGTTACCATTGCCTCAAGTTCGGCCACACAGCCCAAAGATGTCTCGCCAGGACGCAGCCTCCCATTTGCCCTCATTGCACTAAGGAACACGTATTATCCAAATGTGAAAACAAAGAACAAACTCCAATCTGCAACAACTGCTGTGTCCAAAACAAAAGGTTTGATATGAACTATTCCACCGATCATAGAGTCGATAGCATAAAATGCCTTTACCGGCAAAAAATGCTTCAAATTGCTAAAGAGCGCATTGACTACGAATAAATATTGTAAATTTTCATTTCCTCAAACTCTTATCTAAAAATTAACAATGAATGATTCTTTCTGTAACATAGCATTAGGTAAAAAAGTATGCATTGAAGAAAGCTTACATCACTCTATAAGAGATTTCTATTTTATTTGCACTGAAAAAGGATTTACTCAATTTCATAAAAAGATTAAAAGCGTAAAAATTTTTTTTGAAAAATTAATAATATCTTTAAAAGAAATAATTTTTTTCCCGGGCTTGATTGGGTTAACAAAGACCTACTCTACTGGCGAAACTAATTACTCCATTCCAGGGTACCATGTAACAATAATAAGAATAAACAAAAACTCTGATATTGGAATACCTATTTCCAGCCAGTATAATGTTCCCAATATTAATGATTATGATGTTTTTATTTTAATGTTTATAGTTTATATTTTAAATATAAAATTTAAAAACGTAAATAAATTATATATTTATATGTTGTTATTTCAGCCACCATATCTATGTATACATAGTGTATATTTAAAATTCTTTGCCTCTACCATTTGTCATTACAAATTACATAAATGTATCCATAAAATAACTAACCTAAAACTGCAAAATGAATGATTTTTTATGTAACGCTTTGGATAAAAAAATTTGTATAGAAGAAAATTTGTGTCACTCCATAAAAGATTTCAATTTAATTTGTCCTGATAAAGGATTTAGCCTATTTCATGTAAATATTAGAAGCATAGAAAGGAACATGGATGAATTAATAATATTGTTTAGATTTAAAGCCAGGACTCAAACCAATTATGAAGTTGAGTTACCATCAAAGGTTGGATTGCTATCCAAGAATTACCTGATTTGTTCGCTAGATGTCGATAGAATCATTTCATTCTTTGTCCTTTCTCACACAACAAACAAGGGTAAATATAGATGCGAAACCGTTATAAAAAGGCTTGCATCAGTAAAATTAATTTACTTCTTTACAAAAACTTGCACTAAGAATTTAAAATACTACTGAACCCTTGTCCGTTGGGTGAGGGAAAGTTATTGTCGTCAGTTTGTAAATATTCACATCATAACAATAAAAAATCAAGAACTTAAAGTGAAAACCAAAAAGTGCTTCATTTATAAAAAACCAGTCTACCCAAAGAAATTCTCCTGAGTGAAGACCTACATTTTTTACATTTGATCCTTCGAGCCGTATGATCCCACGAGCGGATACGATTTTTTCGGCTGAATACGATCCTGGGAACCAGATCAAAAAATCAATGAAAGCCAGACATGAACCAGCAATAAACCAGGAGAATTCTGATGAAGCGGATCCACAACAAGGGCAAGTGACCATCCTAATTATCCATTTTGATCCCATAGAAAAAACAAATTCGGTTAGACCACTTCGGTATTTTATTGTTGTTGATATAAAAAATCGCAGCGGGCTAGTTGTTACAATTGATATTGGCGAGATTTTTTGTGGCTGGCTATGATTATAGTGTCGCAAAAAACATAAAGATCGGAGTTTTTTGTGTTTTCATTGATTTGTTTTTTTGGTGTTGATGTTTCGATACTGTCAGTAGAGCAGGCGACGAGTACGAAGTACTGTCGTTATTTATTTGCAACTGAAACTAACAAGGTTTTTTGTGGCTAGTCATATGATTATGCTACCGCAAAAAACAGAAGGATAATTATTATAATGCATGAAATGTATTAATTGATTATTCAAATAATCTGAAAGCGAACGTTGGACGTTATTTTGACTACCGAAGTATTGTTCCAGTCGGTAAGGCAGGGCGGTAGGCACGAAGTGATTCCGCCATCTGTAAAAAGTCAAATTCCGACGCGAGCTCTCATAACAAAATAATAACAATAGATTTTCTTTGTTGTTGAATACATGCATCTAGTGTTTTGTTAAAACAAAAGGAACTATCTCGAGTAAAAGACAGTGCAAGTTTTTAGTGTTTAACCGTGGTTAGGATTGGGCCACACCAGAACGATCAGTGAGTATTGTTAAATTGATTGTTATTTACAAAAATCATGGATTTAAAAGTGTTAATTGCCCAGCGCGGCATATGTAAAGCCAAATTAACCAGATTCAAGGATTACTTAGAGAACAGGGAGTTATTAATTTCTGAAGTCGAAATACGCATTCAAAAATTCGAACCATTACTAGACATTTTCGAAGCGTTGCAAGAAAAAATTGAAACATTATCGCAGGATGAATTAGAAAAAGGGAACGAACGAGAAATGTTTGAAAACTCATATTATAGTGTATTGGCAAAAGCCAAAGATAGATTAAACGAAACCAGTAAAATCGTCCGTTCCAAAAGCGTCAAGCTCCCAATTTTAGAACTACCAAAGTTCGGCGGAAATTACGAAGATTGGTTACATTTCAGGGATGCATTCATTTCATTAATTGACAGCAACGACGAATTAGATGTTATTCAGAAATTCTATTATTTGAAATCTTGTTTGTATGATGATGCGGCAAGACTGATTGCGTCCTTACCTACAACTCGTGATAATTATTTCATTGCGTGGGAAATGATCACGGATAGGTTTCAGAATGACAGGGTAATAATAAATAAACATGTAAATGCATTGTTTAAATTGCAAGAAATAAAATCAGAAAATCATGTGGCATTACGAAAATTATTAGATGAAGCCCAATTGCACTTAAAGGCATTAAATAATTTAAATCTACCCACTGAAAGTTGGGATATATTATTAATTCATATTTTGTCAAATAAATTGGATAGCGAAACCAGAATGCGCTGGGAACAATATCCAATAAAAAATAAAATTCCCACTTATGAAGAGTTCATGAAATGTCTATACGAACGAGTGCAAGTTTTAGAATTCTCAGCACCAAACGACAAGCGACAGAATCATGCCAAGGGATTTTCTTCTTATTTTAAAAAAGAAACTTATGTTTCGTTATCATCGCAACATTTAAAATGTATTAATTGTAATCAAAATCATAGAATTTATAATTGTCAAAAGTTTTTAAATCTAGGAATAAAGGATAGAATGACAACAATACGTCGTTTGAAGGCTTGTCTGAAATGTTTGGCGGTAGGACATAAAATTCAAGATTGTAAAAGTAAATATGATTGTCGCAAGTGTGGTGCGAACTCACACAACACTTTGTTACATTTACAAAATGAAGATAAAATGCAAAGTCATCAGGGAAGCGATACTTCTTCAAAAGAACCTCTTGTTAACAATCATGCAACGAAAACATCCAACGATTTCATTTTATTATCAACGGCAGTGATTAACGTGAGAAATAATAAAGGAAATCCAATTAAAGCTAGAATTTTGTTGGACTCCGGAGCACAGTCTAATTTCATTAGCCAGGAATTCGCTTCTAAATTGCAATTAAAAATTAGAAAAACTGATATCCCTATTACCGGAATTCATAATAAAATGCAGCATATTAAAAACATTGTGGATTTGGAAATATCTTCCAATTATTCACCATATTCAAAGAGGATTGAATGCCTAGTATTGTCGGAGGTGACCAGTAATCTGCCGCAAATCTCATTTCAGAAAAAAGGCACCGGCATTCCCCAAGGATTGCAATTGGCGGATCCAAACTTTAATGAAACCGGCCCGATAGACATGTTGATCGGGGCTGACACCTTCTGGGAAACTCTGCACTCTGACCGGATGAAGATTCAAGATTCCGGACCAATATTGCAACGAACCGAATTTGGATGGCTGGTTTCAGGACACATCTTCACTTCAGAAAAGAGGCCAGTAAAAATTTGTAATCTTTCACTCAACTTAATACATAAGCAAATTGAAAATTTTTGGAAATTAGAGGAGCTAAGTCCTATTAAACATAGGAATCACGAGGAGCGAGCATGTGAAGAAAGCTTCACAGCTACTCATGAAAGAGATGGCAGAGGCCGTTTCATAGTAAGTTTACCACAACGCCCCTGTGCGAAACAGCTAGGCGAAACTCTCCCTATGGCGGAGAAGAGATTGTATAATTTGGAGAAAAAATTAGCCTCAAACCCAGAATTAATGAAAGATTACAAGAATTTTATGCAGGAGTACAAGGACTTAGGTCATATGACGCAATGTGAACCACCGTCACCAAATCAAATACACTACTATCTGCCTCACCATGCGGTGATCAAAGAATCTAGTACAACTACTAAGACCAGAGTCGTATTCGATGGATCGGCTAAATCCTCAACTGGAATTACCCTAAATGATGCCCTCATGATTGGGCCGATATTGCAAAAGGATTTATGTGCACATCTATTGAATTTCAGAAAACATCAGTACGCGTTAACGGCCGACATAGAAAAAATGTACCGGCAGATATTAGTGCAGTCGGAGGATAGAAACTTACAACGTATCCTTTGGAGAGACTCACCCAGCGAGGAGATTCAACATTATCAGCTGAATACAGTCACCTACGGTTTGGGACCATCATCATTCTTAGCCACCAGATGTTTGGAGCAGCTAGGAAATGAAAATCAAAACACAAATCCCAAGGTCAGTCAAATTCTTAAAGAAAATTTTTACATGGATGACTTAATAGCTGGCGACATTGGTGAAGAAGATTGCTTATTAATCAAGAAGCAACTATCTGCTATTCTAACATCCGCTGGCATGAACCTAAGAAAGTGGCGGTCAAATTTGTCGTCGCTATGCTCAAATCAGGAGGAGGTTAGCGATATGATTATAAAGGATAACGCAAAGGAAGGAAAGATATTAGGTCTTTCTTGGAATAATCAGCAGGATTATTGGAAATATACTGTAGAGCCCATAACAAAACCAATTAGAAGCAAACGTCAGATGTTATCCTGCATAGCATCCATTTTTGATCCCCTGGGTCTGATAGGACCTGTAACAGTAGTAGCGAAGCTATTAATGCAACGTTTGTGGCAGAGCAAAACTCAGTGGGATGATGATATACCCCCTGAAATTTTGAAAGTTTGGAGAACTTATATAGAAGAATTGCCGCAGATAAATAATTTAAAGGTACCTAGGAAAATCATTTGTCAAAATCATGTGAATTTGCATTTGCATGGATTTTGTGACGCATCACAGAAAGCCTACGGGGCCTGCGTGTATATGGTTTCCACCGATGACTCGGGTGGAATCCACTCCAATCTAATAATTTCTAAATCAAGGGTGGCACCCTTAAAAAACACATCTCTACCTAAACTAGAATTGTGTGGAGCTATATTGTTAGTAAGATTAATTAATTATGTGAAGGGAGCTATTGGTATGCCAGATGTATCTACTACTTACTGGTGTGATTCTCAGATAGTCTTGTGTTGGATAAGGGACCAACCAGCTAGGTGGAACACCTTTGTTGCTAACAGAGTGAGCGAAATTCAAGAATCAAGTCGACCAGCACAATGGAAGCATGTGAAATCAGAGGACAATGCAGCAGATGTACTATCCAGAGGTAGTAGGACTTCTCAATTATTGACATCCACCATATGGTGGCACGGACCCGATTGGCTAACCCTTACAGAATCCGGTTGGCCATGCGGAGAATCTACGTGCATAGATCCACCTGAGGTGAAAACAAAAACTGTAGTGTTGGCATCAGTAACACAAGATTGGGACATTTTTAGGAAATACTCATCTCTAACCAAATTGCAAAGAGTAACAGGTTATTTACTTAGGTTTTTATTTAATTGTAGGAACCCATCGCTCAGGCGTTATGGTCAATTAAAAGTAAGTGAATTAAATGACTCTTTGAATGTTTTAATATCCAGAGCGCAAGCTTATTCCTTCAGGGAGGAGATACGAGCCTTGCAGTCGGGCAAGGATGTCCTAAAAAGTAGTAATTTGCACTCACTAAATCCTTATTTGCATAATGATTTACTTCGCGTAGGCGGCAGGCTTTCCAAAGGAAAATTGCTGTCAATAAACCAACAACATCCAATTTTGCTGCCACCACATCATAGTTTAACCGAATTAATTGTAAAAAACTACCATCATTTACATTTGCATGCAGGTACTCAAACCTTATTGGCAATAATCAGATTGAAGTTCTGGCCAATAATGGGAAAAAATTTAGTGAAAAAGATTATAAGAAAATGTATAATATGTTATAGATCAAATCCAAAGACGATGCAGCAAATAATGGCAGACCTTCCAGCCGAAAGGATAACGGAATCTAAACCTTTTACGATAAGCGGGATCGATTATTGTGGACCTTTTTTGATTAAGTCGGGTACCCACAGAAGAGCTAGTAACGTAAAAGCTTATATATGTTTATTTGTATGTATGGTGTCAAAAGCCATACACTTAGAACTTGTACTGTCTTTGAATACAGAAAGTTTTTTAAATGCTTTGAAACGCTTTATCGCGCGCCGTGGAAGGCCGAGTAAATTATTTTCAGATAATGCTACTAATTTTAAAGGCGCGAACAATCAGCTACGGGATATTTATGATTTTTTGTCAAGCTCTAGCGATGAAATCGAGAGATCATTATCAGAGCTATCAATTCAATGGGGGTACATTCCGCCAAGGGCGCCGCACTTTGGAGGCCTTTTGGAAGCCGGGATAAAATCTGTGAAATATCATTTGAAACGAGTAGCAAGTAACTCCTTATTAACATATGAGGAATTTAATACCGTTTTGTGTCAGATTGAATCTTGTTTAAATTCTAGACCTCTTACCCCATTGTCAAATGATCCAAATGACCTAAACTCCCTCAGTCCCGGTCACTTTCTTGTTGGTGAAAGCTTGGCGGCGATTCCAGAACAAGATCTACAAAATATTTCAGTCAACAGGCTGAATAACTATCAAAAGTTATCCTTACTAATACAATGTTTTTGGTCGAGGTGGCGATTGGAATACCTGGCTCAGCTCCAAGGCAGAACGAAGTGGACCAGCGGACCTAATGCGCAGTTAAAACCAGGCGATATGGTGGTCTTGAAGGAAGACAACCTACCACCATGTGTGTGGAAACTCGGACGTGTAATTGCAGTTCATCCAGGAGCTGACGGGAGGGTGCGTGTGGCAACTCTCAAAACATCGCATGGAACTACTCAGAGGGCGATTTCAAAGCTGTGTCTATTGCCAATAGACGATAACGAGGAGCTGAAGATGTCAACATCCCCACCCAACGGACCGGACGCTGTGTGAGCGCAAAATGAAAGAAAAAAGAAGAAAGAAAAGCTTGTGCTTTATAAAAAAAAAAAGAAAAAAAAAACAATATAAAAATTTGTACTTTCAAAGTAAAAAGTGCAATAACAATTTTACGTTAAGCAGTATCAAAAATTTCCTGTGCGTGAAAGGTGAATAACAGTAAAACTGGTGCATAAAAGTAGCCAAAAAGGACAAACATAAGAAAATAATAATAAATTAAAAGTAAAAACCAGTGTTAAAAGGTGAATACCAATAAAAACTTGAGTGTGGTAGGGAGTGATATATAAAATAATAAAAACAAAAAAGGATTGTAGATCCATATATTTAAAAAAAAGGGTGAAAACACTTAAAAATGAACGCTTATAAATCAGGATAGCCTGCTGGCTATAATTGCAAACTGCATAGATATATCTGGAGAGACATTGTAATAATTCAAATGTGACAATGAACTATGGAAGAAGAGATGATTTATCTGTATTTAATTTTTTCCCGAGGAAGGAAGGATGACCAGGAAACCTGCTGCGACATGTTTGTGCTGTCTATATTATATGTTTATATGTAATTATTGTTATGGTTTCTGTTTGTTTTTTGAAAAAATGTAGTTTGTTTTTCGGAATTGTCTTAGTATGTTATTGAATAACTTAATTAATTTAATGAATTTGATTTTGAGCAAGGTCAATATTTAACTTAGGCTCATAATTGGTTTGCATAATGTTATTTGTTTAGTTTGCAGAAAAATGGATTCGATATTTCAAAATAAATATCTGCCCATTTTGGGGCGGAATATGTTTAGATTTAAAGCCAGGACTCAAACCAATTATGAAGTTGAGTTACCATCAAAGGTTGGATTGCTATCCAAGAATTACCTGATTTGTTCGCTAGATGTCGATAGAATCATTTCATTCTTTGTCCTTTCTCACACAACAAACAAGGGTAAATATAGATGCGAAACCGTTATAAAAAGGCTTGCATCAGTAAAATTAATTTACTTCTTTACAAAAAATTGCACTAAGAATTTAAAATACTACTGAACCCTTGTCCGTTGGGTGAGGGAAAGTTATTGTCGTCAGTTTGTAAATATTCACATCATAACAATAAAAAATCAAGAACTTAAAGTGAAAACCAAAAAGTGCTTCATTTATAAAAAACCAGTCTACCCAAAGAAATTCTCCTGAGTGAAGACCTACATTTTTTACAAATATCATTAAAAGAATTTAATTATTTCCCGGGCTGCATAGTTTTAACAGAAACTCACTCAGCCGGTGAATTGAATTTCTCTATCCCGGGGTACTCTTACTACACAACAACAACAAAGTTAAACAAAAACTCTGGTATTGGAATATTTGTATCTAACCAATACAATGTACTTAATATTAAAGAGATTCACAGTATTAGTAATGTTAACATATTAAATATTGAATTTAAAGACATAAATAAACATTATAACATTATTGCTATTTATCGAACACATAGGTCGATAGTGTCACACTTTATTGATGAATTAAAAAATATTTTATTAAATTTTAGAAATAAAAACAATGTTTTGGTTGGAGATATGAATTTAAATATCGCAAGCGACTATTCTAGTAAGGATAAAGATAGCTATCTCAACATGTTAGCAGAACTCAATTATTTATCGTGCATAAATTCGTACACTAGAGACGTTCGAGGTCAACGACCTTCATGCTTAGATCATATTTTTACAAATATACCGGATATCCAAAATATAACAGCAGCTGTCATTCACACAACTATCACTGATCATTATTCTTGTATCTTTAACCACAAAACCAGCAATCCAATATTGCCATCATTTAAACAAACAAAATCTTCCAAAAAAGTACTTAATATGGATACATTAAAAAACAAATTTCAATCAGAAAATTGGATCGAATTATTACAATGTAATGATGTCAATATCTGCTGTAAAACATTTGAAGAAAAAATATCTAAATACATAAATGACTCGTCAAAAAATGTAATTCCCAAACACAAACTGTCTAACTTCAAACCTATAAAACCATGGATTACTCATGGATTAATAGTATCTGTACGACGTAAGCAAGCTCTTTATAAATTAACAACTCAACAACCTAATAATAAAAACTTACTTAATCACTTTAGAGTTTTAGAGCATATAAAAATAAACTTACATATATCATAAAACATACTAAAGAAAGTTACTATAAACGGAAGTTGGATCTAGCTGAAAATGATAGTAAAAGAGTATGGACGGTTGTAAATGAAATAATTGACAAGAAAAAGAACAATAATAACGAAATCAATGCTATTAATCATGATAACTCAAAAACATGCTGTAAAGAAAACCCCTCAAAAGCTGCAAATATATTTAACACTTTCTTTGCAAATGTTGGGAAAAATCTCGCCAATCTCATTCACATTGATCCAAATATTATAACATCTCCAGACTGTAATATAAATGCTAAAAATAAAATGACAACATTTGAAGTCACCACAGAGGACGAAATAGTTTCTATCATAACCGATATGAAAGGAGGATCTGCTCCGGGCTTTGATGCAGTCACGGTTGATATTTAAAAAAACATAAAAAATCAAATTTCTAAGCCATTAATGCATATAATAAATACAAGTTTCCAAAGCGGAGTATTTCCATCAATTTACAAACAAACTACTATTACCCCAATATTTAAGTCAGGTAATCCAGAAGAAGTAAATAATTACCGTCCCATATCACTTATCTCAAATATAGCAAAAATTTTTGAAAAACTAGTTAAAAAAAGAATGAGCCAATTTATAAAATGCAACGATATAATTAATGAAAACCAGTTTGGTTTTATGGAAGGTAGAAGCACACAAGATGCAATTGCAAAATTAAGTAGCCTTGTACATAGTTCATTAGATAAATCATTTAAATGCCTGGGAATTTTTATAGATCTCAAAAAAGCATTTGACAGTATATCACATGACAAACTTATAAGTAAATTAAGAAACATTGGATTAAATGGTTCAGCTCTAGAATGGATAAAAAGCTACCTTTTCAAACGTCCCCAAATTGTAAAAATTAATGGTGTGCTTAGTTCACCAAAAATGAGTCATTTCGGCATACCTCAAGGTACAGTCCTGGGACCGTTACTGTTTATTATCTATGTTAATGACATATTCATACAAAAACTAAACGGAAAAATAATATCTTATGCTGACGATACTGTCATAATAATTGAAGGTACGGATTGGAATACTGTTAATAATCTAGCTAATATTGATATTAACATATTGAAAAATTGGTTCGATAAAAATCTCCTCTCTCTAAACACTGAAAAAACAAAATTTATCCCATTCTCTATCAATAAATTCAAATTAGAACCAAATTTAAACATCATAATACACCAAAGTAAATGTAATAAAACTAACTGCTATCAAGATTGTGCTATACTTAGTCCAACTCCCAAAATCAAATATCTTGGTGTATATATAGATCAACATTTTAAATGGAAAACACATATTTGTGAACTCGTCAAAAGGATTAGGAAATGTATTTATATATTTATTAGACTTAGAAATATTCTTAGCTTAGAAAACCTAAAAAGAGTGTACTATGCAACTGTTCAATCTATATTGCAATATGGTATTATTGGCTGGGGAGGAACATATGACAATATTTTAAATCCCCTCAAAATTGTTCAAAGGTTGATAATTAAGGTAATCTTAAAAAAACCGTCTAAATTCCCTACTGAAATTCTTTTTTCAATATTCAATGTGCCTTTAATAGACAAAATCTATAAAAAATATTCAATTCTTCAAATTTACAAAGAATTACAGTTAAATACTCGTAACTTCCAATTCAATACATCAGCAAGATACCAGAAAACTATTAAAATTCCTAAATTTAATACTAAGCACATCCAAAATTCCTATCTTTATCTGGGCATAATCTATTATAACAACCTCCCATTAAAATTAAAAACCATCGAAAATATGCAGGAATTTAAGCCCAAATTAAAAAATTACCTGAAACTACTATAAAAGTCCCAAATATGTTTACTTTGTATCTTAAAGTCTGCTATTTTATAAATCATTTATTCCTTCTTTTTTCTTTCATTTCTTAGTTTCTAAATCTCTGAGTCTACTATTGTATAAATCTTGCGTTCTTTCTTACGTATCCTTTACTTACTTATTACAATAATTTTTGTTACTAACTTACATGATTCTTCCATTTATAATGATTTTTTAATTTATATTATGATTTTTTTAAACTCTTCAGGATTTTTATTTTTAAATTATACAAGATTTTTTAACCTTCTTATTATTTACAATAGCCGTTATTACTAACTTACACGATCATTAATTTACTAATTGAGCTAGAACTCCCTCACCAAACACAAGAGCATTGTCTCTTTATGGTGAGGAAAGGCAATTTATGTTAATTTTTTATTAACCTTATGTAACTATGTAACTATGTAACTGTTGTAACTTCATATGTATTTTTAATAAACATTGCCAATAAAAAAAAAAATAAATAAATAAAAAAAAAAAAAAATAAATAAAAAATAAAAAAAATGTCGCAGTGAAAATTTTCCTGTTTTGTTGTAGATGGTGTTGTTGAATTTCACCGTCAGGAAGATTGTATTGTTTTCTTTCTAATGAAGTATTTTGTTCTGATTCTAAAACGCACAACATGGTTATATCGGGTCACGGTTCGACTGTATTTTCCAGTCGCGTGGATTTTATAATGTTCTAATATTATTGTACTGCAAGTTTGTTTTATTATGTAGGAAGTAATCATAACGCCTGCAGAATTTTAGCCGACTGTCACGTGACGGCTCCTTTCTGAACTTCGAGCTACCTACATCATGAGTTACGAGCGGCCGAATGCATTTTATTCCAAATATTGCCTTTACGTATTTTAGGATCCTTTTACTCTTTCCTTAAATTATCTAAAAAGTACCTTTTTATCTTTTACTATACGAAGTATGTAAGTAGGTACCGAATGGGTTTATTTAAAAAAAAAGTTTCTGTTTGTCTATTGTCTATGGTATTGATAATCTGACGTTTCACTCGCTTCCGCCACACAGTACTCTAGTTCCACGGCATTTATAAAGTAATGTTGTGTGTTAGTTATATATACCCATGCGGGGACACGGCGTGATGGTTCATTAGTTATATTGTACAAAGTACAAAAAAAAACTAAGTATACAATTCTTGCGTTTAATGTATACAGTTTGAGGTTAATTGAAAAAACATAATCTCTTTATCGGAACATTTTTCTTTGAATTTAAGCTTTTCTTCTGACGTTTCTTCAACACATTGGAACTGTTCGCCGCGCTTCGTCTTACGTAAGTAGGTTAAACTGACTAAATAAGACCTAAGCCCCTTTTAGGTGCCAGTTCATTATCAGAATATGTCGCATTACACTTTTCAACCCGTCAATTTTTCGATGTAATATGTTGATATAGATAAAGGGTAGTATGTTCATTATATTATTACTCGAAACGATGCACTTAAACTTATTTTTATTAGTAAATTCGGTAAATATTTATTTAATGAGGACATATTTACCTTGTAATGTTTTTATTTTAATTTTTTAAGTGTGTATTGAGCGTGCCTCAACAAAGACGTTATATACTGTAGATGTGGGGTAGAAATCTCAAAGTGGGAAGCCAAAAGCAAGGCAATTGCACTGGTCTCGATTTCTAGTATTTTAGTAGTAAACTGTCACTCGTTGAGTAAGGTCGTGTCTTACCAGTAGGAAAATTGCATTTAAAAAACGCCAAAATGCCCCCCTGTGTGATGACAAAATGTTTCCATTACACGGCAAACAGTAGTAAACGTGACGAAATAACATTTCATTTATATGTACACACAAATTTCATATTATTATCGATTAGTATAAGCAATACAATTAATTGTATTTCTTGGGCACTGACTATGTAATACATTTTTGTTTTGAATAGTTTTATTTTTCAATGTAAATTTGATACTTTAATTTTAATTTTTTTGCGACCGGTTTCGACACGGAAGTTGGAGTTGGAAGATTGGCTGCGGTGTGGAAGTAGCACATCTTTTGTGTACATGAATAACTTTTGAATGAAGAAATTTCTGAAAACAAAAGAGTGTTGCTTACGTGCCACATTATTTTGCGAGTATGTGAGACTATGGCGAGTCTATTTATATAACGTCATTGGTCCCCAATCGGTAAATATTTACCTTACTTTAAGTACTGTGAACAAGATTGTGAGAGTGATTGAATGGAGAATGCGAGTTAAAGGGATTGAAGAAGAATGGGAGTTAAAGGATTTGAAGAGACGCCAGCATTCTTGACTTTTTAATTACATAAAATACAAAGCTTGTCAAACTTTAGTTGGTTTTCTCATTTGTTTTGCAAATTTGTATCTAAGTAATTTAACAATATCAAAGTGGAGACTTTGAATATTATGTTTTAACAATTTTATGTAAGAAAGCATCTCTCAAAACGAGTTTTATTGTTTTTTTTTTTATCTTAGTAATAAGTATTTATTTTTCTATTTATATTACTTCATTCTTAGAATTGCCCATTGCACCCACACAACGAAGGATAAATTTAATTATAAATCCTTTTTTTCTTTCATTGAACTTTAACACTTATAAATATTGGTACTTTTATATTTTCTTAATTACAACTTAATGTGGATCACAATTTTATGTCCAAAATTTTTCAACTGAGCTCTACGCGGTAGTCAATAAATCTCGTATCCCGAAAATCCCACTTCATCTCATCGGAAGACAAAGGAGCCCAGCGCTATTTAATGACTTGCACGCTATGTCAGATTCATGAATCTGATAGAAATAATTTAATTCGGATCCACGAAAATATCTCCCTTTCTGCAGTGACAAATGTAGGTAAACACAAACGTGTAAAATTCGCAAATTGTTAAATTTAAGTTACGACAATTAATCGAAGTTAAACAACAATTTTATGAAGATAATTTTTGTTTGGCTTTAAACCATGTTTATATATTTTTTTTAATTCATTAAAAAACCTAATGTACATATTTGTTATGTATTTATGTAAATAACAATAAAATTTAAAAAAAAACTGATGATTACATTATAGCTACAGCTCTTTCACAGCCACTTGCAAATGGAATAATTCATTAATCTCATGTATATTGACTTATTTCCACCATATAACAGAACGGTATTACAGAAGGCCATGGATCTTCCTAACCCAGAGAGTGCTTCCATCAAGGTGGAACCAGGCTCCCAGGAAGAGGGTGGAGGTGAAATGCGGTATACGGTTATAGATTTCGACCTCCAGGATGTAAAGAAGGAATGCTTGCAGTATTCAGAGACTACTCCGGCAGACCGTAAGATGCATTGCGACAGTAAGAAAATATTAACAGTTGCTTTCAGATATTTTGGAATGTTTCATATATGTACTTGTTCACGGCGCCACCTCTTGCCGTTAAATAGTTATTTTAAATACCTTCAGCCTGCCTTTAAATCAATGGGTGATATCACCTCTACGCGGGAACTTTTTCATCTCGTGCTCGCTAACCAGTAATGCTTTTGAAATCTTTAATTAAACATATTTCACATGATTGTTTTTACAATCCTTCCTCAAAAATGCATCCATCTTAAATATTCATGTAACTGAAGAAAAATTGTTTTCGGAGGATAGCGATATAATTAACACTATTCATTATTATGGGCTAGTTAAAACATTTCTCACGAACCAGGCGGTGACGAGAGGTGAAGTGTGTTTGAATTTTGTACTCAATTGTTTGATGTATGCGACCCTAACATGCGCGTGTTATTAAATAACGCTTTGTTCGTTAACTTTTTTGTGCCAAATGCAATTTTATAACTATATTTCTCTGAAACTTCGGGAGAAATGGTATGATTTTCAGGTCAACATTTTTATTCTGTCTACCTTGTAAGTTAAATACATTTTTATTCTGTCTACCTTGTAAGTTAAATACATTTTTATTCTGTCTACCTTGTAAGTTAAATACATTTTTATTCTGTCTACCTTGTAAGTTAAATAAATTTTTATTCTGTCTACCTTGTAAGTTGAATACATTTTTATTCTGTCTACCTTGTAAGTTAAATACATTTTTATTCTGTCTACCTTGTAAGTTAAATACATTTTTATTCTGTCTACCTTGTAAGTTAAATACATTTTTATTCTGTCTACCTTGTAAGTTGAATACATTTTTATTCTGTCTACCTTGTAAGTTAAATACATTTTTAAAATAAAACAATTTATGTTAGTCGCGTAAGATTTCTAAAACACAAAACAAGAGCGCAATAATAATATAAAACTGGATTCAAATTTCAATAAATATTTTTTTTTCTTCTGTTTGCTCTCCGTTTTAAAGATGAGAGAAATAATGGATTTTTCTTTTTGAGACGCTTCAGGAGACCTTTTTATTTTTAAATTTGCCTTGAACCATTTCAAAACTTCCGTCTGTACGTGATTTATCAGTGCTATCTATCCTCTTTTTATAAAAAAATAAATAAAAAAATAAATAAATAATCCTTAAGGGTCGGGTATCAAACCGCGCTGACGCTGCAGTTAGGTATTTCTTGTACTTGTAGACAAACACGGCCGCAGCTGACCGCCTGCGGGTGACTAGAGGAGATGTGGGTATACTAGACACTACGGACTTAGGAAATAAAAATACACTTGCCTTATAAAATTAAAATTTAGTTCCTACTATAATAATGGATACAGCTTAACATACTAAGAATCATATTGTGGAATAGCGTGGATAGCTCATAGAGACATTTGCGCCTGGGTCAACTGCCCATTCACTGCAGTTAGGTATTTTTGGTAGTTGCAAACAAGCTCGGCCACCGCGATCTACTGTGTATTTCGGTTAGATTCAGGCACGGCTGGTGAGCATTTTGACAAAATACGGAATAAAAATACACTTGCTTTGTAAAATTTTAATTTATTGCCAACATAATTGATACAGCTCGACAGACTATAAATCATATTATGCAAGGGTAAGGATACGTGGACTTTTTTTAGCCCCTGGACCTTTACAGACGTCTTAGTTTTTGACTCAATGTGACATAGAATCTAATGGTGTTTTGATGTGGAAAAAATTTTTGGTTCATATATTGTTTGTATAATGTTATTAATTTTTTTATAATTTTACCAAAAAATAATGGGTGTGAATAAGTTACGACAACCAGTTTTTACTCTGCGCCTTAGAAATTAAAAAACCGGTAGTTTTGTTTTTGAAAGTTTATTTATATTCATACAATTTTTTTTTAATACCTAGTAAGAAAGAATATATTTTACAATTTATCTTTGATATATATAAAGTAGAACGAAGCACATTTAGAAAAAGACAGTCAAAAATATAAAGAAGTTCAGACAAATTTTTAAGAAACAACTAAATGTTTTATTTTTATGTACCTTACAAAGTCCCAACTGTTATTAATCGCCTGGGGCCATTGATTGGGGTATGTTGTGAGGCTGAATAAGGTGGGAGTGGAATAATATAGGGGAAGTACCTGGCTATTCAGATTTGGTCACCACACACGGCTAAAGCCATTTCAAGCAACGTTTCAATTCTGAATAGTGGTCTTACACCAGGGCGATACATAAAGTATCTTCCACTCTGTTTTTTTATAGAAGGCTGTTGAAAAGTTTTTTTTTCTTTGTATAAAACACGCTTAACTCGTGTTGTGCGTGTTACAGGTAAAATTGCAAATGTTATTTGTAAGTTCAAAATAAATTAATTATTACCCACAATTATTATAGTTATTTCACAGCATTATCCAAAAATAACAAAGTTACTATTATATACTTGTTTACTATTATATAATTTTACAATTGAAAAATGTCCTCCACAACACAGGTGAATTGCTAGCGTGGAGGACATTATACTATACATTTGTAATGTAAACTTATTAATAAAAGAAATACAAAACAATACAGAGTGATAAGTGTTAGCTCCTCATTTATTCATAAGACTGTCATTTTGTAATGACATCATCCTTTCTCCATGTCTATTATCGATAATTCTAAACATTCACAAAAAGTGTGGTAGATCATTCATTATAGCAAAAAGTTTATATGGAAGGCATTACTCAGGCCGCTTATGTTTATTTAAAAAAACTTACATGTTCACTGATAGTTTCTGTTATAACGACGTCATTTATATTGCTTCTGCTGCTTTCCTAAAAAAACATATAAAATAAATTTATTTGTAATAATACAACCCAGAATTTACCCAACATCGAAATTCATTCGATTTATCAATGGATCTGACAGTCGTTGTTTTCAATAAAACTTAGTTACAATTTGAACGGAATCGGTAGAGAACTCAAAATGGTCGTCGAAATTATGCATTTTGACATTAAATTCGAGTTCGGTGAACCCCAAACTCCTTAAACCTGATTTTGAACCAAATCGTCAAAGTACTTAAGATATTCAAGATGGATGCCGAAATTTTGCATTTTGACATTAGATCCGAGTTCAGTGCACGTCCAAACGCCCTAATCCTGATTTTGAACCAAATCGGTAGATAACTAAAGAAATTCAAGATGGATGCCGAAATTTTGCATTTGGACATTAGATCCGAGTTCAATGCTCACCAATACTCCCTAATACTGATTTTGAACCAGATCAGTAGAGAACACGAGAAATTCAAGATGGATGCCGAAATGTTGCATTTTGACATTAGATCCGAGTTCAGTGCACGTCCAAACGCCCTAATCCTGATTTTGAACCAAATAGGTAGATAACTAGAGAAATTCAAGATGGATGCCGAAATGTTGCATTTGGACATTAGATCCGAGTTCAGTGCTCGCCAATACTCCCTAATACTGATTTTGAACCAGATCGGTAGAGAACACGAGAAATTCAAGATGGATGCCGAAATTTTGCATTTTGACATTAGATTCGAGTTCAGTGCACTCCTAAACGCCCGAATTCTGATATTGAACCAAATCGGTAGATAACTACAGAGAAATTCAAGATGGATTCCGAAATTTTTAGATGTCAAAAAGCAAAATGACTTCAGTCCACCTTCGAACTACCTGTGATAGAAATCAGTAAAAAAATTAAATTTTTACATTATTACCTTATTCTCCTTTTCTTCCAGTGGGAGGGTCTATTTTTTATGGCACGGTAAGCAAGAATTCCTTTATTTTTACCCATTTTGAAGGTACCTGAAGTTTAAAAAAAAAAAAATCTGTAAACTGTAAATCAAGTTAAAAATAATTTATTAGATAATAATAAATATATTTTATTTCTACTTACCCGGTTACTGTAACACCTATCTCCTCAATGATTCCTTCGAAAATCGAATAAACAGCGAACAAAATTGCTGCGAAAAAAATATGCGTGGTCTCGCCTTGACCACTATCTCACGACTGAATGAATTCTGTGAAATTCAACCGTTATATAAGACATCGCGCGGCGTATTATTTTGCCATACATTTTTGTATGGCGGAGAATAGTTGAAAAATTCAGAAAGTTTAGGCGAATTACAATAAAAATCTAGATACACTGAAGTGTTTTTAATTTAATAGCGTGTTTTAACATAGTGTTTACTCTGAGATTACGGAAGGATTTTTGGTAAAAATGTTTACAACAGGTTCAGGAGAGATAATCGCGAAGGCCTTTTTCAGCGTTTTAACTAAAGTTGCAGTATGTATAACTTATAGAATTTGTAAGATAACAGTAAAAAAAATTTAATCACTAGTAACTTTACACATTTTTCTAACTACCCGTATATAATTTTCTAGTATTGCTGCTACGAGACGTGGGTGCTACTGCTAATGCGGAGCGATGTTTTCCAAACCCGACCCTTAATGGTTAATATTTTCATTAAATTTTATAATAAAAACAATTACCTTTCATTTAGGAGAGGTAAGACGGTTATTTTTAATGTAAAACGCTGTTAAATTAACGTGTGGTTTTGTTTGTTTTTCCAGTTGGTATTATTTTGGAGACCGTTCCCGTGAAGGCAGAACCAGGACCCCGAGAAAAATGTGGAAGGAAAATTCCTTATACAGAAATTGACATAGATCTCCCGGACGTTAAAACAGAATGCTTAGAACGCTCTGAAAGAATAACCATGACAGCAGGTAAGAACGAATTTCGTTTGTTAAAATGAAATATTTTTGGGGCGTCTGAATTTTTGCGTTTTTAATTTACTCTACTAACACTTGATCTGTATTGTCTTTCAGACTTATTGATAAACCCCAAGACGCATCCTGGGGAAAAACGATTCTCTTGTCCCCATTGTAACTACTCATGCCCGGGCAAGTCATCACTAGAACTGCACAAGCGCTCACATACTGTAAACAAACTTTTTTCATGTTCCAAGTGCAACAATTCCTATTCTTATAAAATACATTTGAACCGACACATGCTGACTCACAGTGGTGTAAAATGTTTTTCATGTTCCGCCTGTAGCTATTCGTCTTCTCTTAAGAATCGTTTGAACCGACATATGCTGACCCACAGTGGAGAAAAACCTTTTTCATGTTCCGTCTGCAGCTATTCATTTTCACAAAATAGTAGTTTGAAGAGACACATGCTGAATCACAGTGGTGTAAAATGTTTTTCATGTTCCGCCTGCGGCTCTTTTTTTTCTCGAAAGGAACATTTGAGGGATCACATGATGATTCACAGCGGAGAAAAACCTTTTGCTTGTTCCGCCTGTAGCTATTCGTGTTCGGTAAAGGATAGTTTGAAGATTCACATGCTGACTCACAGCGGAGAAAAACCTTTTACATGTTCCGTCTGCAGCTATTCGTTTTCACAAAATAGTCACTTGAAGAGACATATGCTGACTCACACTGGTGAAAAACTTTTTTCATGTTTAGCCTGTAGCTCTTCATTTTCTCAAAAGAGTAATTTGAAGATTCACATGCTGACTCACAACGGAGAAAAACCTTTTTCATGTTTAGCCTGTAGCTCTTCATTTTCTCAAAAGAGTAGTTTGAAGATTCACATGCTGACTCACAGCGGAGAAAAACCTTTTTCATGTTCCGTCTGCAGCTATTCATTTTCACAAAATAGTAATTTGAAGAGACACATGCTGAATCACAGTGGTGTAAAATGTTTTTCATGTTTCGCCTGCGGCTCTTCTTTTTCTCGAAAGGAACATTTGAGGGATCACATGATGACTCACAGCGGAGAAAAACCTTTTTCATGTTCCGTCTGCAGCTATTCGTTTTCACAAAATAGTCACTTGAAGAGACACATGCTGACTCACACTGGAGAAAAACCTGTTTCATGTTTGGCCTGTAGCTCTTCATTTCCTCAAAAGAGTAGTTTGAAGATTCACATGCTGACTCACAACGGAGAAAAACCTTTTTCATGTACTGCCTGTAGCTATTCATCTTCGTTAAAGGGTAATTTGAAGAGTCACATGCTGACTCACAGCGGAGAAAAATCTTTTTTATGTTCCGCCTGTAGCTTTTCATCTTCTCGCAAGGGAAATTTAAAGAGACATATGCTGATTCACTGTAATTAATTGGGTCTTCGAAAGGAAAATTTGAGGACACACATGCCAACTCACAGTGGAGGAAAACCTTTTTCATGTTCGTGCGCAGATATTCAAGTTTTCAAAATAGCCATTTGAAGAGACACATGCTTATTCACAGTGCACGTAGCGCACGAAAAATTCAATAATAAGTTTCTGTAGGCAATAGTTATTTATTCTGTTTAAAAATATCAGAATGGTAAAAGTGGATGATTTTTTTTTATCACATCAAATTTTCAATTCCATATCGAAGAATATTTAAAGTACACTTCAGTCAAGTATTAAATAACAGGGATAAAGAAAACATAACAGAATCAAAACATAACAAACATAAATGGAATTTATAAACTAAATTGTGAAGGTTAATGATTGTTTCAATACTTAAGTAAGATTTCGATGAGCTTTGAAATTAAGATAAAAGAGCGCGTGAGATGTTTGAGTAGTAATAGATTGTCGGAGTTTATCAGTTATTGGATACGAATGGTACTATTAATTATAATAATGGAATACTGTTGTCACACTGTAATATGAATGGTTTTTATGATTATAAATATTATCAATATAGTCAAAAATCTTCTTAAATGTCCATTTATTTTATTTGTTCCCATTGTGTATAGGTTATTTTCGAAAGATTTTTTCCTCTAGGTGCCGCATTCTAACCACGATCCTAGAAGTCAAATCGTCGCCTCAGTTCGTACTTGTTCAACAGACCAATAGAGAATTTTAGAGGAGGAGAAGGTTTTCTTTCATTATTTCAATGAAAAATTATAATAGGTGTTTCAAACAAAGCTATTTCCGTAAAGGTAAAGGTCTCATTAGTGTAAAAAATTCTTAGTTAAGTGATTATCACTTCTTGTACTTTATTTTTAACTTTAAAGTGGAAATTGAACAAAAACTAAAATAGTCTGTCTGACAAAGAACTGACAAAGGTTGAAAAAGAATTTGGACAGAAGAATACTGTTAGGATATCATAATGATGTCGTTAACTTGTTGTGTTCACTGAACTTATTGGTGGATGTTTGTACCAAGATTAAAATTTGAAAGAGAAATATTGGATTAATTCCACCAAATCACCAATTCAAGCAACCACCACAGGTTTAATTATTGTAACCACTCGTCCTTTGTATACTCTAAATCTCTTTGTACCTATTGTACGAACAGTAATTTTTTATAACATGTTCTTATAATTGAATCTTATATATAAAGAATATGTAAGAAGAATAAGTTAGAAGAATATGTAACTATGCTTAGAAGAATATGTAACTATGTTTAAAAATGCAAAGAAACATTTTACGAAGAATTACAGAATCTACAAGAAAAAAAAATCATCGTAAAAGCATCTTGTATTTTATTTTGCCGTGCAAAATATTTGTTGGAAATAATTATTTCAGACAGTTCTGTATTGTTTTTGAGGGAGCGGACTGCGGATCGGCAGAGACGGGAGATAAATGAAAGGCGTCAGTCGATGTAGTGAGTCAGTCTTTATTGGGCGTCGAAGCGGAGCGGAGTGACAGTGGTGCAGTGATTGTTGCTGTTGCGTTGCTGATGCGTCGTGATGGTCAGGAAGCTTTGGCGGTGAAGATCGCAGGTCTTCAGGGAGCCGGCGTGTTGCTCTACACCGTGGCGGTGTAGAAGTGACCTTGGTCCAGGCGGTCGATCGACGTCGTTGACGGGATATGGCGGCTACGTGTCCTTTGAGTCGGAGCACACACGTGACGCAGGAAGGATCCATGAGAGGCAATGAGGATGACATCTGGCTGCGGAACGTGATGGGTTTCGAATGCCAGAGACCGGGTTGCACCAATATAAACAGCACGCGCGTACTTGGTAGTCGATAGGTCGGGTGACATCTCATGTCGAGGCGCGAATAGGCCGGACAGGAGATGGTGGTTGGAGATGGAGTCCTCGAAAGTGTTTTGAAGATGTTCCTGGAGTCACACTGGATATGCGTTAATCACATGATGCTGATCGCGCGGGTTGTAGCCCCGCGAGGGCTTGTAATTTGTTGCGGTACTGAACTGTTGTAATCACTGCCCGGTATGTTTGTGTCGACCGGTGAATGGTTCGGTCGTTTGGTTTTATATGCGCGACCGGCAGAGTATCTTGCGAGAACGCCAGGTAATGTTGCGAAGCACTTTCTTCACGCAAAGCGAAGAAAGTGCTCGAACGTTCTGCGGCCGTTGTATTTAGCAGTTTTTTCAGTTCACTTACCTACGGTGCGGCTGTATTATTATTCATTCTTCATATTTTAGTTTGTTTATAAATTTTTATTCCAATTTAAGTACCTACGAAAAATTGTATTTACATAAAGTGTTTTGCGAGGGCTTTCGCCCCATAATATTTTTTCTGGTTATCTACTGGGAATCATAAAGAACACACAGTTAAAAAAATTTAATTCTAACTGTCAAACGGACTTTAAACTGCTATTGTTGTTTTCAGGTTAATTTACATATTATTATTTCAAGTGTGCTACATAAGTTATGTTTACGTTTGGTGTTTTGTGAGGTCTTTCGCCCCATAACGGTTTTTTCCGGTTTTATACCAGCAAGACTCACAAAAAGAGTTTTTTTAAAGTGTACCATAACAAAAACAAAGTTAAGTGTTTATATTTACGCCAAGTGTCAAATTAGAACTAGGACGAACAATTTGTGCGACAAAACATGGGCTACCCTTTTATTATCTCCTTTTTAATCCTATTTGACTATAAATGGATCCAATAGTGTTTAATAATAAACAAACAAAAAAATAAAATGCATTTGTGGTTAATTATATTTTGAAACTTACCCACACCGGCGGGTTTAAGATCGATCATTTGCTTGGATTTTTTTTTTATTCTTTCTGGGAAGTACCTACTTATATAGAACTTCGTTTTTTATATCTAAAATGTCCTCCGTGGACTCCTCTGACGAGGAGGAGGTTGATCTCCATGATTAATTAAAGGAGGAAGTTATTGTTATTGCGCAGGCGAGAGGTAAAGAAATAAGAAAAGAGGCACAAAAGAGGCGAGAACCATCTCCGAGGTACCATGCGCTCACAGATAGTACGAGAGGCCATGAGGAATCCAGACGGTCTCCTTCACCATTTACTAGCATCCATGGCAGTTTACTCCGTGAAGAGGTAGCAGCATCCACATCAGCCGCCCAAAAGTCCACTTCAGACGTCGTAACCACTGGAATCACTCCCACTGGCACTGGTGACATGGCCCGTCGCCGAACCAAGCAAAAAAGAAGCGTGGCAGGATTGAAGATCCGCTAATTTCAGATGACGACTACAATACGGCAATCGAGGAGGACTATCTTGCCCCATTCTGGAGCCCTCTTTCAAAGATCTCCGACAAGGTATATAAGATGAAAAATAAAATGAAAAAGGAGGACAGTTTAGTTTGTACCGGTGAGTATTGATTAAATACGTAAGGAGCTTGCAAATCTGGCAATTGCTTGTGCCGCCGCCAACGCAAGAGCTGGCGCCTTTGCTGAGATTATCACAGCACAGAAGGGATTAACTGAAAAAATAGACGAACTCATTAAACGTCCGTCCCTAAGGTTGAAGCTATTGAAAAAACAGTAAGTACAAAAACTTATGTGGGCGTAGCTGCTGGGACACCTCCCAGTGGTTCTATATTATTCGAGGGACTAGAGCCGTGGTCGTCAAACTGCGGCCCGCGGCGCATATTTGTGCGGCCCGCTTAAATATCTGGCGTTTTCTTTTTAAATATTTTTTTTTTCACGTATAATTATACTTTCCGTTTTTTTGCGGCCCTCACAAATATCTGTCGTTTTCTTTTTAAATATATTTCTTTTCATGTACTTACATTTATACTTTCCGTTTTTTGCTTCGCACTCAAATATGTGCTGTTTGCTTTTAAAATGTGTTTTTTTTTCATGCACAATTATACTATCCGTTTTTATGCGGCCCGCACAAATATATGCTGTTTTCTTTTTCAATATATTTTTTTGATGTACAATTATACTATCCTTTTTATGCGACCCGCACAAATATCTGCTGTTTTCTTTTTAAATATATTTTTTTGATGTACAATTATACTATCCTTATTTTGCGCCCCGCACAAATATCTGCTGTTTTCTTTTTAAATATATTTTTTTGATGTTCAATTATACTATCCTTATTTTGCGGCCCGCACAAATATCTGCTGTTTTCTTTTTAAATATATTTTTTTTGATGTTCAATTATACAATCCTTTTTTTGCGGCCCGCACAAATATCTGCTGTTTTCTTTTTAAATATATTTTTTTTCATGTACAATTTATACTATCCCTTTTTTTGGGGCCCGCACAAATATCTGCTGTTTTCTTTTTAAATATATTTTTTTGATGTTCAATTATACTATCTTTTTTTTGCGGCCCGCACAAATATCTGCTGTTTTCTTTTTAAATATATTTTTTTTCATGTACAATTTATACTATCCCTTTTTTTGGGGCCCGCACAAATATCTGCTGTTTTCTTTTTAATTTTAAATGTTTTTTTTTTTCATGTACAATTATATCTACTATCCGGTTTTTTGCGACACGCACAAATATCTGGCGTTTTCTTTTTAAATATATATTTTTACATGTACAATTATATTATCGGTTTTTTTTCAAATATTTAGTGTACGTACCCACATGATTTTAAAACGTTGATTTTAATTGATTGACATTTGATTTTAAATCGCCCAGTTGGTTTTTGAACACATAGTGTACGTCATGGGTTCTCAACGTGGGCGATAACGCCCCCCTGTGGTCGTTTGAGACTTTCAGGGGGGCAGTAGAAGACCCAGAGAAAATTAGAGGGCGTAGAGATGGCAAAGTGTAGGTAAAAAAAATGGTATAAAAAGACCAAAAAAACACGCTTATCATGTACTAATTAAAGCAAAGTAAACTTTAATATGGGTTAATTTTTGTTATTGTATGTATTGTAATAATTTACATCACGTGTGCGCAAATTCACACATTCAATAGTTCGGAAAGTGGATGAAAATTGAACTGAAAGATTCCATTACGTGCATTATTAGTATTAACAATTGACACTACATCACGAACACAAGAAGGAAGGAGGTAGCAACCCGGTACTTAAATACAAAAAAAAAGTTTCTTTAACTTGCTAAAAAAAAGGTACAACACCCCCCCCCCCCCCCCCAAAATCATAAGTGTGCGGCCCGCGGTGATATCTCACATTGTCCCATGTGGCCCTTGACCAGAAAAGTGTGACGACCACTGGACTAGAGCGTGCGTTGCATTCCCTGAGGCAATTCTCTTTTACCCCACAACTCCTGAAGGCAAAACCTCTGAGGAGACCCAGAAGGTACTAACGTCTGTTCTTGATCCCAAAACCGACGGTTTCAAAGTTGTCAGGTCACGCAAGGTCAAGGGTTTTTTTTTACATGAGTTCCACACAGGAGGCCCTGAGGAAAATAATTTCCCTCAGGGCCTATGTCATCTTTGGGGATGCTGTGTGAAGGGTTTTTTTTAAGGAAGGGAGAGTTCTGGGAAGGAAAAGGGTTTAAGGGGTGGGTAGAAATCTAGGGTTCAGTATGTTCTGGTCATCCGCCTCCAAGACCTAGACAAACCTCACCCCATGAACCCGGGCAACCCTGCTAAATCACCACTTGACCTATGGCAGAGGTAAGTTTTAAGATTTTCACGGCCAAAAGCATTTTCGTTATTTGTTTTTGGGGTGTTATGCCGTGTTGCGCTACCTCCTTCTTTAGCCAACATTTCGGACATCATTGCAGTGTCCATCATCAGGGCAGATCCGGTAGATGTACCTGATCTACCGGATCTGCCCTGATGATGGACACTGCAACGATGTCCGAAACGTTGGCTAAAGAAGGAGGTAGCGCAACACGGCATAACACCCCAAAAACAAATAACGAATATGGCAGAGGTGTTGGTTATCCAATAAAGGTTCCCTGGGCGGCAGTATCCATTCCCGCCTCCCAAATTGAGTGGGGGCTTTCTTCTGCAAACTGACAGCCAGGGTCTCTATTCTTCAAGCGTCGTCGCTCGTAATCGCAGACGAAAGTACGTCAGTTGGTCGACTTGGTTATTCTTGAGCTTGGTCGAAGGAAGATACTTAGACGCTAAACGTCAAAAGTCATTCCACACAACGAGTGGGGTAGACCAGTCGAAACGAGCAGCGAGTGGTAGGTTGTAAGCGTATCTATGCAATTAGCTGTAAAAATCTGGCATTATTTTTCCCGCGCGAACCTTCGCACCCGCAAAGACATCGTCTATTTTTGTAAAGTCATTTTGCAATTTATTTTGGCTGATTTACCAGAGTTTTTGGCTGTGATTCACCACGTTGAGCAAGCTGAAGCAGCTGCTTTGAGACCTACACGAACGTTTCGTCAGAGGGTCGATTCCTTCGCCAATACCCCGGGCGGTACTTTAAAGGGGGGCGGCAAATTTTCACAATAAATAAACTTATTATCTTTAAAAAAATTAAACCATTTCAAATCATTATTTGAAAATGTTCTATGATACTTTCGTTTACGAATCCAATTTTCATACAATTATTTATTAAAAATATCAATAATTATATTTTTTAAGCTGCCAATTTTGCAATTCGTAGCAATACCGCACTCATATTATGAGAGTAATTCTAATTAAAGCTGATAACCCGCAAACAGATTCACTCTTAATTAAAACCTGAATTGTGTTTAGGATGTACTAACGAATGAATTTCAGTTATGTATTCATCTGCTGATACATTTCGAAAGAGACCATTATTTTATTCGAAGTGCATTGGAGGACCCACCACATACCCGCCCTGGCATAGGTTGCATATGGTTACCCCTGCAAGGCTCTTGCAAGGACTCTAATTTTTTGTATAAAAACGGCTCTACATTTAATAAATGATACTAGACCTCCGTTGCCCTCGCATACGTTGTTAGGTAGCAGTATGCATGTTGCGGCGGGTAGCAAATGTTACCTCTCAATGGATCGAGGGATCAAATGTTGCGGTATGTTGTGGACTGTATACTGTATGCGGTTCTTATTTACCTATTTTATTACATTTTAATCGCACTTACCCAGACTGCTTCCCTCTTCGTTCAGTGTTCACTGGAAAGGAAGGTATGTTAGTTTGAGAGAGATTTTGGAAGGGAATGGCGATTGGGAATGAACGTTTGATCGCGAAATAATAAGCGAGAATGGATGACGCGTGGCGTCGGTACTTGCAAATAGCTGCGAGATTTAAGAGTTCCGTTTGCGGTTTGATTATTAAAAACTGTAAAAGCGGTGCGGTTTTTAGGACTTTAGGACTTATGTCCTGTGCGGCGAGGTGAATTCAACTGAACTGTTGAGGCGGAGGGCACTCAAGAGGTATTTTCAAAGAACCACATGTAACAATAAAGGCGCGAACATGCCCCCTGCCTTGACCAAGTGGTCAAAAGACAAATACAAAAAAAAAAAATTAAACGCTATGCGATAGGATTCAATGAACAATTGACGCCTAAAATAAAATAAAAATTGAGCATAACCATCCAAAATATGAATAAATAAAACAATAGAAGATATAGACCCCAATGGTCGCCAAGCAAAACAAAAAAAAAAAAACAAAAAATTGAAATAGAATAAGTATTTCTATTTTAGATACCCCTGTATATCAGTTTAGACATACATGTGGTAAATCAGCAATTAACGGAGGTGGTAATGCTGAAGATGTTATCTTATGGCAAATAATGCATTTCGAAAGTTGTGAACGAATCTTATTTCGTGCCGCCATTATCCAAAACTTCGCGAGTCATTTAATTCACGAGAGCTAAGAAGTTGAGTTAGTATTACCTATACCAGGAAGTTTACGACAATTATTAACGAAACGCATTATCCATGCGACTACGCGTTGCAATTTATTAAACGAAGAATATTTTCTAATAATTGAATTAGGAACAAATTGAGATGATACAATCGCTTCAAGGTTGCGAGTTTTGATTTCTGGTGGATCAGCTACGCGAGAACACATGCCAAAAGTAATTGGCTGTTCATACTGATTGGTTTTCAATTCCGGAAACTGTTCCGAATTTGCGTGCTTAAATGGCGCAATAGGCCACTCGGAATGCGGCTGGCAAAGCCATTTTGGACCATTCCACCAAATATCATTTGTCATCATTTGTGATAGTAGCATACCTCTCGACAGACAATTGCTAGGGTTCTCAGCACCAGCGACATGATAAAAATGACTGCTTTGCAAATTTTCGTGTAATTTTGTTACACGATTGGCAACAAAGGTTTGCCAGCGGTGAGGTGATGAATGAATCCAACTTAAAGTTACAGTCGTATCAGAAAAGACAAATATTGAATGAACAATAAACCTCGCGGAGTAATTATCAATTACCCTTTTTAACAGTTTCGATAACTACTAAGCGTGTTAGGGAGACGACCTTTAACGGTGCTACCCTTGATTTGGCGCAAACTAATTGAACGTCAATTCGGTTATCAGGAGTGGTCACCTGAGCGTATATCACTGCTCCGTATGCCTTTTCGTTCGCATCCGCAAACCCAACGAGTTTTAACGGGCATCCTTCAGCGACTCCTACATGACGTGGAATACGAATTGACCATATTGACGGCAATTCCGCGTTGAAGTGCTGCCACTGGCGTGATATTCTCGTGGGTGGGATTTCGTCCCAATCGATTTTTAAAATCCACAGCTCCTTTATCACTTCATCATAGAGCGGTTTTAATTCTGGCAGGTGCTTAAATTTTCTCTCTAGTGCATAAAACCGATTTTGCGCAGCTTGCAATGAATCACCTAAGTCACACGGGTTGCCTTTGAATGGCAAAGCCACTTCATAAGAACCGTCCTCAAGGCGAATTGTGGTGTTTTTAAAATTGTTCTCAGTTTCCTTTTCTTCGAGGCTGTGAACCGGTTGCGAACCGATATCTTCGATTTCCCAGAATTTTTGAATTAAATTTTCAATTTCGTGCGTAGCGCAGAAAGTTAAAGTGGTGTTTGATTGAGAATTTACTGGAGCGTCACCCATGAAGACATAGCCTAATGTGGTTTGAATTGCGACTGGAAAACCGGGGGTGATTACCTTATTTGGTAACAACAGTTGAGAGAACAGACTAACGCCAATTAGCAAATCAATTGGACCAGGCATTGCCCAGGTGTCGTCTGCCAGCGAAATATTTATGAACTTATATGACGTCAAGTCCACTTTGCAAGTAGGTACATGAGCGGTAATTTTATCTAAAACTAGAGCGGTTATAGAGTATTTGAAATAGGGATCAATCCTAGATTGAATTGTCAATGTGACACTTCCTTTTATTGATTGCGTTTTGCCGTCTAAACCTTGGACTGCCAAGCGCGTTCCTGGTCTGACTGCAAGGCCTAATTGTTCACATCATTTATTTATTTATTTATTTATTTACGGACTTACGTCCAATTTAAAACAAAGTATCACGAAGTATAGAAATGAACAATGTAAGGATTCGGATGGTACATGAAAGCAAAGACAAACAGTGAAAATAGAAGAAAAATAAGTGTCAAGTCACGTCAAGACCTTGCAAAAATTAGGGTGAATATTACATATCTTCATTTGTTTAAAGAGCGACAGAAATCATTTAAGCTAATACCAAAAAAATCAAGGTCTTGACGTGAGTTGTGATGTTATGTAATGCTTTTGTGAGCCTGGGTCTAAAAGACAGCGAACGGTATTCTCTTCACCGTTTCGATCAACAGTGTGAACCTTGGCGGTAGCAAGTACTTCAGTAGTTGCACCTTGTCGAGTGGTTGCTGACATGGTACATACCGAGGGTTCTGACACGTTAGGTTGAGTTTCTACATTGGATGTGTTGGTGTTTGCGTGACTGGATTTCTCAAAATGAAGAAGCGTATGGTGCTTGCCATGGCACTAATGACAAGTGCCTTTTGATTTACATCTTGTAGACGTGTGTTGCGGGCTTAAACAATTACAACACAAAGATTTTTCCTTTACGAAGGAAAACCTTTCCTTTGGCGATAATTTTGAAAATTGTGTACAAGTGTACAGTTGCGTATGGCTCTCATTTTGACAATAAAAGCATTTCGATTGCGTACTTTTATGTAAGTATGATGTGTGTGGGGTTGAGTTGTGCGTGCAGTTCCACTGGAACTGGTTTTATTTATATTAGCGGTGTTAGGTCCACGAGTTGTTGATGTTCGTTGCAGAATTTTGACCTGATCTTGTACAAACGATACCAATTGCTTGCAGGTGGGAATTTCAATTTCTCGAACTGAGAGCTCAAATGCTTGTGCAGTTTGCGACTCTAATTTTTGTAAAGCGAATTGCAGTAATATTAAATCCGAAAGATCCTCTATTCCTTATTGTTTTAGCGCGGCGATGGATGCTGAATATTTTTTCTATAAAAGCTGTCAAACTATTTGCGTTGTGTGTTACGGTTTTGGAATGAAATATATTATTCAGGTAGTGAGTGGCAAGTGATCGCTTATCTTGATATTTATTAACTAGCGTATCCCAGATTATTTTGTACGTATCTCCAGTTGGCACTAAACCTGACGTAACATTTTTCGCGGTTTCAGTTAATTTTCCAATCAAATATTGAACACGTTGGGAATCAGATAATTGTTGATTTAAATGAACATTTGTTTTAAACATCTCATAGAACAGATTCCAATTATCGGCGCGACCGTCAAAGGTAAGTAGTTCGATACAAGGTAGCTTAATAGAATTATTGTTATTAGCAGCACATGCACTTGTAGACGCTTTCGGCTCTGTAGCTAAATTTGTTTTTAAATTGTTTCTGGTACGTAGAATGCGTGTGAATAATTCTTCAAATTGTTCCCAACTCGAATAATCTGGTTCAGAATTTGGGTTTAACGTAACCGTTTTCTCGTTAATTTGATTAATAATTAATTCAAATGTATTCTTAATTTCCGTTATACTCTCAGATTCTGACATAAATTCAAATGAACGTGATGCTTCAAAACTGCTTGGAAATTTTTTTGCAAGCACAGCTATATTTTTAACCCTTTTTAAAATCATTTCGCTTTTACCTTTTAGTAAAACTAATTGTCTTTTTAATTGGTCCTCCATTTTTACAAATATTTGTCAACTAAAAAGTTTTAATTATTTATAAAATAATGTGCAACAGTCACAAGTGCGCTGGGCGGTTTTTGCCTTCGGACCAAAGTATACTGAACGATTGTAAAATACAGTGGACAAGTTATTTACGAAATAATTAATTATATTGTAAATATTTTAATGTCTCAAATACGCGATGTTCATAAGTACATACCTATGTTGGTATCAATATAGATATTTGTGACTATTCCAGCGAGCAAGTAGTTACCAGTTAGCATACCACAATAGCAATAGTAGTAGCAATACCACAATATAATCGAAAAGATGAATAATACTGGTAAGTTTTTGCGATATGCGGCGTATAAATTTTCGACAACAATACTTTGAAGAATAAATTAATGACCCAAAATATCAATGAATAACTTGTAGATATTGTGATAATTTTGGATAGCGGGTAGACCATGTTAAGTTCAAATGGCAGGTAGGTATGACAATATGACACTGACAATCTAAAATTGCGGGTAAGTGTTGTAATAATGATTTCAAAAGAATATTGCTCATTGAATCCTTCCGTAAATATAATAAAATAAATACATCGATGTTATGCGGCTCGAATGGCCAAATGTTGCGGCGGGTAGCAAATGTTACCTCTCAATGGATCGAGGGATCAAATGCTGTGGTATGTTGTGGACTGTATGCGGTTTTTATGTACATATTTTATTATGTTTTAATCGCACTTACCCAGACTGCTTCCCTCTTCGTTCAGTGTTCACTGGATAGGTAGGTATGTTAGTTTGGATAGATTTTGGAAGGGAATGGCGACTGGGAATGAACGTTTAGTCGCGAAATAATAAGCGAGAATATGTGACGCCTGGCGATGTTACTCGCGAATAGCTGCGGTTTAAGAGTTCCGTTTGCGGTTTGATTATTAAAAAGTAAAAGCGGTGCGGTTCTTAGAACTTGTGTCCCTTGCGGCGAGGCGAATTCAACTGGACTGTTGAGGCGGAGGGCACACAAGAGGTATTTACAAAGAACCACATGTAACAATAAAGGCGCGAACAGTACTGTAGACCACTTTTAACGCAATGGACGCTTTCAGATAAAACTGATGCTTGTTATTGCTTTGTTATAAAAATAAAATACTGGAGCCATAAAATTATAATTTAACTGTTAAAATAAGAATAATTGTATTGATTTTTTCATACGAAATAAACACAGGACATGGAAATTATGGAACACACTTGTAGGTGATACAAACATATTTAAATTAAAATCCTGAATATCCGTATTCTCACAAGAACTAAAGATTTTATATTTGCACATTCACATAAACAACACACGAATAATATAAAATTTGACAGTTCTGTAAAGGCGAACCAATACATCTACACAAATACACCGTGTAAAATTATTTCTTAAAATCAAAATCGCCACGTGTTGGACATCCACCGCCACAATACTGTTTACTGACATGTGAGAAATTTATGAAAGTGAAAACAACATCACCGGAGAAATCTAAAATATAATTATTTGGAAAACAGATACATTTATCAGATAAAAATAATAAAGTTAATTATGTAACCCACAATTATTACTGTTTGTTCGGATACATAAATGATGGAGAGATCTCTTGAAAATAAAATGTATTATTGGAAAACTTTGTGGTAGTGAACGTAGGTTGCGTTGATTGGTTCCATATCCAGTTCCGTATAAACAAATCTGACCATACGCCTAAAATTCGCTAATATCAATCTGTTTGGTTCCATATTATTTTTGACCGATGGCATTGAAACGTTCGCCTGATGGCTAGGCTAACTCTGTGATACTTTTTAAACTCCAGAGGACGCGTGGCGTCACATCATATTATAAGTGATAGCTAATAATGTATATATTTTTTTCAAAATAATTATTTTTAAACCAAAGATGTATTATTGATTCTCTAACTGGTAGCCCTGGAAAGCGGAACTAATTAGCAGTACCTGTAGTCATTTCAACTGAAGGAAACAATAATGCCATTACTAAGTTACTCCATTTTAGCCAATTCCTAGAATCCAACAATATGTGCATTTTTTTTTTTTACATGAGCTCCACACAGGAGGCCCTGAGGAAAATAATTTCCATCGGGCCTATGTCATCTTTGGGGATGCTGCGTGGAGGGTTTTTTTAAAGGACAGGAAGGATAGGAGAGTTCTGAGAAGGAAAGGGGTGGGTAGGAATCTGGGGTTCTGTGTGTCCTGGTCATCCACCTCCAAGACCTAGACAGACCTCACCCCATGAACCCGGGCACCCCTGTTAAATCACCAAACGTAGCGAACTACTTGGGGTGACCTATGGCAGAGATGTTGGTTATCCAATAAAGGTTCCCGGGGCGGCGGTACCCATTTCCGCCTCCCAAATTGAAGACAGACCTCACCCCATGAACCCGGGCACCCCTGTTAAATCACTAAACGTAGCGAACCACTTGGGGTGACCTATGGCAGAGGTAAATAAAATAAAAGTAAAGTAGATATATTATACTAGATGTGAAGAATTTTTTTAAGATTTCACCTTTATTTTTTCTGCATAAAAATGAGTATTTTGTATGAGCTCATATTCTTTTTTTTTGTTGTAAAACATATTTGTATCCTATAACTAAATACTAGTTGCTATCATACATATGTACTTTGTTTAATGTACATTATTATCATTGAAATTACCCTCCTGTGTACCACTGTGTATCATGTATCACCGGATTGTAAAAGCCATTTAATGGCGTTGAAATAAATAATGTCGCAGCGAAAATTATCCTGTTCTGTTGTAGGTGGTGTTGTTGAATTTCACCGTCAGGGAGATTGAGTTGTTTTCTTTCTAATGAACTATTTTCTTCTGATTCTAAAACGCACAACATGGTTATATCGGGTGGCTCTTCGACCGTTATTTCAGTCGGATTTTATAATGTTCTAATATTATTTAACTGCAAGTTTGTTTTATTATGTAGGAAATAATCATAACGCCTAAAGAATTATAGCGGACTGTCACGTGACGGTTCCTTTCTGGACTTCGAGTTACCTACATCACGAGTTACGAGCGGCCAAATGCATTTTATTCCAAATATTGCCTTTATGAGCATCCTCCCGTATTTTAGGATCCTTTCTATTCCTTTCATAAAATATCTAAAAAGTACCTTTTTTCTTTTACTACACGGTTGTAAGTAGGTACCGAAATGGTTGATTTAAAAAAAATCTGTTTGTTTATTGTCTATGGTATTGTTAATCTAATGCTACGTCCAGACTGAAGCCAACCTTCCAACTCCGAACTTAGTTCGGAGTTGGAAAGGTTGGCCCATCGTGTGGTCGCTGCGACCAACCCTCCAACCCCGAATTCCGTACTCCAAAATAGCGGACATGAAACAGCTGTAGCTACGCTGTATCTTTTTCAGTTGCCTACAATTATTACGTACGTATAATCATATAATTATATACACGACATGTTTTCAAACAATTGTTATACCACTCTCCGTAATAATATAGTGATTTTAATAGCACGCGGCACGGTGTGGACAGCTGCGGCAGGCTGGTTCGTGTGAGTTGGCCGTCGGGATCACCTCGAAGGCGATCCCGGGCCAACGCGAACTCCAACCTTCCAACTCGAACTTCCAACGCACGAACACCCCTCCACACGATTGTCCAAACGTTTGAAGTTGGAACGTTGGCCGCAGTGTGGGCTTACCATTAGACGATTTAATAATGCGAATGAAGCAAGGAGTATTTGTCGAGATGGAGGGTTTTGGTGGTATATCCTCTCTGCTGCATGATGTTGTTTCGGAATCGAAGACAATACTTCATCCAAAATACGATTGTAAACATTACTTCACCACCATAAAACTCTTATGAGGGTCGGGTGCAATATTTAGAATCTTACCTACCTATTTTATTACCAAAACTACCCCCATGAAATAATTATTTTAAAAGGGGACTTTCTTTCCATTGAAACAGTAGCAAAGTGACGTCCTTACAAATGATTATTACATGGAAGGAAGTAGCAATAAATATAAATGGTTAGGTTTCAATGAATTAAAGGTACCCTTTGCAATGAATGTTATGATTTTTAGAATATTTTTTTATAATTTTTTTTTTTTTACTATTTTTGAACGCTTACTGTCTTTGTCTTGTCTTGCTATTTCGATCATCTTCTAAAATGCATATTTTTCATAATAACGGCATGCCGCCGCCCCGGAAACCGTTTATTGGACAACCAACACTTTTGCCATAAGTGACCTCAAGTAGTTTGTTACGTTTGATGACTTAGCAATCGTGCCCAGGTTCATGGGGTAGGTTTGGTTCTGGATCTTGGCAGCGGGTACGTCTGCCTACCAACTGGCTCTGCGTGGCTGCTCGGGTCGGGGAAGACTGGTTGAGGGAGACCTTTTGACCTCTCCAGCAGGAAGACCTCTCCCCAAAGATGACATAGGCCCTGAAGCGAATTATTTTCCTCAGGGCCTCATGTGTGAAGTTAATGTAAAAAAAATACTATATGTCTGCACTACAGTGCACTCCACAGCTAAAGTTCTTATAGTTTCGTATAGTACTAGATGGCGCGTGGTCACCATTTTACGATTTAATGTAGATTTTAGTAAATGCAAGACGAATGCATTACATAATAGGTAGATAAATGTAATAACAAAGTCTTCGTTTTGCTTTTTGTAAAAATCTCTTACATCTACATTTTTACTTATATTTTGTTATGTTACACGTCGGATTAATGTTTAAATAAGAATTTACCTAATTGGTTTTTGTCGTTATGTTCCTATGAAATAAATGTTTTTAATTTGCTATGTTAACTATTTCCACTCATTAAAGTAAATTTTATCCTAAAGGTGATCTTCAAATTTTCTGAAAAATGTTAAAACATACGAGTATTACAAAAAATACTAGTATGCAGTTCACACCGCTAGAAGCGAAAACTTCAGAAAAAAGAGTCGGAAGGGTACGAAGCACCGCATAAAGAGGAAACCGAATATTCTAACCCATTCTCTAATAATGCTATAGATGCATGTGTTTGTCTCTTTGAAGTGTCGCTTTTTCGTTTCATCCAGTTTCAAATCACAACCGTGCTAAAGAAGTTTTCACTTCAAAGTAATTATAAAATTATCTTTTTCGTGGTTTGCTTATTGTTTCTTTTTAGTGTCGCTTTTTCGTTTCATCCAGTTTCAAATCACAACGGTGCTAAATAAGTGTTAACTTCACAGTAATAATAACATTATTTTTTTCTTGGTTTGCTTATTGTTTTTTTGTGTCGCTTTTTCGTTTCATCCAGTTTCAAAGCACAACGGTGCTAAAGAAGTTTATCACTTCAAAATAATTAAAAAAATATTTTTTTCGTGGTTTGCTTATTGTTTCTTTTAGTTTCGCTTTTTCGTTTCATCCAGTTTCACATCACAACGGTGGTTAAGAAGTTTTCACTGCAAAGTAATTATGACATAATTTTTGTCGTGGTTTGCTTACTGTTTTTTTTAGTGTCGCTTTTTCGTTTCATCCAGTTTCAAATCACAACGGTGCTAAAGAAGTTTTTCACTTCAAAATAATTATAATTTTTTTTCGTGGTTTGCTTTTGCGTAAAACTGTAAAAAAAATTAAATTCGAGTGTTCTTTAAGTAGGTATTGTATTTTTATTGTAATCTATTTCTCTACGCAACTAGTGTTAAAACCATTCAATCTGGTATTAATCAGATCAGCAAACATAAAAACCTCTTTACGATAAAGTATTTTTTGTAAATGTATTTTAAAAATGATAGTAGGTGGGTGTCAGCCCTTACTAGTACCTAGCGCATTCCATATGTGGCTTTCTGAAACAATGGTTCTATTTTGGAGGCTAACGTGACCCTAGGCGGTCGCTGTCACAGCCGGCCCCGCCGTGTTGGGCGTTTCAAATAAAATTTGATTATTTATTATGAATGATTATTTTTAAATATTTCAGTTTAAGGGTACAAAATCAATATTTTTTTCTTACAATAAATTAATATAAGCCAAATAAAAAATATACACCACAATATTTTTACAAAAAACCCGAAATAATTTCCAAATCCCATAGAGTAACGCTGTGTTACAAGACGGTTTGTCGAGGGTATTTTTAGCATGGTATGGGAAAGGTTAATTATAATTATAATTATTTTTTGTAATCACGTTTAAACATCCACGTTAATTAAAATATGGATTTTGTCATCACGCTTGAAGAATGTCTCGATTCTCAATTTTTGCAAGCGATTTAATTGTTAAACAAGCATTCGATACTTAATTTGTACTTTAAGACATTGTTTTTTCTCTTCGCTTATTCTTTTTTTTATGAGTTTAAAATTGTAGTTATTAACTAAAGCTTCTAGGAGGAATTCAATCGTAACACTTGTTTCATTCAATAAATAATATGTTTATATAATTAATCAATGTAATATGAAATTGTGATAAGAACTAAATTTGTCAATTTGACTGGCCTAAAACAGGATCCATTCCTAGTTGGCTAGTCAAAGTTTCCATATATGTTTCATTGTATAATTTGATGTGAAATAAATATTATTATTATTTGTCTCATTTGCCGTGCGTCGGTTGCAATATCTAAGAATGGGAACTTAGAGAGGCATTATAAAACCATTCATAAAAACTATGAAAAGGATTTCCCGTCACAGAGTGAATTAAGAAAACGAAAAGTATGTGATTTGATCATTTGTTTGAAAAAAAAAAAACCTTGTTCACAAGACTAACCAAACGACTACAAGACTTCACAAGACTAGCCAAACAAAAGCCGCGACGATCGCGTCTTTTAAAATATCTCATATATTGGCGAAACACAAGAAACTATTTGAATATGGAATGGTTGTGAAGGAAGCATTTTTTGAAGCGGATGATACTTTATTTTTGAAATTTTCCTTGTGTTAAACTGTCCATGAGTTCTAAGTACAAAAAATAGCAGGAAAACCGTTTTCGTGTTTTAAGTGTAATATCATTTAAATATCAATAAATATCAATTTAATTGGGTGTAGAATAAATTAAAGCTGGGAACTCGCGTGCAGATTAAGTCTTACGTTAAAACCAATTACATGTTCCGAATGATCTGTCAAAATTCCAGTAGTTGATTAATCTACTGACGCATTTTGAAGAAAACCGTTATAATATTTAGAGTAAAATTTTATTTTAAACCTTTCTTTAAAATTAGTGTTATTCGTTAGAAAACCATAAGCATGTTATGAGAGTAATAGTAATTAAAGCTGGGTAGCAACACGATTCAATCTTAATTTAAAACCAGTTTTGTTATCAGAATGTAAAATTTCAGTTGCGGATTCACCGGCTGACACATTTCGAAGAAAAACATTCTCTTATTGCAGTTATAAAATTCTAGTTGCAGATTATTTATATGCTGCCAGCATAAAGAAACCCAATTTAATCTGCGAGTAGTTTAAATTCGCCGCATACAAATTTAATTTAAATCAGTTTTATGTTCAGAATGTAAAAGTCGAGTTGTGGATTCATCTGCTGACACATTTCGAAGAAAAACATTCTCTTATTCGAAGTACATCTATAAAATTCTAGTTACGACTATGTATGTAAAGCCAGAATCAAAGAGAAACCATTTTCATGTTATGAGTTTTAATTTTTTAATTCGCCGCACACAGATTTAATTTCAACTAGTTTCGTGTTCAAAATATAAAATTCCAGTTGTGGATTCATCTGCTGACACATTTCGAAAGAAAATCATTCTTTTATTCGAAGGGCAGTTATAAAATTCAAGATGCAGACTATTCATGTACTGCCAGAATCAAATAAAAACCATTTTCATGTTCTGTGTGTAGTTTTAATTCACGGCAAACAGATTTAATTTAAACCAGTTTTTTGTTCACAAAATAGCGATAAATTAAATAACATGTTGCCGATGCTTCGTGCACCGAGTGAAGCTCATTTGAGTTGCATGTCATGTGTTAAGTTAAAACCTGCTTTGTGTTTTGAAAAGAACATAATTCAGATAGGGAAGAGGAGGTAGGGGAAGTACCTGGCTTTTCAGATCTGGTTACCAAACACGGCTCAAGCCATTTTAAGCAACTTTTCGATTCTGAATGGTGGTCTTATACTAGGGCGATACTGAGAGTATCTCTTACTCTGGAACGTGCCGTAAATAAACTATATGTTATTTTTAATGAGTAATTGTGAATAACACAAATTAATCAAATAAAATTTATTTGCCACGCCGGGATTCGATCTCGCGACCTAAAGAGCCTTACCGCTGGACTTCGCCGACCGTCTAAGCACAAATAATCGTCTAAAATCACCAATCATCTGAAATCAAAAGAGCCCAACCGCCGGTCACTTATAAATGACCTGCACGTTATGTCAGATTCATGAATCTAACAAGGCAGCCTAATTGGGATCCACACTAATATCTACCTACTGCAGTATGAAATTTGGGAAAAATATTTGTCAATTTCGCAGATTAAAAAATTTGAATCAGATAAATCGTCAAAATTACAAAATATTGTATGATTGTACATTTTTCGGCATTATTTTTTTTAATTTCCATCGAAAAAAAACTTATTTACGATTATTTGTTATATATTTATGTCGGTATATAATGAAACAAAAAAAAAACAGCTGATGCTTACTTTATAGCTCAAATTCTAAAGGAAAATAAGAATAATTCATTAATTGTTACAGATCCCATGTATCGTGATATTGGACAAATTTCCACCATATAACAGAACGCTATCACACGCGGCCATGGATCTTCCCAACCTAGAGAGTGCTTTCATCAAGGTGGAACCAGGCTCCCAGAAAGAGGGTGGAGGTGAAATTTGGTATACGGATATGGATTTTGACCTCCAGGATGTAAAGAAGGAATGCTTGCAGTATTCAGAGACTTCTCCGACAGACAAAAGTCAGAAAACGTTGAATGTATATTTCAGACATTTTGGAATGTTCATTCGCTGGTTCACGGTGTCACCTCTTCGGGGATATTGTTATTTACTTTAATCTTCAGCCTGCCTTCAAATTTATGGGTGACGTCACCTCCACGCGGCGCGTTTTTTCATCTTGCCTCGCCAACTAATAGTACCCTTTTAAACTTTAATTTCACATGATCATTATACATATTAATATGTTGTCGTATTTTGACTGTTTATGAACCCAAAGAAAAATGTCTTTCGGATGATCGCGGTATAACTATAAACAATGTTTAATTTTACCAAGCAGTGTAAACATTTCTAACTATCAACATGGACTGGGCGGTAACGAGAAGGAATCTGTGTTAAATTTTGTACCCGAATGTTTAATATGTGCATCCCCACCATTAGTGTCTTACTGAATAACACTCAGTGTAAATAATTTATGTTCATTGCGTAAGTTTCTAAAAACCGGTAAAAAATATATTTTACTTCTGTTTGCTCTCCGTTCTAAAGTTGCTCGAGAGAAAATGGATTTTACTTCTTGGGGAACTTCTGGGGTCCGTCTTATTTATTATATTTATTTTGACCCGTTTCCAAATTTCCGCGTCCACGTAGTTTTTCAGTGATTTCAATCATTAATCATTTATATTTTTATTTATATTTTATTGAAAACAATTATCTTTCAAATGAGAGAGGCACTACGGTAATTTTGAATTTAAAACTTTGTTCAATACACGAATCGTTTTTAAAATGAAATTCCAGGTGGTATTATTTCAGAAACTGTTCCCATGAAGGCACAAACAGGACCCCTAGACAAAGATGAAGGGGACATTCCTTATGTAGAAATTGAAGTAGATCTTCAGGATGTTAAAAAGGAATGCTTAGAGCGCTCTGAAGGAATAACCTTGACGGCAGGTAAGAACGAATTTCGTTTGGTCAATTAAAATATTATTAGTGGCGTTTAAATGTAAGCGTTTTCAATTTACTGTACCAACTTTATCCGTTTTCTTTTTCAGACTTATTGAAAAACCCGAATCCAAACCATCCTGGGGAGAAACGATTCTCTTGTCCCCATTGTAACTACTCGTGCCTAGGCAATTCATTGTAAGAACTGCACAAGCGCTCACATACCAAAACAAAACTTTTTTCATGTTCCGAGTGCGAAAATTCCAATTCTCGTAAAAGAAATTTGAACCGCCTCATGCTGACTCACAGTGTAGAAGAACGTTTTTCGTGTTCTGCCTGTAGTTTTTTATTGAAGAGTCAACGGGGAGATAAACCTTTTTCATGTTCCACCTGTAGCTATTCATCTTCGCTAAAAGATAATTTGAAGAGTCACATGCTGACTCACAACGGAGAAAAACCTTTTTCATGTTCTGCCTGCAGCTCTTCATTTTCTCATAAGAGTAGATTGAAGAGTCACATGCTAACTCACAGCGGAGAAAAACCTTTTTCATGTTCCGGCTGCAGCTATTCATTTTCTCGAAAGAGTAGTTTGAACCGACACATGCTGATTCACAGTGGAGAAAAACCTTTTCATGTTCCACCTGTAGCTATTCATTTTCACTAAAAGGTAATTTGAGGATTCACATGCTGACTCACAGCGGAGACTAACTTTTTTCATGTTCCGCCTGTAGCTATTCGTCTTCTCTTAAGAGTAGTTTGAACCGACACATGCTGACTCACAGTGGAGATACATCGTTTTCATGATCTGCCTGTAGCTATTCACGTTTTCAAAAGGGTGCTTTGAAGAGTCACATGCTGACTCACAGCCGTGAAAAACCTTTTAATATCTGCCTGTAGCTATTCGTGTTCTCAAAAGGGATGTTTAAAGAGGCACTCGCCGATTCACAGCGGGAAAAACCTTTTACATATTCCGCCTGTAATTATTCGTGTTCTTGAAAGGGAAATTTGACGACTCACATGCTGACTCATAGAAATGTGGAGAAAAACTTTTTTTATGTTCCATCTGCAGCTTTTCAAATATTTAAAATATACATTTGAAGAGACACATCCTGACCCACGCTGCTTGAATCTACTGAATTATCGGTCTTGATGTGACTGAACACTAGGGTGTCGCTATTATTTAAAAAAAATTAACTTGAGCTCTACACAGGAGACTGACGAAAATAAATTCCCTTAGGGCCTTTGTCATCTTTGCGGATGCTGTGTGGAGGGTTTTTTAAAAAAAGGAAGGAGAGGATAGTTTTGGGAAGGAAAATGGTTCAAGAGGTGGGTAGGTATCTGGGGTTCAGTGCGTCCCAGTCATCCGCCTCCAAGACCTAGACAAACCACTAGCCATGAACCCGGGCACCACTGCTAAATCACCAAACGTAGCAAACCACTTGGGGTGACTTATGGCAGAGGTGATGATTATCCCAGAAAGGTTTCCGGGGCGGCAGTACCTATTCCGGCCTCCCAAATTGAAATGACTCTCATAAGTAAGTAACGTACTTATATGTTGTTTAACATACATCTGACAAATATGTTGTTTCCATTTTTGCTTCTGACAAATAATCTTGGAATATACAGAATAATATAATTAAACAATGCAGCATAATTTTCTATGAATTATAATTTCAAATTTGGAATTCCAATTGAAGAACTTAATTATATATTTCTAAAGGACTTAACTTAATTTAGGCCACATATCATCAAGACGCCCAGTGAGTGATTTAGTTTGTCTTTTCTAAATATCAAATAGCACACTGGACGCTTTTGATTTAACTAGCCTTATAAATTTGCGTGTACCAACGCATAATTCCCTTTATTATTTTTCCTTATATGCTAATAATTTTTTTGACAACTATCCGATGTCTTCTCGGCAATAAATTTAATTCAATTTATGTTTATTGCCATCAATCAGTGTCAAAACTAAAATTCAGCGTATAAAAAAGCTATACATTTTTCGCATTTATAGTAATATCAATTTAGCTATGTTCTACAAAATGTCTACTATATGGGGCATTACAATGGCGGCTTATTATAAACACTACAACAATCTTTTCAAGTGGTTTTTATAATATAATTAACAAACTTAGTTTTTTATTTTTTTTTTATTTAATATAAAGGTTTTTTTTAATTAATATAATATAAAAGTATCAATTACATGTAAATATACATTAAATAAAGTTTTTTATATAAAAATACATTTAATAATACGCTTTACACCATTTATAACAGCAAAACTCGAGTTAAAAAGGCGGATAAACGCATGTTGACCACAATTTAGCAAAGGAAAAATAATATTTTTATAATGTATAAAACAAAAAAAATATAATTAACATTAAGAAAAAATGATATTTATATAAAAAAAAAATTATATATGTATTAAACAAATAGTTAATAAGAAAAACAACAGATTAAAGAGGAGGAGATAGAAAATAATGAGAGAAAAAGGATAACAAATATTATAATTGAGTTGTTATGTTGATATAAAAAGAGTTTTTATTGATTTTTTGAATTTTTTGTAATTTGTTTCCAATCTTAATTTCAAGGGCAATTCGTTAAACCATTTAACTCCAATATATTTGTAGAATTGTTGGGCTGTGGTGGTGTAACAGCGCGGTACAGTCAAAGAACCAAGGATATTTGTTCTATTGCTGTTCGAAAAAAAGAGTTAAGCTCACATTATTGAAACAATCGTTGTGTGTTTGTAAAAGCGTAATTTTTTTATAAATAATATGAAGTAAAAGGACTTTAAATTCTTGAAAAAATTTGATGGTAGGGTAATCGCATGGCAATTTTTGAATTATTTTTATTAATATTCTATGGATAATTTCTAAAGGCAAAAGAGAAGTTTTGAAAGCACCACCCCAGCCAACAATTCCATATTGGAATACTGATTGAATTAGGGAAAAATAGATGGTTCTTAGATATCCAATATTTAATATGATTGGTATTCTAATTTTCCGTTCCAGTGTTAACCGTTCTACTGTTGTGTTGATTTGTAATTTACACTTTATGTTACTATCTATAATTACTCCCAGGTATTTTACATTTGTTTTAACAGTGAGTATAGAGCAGTTAGGTTTACATATATATGACTTTGAATTACAATTATATGAGTGTATACATATGATTAGCTTCTCAGGGGTAGCAGAATGTGAGTCGTGGATACTTCTACGACTCACATTTCCCACTTAATTTTGTTACTCTCATTATTATTATATATTATTGAAATTATTTGTCCTTTCCATGATAGTGTAACAACTTTAGGTATTCTATTTTTATAAATCTGTAATGTTGTATTGTATTAAACACATTATTATTACTACACCGAGGTATTTTACATTTGTTTTAACAGGGAGTATAGAGCAACGATAAGCCGACAATATTACCTATCCCAATATGATTTTCAAATTAAATATTCTTCAGGAAAATATAATATTGAAGCTGATTGTCTTAGCAGAAACCCAGTCTTAGAACCCGATGAGAACCAAGATGAGCAATTAAAAGTTGACAACTTAATAAAATTAGAAGATATCTTAAAAGATCAGGTCAAAAATGAGAAGATACAGTGCAGGAGAGATAAATTGATATCGAAGAATAATGTTTATTACAAGAAAGTTAAAACAAGAGAAAAAATAAAATTCAGCATAGACTTCATCAAAAATGTTTATACAGACCTAGGTCACATAGGAATTAATCAAATACAAAAAATGATTAACTCATGGTACACATCAGAAAACATGACAAACAATATAAAGAGAACCTGCGAAAGTTGTGCAGTATGTTTAAAGAACAAATCAAGAGGTCAAAATAAATATGGATTGATGTCCTACTTGGGTCCCGCAAAAAAACCTTTTGAAATATATTCCATTGATACGATAGGCGGTTTTAGGGGTTCACGGTCAACAAAGAGATACTTGCACCTGCTATCAGATCATTTCACGAGGTTTGCATATATTTTGACGACAAAAACTAAAAATACCAATGATTTCATCAAACTCTTTTCCACAGAAACTAATGACATTGGCATGATACTCTCAGACCAATACCCGGGTCTTAATTCTAGAGAATTCAAAAAAATTTTAGATGAAAAAAATTATCCAATAATTTTTACTTACTGCAGTAAACTCACCTTTCTCAAATGGATTAAATAAAAGATTAAATCAAACGCTGGTCAATAAAATTAGTTGCAAAATCAATGAAAATGACTCAAAAGTGGCTTGGACAACTACAGCGCGTAATTGTGTAAAAAAACTACAATAAAACGAAGCACACCGTCACTGGATAAGCGCCACAGTACCTACTTATCGGCACAGATGTTACGTTTTTGCCCAATGAGTTAAAAGTTAAGAAGACCGATATCGATTTGATTCAAGGCAGAAAAAAAGCTCTGGAAAATACTATAAAGTCACATAACTACAACAAGATAATTTACGACAAAACCAGGAAACACATTAAATTCAAAGTTGCTTATATTGTTTTGTGGAGAATGAAAACAAACTTAATAGGAAGAAGCTCGACGAATTGAGAATCGGACCCTACAAAATCATAGAAAAATAACTCAATTTACAAGATAAACACTGGTCGACAAAAATTAGAATCAAATTTTTTCCACACCTCGAAGTTAATTCCAGCACCTGCATTGATGAACCATGAAAAGGATATTGAAGGCTTTTTGTTACGAGGCGGGGGTGGGCGACAGGGGCTATTCTTCGTTCGAGAGGTTTTGTCTTTAGTCAAAATATCAAAGTCGAATCAAATGTACGAAAACTTCAGATATTTCAGTTAACGAAGTAATTGACCAGTGTTCACAAATAATGGACTATATAAAAAATGAAAAACTGGAACAAAATTTCTGTCCAATCAAGTTAACCGCAATTTTACGACTTTTATCGGAGGCCCACCCAGATCCCGTTGAAGAATTCAATGAAAACATGAATAATATGTACAAAATTGCCAAATACTACTTAAGGTCTTGGACAAGTGCATTCAGTGCCGAATTTAAACACTTTAAGTGGATGATTTTAGTGGATTTTTAAGTGGATGGAGCTGAGGTACCAAGCTGGGACACGTAGCAGAAACGATAGACATTCTGTCTTAAAAAAATTTAGATGACAGTAAACTTTTTGACCAATGACAGAACTTTGCGATTCCAGGCCATAACGCCAATGTTGAAAGAGTTGTCTCTTTAATAAAAGCCCGGTGCACCAAGGAACGCAATAAATTGCAAACAGAAACAATTGCTAAGATGATGTACACTTTGTGTAATTTAAAAATGATATGTCAAGAATTTTATGAAATGATTTCCAAAGAAAACGACGTTTTGGATAAAGTATGTGAAAGGGCCAAATATACAAAATTGTAGATTTTTGTAATTCTTGAATCGAGTTGAGATTTTAATTTATTTTTTTTCGTTTTTGTCTACAAAGATAAATATGTTTCATTATGTATTTGTTTAATGAAAATTTTTAGTCAACTGTTTAATTTGAAAAAGAGTTATGTTTTGTTTGTTTGTTTTATAAGTTTATTATATTATGTCTATAGACAGAATACTCAATATTCTTTATTTTGTTATTGACATATTCTATATAATTGCCAAATAATGACAAGAATAAGACTGATTAATGATTGTTGTTATTAAACTGGTTAATGTGTGATTAATAAACAACTGTAACTTGTAACAGATTTTTTTATTATTATGTATAAAAATTGTGTCCAAAATTACATACGTTTGTCCGGCTTTTAGGGCCAAATGTCCGGCCTAATACAGCGCAGAGTCAGGCTTTTTTTTATTTTAGAAGATGGCAACCCTACCCGTATGGCTTTGTCTCTTTCCCGTTGCGCAATGCTGGCGAGATGCGCAAACGATATCTACGCATCCCTATCAGGCGGCTGGCCACGCCTTTCGCGGCGCACACACCTATAGCCCATTCACATGGTTCATTTATCTTTCATTTCGTGATTTCATTCCGCCTCTTTCCCTCGAAATGAACCGTGTGAACATGAAAGTGAAGAGAGACAGTGCCGAAGGAAGCATTCCAACATTGTCGAATGAAGCATTTCAACAATGTTGGAATGCTTCCGATCGCACTGTTCACTCGCAACCGGGATTTAACATCACGTGACGACGCGAATGATGTGTGTGAACACTCAGTGAACTTTCACTCGTGAATTAGTCGGCCGAGAATGTTCTGGACGAATGCGGACGAGTAGCCGGAGCGGCTTAAGCGTCAAAATGCTCCGTTTAGTTCGCTTTTCGAAATAACTCCTACACGTCTCATAGAAATCGTTGTTTCTCCCTTACTATCATAGTGAAAAATATGATCTAAACGGTATTAGAAAGAGAAAATAATGCTCTATATATTCAATATAACAATTAACCACAAAATAATACGAATGTAGACTTTCATGGAACCAAAGTTTCTGTTCGAATATGAAAAAAAATTATGAAACATTGTGAATTTTTTATGAATTATTTTTATATGAAACTACAAAAAAGTGAGGTGACAGAAACGTTTATAATTTATTTGTCTAACAAAATAAGTGTGTTTTTTAATATATTTTTTGTTACCAGTAATTTTAGTTAGAATAAAAGCAAGGAGAGGCATTTTTTAAACTTTTAAAAGTAAACATTAAATTTTTTTTTTTTTACAGTAAATACCGCACAAGAATCTCAACTGCTCCCATCTGGAGCCAGTGAGACTATGGCATCCCCAATTGGGGTATGTTGTGAGGCTGAAGGTAGTGGTGAGTGGAAGGAGGTGGGGAAGAGGAAGGTTGGGAAGTACCTGGCTATTCAGATCTGGTCACCAAACTCGGCTAAAGCCATTTTAAGCAACGTTTCAATTCTGAATGTGGTCTTACACCAGGGCGATACTAATAGTATCTTCCACTCTGGAACATGCCGCAAATATACTATATATTATTTAAAATGAATTAATTGTGAAATAACACAAATTAATCAAATAAATTTGCGCATGCCGGGTTCGAACCCGCGACCTCCGGATCATGAGTCAAGAGTCTTACCCACTGGACAACGGAGGTCTGTCGGCGGGCTGTCGTAGTATCGGTTCGCGAAGATAAATTTTATTTAACGACATTGAACATTTAAATGCATTATTTTCCGCCGGCCGTGATGCAAAAAGTTTGCTTTTATAGTGATTAAGGCGAATCTAAAGTTTTTTTCTAAAAATAATTCGTAATAACCATGGACACTAATCCCGAAAATTTACCAGAATATTATATTCAACTAATTTCCACGTACAATTTGTGTTCGACAGAGCAATGATATAACACTGGACCAAATAATAAACGCTTTTTTTTATTCTGTTTTCACTCCGTCCTAAAGTTTCTAGAGAGAAAATGGATTTTCCTTCTTGAGGCACTTCACAGGGGTCTTACTTATTTTTAAAAATTTTCCTCGATCCGTGTCCAAATTTCCGTCTCTACTTGATTTATCAGAAATGTCCTAAATAGTTAATTATTATTTTTAATTGTTAAACTGACGTTTAAGACAAGATTTTTATGCATAGCACAAAGGGTAACAATTATTATAAGCAATAATTATCAGCCTGAAACACTCATCCACATTGAAAAATCTTCCGAGAAAAGATACATGACGCCAACGGGACATGACGTCTCTTAGGGGCATGTATCTTTTCTCGAAAGATTTTTCAATGTGGATGAGTGTTTCAGGCTCATAATTATTGCTTTTAATAATTGTTACCCTTTGTGCTATGCATAAAAATCTTGTCTTAAACGTTAGTTTAACAATTAAAAATAATAATTAATATTTGACAAGTTTAAGTATTTCCCCAATAAATGAAGACATAATTTGTCACGACGCCACCTAGCGACGGATTTAACACTAACAGTGTCTCTCTCGCAAAAATAAAGTTGGTTGTTTTCAGGTGGGAAAAAATATAATCAGCCGTAATTGTTGAATGAAACACTAGTATATATTGAATCATTTGGCGGGTATAAGATAAGCCGCCATAGCTCAATTGGGAGAGCAGCTGACCGGCAATCAAAAGGGCACGGGTTCATGTCCCGTTGGCGTCATGTATCTTTTCTCGGAAGATTTTTCAATGTGGATAAGTGTTTCAGGCTGATAATTATTGCTTATTATAATTCTAAATAGTTAATATTTAAATTAAATTTTTCATACGACGGTAATTCTTAATATAATACGCTGTTCCAATATACGTACGTATGGTTTTTTGTTTGCTTTTCCAGGTGGTGTTATTTTGGAGAGTTTTCCCATGAAGGCAGAACCAGGATCCCGAGACAAAGATGAAGGGAAAATTCCTTTTACGCAAATTGACATAGATCTCACGGACATTAAAAAGGAATGCTTAGAGCACTCTGAAGAAATAACCATGACCGCGGGTAAGAACGAATTTCGTTTGGTAAAAATAAATATTATTTGTGTCATCTGATATTTTTTCTTCTTTAATTTACTGTACTTACACTTATGAAATTTTATCTGTTTTCTTTTTCAGGCTTATTGATAAACCCGAAGACTCATCCTTGGGAAGAACGATTCTCTTGTCCCCATTGTAACTACTATTGCCTAGGCAAATCATCGTTAGAACTTCACAAGCGCTCACATACTGTAAAAAAACTTTTTTCATGTTCCGACTGCAACAATTCCTATTCTCGTAAATAACATTTGAATCGACAAATACTGACTCACAGTGGAGAAAAAACTTTTTCGTGTTCCGTCTGCGGCTCTTCTTTTTCTCAAAAGGGTCATTTGAAGAGTCACATGTTGACTCACACCGGAGAAAAGCCTTTTTCATGTTCAGCCTGCAGCTATTGATGTTCACAAAAGAGTGGTTTGAAGAGTCACATGCTGACTCACGGCGGGGAAAAACCTATTTCATGTCCCGACTGCAATTATTCTTGTTCTCGAAAGGTTTCTTTAAAGCTTCACCTGCTTTCTCACAGTGGTGAAAAACCCTGTTCATGTTCCGTCTGCAGCTTTTCATGTTCAAAAAAGGGAAATTTAACGAAACACACGCTGACCCACGGTGGGGAAAAATCTTTTTCATGTTCTGCCTGCAGCTACTCATTTTCAAAAATTAGTGGTTTAAAGAGTCACATGCTGACTCATACCGGTGAAAAACCTTTTTCATGTTCCGCCTGCAGTTCTTCTTTTTCTCAAAAGGGAAATTTGAAGAGTCACACGTTGACTCACTCCGGTGAGAAACCTTTTTCATGTTCCGCCTGCAGCTATTCGTGTTCACTGAATGGAAATTTAATGAAACACATGCTGACCCACGGTGGTGAAAAAATTTTTCATGTCCCAAATGCGACTATTCAGTTCCCAAAAGCGATGTTTTATGAAACACATGCTGTGTCACAGTAGAAAAAAACTTTTTTCCTGCTCCACCTGCAATTATTGTTGCTTTTGAAAGGAATATTTGAAGCATCACCTATTAATCACGGTGGCGAGTAAACAGGTGATGCTTCAATGAGCACTTTATGTCTCACATTGGAGAAAAATCTTTTTTTGTTCCACCTTTAGCTAATTATTAGACAAAAGATTTATTTGAAGAGTCACATGCAGTCGGGTAGGAAGGGCGGAGAGAGAAGGGGGGTGGGGGAGTGGGATTTCGGGAAGGTGAAGGAGGCTGAGAAAACCTAACATGGGAAACCCCCTAATACTGTGCCGCCGCGCCTTATAAACATCTCTGTTCGTGATGTTTCTAACAAAGCTACTGTAGTGATATATATATATATATATATACTGTAGTGATATGATATATTTATTTATAATTGCTTTCGGGGCATGGGGAGTTTAGAGGTAGACTTCACAGACTGGCTCCATCATCCCATCCCAGTTGCGCTTGTGGTGATACCGACCAAACAGCCGAGCACATTTTGTGGCACTGTGAGATTTTGACGGATGCTCGAGACGAAATGATTGATGGTTTACAAGTTATTACAAGACCTGCTTGGAATACAGATCTCGCCTCGAATAAGGTTAATTTGAGTGCCTGAGAAAATTCACGAAAGTCTGGGTTGAGAGATGGCCTGTTTTGAGAGTCGCTGAGTAGCTGTAAAATAACTTAGGTACCAGGAGTATTTTGCTTCTGAATTCACGGACACTCTTCATTATTCCTTTACATTTACCGCTTGGATTTATTTTTTTATGATTTTTGTGTTTTGTGTTTCTGTAATATGTTGTTTCTTTTATTTTATTATATATTATGAGTTATATGTTATTTTTTACATTTGCGTTATGTTATTTTGTTTATTATATTTTCAAAAATGTATATAATTGCTTTGCGATTTGTTTTGTTTATATTTACTATACTACCTGTTAATTTATGCCATGTTCCTTGTTTTGTTTTGTTTGTCTTTTACTATTTCAATGTTTTTTGGATGAACTGAACTCAATTTTTTTTCCCTATCCCCATTTGGGGGTGTGCTGGACCTCGTCCCTGCTTCATCTTTAGTTCCATTATTGATTTTGCAGATCCTTCTCGAATCTGTCTGCGCCTCCCCTAATGACATGTGCAGGCTTGAGGTTTGATTAGACGACCTTGGCTGTCCTTTGTCCTGCCTCTGACTACCCAACGCTGAATTTTTTTTTAGTCTTCGGGTATTTTACCCCAAATATTCAGTTAATATTCTTTGAGGCTTCACTGAGTGGTTGGCTAAGGGACACGGAAGCTAAGTGTAGTTTATGGTCAGACCGAAAGCCATTCACATTTTTTGTTGGTACTTGCCAATTGATTTGAGATTTATTGTATTTCTTTTGTTCTCTATTTTATGCAGGTGCTTGCAGGTTTTTTACAGATGCAATGCCGCATCATGGAGTCTCATGAATGAGTTTTTATTTTGCCCTGTTTAATTTATCTTTGTCTTACTAACCCATTTTTTTGCATTTTGTTTTTCCTGTTAAGCACTTGCATACTGCTTATAAAGACGTATGCAAGGACACTGGAGGTCTAGATTTGTTCAAAATAAATAAATGTAGCTTCGTTCAACAAAAAAATTAGAATCTTGCGAGAGCCTTGAAGGAGTAAACATCCGTTACTTATACCAGGGCGGGTAAGAAATGGATAACCCCCACTGTAGTGATATAGTTTCCTCACACAGCCGTTGGGAAAGTGGTGGGCAACCTCCAATGTCGTGATATATGCACTGTCAGAATATATTCGTAACACGCTTACAATAATCCGCATTTTTTTTTTTTACATGAGCTCCACACAGGAGGCCCTGAGGAAAATAATTTCCCTCAGGGCCTATGTCATCTTTGAGGATGCTGTGTGGAGGGTTTTTTTTAAGGAAAAGGGAAGGAGAGGAGAGTTCTGGGAAGGAAAAGGGTATAAGGGGTGGGTAGGAATCTGGGGTTCAGTATGTCCCGGTCATCCGCCTCCAAGACCTAGACAAACCTCACCCCATGAACCCGGGCACCCCTGCTAAATCACCAAACGTAGCGAACCACTTGGGGTGACCTATGGCAGAGGTGTTGGTTATCCAATAAAGGTTCCCGGGGCGGCGGTATCCATTCCCGCCTCCCAAATTGAAATTACATTCGATTCGAGATTAAAACGTTGTTTATGAATGTATTTCAAAATAAAATATTATTTTTGAAAGCAGATGAAACTCTTTAGTATTTCAAATCGACATATGTAATTGAAACTTTGAATGCAAAATATTAAAATGAAATCAAACACAAACCCAAAACAACAACCTAAGTTTCAATAAAAACAAAACTTTGTAACACCTACATTTATGATCGAATCTTTATTATTAAGAATATACAGGGTGTTAAGGGACGTACTTGACTTACTTTAACCAGTGATTCCTGACATTATTTGGAGTAAAAAATGTAAATAAAATTTTGGTCTCCGGTGACATTTTTGATGTTTTTTTTTTTTTTTTCTACAAGAACATAAAAAAATTGTAGTTGTTGAACAGTTGGAGGCGGGGTAAGGGGTTCGTCGGACACCCAGCTGAGTGACCAATGACGACATGCGGAAGAAATTTTTTTTTGTTTGATTTTGAAGAAAAAATTTTTGAAAAAAAAAAAAAAAGTCGTCGAAAAAAGTCACCGGAGACCAAAATTTCATATACATTTTTTACTCCAAATAATGTCAGGAATCACTGGTTAAAGTAAGTCAAGTACGTCCCTTAACACCCTGTATATGTCCCTTCCTATTTCGTTTAAATTAGAATGTTCGGTAACAAGCAGCAGTTCCTTAGTTTTAATTTGGATATTTTATTTTATTCTTTCTTTAATATCTTTTTTATTCATATTTATACAAAATTAATATGTAGGCTTTTAATGTGTAATGCAAACACCAGTTCCTTTTTTAAAATATTTTAATCCTTTGCTATTAAGAGGCCCGTTTCATACAAATCTGAATTTTGGATTTGAGATAAAAATACCCAGCCAAACTGAAATATTATTTTTGTAATCAAAAGGTATATCATATATCTAGTACGGAGCTGAGCTTCTTTATTTATTTTTGCTTTTAATTATAAGATATAGGCCATTAAAGATTTTAGTGTGTAATGATTTAAGAGGCAACTCGGACAATTATTTGTAAGGAATTGAAAAAAAATTTAAAATATTTTTTTTAATAAATGTGTATTCATTAAATACGATGAAATGTGAAATATAAATTAATTTGGAAACCGAATAAACTTTGAAAATATAAAAGACTTAGTTAATAAGATCACTTCAATGAAAGACTCAAAAATAAAATTAACACCGGAACAAAATATTGTAGCACTGGAAGAAAAAATTCAACACGAACTAATTAGTCTACAAAAGAAGATCATAGAATTACAAGAAATGAATATTAAAAATAATCGTTGCGCTGTTGTTTTGCGTATTAGATAACCTAAGCAATGAACACAAATTGTATTGTTTTTAAAATACGTTTAACTAAACCGGTAGCCAGAAAAAATTACACAGTATTTTTTTAAATATCATTATTCGATGGGAAAAAGTCGTTGTTGCCCTCGAAGTTTTAGAGAAAAAATATTAATAAGATTGAATTTGACACAAATAAGTTTATGAACAAACACAAACAGATTTCCCTCTCGTTGCCGCCTGCTCCGTGTTGATATTCGGAAATCTTTGAACTACCCGATAATACTGAATATTGTATCATCGCTACCGTCCGAAAACAATTTATCTTATAAATAGTTAGGATATGAATACATTTTTGAGCAAGGAATAGAATAATGATCAAGTGAAATATGTTCAAATAATGATTTAAAAGTTATTATTGGTTGGCGAGATGAGCTTAAAAAGTGCACCGAATGGTGGTGACATCACCCGTACACTTGAAGGCAGACTGAAGGTTAAAGTAAATACCAAAATAACTGATTAACGGTAAGAGGTGAAGCCATGAACAAGCATACTAAACATTCCAAACATCTGACAACATTTAATATTTTCTGACTTTTGCAATGCAACTTACTGTCTGTCGGAGTAGTTTCTGAATACTGCAAGCATTCCTTCTTTACAATTTTTTGTATTTCTTCGGCATTGACTATGTGACAACTTCTAGACATTTTTGTTTTAAAAAGTTTTAATTTTCCATGTACATTTGTTACTTTAATTTTAATTTTTGCGACCGGTTTCGATACGTCTGTATCATTAACGAGCAAACTTAAAACTTTTTTTTAATACGTTTTAAGTTTGCTCGTTAATGATACAGACGTATCGAAACCGGTTGCAAAAATTAAAATTAAAGTAACAACTATAAATGGAAAATTAAAACTTTTTTAAACAAAAATGGCCTTCTTTACATCCTGGAGGTCGACATCTATATCCGTATACCGCATTTCACCTACACCCCAGTGCCGCAGAGCGGGGGGGGGGGGGTGGTCCGCCCCGGGCGGCACTTTTAAGGGGGGCTGCATATTTTCACAATAAATAATAACATTATCTTGGAAAATTTTAAACCATTTCAAATCATTATTTGAACATGTTCTACGATCCTTTCGTTTACGAATCCGTACGGTTTTCCTACGAATTGCGAAATTCGCAGCTTAAAAAAATATAGTTATTGATATTTTTAATGAATTAACAAAATCAATAACTATATTTTTTTAAGCTGCGAATTTCGCAATTCGTAGGAAAACCGTACGCATATTATGAGAGTAATACTAATTAAAGCTGATAACTCGCAAACAGATTCACTCTTAATTAAAATCAGAATTGTGTTCAGAATTTATTAACGACGGAATTTCAGTTGTGTATTCATCTGCTGATACATTTCGAAAGAGACCATTATTTTATTCGAAGCGCAGTTTTAAAGTTCTAGTTGTAGATTATGTATGTGCTACCAGAATCAAAGAGAAACCATTTTCACTTTCTGGGTGTAGTTTTAATTCGGCAAATACAAATTTAATTTGACACGTCTAATCACAGGAGACGCAAATTATCTCAAACATTTAATTTTAAAATAAAATTGTGAAATTATGTCCCACACATACAATTTTAAATAAATTTGTGATTGCAAAAAAAAGTTGAGATACTGTTTTATTACATTTTTTAAGAAAAGGAATCTTTATTTAAAATTTTAAGTTTATTCTATTTTAGAAACTTTAATACGAATATTCGCAGGCGTGTATTTTTGAGCAAATTCACATGTCCAATATGAAAATTTTAATGTTTGGAAACAATAATGTTCTAATAAGCACGTCGGAAAAATTACTTTAGAACAGATTTAGATTTTAGAACAGTTTTGTTTTAATAAAAAAGAAAATAGCATTGGAAGAACCGGAAATTTTGTGCGCAAACATTGACAGGCAAAAGTTTAAAGATATTTTTTTCTTATTATTCGAAGGGTTAAACCAGTTTTCAGGATGTAAAATTCCATTTGAGAATTCATCTTCTAACACAATTCAAAGGGAAACATTATTTTATTCGATGTTCAGTTATTGATTTATAGTTGCAGAATCAAAGAAAAACCATATTCGTGTTCTGAGTGTACTTTTAATTCGCCGCATACAGACTTAATTCAAACCAATTTTGTGTTGAGAATGTAAATTTCCAGTTGTGGATTCACCTGTTGACACATTTCGATGGAAAACATCCGCTTATTCGAAGTTCAGTTATAATATTCTATTTGCAGACTATGTATGTGCTGCCAGAACCAAAGAAAAACCATTTTCATGCTCTAAGTGTAGTTTTAATTCACCGCATACAAACTGGTTTTGTGTTCAGAATACAACGATAAATTAAATAACGAGTTGCAGATTCATCCTGCATCGAGTGAGGCTTTACATTTGAGTTAGATAATGCTGTAAAATTCTGAGAAACTGATTGTTGCGTGAGTAACAATTGTTTGGGGACTATAACGCAGTATCAATCAATCAACTTTGGAATAGAATTTATATATATGATTTTCGTTGAAAGAATACTCGTCAAATGTGATTATTAAAAAAATCCGGCTCGTTTATAAATAGGTCGTAATAAAAAAAAATACGATTTCCATATACAACCCCACCGCTTGAAGTCCCAATTAAGGGGGCGGCGAAATTTTCCTCCGCCCCGATGTTCTGAGTGTAGGTTTAATTCACCACAAACAGATTTAATTAAAACCAGTTTTATGTTTAGAATGTAATTTCCGGCAGAATAAAAGAAAAACCATTTTCATGTTCTGAGTGTAGCTTTAATTCACCACATACAGATGTAATTAAAACCAGTTTTGTGTTTTGAATATATGTGCCGCTAGAATCGAAGTTTATTTATGTATTTATTAATATCTACATATTACAGTTTACACCTTATTGTTAAAATTTTTACATATGTAATATGTATATATTGAAAACATTTTTACATATTAATATTACATTTCATTATGTTGTGTATTAGGTAAGTTTGAGAAGGTGAAACTGTTGGTTGGTAATATTGTATGTTTCGTGAGCACCTCACTAGGAGAACCTGTGCTGAGGTGTTTACGTGTTTATGATTAAGTGTGACAGGTACAGGTATTTATGTGTTGTATTAGAAAGTTAGTTTTTTTCTTTTTTTTACATTTTAATGGTAATTGTACATAGATTACTTAGAAGAAAAAAAAATATATAAGGTATATATGTATATAGGGGAGAAGAGGGACACTTGATCGATCCCTCGGGGAGACATGGTACATTAATTTTTAAGAACTACTGTAACCCTGGGATTATTTAATCCTGGCACCATTGGTAATCTATGGTACATGAAGACTTTGTGTATCAGTGACATCTATCATAGTTGAGTAGTTTTAATATGCGAGTGGGTGATATTTCTGACGACATCGGAGAAAATTTTCCTAAGTATTTGAATGAATATTTCGCTTATTTACCTTACATATTATTAAGTTGTGTTTTAATCATTTTAAAGAACATGCTAAATAGTTTTAAAATATGCTAAGATATTAACATTAAGTTGTAATGATCGTAGAAATAGTGTTAATTTAATAACCTCAATGTGTCTGGGTATACTTGGTACGTTTTTGTATGGGTGATTTGATCCCCGGATCAAGTCTCCCAAATGCCCGGATCAACTCTCCCATATAAAATATAATTTGGGATTCAAGTCAAGTCTTCCTTGTGGTTATATCATCTGCTTATTTTTTTTATTCTCAGATTGACCATCAAGCCAAGAAAATATATGAGAAAAGTAGGAGCCCGACCAAGAATACCTATTAATGAAAATAGTTTAAGATTAGCTGTGCAGGATGTGTTAGATGGGAAATCTGAACTGCAAAACATTTCGATATCAGCGTTATGACCCTGAAGCGATATGTGCGCAAGAAACAAGCTGCCTTACAAAACAATACAAAACAATAAGCAAGATATAAAATATGGTCCAGATTACAGACAAGGACTAATTTTTACTCCTATAGAAGAACAAGATTTAAAAAACTACTTAGAGACTGCTAGTAAGTTGTATCACGGACTATCTCCTCAAAATGTAAGACAGCTGGCTTACCAATTTTTATGTGAAAATGGACAAACTATCCCACCCAAGTGGCATGATAAAGAAGAAGCTACTTATTTATTTATTTATTTATTTACGCCTATTTAGGCTTTTACATACATATATATATATATAACAATATTAACGAAATTATACTTATAAATAGTGCAGGAAACTACTGTTTAAAACACTTGCACAAAAATAAATACAAAGTAAAAATATTAGGTATTGAATTTGAACCAAACAGGATGTGGGTACAAAATACAAAAAATCCGAAATAGTTTTTTTTCTTTCAGCCAACAAAATACTGTCAATGTGTTAGTCAATTTTAATAGCTTTAGCAAAATATTCCCCTCTTTGATGAAAAAAACTTCAATAAGGTATGCTTATATAATAAAATTGATGTACTAAATATATCAACAACATCGGAGTATTTGTTACCAAGCTGTTGAATCCTTCGCATAGGAGTATAATATTGACTTGTTGACTTAGAATTGCTACAATAATATGGTAGGTACTGTCTTGTGACTGACCTGCCTGGAGTATGAAAAGAAATTACATTTAATAAATCAGGGGTATCAAACATTGAATTTATGATTTTATACAAACAGGTTAAATCGGAAATGATTCTACGATCGGATAATTTTATTAAATTTAATGAACAAAGTACGTTATCGTAATTTAGGCATTCACTAGGAATGCCCATTTTAAAATTCACATATCTTAAAAATTTATTTTGGATTCTTTCAATCGCATGTGAATGAACCTCATAATTTGGGGACCAAACCGTGGAATTGTATTCTAAATGACTCCTTACGAGTGACATATATAATGTTTTTACAGTATTGACATTGTTGAAATCACTAGATATCCTTAAAATAAATCCCAACATTTTCAAAGCTTTATTGGTTATTATTTCTATATGCTTGATAAAGTTGAGTTTCGTGTCAAACCAAATTCCTAAGTCATTGATTTCCGAGACCGATACTAACGACATATTGTTAATGGAATAATCGAAAAATATTGGATTCTTTATTCGATAAAACCTCATAATTTGACATTTGCTTATGTTAAGTTGCAAGCGGTTATCATGACACCATATAATAAATATTAAAAAGTTATTTGACAATATATGGCAATCATTAATGTTTCTGATTGCTTTAAATAATTTCAGGTCGTCTGCAAACATTAATACTTGAACATCATTGAAAATATATAACACATCATTAACAAATAATAAAAACAGGATTGGACCTAAATGTGACCCCTGAGGAACACCACTCGTAGCAGTGAATTTGTACGAAAATGTACCATCAATTTTAACAGCCAGTAATCTGTTGATCAAGGAACTGTTAAACCACTTATATAGTGAACCACCTATACCGAGTTTTTGCAGTTTATTCAGCAATAACTCGTGATTAACTTTATCGAACGCCTTACTCAAATCGGTATAAATAGAGTCAACTTGACATTTACTAGACATGGAATCAGATATATAGTTTTGATACGTTAATAAGTTAGTAAGGGTAGATTTTCCAGTAGAGAAACCATGTTGTTCAGGAGAAATGACGTGGTTTAATCGGAAAATAATTTTTTTAAGAAGAATTTTTTCAAAAACTTTAGGAATTGTTGATAAAAGGCATACAGGTCTATAGTTAATCACCTCGTGTTTATCACCTTTTTTAAAAATAGGTGTTAGGTAGCTGAATTTCCATTTAATAGGAAAACATCCTGTTCGTAAAGACTGATTAAAAAGCAAAAATAAGGGATACGCTAGATTGGTAGCACAATTATTCAGAAAAACAGGAGGTATTTTATCTGGTCCACCGCTTTTACTTTGATCTAGTAATTTAAGTTCAGTCAGTATATCATTATATTCTATGTGGATACAAGATAAATTAAGATTATGATCAGTGGTAAAATTTGATACTGTACTAGCAGAAACTGGTGTATCACATTCATAAACACTTTTAAAAAAATCAGCAAAAAGGTCAGCGATACTTTGAGTGTCTTTGGCCTTTTTACCTGCATATTCCAAGTTGGCGGGTTTACCAAAGTTGTTATTTTTCATTGATTTTGCATAGTTCCAGAAATACTTTACATTATGATTTATTGAAGTTTCAACATTATTAATAAAAGAATTGTAGCAAATTTTTGATAAGATTTTGCAATCTTTTCTAATGTTTTTAAATTCAATATAATTTGATAAAGACCTGTCTTCTTTATATTTCTTATGTAAAACTTTTTTAAGGCCAGTTAATTGAACAAGTTCTTTATTGAACCATCTCGGATATTTTGATTCTTTGAAATGAATAAGTGGGATTAGATCTGAAATAATTTTATCCAGCAAATGATAAAATGATTCAATATTTTTATTAATATCGCCTTCTTTAAGAAATGACCAATCTTCCTTGTGGAGACGATTATTTATGTCCTGATAATTCGCATTTTTAAAGTTAAACGTAGGAGTTGAAATTTTTTGATTGCCTTCTTTAATACAAGGGATAATTATTGCTAGTGGGGGATGGTGGTTGTCTATCGGAAGAATAGACTCCAATGATTTATTTATAATCACATTGCTCTCATTTGACAAAACTAGATCAAGAACACGATTATTAATATTACGTACATGGTTGAATTGGGTTAAATTAAAAAGTAAAGACATATCTAGAATTTCTCGTTCATAGGCGGTTGCTGGTATTGAATTAAAGTTACTGTCTAAATTGTTAAAATTGCAATTAGGTAGGTTGTAATCACCGCAAATAATTATTTTATGATTTGGGTATTTTGTTATTACTAACTCAACATCTTCACAATGTTTTTTATAGATTGATATGTTAGAATTAGGAGGGATATAAACAGTACCAATAATAGTTTTCTTAAAATCACCACTTAACAATACAAACAATTGTTCTACATCAGTATTTTTTATTTTAAGTATTTTCGAATTAATGTGTTTGCGGATCGCTATCAGGACTCCACCTCCTCTTGTACTGGAGCTAGTATTCTGACTCCGGTCAGCTCGGTGGACATGATGACTATGTAGTCCAAGCTCCGCTGAGAAGATCGATGATGTTAGCCAGGTTTCAGTGAGTATGATGACATCGTTTGAGAAAGATTATGATTGGTTCTATGGTTTTATGAATCGCCATAACAGTTTATCGCTCAGGGTCCTGGAGGCTACAAGTCTGTCACGGGCAACTGCGTTCAACAGACGTAATGTGGGTAAATTTTTTGAAAATCTAAAGAGCTTAATGCTGAAATGTGAATTTTGCCTAGACCAAATATGGAATATAGACGATACAGGTTTAACTACTGTCCATAAACCAAGAAAAATCGTTGCTTTTCGTCGTTTGAAGCAGGTGTCCAAAGTCACATCAGGAGAAAGAGGGAGCTATTAACAGTTTGTGCTGCCATTAATGCCGTTGGGAATCACTTGCCGCCATTCATGATTTTCCCTCGCAAAAATTGGAAAACGAGGATGACAGATGGTGGACCACCAGGTACTGAAGGTGCAGCATATCAAAGTGGATGGATGACTGGTCCCAACTTTTTGAACTTCCTTAAGTTTTTTTAAGCACGTTAGATGCAGCAAAGAAAACCAGTGCTTAATGATATTTGATAACCATGAGAGCCACATTACTATCGACTCTATCAATTTTGCTAAACAAAATGGGATCCATCTACTGACAATACCTCTACACACATCACAAAAATTACAACCCCTTGATAGAATATTATTTGGTAGTTTGAAAACATATTACAACTCTGCTTGTGATGGCTGGATGGTATCACATCCTGGACGACCAATGACTATCTACGACATTGCTGGATGTTTGAGAAGAGCTTTCCCTACCGCAATGACACCAAGGAACATTCAAAAAAAGTTTTGAGATTACTGGAATTTGTCCGTTCAACTCAGAAATTTTTACAGATGATGAATTTTTGAGATCTTTTGTTACTGATAGGGAAAACCCTGATAACAACCTCGTCGAAATAAACCCTGCAACCGCTAATGTATCTGATGTACCATCTCCGCCTACCTTACCTGAAAATGACGCCACTGAAACAAATCGTGCAACTGCTGACATATCTGCTGCGCCATCTTCGTCTACCTTACCTGGAAATGACCCCACTGAAACAAATACTGCAACTGCTGATGTGTCTACTGCTCCATCTTCGTCTAACTTACCTGCAAATAACCACACCGAAACTACTGCTTTCGCCTCAACTATGCCGTCTGGATCTAAATTAAAGAGTTTTCAGGATTTGAGGCCCTATCCGAAGGCATCCCCAAGAAAAACAATTGCCAGAGGAAGAAAGAAGGGTTCAACAAAAATTTTAACAGATACACCAGAAAAACAAGCCATAGAAAATTAATATAAAGCTAGACAAGAGAAAAAGAATCGTAAGGCAAGAGCAAAAACTGTTAAACGAAACTTGCAACCTAGAGATCAAGATAGTACAACCTCAAGGAACTTCCCCCCAAGGAAAAAGTCTTTTTCTTTTCAGAACATTTACGGACCTCATGTTTTTTCTTATTTACTACATAATTTTTCAACGAATGCTAAAAGCCTTTACTAAGGCAATTCCTAGATAAATTCTGCATAAATTAATTAAAAAAAAACTTATTAACTCTTTCAGTACTTAAATTAATGGTCAAAAACAAAAGGGGGGATCAAGTGTCCCTCTTCTCCCCTATGTATATTATATGTACATATGAATAGTTGGTGAATTCTTGTTCTGAGTGTAGTTTTGATAAACCGCATATTTATTTTAATTTAAACCAGTTTTGTGTTATCAATATATCAATAAGTTGTCGATTCATCGTGTACCGAGTGAAGCTTTGCATTTGAGTTGCATTCCATACGTTCCATGCGTGATGAAGATGCGAAATTCTATTACAAGCATACAATTCTCGATTTCTGAGAGTAGTTATATACAGTTTATATTCGCCACATAGGATTATAAAAATAGGCATAAAAAAATTGGATATCTACCCCCCCCCCCACCCCCGGTCAGCATTTGAAAATCTGCGGAAAAAGTACTTGTAGAAGTTAGGGAGGAGGGGGGGCGGCAAAATTTTCCTCCGCCCCGGGCGACCGAAACCCACGCTACGCCACTGCTACACCCTCTTCCTGGGACCCTGGTTCCACCTTGATGGAAGCACTCTCTGTGTTGGGAAGATCCATGGCCTTCTGTAATAGTGTTCTGTTGATTGGTGGAAATTAATTCAATTTCAAAATACAAGACAAGAGAACTGTAACAATCAATAAATCATTCCTTTTTGCCAGTGGGTACAAAAGAGCTGTAGCTATTTTATTTATTTTAATTTTATTTTTTATATTAGTTTATTAAGGAAACAAACAGTTATACATATTTTAATAAGAAAGTAACATATTACATGATTGCATTAGCCAGCAAAGTTTCCGCTACAATTTATAATATATAAACATGGATTAAAACATTAAAGAAAACATAAAGTGGTAGAAAAAACAGAAAAATATATATATATACAATAGAAATGAAAGAAAAAAAACACATACACAAATTAAAGCATATGGGATATATAAATCATCCAAATATTATTATTATAATAAAAAGAAGGAAAACCAACATAATGAGAATGAAAAAAATAACATGCAGCAGGGGTGGAGAGTTCGTAATTAACAATTTGTTTCAATTTTTTCTATTATGGATTTAATAAATTGGCCTGAGGACAAATGGAAAATATCAGCGTCGTAAAAGATATCATTGTATTTTGTGCACGTCCTTCGGAGAAATGAATGTTGTGTGTAATTTGTTTTTGAGTGTGGGATGTGGAATAGTTGGTTTGACCTTGTGTTTCTTATTGGACAGTGGAAATTAATGTGTTCTAGAAGATAGTTGTTGTCAACAACGTTGTTAATGATTTTGAATAAAAATTTTTGGTCGGATATATTTCTTCTATCTTCTAAAGATGATAAATTATGGAATGTTAATGAGTATTTTAGGTTTTCTGAAGTTCGAAAGGATTTAAAGTCTAGGTGTTTCAATATCTTTTTTGAATTCTTTCTAACCTTTCAATATTTACTTTGTATTGGGGATTCCATATGACTGACCCGAATTCTAATATTGAGCGAACAAAAGAGACGTACAGTATTTTGATTACGTGTGGAGACCTAAATGGTTTGGTCACTCTTATGATGAATCCTAGAAGTTTGTACGCCCTGTCACAGATGGAATTTATATGTGTTCGGAAAGATATTCCGGAGTCCATTATTATTCCTAAGTCCCTCACTTCACAACATCTTTTATTTCTACGTCATTGATTTTGTACGGGAATATTAGGGGGTTTATGCTATAAGGTAAAAGAATCAGTTTTTCTTTTAAATTTGACTGTTTTTACATAAATACATAACAAATATGTACATTAGGTTTTTTTAGATGGATGAAAACAGAATAGAAGAAAAATGACTTGGACCAAACAAATACATTTTTTTTTTAATAGTAATACCCCACAAGAGTATCAGCTGCTCCCGTCTGGAGGCAGTGAAACTATGGCATCCCTAATTGGGGTATGTTGTGTGACTGAAGGTAGTGGGGAGGGGAAGGAGATGGGGAAGAGGGAGGTGGGGAAGTACCTGGCAATTCAGATCTGGTCACCAAACACGGCAAACGCCATTTCAAGCAAAGTTTTCATTCTGAATGTTGGCCTTACACCAGGGCGATACTGAGAGTATCTTCTACTCTGATTACTGTTTAACTTCGATGATTTGTCAATTTAAATTTAACAATTTGCGAATTTCACACATGTTTTTCTGCATTTGTCACTACGGCGAGGTAAAGATTTGCGTGGATCCCATTTAGGCTGACCTGTCAGATTCATGAATCGGACATAGCGTGTCCGTCATTCAATAATAGCGCTGGGCTCTTTTGTCTTCCGATGAGACGAAGTGGGATTTTTGAGACACGAGAAAAGACGTTTTATTGACCTCCGCGTAGAGCTCAGATGAACAATTTTGGGCATAAAATTGTGATTCAAATTTAGTTGTAATCAAGAAAAAAATATGATATAAAAGTACCAATAACTTCTAAGTCTAAAAGTTCAATGAATGAAAAATGTGTATTAATAATTAAATAATGTAACCTTTGTTGTGTGGGTGCAATGGACAGAACCGAGTATGAAGTAATACAAACAAAATAAACTCGTTTGAGAGAAGCTATCTTCAGTAAAATCGTTAAAATATAAAATTCCAAGACTCGACTTTGACATTGCTGAATTAGGTACTTTAATACAAATTTCAAAGAGTTGAGCAAACAAAAGTTTGATAAGCTTTCTATTGTAAATAATAAGTCAAGAATTCTGGAGTTCCTTCGATCCCATTCACTCACATTCTCCATTCAATCACTCTCACAATCTTGTTCACAGTACTTAAAATAATTATTATATAATATTTTATATTACGCAAGACAGCAAAATTTTTAAAATAAAATATATAACGGTCACTTTCACCAATAAAACGGCAGAAGAGCGACCACTCAGAAGGAACAATGACAATGTTGACTTCAATAACACTTCAGGGGGAAATTATCATTTACGGAACACTTTCAATGCGAGTGATTTTCACGAATATAAAAAGGGCCAGATCGACGAAATCTGGCGCCCTGTGCAGTAGGTACCGATGGCGCCCCCCCCCCTACATTTTTATTGTGATTAAATATTCGTACACCCCATTTTTTAATTTAATTTTTTTTTTAAACTAATTTATCAAATAAAATCAAGACATATAAAGGGTGTTACTTTTCCAATTGACCTGGCGGTGGCTCTCACACTCGTTTTTTTAAAAGAGAGAATCGCCAGGAGCCCTATACTGTCTGAATCTATTGGGTAAACATAAAATTATGGTGCTATTTTAATTATTTTAGGAAAAACTCCGTACAACACAAGAATAGCATCTACAGCTTCTGACTAGCAACAGGCAGTCCATTATTCTATTCATCGTAATCCACAGTACTTTTATAACCTCTAACAAACCAATAGAAATTTATTTATATAACCAACAGAAGTTTAGTTTCCACATATGTTTCAGTGTATAATTTTATGTGAAATAAATTATTATTATTATTATTAAGTTATAAATTTAAAAATCTAATAAGAATATAACCTCGAATTTGTACCTTGCAAACCTCGAATTTGTGTTCTGTGTTGAGCGAACAAACACCATATAAACACTGACGTATGGTATCAACGGCTTACGAAAGACGCTAACACTGATACTGTAAAATAACTAATCTAATAGATATTAATTATGCATTTAACGAACTTCAAATAATATGTCAATCAATGATGAAACTGTCAACACATTGCAACCTGCAAATCCTGCAAACCGTGCGATGTTTTTGTTAATGGAATTTACTGAAGATTTTATAAAAAAATAGTCTTTAACTACCTTCTCCTAGAGACTTAAATCGTACAAAATAAAACAATAGCGAGCGTACGCAAACTAAAATTGTCAGCATTTTGACAGACGTAAGTCGATTTGTTTGATTTTCTAGAACAAAAATACCCCGCTGTGATTGGTTATTGAATTTGGATCGCACCCATTCGTCGTAAAAGGCGGTAAAAGATATATGGAAAAATAGATCTTAGGTTTAAACTAAATATATGGAATTGGAAAAAAATTCTGTAACTGACTATAAATTCGTAAGCCGTTGATACCAACCTGCTGCGTGCGCATTCTGTTTCTTTGGAAAGTGTTGCTAGAGCGTAATAATTATTTCGTACTATGGGTAATTTATAAACGATTCAGGGAATATTAAAACTAAATTTTAATACAATAATTATTTTCTCACGGCGCCCCTTCGGAGTTGGCGCCAGGTTTTTTGCACGTTTTTGAACGTATGGCAGATCCGGCACTTCGAAAAAGAAAATATTTTCCTTACTGGAAACTGGTGGGGTCCCTTCTAATGCACTTCGAATAAGAGAATATTTTCCTTCGAAATATGTCAGAAGACGAATCTAACTAGAATTTAACCATTCTCAACACAAAACTGGTTTAAATTAAATCTGTATGCGGCGAATTAAAACTACATTCAGAATGAATGTTAACACTTTTGCCAAAAAGGAAATTCTTTTTGCAATTCTTCACTGAACTCACAACACCGCTTTTTCGCGGTCGGCATGGTCAAGGAATTATTGATTTAAATTGAGTGATAAATATTGGTTATAAATATTACGTGTCACGGCGTGCACTAATTCGTAAACAAAACAACTCAATCACTACTACTACACTGGCGATCTTGGACTCTTGCTTGTTACGTAAATAAACCAATCCCTAGATCGATATCTTCGTGCCTTTTCCAGGGACAAATTTTGTCTTGAACTTAACCAAATGGCTTAAATAGACTAAAGATAGAGAAAGTTTATTTGACTACCTGTAATGTTCTTTTATTGTGGCCATTATTTTTGTCTATTTATTGTAATGTACAATGGACTCGATAGTATTATATTATTGTCTAACGTAGCGAGTGATTACTAAGGCTGCTGAAATGGTTCTGCGCGCTGCCACGGGAGAGACCGCTGTCTGACCCATGAGACGTTCGTCAACGTTCGGCGGAACCCGAACGTTTCCGAATGATCCAATACATGGATAATTACATATACTACACTACCATAGACAGTATTTAAAAAATATAGAAATGCGGGACATGCGGGACGCTTTAGACGATTTGCGGGACTATTTTTGTAAATATTGCAATGCGGGACTACAACTGCAAATGCGGGACGGTCCCGCAGAATGCGGGTCGGTTGGCCGCCTTAATATACAAACCACCCACGGTTGTACTGACCTAAAATTAAGGCGTAACGTAGCACTCAAAGGGATTCGCGAAAATACCGACAACCGGGTGGAGCACGCGGCGCTCGCAGCGAGGAGATCGGCTCGCTGTACTGACCTGTAAAATTTTGTCGTAACGTAACGTAACGTTATGATCAAATGTTACAGGTCAGTCGCCGCCTTTACACAGAATTTGTGATGTTTATGTAAGTAATTGATTTAAGTAGAATTATTTTTACAACATTGTTTTAAAAAATGCTTTTTCGTTTGTTTGGCACTTATAAATTATGTTTTAAGAACACATATCATATTAATATTTAAAACAATATTTTATGCTTTCTGCATAATTTTTTTTCTTTCCTTTTTATTGCCTATTAATAATATACACATTTAAATGCACCTTTACATCCACCACGTGTTATTCACATGTTTGTTATTTTTTGATATCTTAATCTTCAAAACTGGTTTTGATACTTGTTTTTAATCCCACGGGCATACTTTATATTTTAATCTGGTAACGACACCTACTATCGATAATTCGTAGACGACGCCGCCCACTTTTTTCGCACCACTTATACATTAAGGTCAATTAAAAAAATGTATTATTTTTTTAATTCTAAGAGCGATAAAAGGGTGCCAAACGGGTTCAAAACGACGTGCATAAAATTATTCAAATTTCTGATACGATTCTTTTTCCTCCGCATTCATTTCAAAATTACTTAAGGACTTATTTATACATTCATAGGATATCTCATAACGATGATTCAAACACACATGATAAGGAAAAACATTTTAATATATACATTAATCTAAAATATAAGAGTTATATTGAAAACGGTAATTAAAGGAAGGAATGAAGAATAATAATATAACTCGGCTCGTAATATAACCACGAGTTAAACAAGCTTTTATATGAAATATTTACCCTTATCATTTGGTAGCAATAATTACAATACGTATTGTGAATACGAACTAAAAGTTTTCATAACGAAAGTAATAATATTTTTATAGTAGCAGTAACAGTATAGTAGCAGTAGCCTCCGTAGTCCAGTGGGTAAGACTCTTGACTCACAATCCGGAGGTCGCGGGTTCGAACCCGGCATGCGCAAATAATTTTTATTTGATTAATTTGTGTTATTTCACAATTAATTCATTTAAAATAATATACAGGGTGTTAAGGGACGTACTTGACTTATTTTAACCAGTGATTCTTGACATTATTTGGAGTAAAAAATGTAAATGAAATTTTGGTCTCCGGTGACTTTTTTTGACGACTTTTTTTTTTTTTTCAAAATTTTTTTCTTCAAAATCAAACAAAAAAAAATTTCTTCCGCATGTCGTCACTGGTCACTCAGCCGGGTGCCCGAAGAACCCCTTACCCCGCCTCCAACTGTTCAACAACTACCATTTTTTTATGTTTTTGTAGAAAAAAAAAAAAAAAAAAACATCAAAAATGTCACCGGAGACCAAAATTTCATTTACATTTTTTGCTCCAAATAATGTCAGGAATCACTGGTTAAAGTAAGTCAAGTACGTCCCTTAACACCCTGTATAGTATATTTGCGGCATGTTCCAGAGTGGAAGATACTATCAGTATCGCCCTGGTGTAAGACCACCATTCAGAATTGAAACGTTGCTTGAAAATGGCTTTAGCCGTGTTTAGTGACCAGATCTGAATAGCCAGGTACTTCCCAACCTTCCTCTACCCCACCTCCTTCCCCTCCCCACTACCTTAAGCCTCACAACATACCCCAATTGGGGATGCCATAGTCTCACTGGCTCCAGACGGGAGCAGTTGAGATTCTTGTGCGGTATTCACTGTAAAAAAAAAATAAACACGGAAAATCAAAAACATTTATACAACTATAAAAAAAACCCTTTAAAAAAATTATAAAGAAAGTGTCTTTGATAATTCTTACAATCAATTTTTGAAATCAATTTTGAGAAAAAAGCACAAAAATGAACGAAATAAAAACAACAAAAATACAGATTGTGTTTTATTTGAATATTTTTGATAAAATAAATATAAATACTAAATTTGTGCAGCAATTGCTTATTTTCCAAAAATATAGGTGGGAAGTAAAAGAAAATCTAAACAACTTTAGTGAATACGATTTTTTTTAGCTCCACACAGGAGGACTTGATGAAAATTATTTTCCTAAGGGCCTATGTCATCTTAGGGGATGTCGTGTTGAGGGTGTTTTAAAGGAAAAAAAATAAAGGAAGTTCGGAGAAGGAAAAGGTGTGGGTAGGAATCTGGGAATGAGTATATTTAGGAGTGACTGACCTATGAATCCATACCTCCAACAGCGGTGCAAAACTGGAAAGTCCAGCTGAAAAGATCAAAGGCCTTCCTCAACTAGTCTCTCTCCGCCATGCAGCAGGTGGGCAGACGCATCCGCCAACAAGACCTAGACAAACCTCACCCCATGAACCAGGGCACACCTGCTAAATCACCAAACGTAGCGAACCACTCGGAGTGACCTATGGCAGAGGTGTTGATTACCCAATAAATGGTTCCCGGGGGGGTGGTACCCATAACCGCTTCCAAATTGAATAATAATAATAAAAGAAAGCTGCAGTCAACAGAACAAGCCAAAGGATTGGAATGAATAAATTCATTTTTGAGAATCTGAACAGCGGCAGGCGGAAAATGATAAGGGGTTTTGCTGTGAGTCTTCATGTAACTTTTCGAAGCATTCTTTTAAGAACACGAGTGGCTGCAATTGAAACATGAAAAAGTTTTTATCCAATGTGTTTCTTTGTCAGAATGTGTTTATTCAAATATTCTTTTCGAGAACATGAATAGTTACAGACGGAACAAGCAAAAGGCTTTTCTCCACTGTGAGTCAGCATATGCTTTATCAAAGAACTCTTTCGTAAACACGAATAGTTGCAGTCGGAACATGAGAAAGGTTTTTCTCCACTGTGAGTCTGCATGTGTTTCGTCAAATATCCCTTTTGAGAAAATGCATTGTTGCAGACAAAACATGAAAAAGGTTTTACTCCACTATGAGTAAGCATGTGTCGGTTCAAATGACTCTTATCAGAAGACGAATAGTTACAGGCAGAACATGTAAAAGGTTTTTTTCCACTGTGAGTCAGCATGTGTCGGTTCAAACTACTCTTAAGAGAAGACGAATAGCTACAGGCCGAACACGAAAAAGATTTTTCTCGACTGTGAGTCAGCATGTGTTGGGTCAAATTACCCTTTAGAGAAGATGAATAGCTGCAGGCAGAACACGAAAAAGGTTTTTCTCCACTGTGAGTCAGCATGTGGATGTTCAAATTTCCTTTATGAGAATAGGAATTGTTGCAGTCGGAGCATGAAAAAAGTTTTTTTAAAGTGTGTGAGCGGTAGTGTATTTCTAACCATGAATTGTCTAGACATGAGTAGGTACAATGGGGACAACAGAATCGTTTTCCCCCAGGATGCGTCTTCGGGTTTTCCATAAAGTCTGAAAAACAAAACGGATAAAGTTTTACAAGTGTAAGTACAGTAAATTAAAAACGCTAAAATCCAGACGCCACAAATAATAATTCAATTTACCAAACGAAAGTCCTTCTTACCTGTGGTCATGGTTATTCTATCAGAGCGCTCTGAGCATTCCTTTTTAACATCCTGGAGATCTATGTCAATTTCCACACAAGGAATTTCCCCTCCGTCTTTGTCTCGCGGTCCTGGTTCTGCCTTCATGGGAACAGTCTCCAAAATAATACCACCTGGAAAAACAAACAACAAAACCATTCGCGAATTGAACAAAGTTTTAAATTCAAAATTACAGTTGTGCCTCTCCCATTTGAAAGATAATTGTTTTCGATAAATAATATTATTGAATGATGGCACCACGTAGAGGGGGAAATTTGGAAACGCGTTAAAGCAAATATAATATATAAGACGGACCCCCTGAAGTGCCACAAGAAGGAAAATCCATTTTCTCTAGAGCAACTTCAACTTTCGGAGAGCAAAAATTAGATTTTTTTTTTTTTTAGATTTTCATACAGTTTTATATTGCGCTCTCGTGGTTTTAGAAAACTTACGCAATGAACGCAAATTTTTTATTTAAAAAAAATATTTTAACTACACAGTACTCTGAAAAAATCTTTTTTTACTGAACAATATTTTTCAAAAAATGAAGAAATGAAAAAAAATATGGAGAAAACGCCATCGTTACTTTTGAAATAAGAGAAAATATAAGATTGCATTTGCACAAATAAGTTTATAAACAAAGCTCTTTTAAAGAATACGCTCATATTATCGACACCACAGATTAAACAATCAGGAACAAAAGTCAAACATAAATAGACTGTGCCTCTCATTACCGCCTGCTCCGTGTTGATATTCAGAAATGTTTGCCCAGTGAACTTTAATATTGTTTAGAGTGTTTAGAGAAACATCGCGATCATACGAAAGAGAATTTATCTTTAGTTACATGAAAAGTTAAGATATGAATGCGTGTTGATATAATGATCATGTGAAATAAAAGTATTAGGTATCGGTTGGAGAGACAAGATGAAAAAACACGCTGCGTGGATGTGACATCAACCAAACATTTGAAGGAAGGCTTACTTCAAAGGCTGAAGATTAAAGTAAATATCAAAATAATGTATTACCGGCAAGAGTGATGCCGTGTACACGCATACGAAACGTACCAAAGTATCTGGAAAAACATTTAACATTTTCTTAGTATTGCAATGCATCTTACGGTCTGTCGGTGTACTTTCCGAATACTGCAAGCATTCCTTCTTTACATCCTGGAGGTCGATATCTATGTTTGTATACCGCATTTCACCTCCACCCTCTTCCTGGGAGCCTGGTTCCACCTTGATACAAGCAATCTCTGGGTTGATAACATCCATGGCCTTCTGTGATAGCGTTCGGTTATATGATAGAAAATAGTCCAATTTCTAAATATATGATAACTGTAACAATTAATAATTATTTATTTATCCTATTCGCCAGTGGCTATAAAGGGCTTTAGCTGTAAAGAAAGCTTCACTTTTTTATTTAAAGAAATAAAAAATACAATCCACATTAATAGGCTGTGAAAATCCATGGCCTTCTGTAATAGCGCTCTATTATATTTATTTATTTATTGATGCCCTATTGGGCTTTTACGAGTGCATATTATATACAAATTTAATTTATAACAACAGTATAAATATATAAAAAGATTACAAAATATACAAATAGAGCATAAACATTGATAGGGTCGAGTATCAATTTAGTGGGCTCAGAAACAAAATACAAGTATCTCGGTATGATAGTTTATTTTACAAGTTACACAGAATATCAGTTAATGTTTTTTTACAGTCTTACATGACGCTTCCAAAAACTCCTGTCAAAAAAAGAAAAATCAAACCAAACAATTCAATTCGAATTCTGGTGCGTTTAAAAAAAATTAAGGCCTCCACCGCTGGGGCGTCTCTCTTGGTACGCTGCTCGAGTCCTTCTTATTTCCTCATCTGCTGGTTCTCGCTGATGGGGTAAAACGATTGCCTCGTTCGCGTTTTCTGGGAAAGCTTGCCACTCTCCTGGTCGCGGTATATCGTGTCCCAGAAGTGCTTGACTGGGTGATACGCCTGTCCCTTCGTTCTTTCTGTTGCGGGTCGTCATTATTACTCCCGGCAGTTTGTCATCCCATTTGTTAGGAGGTGAATCTCTGAGGAGAATTCTCAAGCCTTTTTTGATATCCTGGTTTCTCCTTTCCATGGGGTTTGAGCATGGGTGGTATATAGCTGTTGTCCAATGATTACATTGCCATCTTTCTATTGCGGCTAACCATTGGCGGTGGATGAACTGTCGCCCGTTATCCGTGAGAATGCGTTTCGGGTAGCCGTACCTTGGAAACTCTTCAGTTTCTAACTGGTGGATTATGGTCTTTGCTATAATAATAATAATAATATAATTGGTTTTGTGCCTCCTTGAGGAGCCGCGGGTCTATTTGGGCCACGTTTTGATGTGGCACATGTCATGAACTGGCGTCCCAGTCTGCGGATCTCTTCGTTCATTCCTGGCCAGAAGTATGGTGGTGATATTGCTCTCGTTGTTTCTGCCGCTCCCGGGTGGTTTGCGGTGTCCGAGTTGTGGTATTCTTCCAGAACTCTTGGAATTATGCTTCGAGGGACGAACAACCGGTCTATCTTTCCTTCGTCTCTTTTCCAAAGTATTCCTTGGTGGACGTTATACCTTGTGTAGTGATTTATATCGATGGCATTGTTTAGGATTTCTCTGACGTTTAGAGTGTTCCATCGATCTATTCTTTTCCGTGTTTCCCGATCTGTCGGTGGTCCTGATTTTACCGCAATTGCTAGGGTTTGTTGCTCTTCCTCATCTTCTGAGTCTATTTGGTTTATGCCGTTATCTCCGCCGACTTCCGGATAGCTTTCTCGGGTGTTTCCGGTAACCGTTTCGAGTATCATTTGAGTTGGTCCAGGGTTTCTAGACAGCTCGTCGGCGAGCTCGTTAGCTTTCCCGGGACATTGCTCTACAGTAAAGTCGTGGTCTTGTAGGAGTAGGGCCCATCTGGTAAGTTTGGCTTTTTCGTTGTTTGCCTCGTTTAGCCATGTTAGAGCTCGGTTGTCTGTGATGAGATTAAAGTGCCTCCCTTCTATGTAAGGCCGGTATTTCTTAATAGCCCATATTGCTGCCAGTGCTTTCTGTTCATTGCTATGGTACCTTTCTTCAGCTGGTGAGAACCGGGTGCTCGAGTATGATATCACATCTCGTGAATCATCTTCATTTTTATGGAATAGTACTGCTGCGGCTCCTAATTTACTTGCCTCCGTTTGTAGCACGAATTCCCCACTAAAATCGGGTCTCTTGAGTTCCAGCGGCCCCGCCATTTTTATTTGCTGCATGGTTTCTTCGGCTTCTCCGGTCCACATGAATTTCATCTTATTTCTGGTAAGATTTGTTAAGGGTGCTGACATTTCGGCAAAGTTTGGTATGTATTCCCTCAACCAGTTGCACACTCCTAGAAAACTGCGAAGTTCTTTTCTTTTTTGAGGTGATGGTGTATTTTTAATGGCTTCTTCGCGTGGCCTCTGGGGAGTGTTACCCGGGGCACTGACTGTGTGTCCTAAGTATGTGATTTCATCTGTGACGATGATACATTTTTCTGGAGAGCATTTTAACCCAAACTCTGCTAATCGTTCTAGGATGAGGCGGAGGTGTCGCCAGATATATCGTATTGGGTCGAGTATCAATTTAGTGGGCTCAGAAACAAAATACAAGTATCTCGGTACGATAGTTTATTTTACAAGTTACACAGAATATCAGTTAATGTTTTTTTACAGTCTCCCGTGACGCTTCCAAAACTCCTATCTGTCAAAAAAAGAAAAATCAAACAAAACAATCAATTCGAATTCTGGTGCGTTTCAAAATAAATGGATACGTGTAACCACCGTACGACAGTACCTAGACTACACTGGGTAGCTCGATTCGAGCCGTGACTGATTCCCTTTGCGTTTTTTTTAGTGACGGGGTTTTGGGTCACTCTTCATGCTCATTGCTGCGGCGAGAATGATTTTTGGTGAATCTAAGTATTGCAGTATAACCCCGCTTCTAAAGGATCTTCATTGGCTTCGATGCCCTGAAAGAATAGAGTTCAAGATCTGCTTAATGACCTTCAAAGCATTGCAAGGAATGGCGCCAGCCTATATATCGGAACTATGTGTCCGACAAAACTTAAGCAATAGGCAGCTTACTCTAAGGTCAGCAGATCGAGATGTTACTAATCGTTTAATCGAACTTTCTAGGTCAAATCGAGCCGTTTACTATGATCGATCTTTTCGTGTAACTGGCCCGCTCTTTTGGAACAAACTTCCCTCAGCTCTTACTAATATCCAGAACTTGGCTGAATTCAAAAGAGCTTTAAAAACAAACTTATTTAAAAAATCATACCTTTCATGAATTTTAACTCCTTTTCAATCTACTATAATAAGCCATGTCCCTCAAGTTTCTGGTAATTGTTTGGTTTCGATTACCTCCTTACTATAGTTTTGTGTGCACTCTGAATTTGTATTATTTCTAAATGTTAACTGCCTCCTGTTCTATATAATTTAGTTTAAATGATTCTTGTTGAATGGCACCGTGATGGTTTATCATTATATATTGTCCTGTGCCAAAACAGCACTCACTATTGTTGTTAATAATTATTACAAGCAATAATTGTCAGCCTGAAACACTCATTTACATTGAAAAATCTTCCGAGAAAAGATACTTGCCGCCAACGGGACTTGAACCCGTGTCCTTCCGATTGCCGGTCGAATGCTCTGACCACTGAGCTATGGGGGCTTATCAAATACCCGCCAAATAATTCAATATATACTAGTGTTTCATTCAACAATTACTGCTTGTTATATTTTTTCCCACCTGAAAACAACCAACTTTATTTTTGCGAGAAAGGCATTGTTAGTGTTAAATCCCTCGCTAGGTGGCGTCGAGACAAATTATGTCTGCATTTATTGGGGAAATACTTAAACTTGTTAAATATTAATTATTATTTTTTAATTTATAAACTAACGTTTAGACAAGATTTTTATGCATAGCACAAAGGGTAACAATTATTACAAGCAATAATTGTCAGCCTGAAACACTCATTTACATTGAAAAATCTTCCGAGAAAAGATACTTGCCGCCAACGGGACTTGAACCCGTGTCCTTCCGATTGCCGGTAGAATGCTCTGACCACTGAGCTATGGGGGCTTATCAAATACCCGCCAAATAATTCAATATATACTAGTGTTTCATTCAACAATTACTGCTTGTTATATTTTTTCCCACCTGAAAACAACCAACTTTATTTTTGCGAGAAAGACATTGTTAGTGTTAAATCCCTCGCTAGGTGGCGTCGAGACAAATTATGTCTGCATTTATTGGGGAAATACTTAAACTTGTTAAATATTAATTATTATTTTTTAATTTATAAACTAACGTTTAGATAAGATTTTTATGCATAGCACAAAGGGTAACAATTATTACAAGCAAGCGAGGGATTTAACACTAACAATGTCTTTCTCGCAAAAATAAAGTTGGTTGTTTTCAGGTGGGAAAAAATATAACAAGCAGTAATTGTTGAATGAAACACTAGTATATATTGAATTATTTGGCGGCTATTTGATAAGCCCCCATAGCTCAGTGGTCAGAGCATTCTACCGGCAATCGGAAGGACACGGGTTCAAGTCCCGTTGGCGGCAAGTATCTTTTCTCGGAAGATTTTTCAATGTAAATGAGTGTTTCAGGCTGACAATTATTGCTTGTAATAATTGTTACCCTTTGTGCTATGCATAAAAATCTTGTCTAAACGTTAGTTTATAAATTAAAAAATAATAATTGTTGTTAATATTGTTCTTTAGGAATTGCTTTGTATATTTTTGTATATTCGTTATTTCACATTATTTAATTAATTTTTTAAGGACTCGTAAGGAACACTGTAGGTTAATTTTAAGTTTATTATAATTAAGCGCACTTGAAGTCAAACATCACAAAACTGCGCTATATAAATGCTACGTTATTATTATTATTATTATTATTATTATTGATACGAGCATGAAGAGTGACCCAAAGTGCTCGCATCAATACATAGACATGTGGCAGAAATCACGTTAGGGGCATACATTGATTACGTGAGCTCAAAAGCGAGGGGGGGGGTCCAGCAAAATCTCACGTTACTTGAAAAGAATATAGGAAGTGGCCAAGTAGCCAACATTTATCTCACCAAGGGGGAGGGGGGGTGGTCTAGAATGGAAGAAAAATGGCTCACGTATTTATTGTATGCCCGGCGTAGACCAGCGGAAAAGCTCTTGACTCGCAATGTGAAGGTCGCAGGATCGAATCCCGGCGTGGCAATAAAGTTCATTGGATTAGTTTGTGTTATTTCGCAATTTCTTCATTTAAAATAATATATAGTATATTTGCGGCACGTTCCAGAGTGGAAGATACTCTCAGTTTCGCCCTGGTGTAAGACAACCATTCAGAACTGAAATGTTGCTTGAAATGGCTTTAGACGTGTTTGGTGACCAGATCTAAATAGCCATATACTTTCCCACCTTCTTCTTCCCTATCTCCTTCCCCTCCCCACTACCTCCAGCCTCACAACATACCCCAATTGGGGATGCCATACTCTCACTGGCTCCAGATGGGAGCGGTTGATACTCTTGTGCGATATTCAGATAAAACAAATGAAATGCCCCCCTTATATTTTTATTAATTCACAACTGCCAGTTACAATAATAATCATACCATCAACCTCTCCATACCAGGAGAGGTCGACGAAAGTACGAATCCAATAGTACTTACGCCTGCCAGCCGACGCCAACGCTTCTCATGCTAGCTGTAAACGTAAGTAGCGCCAGCTTTTGGCATTATTGGCTACTTGCTTAAATTCATTTCTATTACAAAATTATTTCCTTCTACTTCAAGTACTAAGATGTTTTTACATAAGGCGCAGCGTCAGATATGTATTCGAAGTCAGGTTCTTAAATTTCAACCGTACAGACGCAAGGCAATAAATAACGTCCGATTCACAACGTAGTAAATGTATCCCGAAAAAAAAACAATATTCAATGATATATGAATTTAGGTAAGAAAAATAAAACAAACTTGTTACATCTATTATTGACCTTGAGTGTAAATACAAGACAAAAGATGTTGTAATTATGATATTTACTAAATGAAAGTTGCTTAAATCTTTGGTCCAAGTTAAGGATTTAATTAACATTTGACTGCTTGGATTAATTGGTGACAGCGGCCGTAAATCAATAAAGAACTAACTCCTGTACTCTCCTCTATCACGTGTTTACCTGGTTGGTGTTGTGTAGCTCAATATATTATTTCGGTAATGTATTCAAAACTGATAAATCAAGCGTTATGCTAATACATTTAAAATAAACTAGATTAATTTTATACAACACCGGGACCAGCTCATTTTACACTAAAAAAAAAATTACCCCAGTGGATAGGTAATAATTAGATGTAATTAATTCCGTGAGCGGAAATTGAAAAAAATGTATAATATCGTTAATTTCTTAAATTTAAAAATACGAAAATGTCATTTTTCAATGACCTCCATGTTGTAAATTACAGCGGTAAATATGCACTTTTTCACGAAAAAACACTTTGCAGAAGTTGAATAATTGTTAAAATTACGTATTTCGGAAACTTTTTGCATTGGGGGAGGCGGAAAATGATGCACTTTAAATTCTAATTGCGTAAAATCAAAATTCACTTCGCGTCTTCCCGAACTGACACGGCGCGGCCAATCTGTCACACAAGCCCGCTAGACAAACCCTGCGGAGCCAGACAAACCATTTAAAAACGTAGGCTGTTTTTAAAAATACAGATAACAACGTGGAGGTAATTTAAAAATGCCATTTTCGTATTTTTAAATTTAAGAAATTGACGATAATATATATTATTTTCAATTTCCGCTCACGGAATTAATTACATCTAATTATTACCTGGGGTATATATATATATTTTTTATTGGGGTATATATATATTTTTTTTGTCCAAAATGAGCTGGTCCCGGCTTTGTATAAATTTACCTAAACTAGCACCAAAGAAGGAAGTGAAGACTTATTTAATCAATATTTCCAGAAGATACTTACATACAAGGTAAAACGCGGCTGTCAAATCCAAAGTGTTGAAGAAACGTCACTACAAAAATAGAAGCGCTTGAATTTTAAAAACTTTGCTGTAAAACCGTGACAGTTAACGAAATAATCTCAAATCATATATAAATTTAACACAACTGTTGTGTACTAACAGAATATAACTTCGAAAGATGGAGCAATAATTTGACACCTTTGCAAGTTGCAAGAAAGAATGCGCCGAATATTGACATATCCATAGATAAAGGACGTTCAAAGAAAATTATCACGAAAGTAAGTACCAACCCGTCATTTATATATAGTTCTGAATACCTGGCCTACTACTACTGCCCGGCCCGTTAATGATTGGGTAAGGTTTCTCAGGGTCTAGGTGGCGAATATATTTGCCCACCTACTGCGTAGCGGACCGGGTAATTTATTTATTTGTTGGGTCGGGAGACACTTGTTGAGGGAGACCTTATCTTTTTTTCTCCAGCAGGACCTTTCTCGTCCCATCGCCTTGCACCGCAGTGGGAGGGATGGATTCATTCGTCCGTCACTCCTGGATACATTTACGTTTTTTCCTATTCACCTCTCACACTTTTTTCTTCCCAGAACTTTATCTCCTTCCTTTCCCTAAAAACACCAATTCACACATAAATGCACGCAGCATCCCCAATGATGACAAAGATCCAGAGGATTTTTTTCCTCGGGGCTTCCTGGAAAAAAACATGTGAGTGCAAAATGCTTCGACACATCAAAACGAAAGAATTGCTAGGATTCAAGAACGTCCAGACTCAAGTGACGGCAATTTACACCGAGTTCACAGAATTTAAAGCTTCGCTAACGTTCTTCAACTCTAAAATGGAGGGATTCGAGGCAGAATTAAAAAAATCTATGGAAAAATTGAAAACCATAGATTCCGTACAGCAAAAAAATACTGAGCTCGAAGCCAAGCTAACAAGGCTTGAGCAAAAAATTGACGAACAAGATCGTCAACAAAAAAATTTCGATGCGGAAATTAGAGGAGTACCGGAGTTTGAAGATGAAAACCTGCAAAATATTATCTTCAACATAAACAAGGAAATAAAAACTACCACAACGAACAAGGACATAGAAACCAGCTATAGGGTTCCTGGTAGGACAGTTCCACATAGATCTAGACCAATAATTATACGGTTTAGACACATACATTTAAGGGATGAATTTTTAAACAATGCTAAACGGTATAACCTTAATGCCATAAGTAAGGAAGATAAGCTCAACACAAGCTCTATAGGTCTCTCTGGTCCCTGTATGCCAGTTTTCATCTCGGAACACTTAACCTCATGTAATAAACGTCTACTATACCTAGCAAAAAAAATGGCAGTTGAAAAAAAACTGGCTTTTGTATGGGTAAAATAGGGCCGAGTTTACGTACGCCAAAACTCAGATTCGCGAGCAATTCAGGTTACTTCAGAGAATACCTTAATTTCCTTATGACTTACGAATAAATGGATATGCATACTTATTAACTGCACTCCACATTTCCTACCAATCATAATGCGACTGATAAAACCAACTGTATGTATTATAAAAAAATGCTGGCATTCGCACAACAGAAAATTGAATACTAATCTGGATTCAAGGTATATTTTTCATAGTAACTCATGTTTATTATTGTCAATATATTATGTATGTACTTGTACAATCAAAAATTTAAAAGCTAACAAAATTAGTAATGCTATGACATATGCTTTAAAAAAATATGATGTTTCTTATCAATCTGCATTTTATAAAACAAGTATACTTACTATTAAAACTGAAAATCCTAAGATACATTCAAAAATGATACCAAAATTTTCATTTAAAATGTCCATAATCAAACTAACTGTCAATATTATAAAAAAATACTTGCTCTTACGCAACATAAATTGGAATATTGTTATAAATTTTAAAGATGTCTATAAAAATATCTCCTGCCTGTTCTCAATGTCTTACATCTACGTATATATTTCGGAATATCTACAAGATATATAAAATAATAATTCTATAGTCTATACATTTAAAAAAACGTCATATATTTCATCATTCTACATATTATAAAATCAGTATATATATATTTAAAAATAAAAAATTTAAATCATTCTCTATATTGATGATAAAAAACCTGAATATTTTCTTCATGATAAAACATGTCTACATACTACATTTTTATGTTTCTTCTTACATTACATTACATCTACATTCTACATTCCTTTATTTCTACCAGAAAGTAGATAATACAATACCAATACATAGTTGCGTTTATAGAAGGCTAGTAAACTATAGACCACTAAAGTCGAATTATAGATATATTATCCCAAAATTATTATTATATACATTACTAACCCATGTATCACGCTGCCAATATTCTATATGCAATAAATCTCTTCAGTATATGTCCACTTGTACTATTGATATATGTATGTATGTACTATGTACTATTGTACTATTGAAATTGTATGCAGTATTGATATATGTATCACGCTGCCAATATTCTATATGCAATAAATCTCTTCAGTATATGTTCACTTGTATTATTGATATGTGTATGTACGTACTATGTAAGTACTATTGTATTATTGAAATTGTATGTACTATTGATATACATATGTATCACGCTGCCAATATTCTATATGCAATAAATCTCTACAGTATATGTTCACTTGTACTATTGATATATGTATGTATGTACTATGTACTATGGTACTATTGAAATTGTATGTACTATTGATATATGTATCACGCTGCCAATATTCTATATGCAATAAATCTCTACAGTATATGTTCACTTGTAATATTGATATATTAATACATACGCTATTTTATATTGAAAACATTATCAAAAGAAGAACGAATCAAATTATTAAGAATTATATATACACATATTTTATCTCACCTAAATAAATGTAATGGAAAATTTTAACTTAAGTGAAATTGATATTAATCTAAATATAGAAGAATACGTATGTGAATCAGCCAGTGAATGCAATAAGATCTATAACAATACAATAAATAGACTAACAATCTTACACCTAAACATAAGAAGTATAAATAGAAACATGGATGAACTTCTGGTATCCCTAAATACATTATGTTCACAACCAGATTTTATAATACTATCCGAGGCGCACATACATGCAAACATAAATATACCAATCATCCCAAACTACAAAAATTACAATACAAATTATCAGATTAATAAAAATAGTGGAATTGTAGTATACGCTAAAGATAAATTTACTGATATCAATATTACCGAAATACACATATGCAATGCAAACTGTTTGTCATTTAATTTTGTTTTAAATAACATGCCATTCAATATAATCGCAATATATCGAACACACAGCTCTGATGTACCTATATTTATAGAAGAATTAAAAAAATACTATGTAACAAAAACCATCTAAATTGTATCGTAATAGGTGATTTAAATATTAATATTGGTCCAAATAACCACGGTAAAAATAAAATAGATTATATAAATGCTATGAATGAAATGAACTTTATATCATGTGTAAATAATTTCACAAGAGAATTTGCAAACCAATCGCCATCATGCCTGGACCACATATGGAGCAATATTAAACACACAGAAAAAATTAAATCTATTATATGGAAAAATGATATAACAGATCACCATACAAATATTTTTATTTATGATCTAAATAAAAACTCAGGATTAAATGACTCTAGAAAAAATATTAACATAATTTCCAAACTAAACAACTTAAAATTAAATAATAAATTACGTAACGAATCTTGGTCTTCAATACTAAATTGCCAAAACCCAGACATGTGCGCAAACTTCTTTGAAGAAACTTTAAAAGCTCATATCGCAGACTGTACAACCTTTATAAATAATCAACGTAGTTCTAAATTAAGGAAAATCAAACCATGGATTACGCAAGGATTACTCATATCCATCCGGAAAAAAGAAAAACTATTCATACATACAAAAAAAAACCCTACCAATAGTCAAGTAAAAAACGAATACAAAATATTCCGGAACAAGCTCATTAAAATTATCAAAGACACAAAAGAGAAATATTACAGGGAGAAAATAATCCCCACAAAGGATAACCCTAAAAAAACATGGAACACTATAAACGAAATAATGAATAAAAATAATAAAAATAAGTCTACAATAAATGTCATAAACAATAATGGAACTAATATAAATGCTATCCGTGAACCAAAAATGTGCGCAAATATTTTCAACAAATTTTTCGCTACCGTCGGTCAAAAACTTGCATATAAAATTGATCAAAATTATCAACCTGATGATATTCATGAAGATAAAATAACAAATAACAATCTTTCAATTTTTAAACCGACTACAGAAAAAAATATTGAAAACATAATACAATCACTTAAAAATGGTAGTGCGCCAGGATACGACGGTATAACTACAGAAATCTTGAAAAAATACTGCAATTTCCTAACCAAACCGATAACACATATAATTAACGTAAGCACTAAATATGGAATATTCCCGTCAAACTACAAAAAAGCCATAATAATCCCAGTATATAAATCCGGAGATTCAAAAGAAGTAAATAATTACCGCCCAATATCCTTATTATCCAACATTGCAAAGATACACGAAAAAGTAATAAAAAACAAATTACTGATTATACTGATAACCAAAAATGTATTAACCCTAGTCAATATGGTTTCAGAGATAAACTTAGCACACAAGGCGCAATTGCAGAATTAACTAAGCTTATTTACAAAACATTAGATAGAGGTAAAAAATGCTTAAGTATATTCATTGACCTCCGTAAAGCTTTTGATAGTGTCTCACATTCAAAATTAATTAATAAACTAAATAATATTGGAATAACTGGCAAAGCTAAATCTTGGTTAAAAAGCTATCTCTATCAAAGAACTCAACAGGTAAAAGTAAACAACGAACTAAGTGAAATAGAAAATATAGATTTTGGAATTCCACAAGGAACTGTTTTGGGACCTTTACTATTCATATTATATGTAAATGAACTTTTTGAACTCCCAATCACTGGAAACATTATATCATACGCAGATGATACAGTGATAACTATTAATGGTAACTCTTGGAATGAGGTCGAAATATTAGCTAATAATGCAATAAATATCGTAAAAGCATGGTTTGACGAAAATTTATTGACACTAAATATCGAGAAAACCCATTTTATACCTTATAGTCTAACAGGGAATATCGCAAATAAAAATTCACGAAAAAAAAGTGCCTCTTTAGAATCACACCCTGTAACTCAAACTGTATATACATTAGTAGTAAAGAAGAAATAAAATATCTTGGAATAATTATTGATAATAACATCAAATGGAAAAGTCAAATAAATTCCACAGTAGACAGAATGAGAAAACTGATCTATATATTTTTTAGATTAAGAAATACTGTATCATTAAAAATACTAAAAGATATTTATTATGCACTTGCGCACTCTGTACTACAATATGGAATCGTGGCTTGGGGGGGTGCATACAAAGCAACCCTTCTCCCATTGGAAACAATTCAAAAGATATTAATAAAAATCATCCTAAAAAAGCCCTATTACTATCCAACTATAAATGTTTTTCAAGATTTCCCGGTTCCCCCACTTGCAAAAATTTATGACAAAATTACACTATTACAAATACATAAAGATTTCTTTAGTAAAAATAATTTACCACAATTAAATGTAAGCAAAAGAATAATATCTGTTGGAGGATTTTCCGTGCTACTTGTGCGAACCACAACAGCACAGCATCACTATACATTCAAGGGTATAAAATTATTTAATAAATTACCCCTTGATATACGATCGGAAGAAAGCTACGAAAAATATTAAAAAAAAATTAAATTAAAATATTCTAGTACCACCTCATAACTTAACTTATTGTATATTGTATTTAGAAATATGTATTGAATATTTAGAAATATTTTTTGCCTTATCAATACTTCAAATCACTTATTAACTAACCTTTAATTTATTACTTTTATCTGTATCTCCCATGGAACTATGATTCTAGGGTATCTTCTCATAAAATCACTAATGTTATTTTTTGAATAACTAATATTTTTTGTTTTAATTTAAACAAATGAAATTTTTTTTTTTTAGTTGTCCTCTCCTAAACACAAGCAGCTGCTTTATTAGGAGAGTGATTGAAATGTTGTTGTATATTATGTTGTAAATTTGCATCAATTTGTTTTTTTTTACTTTTTATAACTCTGTAATATACCTATTTGTAATAATAAAAAAAAAATAAATAAAAATAAAAAAATAAATAAAAAATAAAAAATGCTGTAATTTTAGTACAAGCTTGTGTTATGTTTGTACAATATCGAATGGTTACGTTTTTTTATAAAATCGAATGCACTCTTCGAAAACGGGTTTGTTACAATAATCACACATTGGTTTTTATTAATTTGGCACTGTCGTCCTTCACAAGTTTTATTTTCCGGTTTCTTTTCTTTTTCGTTTACATTAGCTCCACAAAGGAAAATAATTCCCCTCTGCGCATTTGTCATCTTTTGGGATACTGTACGGAGGGTACCTATAGGCAAAGGAAGAAGAATAGGTTCTGGGAAGGAAATGAGGTATGAGGGATGGGTAGGAAACTGGGGTTCAGTGTGTTCACGTCCCCACCACTGCGGTGCAAGGTAATGTTCTGAGAGTCCTGCTGGCGAGGTCAAAAGATCACCCTAAACCGTTCTCTGCCAATCTGGCCTGCCACCCTGTTTGGCAGACGCATCCGCCGCTAAGATCCGGACGAACCTAATTCCATAAACCCGGGCACCCCTGCTAAGTCACAAAGCTTAGCAAACCTTTTGGTGACCTATGGCAGACGTGTTGGTTATCCAATCAATGATTCTGTCAGTTCTTCAAAAGCTAAAATGCAGCTGGATCAACTCTGGTATCTGTTTACTCTGACCTTCTCCAACAAGTCATAAAATAAATTTGGGTGAGAGCAATATTTTTTTGGTATTTTTATAAATTATGTGACAGTGACCAACCAACGTACAGATCGAGTATGAATAATGCGCGTAACCGAAAGAAAGAGACAGACATAATAGTACTTTCATAAACGAGGAGGAATGGGTGTGTTGTTAACTTGGGTAAAAAAGGTTGTAAACGAACTCAGCATTATAGCCCTAACCGTCACATTGACGGCGGCGGTCTTTGTTGGTATAAGTCAATATATCTCAAAAAGTAATTAAGACACAAACCTGTTTTTTTCACCATAGTTGTTTAACCATCAAACATGAAATGAAAAAAAAATCACACCTATACAATGATTACTAAGCATTATATCGTCCTTTACTTCGGGCTGCCGTCAAAATGAAGGCTCAGGTCTTTCTAGTGCTAAACGAAAAATAGCGACACTGAAAAAAAGAGATAAACACATAGTATGTGTATAGTAGGTAATGTATTACTATACACATACATATTACATATTTGCTGAAATCTCTTTTAGTTTTAGCAATCCTAACAATTAACTATTTTTATAATACCAACACTACTCTGTTTAATTTTTAATTTTTTTCTGCTTTACCCAAAAACTTCAACTAAAATAATTCAACATGCCTCCAACTCTTTTAAAAATCTAATATTTTATGAAATGAATGAACCAAAATGTTGAATGTTTATTACCAGAATGTAACTGGAGTGCGATCCAAAGCAAATAGTTTTTATTTTAATGTTACCAATAACAACTTTGATATTATAATGATAATAGAAACATGGCTTTTAGATAGCATTGCCAGTGAAGAGCTATTTGACAACCGCTACCTGGTATTCAGGCGTGGCCGCAAAGAACAAAAACGAGGAGGTGTACTGATTGCTCTGAAGAAGCACCTCGTAGCTCATGAACATAATGAATGGGTCACGAATGCAGAAGATATATGGGTGACTATTTCGATCAAGAATATCATAAAAATTCATTTATGTTGTGTGTAAATTGTACATACCACCAGGAGTCAATCACTCTCATTAATCAGCATTAATAAATTTATGAATAAATTATATGAACTTAGAGCACTTCATCATGACGATCATTTTGTGATCTCTGGTGGCTTTAAGTTAACCAATAATTAACTGGTCTCTTAGTAATGGAAACAGTATGCAAATTATGAATGGTTATCAATCTGAAATTATCTCCAAACTATCTGACACTCTTTCATTTACAGATCTATCGCAGTATTGCACCTTTCCGAATAATAATCATAAATTCCTAGACCTTGTTTTTAGTTCGACCCCTCTTAACGTATCAAATACTGACCAGTATCTCACCCCGGAATGTAAACATCATAAAGCCACTCTCTTTGACATAAACATAGCTCTGGAAACTCATATGGTGAACAATAAACGGACAATCAATTCTCTTTAGGAAAGCTAATTTTAAAACAATAAATAACATCCTCGGTAGTATTGACTGGGACGCTGAATTCTTAAATTTATCATCTAATAATGCCATTGATCGTTTTTATGTTAATATAAAATGTTTAATATAGGTATTAGGAACAAAGAATTAGGCCTCCTCTCCAGCTTCTTATCTGACAGATCCCAATGCGTTAAACTCAATACCACAAAGAGCCAGAATTTGCCCATTAGTTACGGGGTCCCTCAAGGCAGTGTTATAGGTCCAACGCTCTTCCTAATATATATTAACGAGTTATGCAACCTAGATATCGATGCCACTATTGTCAGTTTCGCCGATGACACTGTCCTACTCTTCCAAGCAAAAGATTGGCTTACCGCATATTCCAAAGCGGAGGAAGGAATTCAACAGGTAAAATATTGGCTTGACTCGAACATATTAACTCTAAATGTACAGAAAACCAAATACTTACTGTCTAGTCTCACCAATATCCCAAAGTCAAACCCAGCCCCGCCATTAAAAATACACAAATGTAAAAATTCATCTCTAAACCGAAACTGTGACTGCCCATGCCTAGAGCAAGTAAACATTATCAAATATTTAGGAGTAACCTTCGATACACACCTGAATTGGAAGCAACATATACATAATACTACAAACAAAATCCGAAAATCTATATACTTTTTCAAACAAACACGCAATTTCCTTCACCTAAAACTTTTAAAAACAGTATATTACTCATTGTGCCAATCTCACATCGAATACGGAATTCTAGCCTGGGGTAATGCATATTCCAATGCCCTTGATCCCATCATGAAAGCACAAAAACTAATCATAAAAATAATTCTTAAAATGCCGCTTACTACCAGCACTGATACTATCTTCAATTCCTTCAACGTTATGGACATAAAACAGCTCTACTCAAGATCCATATTACTTAATTTACACAAAAACAACAAAACACCATACAAAGCTACACAAACAATACACAATACCCGAGCCAAAAACAACGAACTTCTCCAAACTCCTTTTTTCAAAACCACCTTCGGGCAAAGACACTCTAAATACATAGCTTGCAAACTATACAATACACTACCAACTACGATCAGACAAAGTGACTCCTTTACAAAATTCAAACAAGATATTAAAAAATGGATTATAAGTATTGGACGCCACACTATCACAAATATCTGTAAAATAAATCACACATAGACATAAATAACTATTCACATACAACCTAACCCATATAAAACAAATGAAAATAATGGAATCCTGTCAAATTTAACCTATAAATAGACTAAGCAGAATTGATTTCATTACTCCATCTCCAACATTTATAAAATAACTCTCTTTAAAAGATTTATTACCCTTCCAATCACCCTTCTGTTTTAATTCTATTCATAATATGTATTTTACCTGAAATATCCTTGTAATTACTATATTCATTTATATACCTGTACGCCTGTCTCGACACAGGTATACCCTAGTGAGACAGGCATACAAATAAAACCATTGTAAACATATTTTATTATAGATAAATAAATAAAAAAAAAAAAATTATATGAAATCATTCGTTTAAATGTTCCATCAAAGGATGTTCATATTAACAACTCTTATCCGTATTGGTTTAGTCCAGCTCTGATAAAACTGACTAAAGAAAAATATAAAGTGTTCAAAACATGGAAAAAGTGGTCCAATCCTTTAGCCTACCATAAATTCTGTATCCTTCGATCAAGGCAGAAGTAAATGTCTAGGGAATATCTTATACAATTTATAACAAACGCTGAACTTAATATATTCCGTGACCCCAAAAAATTCTGGTCAAAAATTAAGGAAAAAGAAATAATTCTAGTTTAACTCATGTAATGAAACTGAGCGACGTTACTGCTGTGAATCCTTTTGCAATATGTAACCTGTTCTCACAGCACTTTGTCTCCACCTTTAATTATAACACTACCTCCGATGTACACTCTACCAACCATCATATTAACAATCAAGTTAACATCTCTTCGGTATCAATTTCAAAGGAAAAAAATATTGATACTATTTCTAACTCATTAGGTGCGGGTAGTGATAAAATTCCAGCATTCTTTATCAAAATGTAAAGCAAGGTTATCTCTAAGCCCTTATTATTGCTCTTTCAATCCTCATTGAAAGAAGGTATCTTTCCGGATCGTTGGAAGTGTGCTCTTATCACACCAGTATTTAAGTCTGGGGCTAAAAATGATGTCCAGAACTATCGTCCGATATTTAAGTTACCAATTTTCAGTAAAATTCTTGAAAAAATTGTTCACGAACAACTTTATAACTGCGTCCAGTCTGTTATACTCGTAAACCAACATGGCTTTATGAAAAAAAGATCGGTTGTCTCTAATCTTGCCATATTCATTGAAAATATTACGAAATCAATTGATGATCAAATTCAAGTTGACGTAATCTATAAAAACTTCTCGAAAGCGTTTGATAAAATTGATCACAATCTTCTTTTATCCAAATTACTAGCTTTGGGCATTCACGGGGATTTGCATCGATGGTTAGTCTCTTATCTTAATGGGCGCACTCAAGGAGTAACAATTAATGGTTTCATTTCTGAGTTGATAAATATACCTTCCGGTGTACCCCAAGGTACTCACTGGGACCGTTACTATTTACAATTTTCATCAACGACATTATAAAATGCTTTAATTATGCAAATGTTCTACTCTTCGCTGATGATATGAAAATATATCTTCCGATTAACTCTATCATCGAATGCATTAAATTACAAGAAGATCTACATAGACTTAAGACTACTGTATAATTAATCATCTTAACATGAACACTTCTAAATGTTATGTGATTACCTTCACTAGAAATAAAATTAAATTCGACCATAACTACCTTATAGCCAGCCAATCCCTCAAAAGGGTTTCTCAAATTCGTGATCTAGGTGTTCTACTTGATAGTACACTTACATTCGAGGCACATATTAACATGATTGTGAAGAAAGCCCTTAGAATGTTAGGATTCTTATTCCGTATTTAAATAAATGAAGACAATATAAGCGAAACTCAATCGAAAATCTGGAAACAGAAAAATCAGAAAAACATATTGACACCTCTGGGACTCGAACCAGTTGCCAATAATATATGCGTTAAAGAAAATGAAGATAATGTAGGTGGTTCTTAGTCGAAGTATGGTACAGTTAAACATGGCCGAATTTCATATCGACACCGTAGCGCAGTGGTTAGCGCGTTTGCCCGGAAAGCAAGAGGTCCTGGGTTCGAGTCCTAGAGGTGTCAATATGTTTTTCTGATTTTTCTGTTTCTAGATTTTCGATTGAGTTTCGCTTATATTGTCTTCATTTGTAAATATTACAATTTAAGGTTTTACTCATTAAGTTAAAATTAAAAATAAAATATTCTTATTCCGTATTGGAAAAGAATTCAAGAACATTCATTCACTTAAAATATTGTATTTTTCATATGTTCGCAGTCACTTTGAATTTGCTTCTCAGATATGGAATCCTCAATATAAAATTTATAAAACGCATTAAAGCCACCCAAAGAAAATTTGCCCATCATTTAAATTTTAAGTTTAATAATGGTTATCGTGACATAAACAGCTCACTGGACCTTTATGAACTTAAATCATTAAAAATTAGAAGAGACTCCAGATATAATATATCTTCATAAGATTATCAATGGTTTAATTGATTGTTCGCCTCTTTTGGCGGAGATTAATTTTAGAGTCCCAGGCGGTAGAACCAGAAAAAAATCACTTTTTCATCTTCAAAAATGTGCTACTAATCTCAGACAAAATGCTTTTATATTCAGAGCATGCAATGTATTTGATAAGAATTTTAATAATATAGACTATTCTCATGTAATTCAAGTACCTTAAAAAAGTATGTCATAGCTAACATTAAATAATTATTTGACCGTGTTGCAAGTTATTATGTTATTGCTGTGGATCCTTTCCATTTACATGCTTGTCATTTGACTTATTATTGTGTTCACTCTGGGTTGTAGGTATGTAGGTACATATAATTATTATTGCTGTTGTGGAGTGAGAATAGATTTCTGACTCAGACTACTTTATGTTTTGTAAGTATGTCTTTAATTTAGTAAGCAGATTATTAGTTTATATTATAGTTTATATTGTGTTTCTATATCTTTTTTTAAAATAATTTTCAAGGATATACTTTTGTTAACTTCTTACGGGTACAGGACCCTTACTTTTTAATTATAATTTTAATTATGTGAAAATCTGTTATTGGATATTATTTGTATTATTTGTTATTATTATAAGTGTAAAATATCTGTTGATTTTCCTAAATAAATAAAAATAAAAATTACGTTTAAGTACTTATAGGATTTAACCTGCGAGAGAAGAGGATAGTATAACCGGTCTCCTCTTTGCACGATTGTTCAGGTTTTCCGAAACAACTGGCCCTAAATGTTTTTGGGAAATTGAAAATGGTCCATCTTTGAAGAAAATTCAATCACCTGATGAAATTCATTGTTAAAAATAATACACTGAAAGAACCCACCGCAACCAAGACGGGAGATACGTCGTATCGTTGCCATTTAAGGAAAGCCCGGAAAAATTGGGAAAGTCATATTACGTAGCATTGTCACGCCTCAAACATTTAGAAAGAATGCTGAATAGAGATTCTGATCTCAAATCCCAATATATTTCGTTCATGAGAGAATACTCAACATTGGGGCACATGATGGAAGTGCCACCTCAATCGCCAATTATTGGTTACTATTTCATACCTACCCCATCATAGAATAATCAAAGAAACCAGTTCTACAACTCATTTAAGGGTCGTTTTTGATGCAAGTACCAAATCGTCTACGGGTACGTCATTGAACGACATACTGTTGGTCGGTCCCAAATTACAAAGGGACATTGTCGAATTAATTAAGTGTAATTTTCGAATACACAAAATCGTTTTTACAGCTGACATCCGTCAAATGTATAGGCAAATACTTGTGGATGAGAAGTCTCGCCGTTATCAACATATTCCGTGGAGAGAATCACCTAATCATCCTGTAAAGAAATTTGAATTACAAACAGTCACGTATGGCACGTCATAACTGATTTTGCTGAGACTGAATGTATGGATGCGGGAGGAAAACTCGGGAGGGGAGTTACCGAATGGGAGAAGCGGGAGTGGGGAGTGGGAGGACGGAAAATGGAGGGGGAACGCGAGGGGAAGGGGACGCGGGAGATGTAGCAGAGGCGTAAGGGGAACGGGACGAATGGGAAAGGACACGCATGGAGAAAAATATCTTTATTCAGTGTCAAAGCAACGTGAACTAGCTTGAACTGTCATATAATATAAATAATCAAATTAAATAAAATAAATTATCGTTCAATTTGAAATTTTAATTAAAGCTAATAATAATAATATTGAAATATAAAATTAAATTTTAAATTAATAATGTCACATCACAAAGTATCCGCTTCATATGAACAAAAAAAAAGAAATATAAAAGTTCAAAAAAAAAATTTATTTCAATTTATTTAAATTTATGTAGAAAATGTTTGGCTTTTCCGGAAACTATAGAACATATTATATCTGGATGTTCTGTATTAGCACCGTCCGAGTATACATTAAGGCACAATCAGGTTTTAAAAATAATCCACCAAAGTTTGGTAATTAAACATAACTTGATAGATTGCCGTAATATAGTACCATATTATGAATATGAACCACATACATTTTTAGAAAATGAATTTTATAAAATATATTATGATAAAACTATACTAACAGACAGAACAATTAGTCATAATAGACCTGCTATAGTTTTACATGACAAAATTTTAAAAAAATAACTTATTAATAAAAATTATCATTGATGTAGCTATTCCGAATTCCTGTAATATTCAAAAATCTGTTTCTGAAAAAATAAGAAAATACACAGATTTAGGAAATGAGATTAAAATAATTTGGCACTCTCAGACTATAATAATATTACCATTTCTTATTTCGACTACTGGCATTATACCTAGGTCTCACACTCAAAATTTAGGCATATTAGATTTGTCAAAGAATTTATATATAAAAATGCAAAAATCAGTCATTTTAAATACATGTAGGATTATAAAGGATTTTTAAAATATTTATATTGAGGGAACAGTAGGATTTATAGGTCAAATTAGGAGTTCAACAGAGCCGAACGCTCTGATATGAAAATATCTGGAGTCGGTGAATTATTTTCCCATTTGGTCGCTGGTAGGTTGACATGTTGTTCTTGTATTGTTTTGTATTTATAATACTTATGTAGTGCAATTGCATAGCGTGGATTGACTAGATGATCATTTGGGGAAGTGTATGAAAGGGTTTAGTTTTCCTGTGGGGAAAATTTAACCCGGACATTTAAATCTGGTGCGTAAAATAATAATATAATCACAAATACAAGGAGACATTAATTTTATTATTTTAATTTAATAATTATACAAAATCCAACATCTTTGTGGCTGGTTTTCAATATAAGATTAAATGTTACGCGAACGTCACGCACAATTCCTTGTCCTTTAGTCGTCACGTGCTTCAGTGACGTTTTTAAATTTTGTAATTGAAACATATGATCTTTCTGACCTCGTTAAACATTAAACCAAACACTTCCGCAAGTGGAAACCAGCCATATAATTAATACTCCAGTTAAAAATTGCTTTAATACCTTCCTGGAACTTTCTAAAGTTTAACACCATAAGCGGAAAGTTAAAAACATACATTTTTTTGTATTTCTTCGGCATTGACTATGTAACAACTTCTAGACATTTTTGTTTTGAAAAGTTTTAATTTTCCATGTACATTTGTTACATTAATTTTAATTTTTGCGCAAAAATTAAAATTCAAGTAACAAATGTACATGGAAAATTAAAACTTTTCAAAACAAAAAACAGACAAACCTGTTGTTTTTCCAGATACTTTTAATAAAACAATAAAAATGAGGGCCCTTCATTAGATCCCTGTGGCACACCAGAGTTTGTAGGATATGCGCTAAAGTTTAACTCACCATAGAGCACAATATATTTTTTTTTTTTCATTAACAGAAAATAGTTTTTTTTTCTTGTTTACATTGCACCTACAAAGCTACTGCAAGTAGCTTGTCGGCAGGAAAATAGTGTGGACAAAAACATGATATAATATACAATGTTTTACGATAGAAGAAAAAATATTGCAATTTAATAAAAAACATAATACAAACATAAATAAGTATAAAAAAATATATATATATAAATATATGTCTAAAAAAAAATATTTTAAAATTAAATATTAGTAATTAAAAATTAAAAATGCACGAGGAGTCAAGTCAATACATAAAAACTGATTCCAATAGCCATGTTCTAAACAATAGTGCAAATTTAGGTGTCGAGCAGCATTTTTTCAAATCATATGGCAGCATATTAAAAATAAGTGGTACAATGTATTCAAGAGTTTGCTGGCCATGTTTATTAGAAAATCTAGGTACTATCATCCCTTCATTTTGTGTAGCCTAGTATTGTACACGTGATCCACCATTGTTTTGTATGGGCTATCTAAGATATGTTGCATCCAGATTTTATGCCAAAAAAGAGCTCTAATAGGTAACACATTTATGGATTTATACATAATTTGTGATATTTTGCCGCTGGTCATAAACTTCTTTGCTGACGAGTAACTTGACCATGGCGTTTTAAATTGACTGTACATGTTGGATGTTTGTTTTACATGAGTGCCCCCAAGAAGTTATACCATATCTCACATTAGATTCAGCCAGGGACAAATAGATTAGTTTCGTGGTTTTGATGGGTACATAATATTTAAGTTTATACAGTTTGCCAACAATCGCTCGAAGGCGCTTACACAGCTTAACAATATGGATATCCCATTTCATATTACAATCCACCGGTACCCCTAAGTAGACATATTCTTTGACTAGGTCAATACTTCCACAGGCGCAGGGCTGTATACAGTTATTGTGTATGCAGTCAAAGTTATGGGACACTATTGAAGGTGCTATTGCATATCTGGCATGAGGCGATCTTATGTGCATTAGTTTTGTTTTTGGTGCATTTATAACTAAGCCAGAGTCGTGAGACCATTTTAATAATGCTATGAAGTCCTGCTGTAGCATATTCATGGCCGTGAGCAGATCCCTATGTGAGATGACAAGTGCTGTGTCATCCGCATATACATAGTGTTTGATAAAAGAAAATACTTTATTCATAAGAGAGACAAATACTATATATAATATTGAACCTAGTATAGAGCCCTGCGGTACACCAGTAGACAATGTTCCCACTTTACTCAATTTTCCATTTATTTTGACCTGAATTTTACGATCACTAAGGTAGTTCTTCAAAAGTTTAAGAAAACGTCCTCGCACCCCAAATTCATTCAAATAATTACCAAAGAGTCTCAATATGTTTAAAGAAAAAAAACAATTTCTTTGACCCTGCTTAGAAGCACTAACTCATATGATGCATGTATATTTTTCAAGTGACATTCCACTTCCGGGCACCTGGAACTGCTTGTGATGAATTTTGAGTAAGTGAGTGTTAAAATTTCCGTTTTCAGAACATGAAAAGTTGCGTAAGGAAAATGGAAAAGCTTCAACTCCCGCTGTGGCTCAACAGGTATTTTCTTAGAGATCTTTTTAGAGAACATGAACAGATGCAGTTGGGACTTGAAAAAGTTTTTCTCCACTATGGGTGAACATGTATGTTTTTAGATGTGTCTTTGTAGAACATGAATAGTTGCAATCGGGACATGAAAAAGGTTTTTCTCCAGTATGATTAAACACATGATTTTTTAGTTGCCTCTTTAAAGAACAAGAATAGTTGCAGTCGGGACAAGAAAAAGGTTTTACTTCACTATGAGTCAGCAAGTAAATTTTTAGACCTTCCTTTTGAGAACATGAATAGTTGCAGTCGGGACATGGAAACGGTTTTTTCTCCACTATGAGTCTTCAAGTCCTTTTTAAGATCTCCATTTCGAGAACATGAATAGTTGCATTCGGGACATGAAAACGGATTTTCTCCATTATGAGTCATCAAGTGAATTTTTAGATCTCCCTTTCGAGAACATGAATGGTTGCACTTGGGACATGAAAAGGGTTTTTCTTCTCTATGAGTCATGAAGTGCATTTTTGCATGAATAGTTGCAGTCGGAACATGCAAACGGTTTTTTTCCACCATGGGTGAACATGTGATATATTAGATGCGCTTTTTCAGAACACGAAAAAATGCAATCGGAACAAGAAAAAGGTTTTTCTCCACTATGGGTTAACATATGAATCGTTAGTTGTGCCTTTGTAAAACATAAATAATTGCAGTAGGAACATGAAAACGGTTTTCTCCACTTTGGGTTAATATGTGAATTTTTAGACGTGCCTTTGTAGAACATGAATAGTTGCACTCGAAACATGAAAACGGTTTTTTTCCACTATGGGTGAACATGTGATATATAAGATGCGATTTTGAAGAACACGAAAAGTTGCAGTCGGAACAAGAAAAAGGTTTTTCTCGACTATGGGTGAACATGAGATATACTAGATGTGTCTTTGTAAAACACGAAAAGTTGCAGTCGGAACAAGAAAAAGGTTTTTCTCCACCATGAGTCAGAGAGTTCCTTTTAAGATCTGCCTTTCGAGAATATGAACAGTTGCAGTCGGGACATGACGAAGGTTTTTCTCCACTATGGGTTAACATATGAATTTTTAGACCTGCCTTTGCAAAACATGAATAATTGCAGTTTGGACAAGAAAACGGCTTTTCTGCACTATGAGTCATCAAGTGCCTTTTTAGATCTCCCTTTCGAGAACATGAATAGTTGCAGTTGGAACGTGAAAACGGTTTTTCTCCACTATGGGTTAGCATGTGAATTTTTAGACGTGCCTTTGTAGAACATGAATAGTTGCACTCGGGACATGAAAACGGTTTTCTTCCACTATGTGTGAAAATGTGAAATATAAGATGTGCTTTTGTGGATCACGAAAAGTTGCAGTCGGAACAAGAAAAAGGTTTTTCTATACTGTGAGTCTGCAAGTGCATTTTTAGACCTTCCTTTCGAAAACACGAAGAGTTGCAGTCGGAACATGAAAAAGATTTTTCCCCAGTAAGGGTGAGCAAGTGCAGTTATAAGGATGACTTACAAGAGCAGGAATAGTTACAATGGAAACAAGAGAATAGCTTTTCCCCAGGATGCGTCTCCAAGTTTACCAATAAGTCTGAAAAAGATTACAGATTAAGTTTTATAAGAAAAAAACATTAAGCAGCAATAAAGGTACTCTCAAACAAAAAACCGATTTTACCTACCGCAGAGGTAATTCTTTCAGATCGCTCTTTGTATTCCGTTTTAACATCAGTGATGTCAATGTCGATCTCCATACATGAATTTTCCCCTCCAAATCCTTTTCCGGATCCTGGTTCTGCCTTGGTGTAAACAATTTCCACATTATTGCAACCTGGAGAAGCAAAAATAACCCTAAACACAAACAAACGAACAACCGATTGTATTGAAAATTACTGTTATTTTAAGGGAAGATATAACATACATTTTGGTTTTATTGAAAACATTGACAAACCTTTAGAAGCGGAAATTTAAAAAAGGCTTTAAGGTTAATTTAAGAAATGGAAAGGACTTAAGATACGTTCTAAGATTTATATACGTTTTATTTCAATTCCAACAAGCAATACAGCGGCTTAACAAATGATATTCTCATACGTGGGACTGAAATTGTATGACAAAATAGCTTCACAACTAAAATTATGTGAAGTGTCATGACGGCCAAAAAATAACAAAATGGTTACTAGATTTGGGCAGGACGGAGTCAGAAATATTAATAAAAAATATTATCTGATAATTATATATTACAGCGCCCTGTATAATATATCTCTATTTTTTCCAAATTAATATCTTTTGTTTCTTTACAATCTTTCTTGTATATTATTGTTCTTGTATTTAAATAAATAAAAAATACCAAAACAGTCACTACATTTAGGCAGGTCCAAATATACAAATTTTAACATAAAACCAAAGAATTACTCATGCAACTCGTGTCACATTTGCTAATCTGATGGTTCTGCAACTTTTCTTGCTGGAACAAATTAATTGGGAGTCTTTTGTAAGCTTTTGCAGTGTAAAATAGTTTGCTTACGAAGCTTCTTTCGGATTTAGTTTTATTGTAATGGCAGATTAAGTTCTTTTAAGTACGATTGGAAAACACTTTAAATATTTTTGAAAACCTTTTATACTAATGATTCTGATATTTTTTGTACGCCTCTACTGAGAAATGTAATGAACAATTTAACAGTACATATTTTAACAAGGTCGCTGTATACAGGTTTTTTCTGTTTGTTTAATCTTCACTGCTTTCATTAACTTTGTATTAATATGTATTATTTTTCTTTTGGTTTATTTATAATTAATATATATTATTTTTCTTATGTATTATTCTTCTTTTGGTAATATGTATTAGTTTTTTTCGTTTATTTACAAGTAATCTTATAATTTTACATTTCTTTCTTCTATCTATATTGAAAAAAAACATGTACTTAAAGGACACTAGTGCCTTTTTTTTGTTATTAGTTTTTGGGGTATTATGCCGTGTTACGCTACCTCCTTCTTTAGCCAACGTTTCGGACAGCGTTGCAGTGTCCATCATCAGGGCAGATGTGTAGTAGTTGGGGGTAATGTTTGTACTTATCTACTATACCGAGATAGCGATACCGTGTCGCCAGCTCCACTCCTCTACGAGCTGGCGCTACAGTATACTTCAACATGTTTTTTTGGGTTTAGCCTTGATGTAACCGTCAATTACCGGATACCAAGAACTATTGAGCTTAGCTCCGTCGTCTCTATTAATATTTATAGGATTTTTGTGAATTTCAATTGCCTCCGTAAACAGGCGCGCTCTATGAGTTTTGGGTCTTCCCAGGACCTCAGGGACAAATTCAAAGTCACCCCTAAATACTACACATCTGCCCTGATGATGGACACTGCAACGCTGTCCGAAACGTTGGCTAAAGAAGGAGGTAGCGTAACACGGCATAATACCCCAAAAACTAATAACAAAATAATTTTTGGCCGTGAAAATCTAAAATCGTATCTGACACTAGTGCCGTTAATTACAAATATTTTTAAAAAATTTGCCTGTGTTTCAGTAAGTAAGATAAAAATTTTGGCGATGATTTTTTGATTCGTGTCCCAAATCGGTCATTTGTAAATTAAATTTACAAAATCCTATCAAAATATTTCTGTTATTTGACTGTCCTAGAACGGGAGACCTTCCTAGTTGGACAGTCAAAGCTTCTTTGTACAGGTGTGTTCTTAATAACAAAAATAAACAAACAAATAAATAAGATTTTCACGGCCAAAAGTATTTTTGTTATTGGAACTAGCTACACGGTATCGCTTCCAAGTAAATAAGCACACATTTCTGTTGGAAGTTGTGTTCAAATTACATTTGTACTGTATGGTGCTGCCGCCAGTATGTGGTTTGAGGAATTAGATTCCTAGCAACCGTCGTTTGTGCACGTTGCGTGTTGCGTTACTAGTTAACAGAATCCCGTTGGATAAACATCGTTTTGTAGTTGAATATCACTGGTTAAATAAGTTACACGTGTTTTCCTTTAAATCCAACCTGGAGATTCCAACAATTTCAACACTAAAAATTACACATCTACCGATCTACCGGATCTGCCCTGATGATGGACGCTGCAACGCTTCCAAAACGTGGGCTAAAGAAGGAGGTAGCGCAACACGGCGTAACACCCCAAAAACCAATGACAAAAAAGGACCTAAGAAGTTCTCTTCAGGGACCGATATTTCTAGAAGGAAAACCATTTAACCATCAGAACGGAGTTCTATTGCTTATTGTCAAATCGAATGATATTTCCTAGCATCAAATAGACTTGTATAAGTAATACTACACGTACGACTCATACCACGTATCTTATGCGGTCTTCTCTTGAGGTATCTGGAGCTTTTGAGAGCATTATTCAGTCCTTCCTAAACATGAAATCACAAGCACCATCCTACAAATTACCCAACAATCAACTCACACTAACATCAAGCCACTTTACAATCAAGACATCCACACTCACAATACCTAATCGAAATAGCAATAAAATCCGCATACCTCAAACACACACTACAAAATATGGGATAAAATCTCTGAACTATGTTGCCTATACACTATATAAATTCGCTACCAGATCCAGCAAAATAAAAAAAATTCAGGGTAATGCTTTAAAAGAATATTTTTTAAGTATGTTTAAGGATGAAACTTTGTAATTTTCTTGTCATGTTAAATTGTCTTGTTACTTTACTCTTCTTTTCCATTTAGTTGTAATCATCCATATCTGTATAACTTTGTTCCTTTTTTCTTTAATTGTTTTCTACTGTTGTTTGTTCTACTCAACCTTTATTTTATTTTTCGTCTATATTGTATGTGAAACTTATATTTTTAATATCTAAATTCATATGTAAAATTTTAACTGTTTCCTCCCACCCATGATATTTATATTTATTCAAATTCAAATTATTTATTTATTCTTTCAAAAACATTACAAAATTAAAAATTTTAATGTGTTTTTAAAATACAATTGTAACATTATTACATTAAACATAAATGGTAGAATGGTAGGCTAAAAACTATACAAGCATTAATAGAGCTTGCCTTTTAAAAGCAGCTTCACTAACGCTAAATATGTCGATATCCGAATTGATTCTATTCAACAGCAAGATTGCTCTCCCGACCGGCATGACCATTGGCAAGTTAGTCCTGCAGGCCGGAAGATAGAACAGCCTATGCTGTCGGTGGCGAAGATAACCATCGGGAACATAGAAATGAATGCTCTCCAAGATAGCTGAGTTTTCAAACCATCCGCGAATCAATTTGAAGAAATGCGTAGCAATGTGTACATCCCTTCTGACTCGTAGATGGTTCATTCCGAGCATACCCAAAAGAAAGTCAGTAGGATAGAGCCACGGGTAATAGCCGTACTCCCTCATGTACAGAAATCTCAGAAATTTTTTCTGAACTCTCTCCAACATGAGGGAATATTTTACTTGGTGCGGACTCCAAATTACTGACCCACTTTCAAGTCTACTCCTTACTAGGGAATTGAATAGGATTATGAGAACCCGGGTATCTCTAAAATTCCTTGCAGTACGCAGAATAAAGCCCAGCATTCTCAATGAAGTGCTACAAACCATCTGAATATGAGTATGAAATGTCAGTCTACTATCAAACATGATTCCAAGGTCCTTCATGGTGGAGACACGTTTTAGACTTCGGGCATCCATCGTATACCGGTAATACCAGGTATGACACGCCCTAGTGAATGACAAAATTAAACATTTAGATATATTGAACTCAATCCGATTTCTTTTACTCCAGTCAATAATTCTATCAATATCTGACTGGAGTCGTTTGCAGTCTTCTAGAGTTAGTATTTCTAAGAATAGTTTCAGGTCATCAGCAAAAAGAAGAAACCTGGAGTGCAGAATTACTTCTGAAATATCATTAATAAATATGGAAAAAAGGAGTGGGCCTAAATTAGAACCTTGGGGTACTCCTGATCGTACAAAAAATAGAATAGACTGGAATACTCCATGAGAAACAAACTGTTTCCTGTCTGCAAGATAGCTAGCAAAAAAGGTGAGTAGTCTCATGGAGAATCCTATTTCAGCCAGTTTATTGAGTAAGACGTCGTGATTAACAGTATCGAAGGCTTTTGAAAAGTCGTTATATGAACAGTCTACCTGATGGCCTTTATCTAAAGATTTTGATACGTAATCAGTAAACACTAATAAGTTGGTTTCTGTAGATCGACCTTTTCTAAATCCGTGCTGTTCTGAAATTAAGTACGGCTCCACTTGTGGCAGTGTGTATTTATGAATAATCGATTCGAACAGTTTGGCCGGTGCAGATAGTATTGCTACTGGCCTAAAATTTTCTACAGAGGTCTTTGTACCGCTTTTAAAAATCGGACAAATCTTCGAAATTTTCCAGGAATCAGGAAATACACCGGTTTCCAGGGAAAGATTAAATAAGAAACTAAGTGGCTTTTTTAAAAACTCGGCACAACCTTTAAAGAAGAATACTGGAATAAAATCTGGACCAAGTGAATATGTATTTTTCATTTTTCTAATGGAAGTTTCTATATCTGATTCATCAATTTGATTAATATCGATATTCTGGGCTCCCTTTATATTCAACTTGGCAGCAAGATTTGTATCTAGTAATGGAGACTCATTACTATACACGGATTGGAAGTGTGTTGCAAAAGCGTTAGCTACGTCTACTCCACGAACTTCCCGATCACGATGCGTCATGGTGTCTTGGATATCACCATCTTTTCTCAGCGATTTGACGTAGTCCCAAAACATGTTGGGATCATGCTTGATATCGTGTTCAATGGAATTTACATATAATTTGAAAGCAGTGCGTATATTGCGTCTAACCACGGCTCTATGCACACTGAACAAATCATAGTCACGTCGACAGCCGGTAGCCTTCCATTTTTTATGGAGAGCATGTTTCTTCCTAATGCTCGCGATGGTATCTTGACAGAACCACTTCGGATATCGACGACCACCTCTACTGGGAGGTTTCCTAGAGAAACAGGAATCAAAAATATTGTGAATACAAGCATAAAAATGATGTACCGCCTCATTTATAGTGCTAAAATTGTATAGTTCTTGCCAATCTAGTTGGCTCATCATATTGTACAGTTCATAAACATCGCCCTGCCCAAAATTCCATCCACGCAAAGCATTCTTGTCATTCTTTGGAATGTTTGTAATTTTAATGTTTTTTTTGCATGAGAAAATAAATTCTAGTGCAGGGTGATGTTTATCTTCGGTAACAAGGGGAGAATTGCAATGAATAACATTTATGGGTATGTTGCATAAAATTAAATCTAAAACTCTTAAGTTTATGTTTTGAATGTTATTATATTGGGAGAGACCAAAAACGGCGCATAGAAAATTAAGGTCGTTTTCCGTTTCTACGGAACCTCTTGCGGAGTGCATATTGAAATCTCCGAGAACAATTACATTCTTTCCACCAATAACATCTACATTTCGTTGTATTGTATCAAAAAATAATTTATATGTTTCAAAGTGAGATGCAGGTGGAAAATAAACTATACATATAAAAGTTACACACGATTTGTATGTAATTTTGACCCACAAGTCCTCGTTGACAGTTTCCAGAGCAGGTAAGTGCTCTACCTTAATAAGGCCATTCGCACTCTTTACGGCTAATAGACAGCCTCCTCCCTGTCTACGGCCACTTCCACTGTCTCTGTCTTTTCTAAATACTTTGAAGCTGTCATCGAAGAGCTCTGGGTTGAACACACTTGAGTTTAACCACGTCTCAGTGAGTCCAATCACATCATAATTGTTTATCAAAACATTAGAGTAAAATGAGGCACATTTACTCTTTAGTCCTCTAACATTTTGATAAAAAAAATGTAAATTATCCGCAAGTCAACTGGGTTTTAAACCTGGAAGCCGCGGTGCATTAATTTTATTTTTCCATTCTTTAAGGTATGAATATTTGGGCCAATGTTCCGGTTTTAGAACTTCGGTTTTCACGGAATTTGGGATTCCTAACTTAAATGAGGCATATTCTCCCTTTGATTTAATTTTAGAGACTTTAAATGAGGCGGTACTTACAATTGACTGAAGATACGAGGTTAAATCGTTGATCGAGGTTTCAGGATGTAGCGGGTACAGGTGGAAATAGGTATGGGTACCTTGCTCCTTTAAGTTACCTATTACAGAAGCGGGTCGTTTTTTACGACCAACAACAGTCCACTGTTGGTCGCGATCCGCTGGGCGTGATGGCCCTGCCGAGGTCGGTTTGCTCGAAGGCTGTGACTCCTTTGCTGATGTAGGTGTATGGCCGTCAGAGCTTCCAGTCGAAGACGTGGATGCTTCTGGTTGCTGGACGTCCCTTTGGCTAGCAGGAATTTTTTTTCCCTTTCTCCTTGCTCTTTGGGGCAGTATGGATTTTGGTAGAACTTGACCCTTTAGTCTGCGAGCGGGTAATTCTGCCTGATGTTGTGTCTGACGGTCCGGGCGCGGGGGACGCGGAGGGCTCGGGGGGCACTACGGGCGTTACGGGCGGCTCGGGAATGGCGGGCGACTGTACGCATGCATCGCTATACAGCAGTTCCTTGCTGGGCCGGGGGGAGCGCGGGGTTTGGGCGGCGAGTGCACCGTCGGGCGCAGTAGGCGGGCCTTTAGCGCAATCGGCTAGTTTCGGGAACTCCGAGGACGTTTCGTTGACACTTTGTGCATTGTCACCTTGAGTTTGATTAAATACACTTTTTTCAACAAGTTTTATACGCCGTAGAACATCCTTTATTAGAACGGTCTGTTCGTTAATGATGTTCATCAAATCACGGAGCGTAGGTTCTGTCATTTTTAAACACTGTTAGGTTAATAATGACTTGAAAACAGATTTTAATTTTGCACGGAAAAAAAACACGTCCGTACATCAATTAGCGGTAAAAGTGTATGTTCCTCCTGTCCTAAAATGAGTTCTTTAACTCATCGGGATTGCTCTTGCAAGAAATAAAAACAATAAAAAAAATATAAGTAAATATATTTTGCCGTGAAGGTACGTTTTAAAAGAAAAATCAGAATAATTAATGAACTAGGAACATAAAGAGGATGCATAAAGAATGATGTATGTCTGTGAATCATTTAAAAATGGACAAGAATGCCGAAGAACTAGGTAAATTTAAAATCCAAAATTTTGTTGCTTTTGTAACGCAACTTACTGGTTGTAGGAGTGCTCGCCGTATACTGCAAACATTCCTTCTTCACATCCGGGAGGTAGATATCTATATCTGTATACGGAATTTCACCTCCACCCTCTTCCCGGGACCCTGGTTCCACCTTGATGGAAACACTCTCTGTGTTGGGAAGATCCATGACATTCAGTGATGATAGAGTTCCGGTGTAATATAATGATGGTAAATGGTCCCAGCTCAAATAAATTTGCAATACCTGAAAAGATAAATGCACAACATTGATTTATGTATTTAGGGAACGAAGTGAAATAAACTTGGTGATGTGTATTATTGGCAAGAAAAAATGTGATGTAACCCTAATGAAATCGACTAATTGGAATCAGTTTATAATGGAATGTTTTACTACTGACAAAATAGAGTTTAAAGGTGTATAAAATATAGGATGAATAGTCAATCCTTAAAGACAATGAAAATAAAAGAGGTTATGTGAAACGATACAGAATTTATTTAACAGGAATTAAATATTATTATAAGTTTGCATATGCTAATTGTAGGATTGTAATATAGACTCTATTATATATTCTTATTCACCAGAGTGTGGCCATGCTCGAAGGTGACTTGTCACAACGATAGGGGAAAGCAGGTAGGATTCCTACGGGGGGAGCATTCGTACAGTAGTCATATCGACACTATTCAACATGTTGACTGTTGATACGTTTGTATTTATGTGTGTGTGAGGCCCGCTCATGCGCAAAGGTTAGCAACTGCCACAGTAAGCTTCGTTGGGACAAGTCGATAAGTGTTTAGTAGTTTTACGATTCATCTTTGAAAACATTCATTCGTAATAAGTTTTGCTCAAATAGTTAAAGTAATTTATCATGCTTTTTGAATAAGTCACTTAGATTATTAATACGTTAACATTAATTTTGTAATAACCTTAACCATTATTTTTATTTTGAATTTATATGTTGATTGTTTTGGTTGGGGAACCTTCGTACAGTTATGAGCGGGGAGGATTCGCATTACGTAATACCAAAGACGAAGGAACGGTTTACTAATCAGATGTGGTCTGTTTATTGCCTGCCACATGTTAACCTGGTTGGTATTGGGTAGCTCAATGTGTTATACTTACAATAATGTAAAAACTTATCAATGAAGTGTCAATCGATATATTCTAACAATAAACAAGCACCAATGAAGGAGGCCAGGTCTTACCTAGTCAATATGTCCAGAAGATACTTACATACTTACATTCAAGGTGAAACGCGGCTGTCAAATCCAAAGTGTTGAAGAAACGTCACTACAAAAATAGAAGGGCTTGAATTTTAAAAACTTTGCTGTAAAACCGTGACAGTTAATGAAATAATCTCAAATCATATAAATTTAACAAAACTATTGTGTACTAACAGAATATTACTTCGAAAGGTGTAGCAATAATTTGACAGCTTTGCAAGAAAATAGACGCCAAATATTGACATATCCATAGATAAAGGTCGATCAAAGAAAATTATCACGAAAGAAAGTATCTACCGGATATTCAATTTTTTATTTGTCTGAATTCTAAATACCTACTTACCGAAAGTTCCAGCAGGTAATTGTTGAATTGAAAACTTTTTTAGGACCGTAGTTTTTGAAACTCGATGAAACGAAAACCAGCGAGACTTAAAAGAGGCAATAACATACATCCATTTGATTTAGCCTACGAGAAATTGTTATAATATAATCGGTGTCCTCTTTGCGCCGTGCTTCGAAGCCGATCGATCTCCTATTTGTATGGTGCTTCGTACCTTCCCTCACTCTTGTCTATTCTAGTTTTCTGAAGGTTTCACTTTAACCCCATGTGAATTGCAAACTCTGTTTTTTTGTTCTCAAAGCTAAATTGTAAATCTTTCATCATTTTATTCATATTTTCTAAAACGTGGCAATTTATTGAATAATTCACGTCTGATTATTTTTAGGACCCGACATATTTTTTATGGATGAGAAAAAAATGTATAGCCTAAAAATGGCCACACCAGAGACATGCGCAATGGACGAATCGGCGTTTGTGCGCCTCTTGCCCTGCCATTGCAATTTGCATCATTTTGTTTCTGGAACGCTGGAACCTTGACTGATCAGGCAATTAAGTTCCGCTGTGTTTTTCCGCATGATATTTAAATTATCATTTGGCTATATTTAAATTTAGAAACTAGCGCAGTTAAACTAATCATCCATGCTCTGATTGTTATTGGTAAGTTCTAATGGTAATATTTTCTACACGGGTATTAATCACCTTATTTAATCTTGCTGTCAGCCATTCAAGTGAAACTCGGGGACCACTGTTCTTTAATTTGGCGTTAGAAATGCTCAAATGCACAATTACGCTTATTTAATTTACGCCAATCGGTGCACCTAAGTGAAGAATCCATTTAATTTATTTGAGGAAAGCTTGAACTTTAATTTGACGTGTACCATTTTAGATTTTGTTTATCGAAGGCTTTAATTAAAATAATCACAAATTAGGTATAAAAATATGGATAACCGATATGTATTTTGTTAAACTTTCTCCTACTGCGCAATAAATATTTTCATGAGCCCGTTACTATTGAAGTTTAGCGTCTTATTATGTATTTATCAGTAGGAAAATTGTTCTGTCAAATATTATATTATACCTACTTTGATACTTTATTTATTGTGCATACGAAAAAATAGATTTTTTTACACAATACCTATCTGAAATATTCATAAATCAGTGAGTAAAGTATTGTGATTGCCGTCACGGAGTTCATGCTCAACATCTGCCGTGCTCGCTAACTAGCCCGTGTGAATGTGTTAGTTTGTCAACTTTACAAGGAAAGCAGACTGCAGTGGATGATTTAGTGCAAAAATTAACTTTATATAGTATCCTGATAATAAGTTAGAAATAAATATCAAGTTAAGCGTTGCCTAGTGAATTTTCGTTCTTTTGCCAATTGTAATATATGTTATAAAGTATTAGTTCTAGCAATTGACAATGAAATTTATGAAGAATTTTTTTTTTTTTTTAAAACAATATATTTTTAATTATTTATTTAAATAATGTATTTAAGAATTACGTAAAACATAGTTTGAATTTCAGATGTTTTTAGATTACTTTCGTATTAACTTACCAACATGATTTTTGTGAAAAATACTGTCCTAGCAGGTAATGTGTTTATGTTTTTTAAGCACATATATAAAAGCATGTATATGTCGCAGGCCAATCCTTAAATCAGGCAGATCATGATGCACCTCAGGCACTGCCGCCAGGCACTGCCGCCAGGCACTGCTGCCGGCACTTCACGATGTGGCTGGGCACATCATTTTCTGCCTGATTTTCATCAATCCTTTTTATTTTCCTTGGATTGCTCTTTGTGTTAATTTATTTTTGTGAAATCGACCATTTACATGTATCAGTTTACACTTATTGGGTAGTATAGCCAAAAGAAAACCAATTATGAATTTCCTCGTTAAAACTTTTCCTTTAATAAGACAACGCAATAAATATTTTTTTAAATAACATAAAATTGTTCATGGACGTAAGAAATAGATATTGTCTTATGAAGTAATGAAGTTAATAAATAATGTCAGATAAGAATGATTAATCTATAGAATGTAAATTTAATCACATATCGAAGATCATTGACAATATTTTATAGTTTTATTATATTTCCATCAAAATAAGCGATATATAAGACTTTCCTGCAAATAAATATATTAGAAACTTTTATTTTTTTAACATTATATACATATACATATCATGAGTAATTACATTTTCAGGTTACAATCGGATTAAACTCAAATCATTAAATACTAACATGCAGCATTGATTAGAAACAGTATAAACATATATATTATGTATATAATATATAACCTTTACGAGTGTGTAGATTATTATCATCATTCAAAATAAAAGAAGTAAAGAGTTTGTACGACTTGATGAATGAATGTTATTGAGGCGTGGAGTGTGTGTCGAGCCAAGACTTGGTTGTTTGACAGTTTGTCTTCTCTACTAACCCCCTCGACAACGACGTGTGGTTAGTTAAAGTTGTAAGTGTGTACCGTCGTATGCTAAATATATGTTTATTCTAAAAAAAAATTAAGTTTCTTCCATTGTCTATGGTTATATCAGTTTGACGCAGGGGGGTATAACTCCGAACTTTTTCGTGTCGATCACGTGGTGTGTGACGTATGATTAATGACCATATCATTTTATTGGTCCAAATTTCCATAGAAAAACTGTTTAGAACTGAGTAGTATTTCTAGTAGTATTCTATGGTATTATATGTCAAAATAGCACATTGTCCCGAACAACATCGAAGTAAATATTTTGGAAAAATGCTTCCTAAATTTCGTTGCAGTGTTGAAGGCTGTGAGGATAGTGTTTCAGTTCGACACAGAGTACCAAGCTGCAAAACTAATGATAGTCGTTATCGGGAATGGGCGTGGAGAATCGGCAGATCAGACTTCATTGCTTACCCGATTTTGGGAAGTTGTGGGTATGTATGTGGTTCCCATTTCGCTAAGAAATGCAAAAATTCCAATGGCACGTTAAAAAAAGACGCTTTGCCGACCCTTAATCTTCCTGGAATCGGAAAACATCGGGGTTTACCCAAAGAAAAGGTAAACGTACGTAGGAGACTACATGTTCTACCTAGAGTGTTGTCCAGCACGAATCGTGCTGTCCAAGACCACAACTACAGTTTAAAATGTATAAAAGGTGGAGAGATAGATGTTGATTCACCGAGTCTTTATTATTATAAAGATATTCAATACATTAATTATTTCTTCAAACACAGTAATTCCATTATTATTAAGATATTTAAAATGACAGGCGTATCCGAGACGCGCGATCGTTCTTCCTTTATTTTCTCTTTTATACTCTGCACTGGTAGGATATAGTTCATTGGATGAGGCTGGGTAATATAATGAATTTATTTATTTCAGAATCAAACGTGTTCCCCCCTGGGCCGAGCACCGAGTCTTTTGCTGCCAAAAAAGTATTGGAAGATTATGGAGGTATACATCTTTATTTATATTTCATTAGGAAATAATATTCTATGTTTTGTTTGCGAACTTTGGTTAATGTGATGAATATATTTATTTCAGAACCAAACGTGCTCCCCCCTGAACCGAGCACCATGTCTCTTGCTGCCAAAAAAGTTGTGGAAGATTATGGAGGTATACATCTGTATTTATATTTCATTAAAGGAAATAATATTCTATGTTTTGTTTGCTAACTTTGGTTAATGTGATGAATATATTTATTTCAGAACCAAACGTGTTCCCCCCTGAACCGAGCACCATGCCTCTTGCTGCCAAAAAAGTAGTGGAAGATTATGGAGGTATACATCTGTATTTATATTTCATTAGGAAATAATATTCTATGTTTTGTTTGCGAACTTTGGTTAATGTAATGAATATATTTATTTCAGAACCAAACGTGTTCCCCCCTGAACCGAGCACCATGCCTCTAGCTGTCAAAAAAGTAGTGGAAGATTATGGAGGTATACATCTGTATTTATATTTCATTAAAGGAAATAATATTCTATGTTTTGTTTGCGAACTTTGGTTAATGTGATGAATATATTTATTTCAGAACTAAACATGTTCCCCCCTGGACCCAGCAGCAATTCAGCTTCACGTAAAAATAAAGGTTCTCGAAGTAAGCATATTTATAGCTTTTTATTTTATCAGCGTTGTTCGGTACCTTTGGTTTTGAATAATGTAATCATTGGCCTGAAATATTGTGTTTTCTAGATATTCAGAGTCGCTCAATCTCTTCTTTTACTGGGCCAATCGCTACGCTATCTCCAAGAAAGAAGAAAATGCGGTTGGAGATGATGGTGATATGGCGACAACTTAGATACGCACAAAAGAAAAATAGTACACTCAAGAAACGCCTCGCTATTGAAACGCGCTTTAGGAAGGGTACCTGCTTGGAAGATGCTCTTTCAATTCTAAATCCGGTGCTCCGTAAATTCGTTCTCTCGCAAGCAAAAATTAGCCCGCGTTTAAAAAAAGGTCGAAGATACACACGCGCGGATAAGTCTTTGGCACTTGCTGTCTATAAGGAAGGGCCAAAATGTTATCGATTACTCTCAAAAATGTTTGCTTTACCATCACCTCTAACTTTAAAAAAAGAATTGTCCTTAATATCTCTTAAACCGGGAATTAACCAACATTTATTTAACTTTTTGAAAAAGAAAGCAGATTCTATGGATGACATAAACAAATTCTGCATTTTAATGTTTGATGAGATGAGTATTTTTCCACACATAAATTTCAACGTACATAGTGGAATCATTGAAGGGTTAGAGGATAAAGGTGATGCAAGAAGAAAAAAATTTGCTGATCATGCTCTAGTTTTAATGATTAAAGGCCTGACCGTTCCTTATAAGCAGCCAGTTTTTTTTTCGTTTTCAGAAAGTGGAACTAATTATTTTGACTTGAAAGAAATTCTTCTAACTGTTTTAGGCAAATTGTTCGATTGTGGTTTCAAGCCCGTTGCAACTGTGTGTGACCAAGGCACCGTTAACAGTAGGGTGGTGAAAGCCTTGCTTGAAGACACTCGAACAAGTTGCCTAAGGGATAAAACAGAATATAGGGCTGGACCTACTTTCAGAAGCACAACGTAATCTAGAATTGGAATACATGTCGCTGTCAAACGTTACCTGTCATTCTGTTACAATTTAAAATCTTCTATCATCAGTTTGTCAGTGCGTGAGAACTTTATTTACTGTTTTAATATGCCAAGGAAAAGACGAGCTGACATAGATCGTCGAAGTCAATCAAATGGGCGACGAGCTACGAGTACCTCACGTGAAAACCGCACTGATGATCTCTTCGCGATGAACTCAAAGACGGTGGTGGTTACAAAGGTTGGATTTTACAGTGTTTTATTAGCCACAGCAACGCGTGTCCGGGTCAGCTAGTAAATAAATAAATAAAATACTTAAACATGTAATTATGAATGTTTCTGTTATAAACAGAGAAATGTCGTAATTCAATTCTATTGTAGGAAAGCACAATCATATTTTAGTTCTATATTCTTGTATTTCCTGTTTTTGAAGTGAAAACTTATTTAGCACCGTTGTGATTTGAAACTCAATAAAATGAAAAATAGCGACACTGAAAAGAGACGAACACATAATACTATAAGATTTAGCCTGTGAGAGAATGAGATAGAATGAAAACTTACCGCGTTAGCCGCTTTGATTATGAGTTCACTTTTCATGGCTCCTGTTGATTGAGATAGTTTATCGTTATGTGTGCCACCCACCTGTGCCAAAACAGAACGGTTATTGTTAATTTTGTTCTCTTGGCATTGATTTGTGTATACTGTATATTCTTTGTTTCTTATTATTTTATCAATATGTTGTAAGGACTCGTAAGGAACACTATAGAATTACTTTTAAGTTGATTATATTTAAGCGCACTTGAAGTGAAATAACACAATACTGCGCTATACAAATATTATGTTATTATTATTTGTGCGGTGCTTCGTAGCCTCCCCACTCTTGTCTACTCTAGTTTTCTGAAGGTTTCACTTGTACCGTGTGTGAATTGCACACTCTGTTATTACATTATCTTCAGACCTCTGCAGCCATACTCTGTCGACCCATCCCCTTCACAGATAGACTCATACATCCATCACTCTTGAACATATTGACTCCCAGATTCCTAACTACCGCTCTGTACATTTTTCCTACCCAAACTTCCTCCTTTTCCTTCCCCTAAAAAGACTCCACACTGCATCCCTAATGATGACAGGCCCTGAGAGATTTTTTCCTCAAGGCCTCCCGTGTGGGCTAATAAAAAAAATCTATCCTAAATTCCTTTTTTATTATTGTTCATATTTTTATATTAAAGATTAAAAACCTTCCCATTCCAGGTGAATTACTAAGATATTGTAATCAGTTCTTTCTAAATGAGGTTGCGCATGATTGTATTTCCGTTTTTTTGTATTTGTATTTTATTTTAATAAAATGGTACATGCAATTATGAGTTTTTAATTTTATTTTTAAAATTATTTTTAGGCTGATAAGTTGGGTAGGGATTTATATTGTTTATGGAAGTTTTTTTTTTTTTACTTTTCTATATTCTTGTCGATGGTATGTGACGTCAGAGTAATAAAATTTTCATTTTGACAGTTAAAATAGTGTTGAAATGGTATATTTATGTGTTGAAACCAGTTGGGAACAAAAAGCCGGAAGATATCGATCTAGGTATTAGTTCATTTATGGTTTGACGTTTCACTTGCTTCCGCACAAAAATGTTTGTTCCGCTCCTTTTATTAAGTAATGTTGTATAAACATAAACACAAGTCTGGTGTTGTTTTTAAATAGTTAGATGTTATTTCAGTAAACAATATCTCATTGTTGCTACTAGTTTCTACTGACGTTTCTTCAACACATTGGAACTGCTCGCCGCGCTTCGTCTTACGTAAGTAGGTTAAACTGACTAAATAAGACCTAAGCTCTTTTTAGGTGCCAGTTCATTATCAGAATATGTCGCATTACACTTTTCAACCCGTCAGCTTGTACAACATTCGTATTTTAATATATAGATCTACCAACACCCACCAGGCTTACACATGACGGATGAAAGTACATTAAGAATTCGCAAAGTTAGAGCGACCAGTCAACATGTTTTGTGTAGGTTGCCCGTAATACTCATGATGATAACCCTTGATCTACTTTATATCTGCGAGAATAACTCGCATAGAAAGTGTTCCGTTAACGATAATTTCCCCCTGAAATGTTTGTGAAGCCAACATTGTCATTGTTCCTTCTGAGTGGTCGCTCTTCTGCCGTGTTATTGTTGAAAGCGCCCGTCAAATATGTTAGAATGGGAGCAAAAGTAATAAACATCAAAGATTGAACTTTTATTGTTTGCTCAACTTTTCAATTTTTGTTTCGTGATTACTACCATCAAATAACCGTCTAGAATCATCATCTCATCGGAAGCCAAAAGTGCCCAAGCGCCAGTCCCCTGTGAAATAACGTGAACATTATTTCTGATTTACGAATCTGACGAGGCAGCCTAGTAAGGAATTTGTGTGAAAAAAAAAAAATATTTTTTTTATTATAATCTATAGAATCGGGCAATCAGCTGATCAACTACCGCCATTTTGAATTCCGTTATTCTCCCTAGAAGAAGCATTTATATTTTTGTGTAGTAGTTTTTGAATATTTTCAATGATAGAGATAAACCAATAAAGAGATGCCTTTATTTTTGAAACATTATTTAGGCCTAATAATGTTTCAATAAATACAGCAACTCAATCTCTATAAACAGTATGTAAATAAACGAATAAATTAATATGATGGCTTGTGTCATATCATACATTCCCATACAATGACTTTACGGTGAAGTCACGACACGTCGAACAGTGACGTCACCACTAAAATTTCAATAATGCCAACTTGACGGCGTATTTTTACGACCCGATTAAAAACTCTGCCATTATATTATTAAATAAAACTTATATATTCAGAATCAGTGTTTATTGGTCTGTATGAACATATTTTTTTAAAGCCATAATATTTTTCACTGGAGTTCCTTATTCTGATGTCATCTGTACGCCGGTTTGTACATCATTGGAATGTTGGTGTCTAATCTGAAATCTCTTTCTATTACATGAGAGATGGTTTGTCTATGATGAGAGAGGTATATGCCTAACAGTTCTGCTTGTTATCTTGTTATGAGGTCTTTTTAGTTAAAGTAAACGCCTTTGACCAAGCCAAGGCCAAGGCCTTTGACCGGGTTTGGCACCGAGGACTTGTCAACAAACTGCATTCTTACGGACTTCCCGCATCCTTGTGTACGTGGATTGCCGACTTCTTGAGGGAGAGGTCGATTCAGACGGTAGTCGATGGTTTCACCTCTTCCTCTCACTCGATAAATGCTGGCGTCCCGCAGGGATCGGTTCTGTCTCCAACTCTGTTTTTGTTGCACATCAACGACCTTTTGTCATGTGCACCAATACACTGCTACGCGGATGACAGTACAGTTCATGATAGCTTTTTGTTTGACAAGCCCCCAAAGGGCTCACAAACTCCAACAGCTCGTAAGGCTTTGAAGCAAAGAATGGACGGTTACCTCGAGAGTGTTTTCTCTTGGGGTAAAAATAATCTCGTTGAATTTAATGTTTCAAAGACCCAATCTTGTCTGATTACGTCTAAAAGGGATCGCAATGAAAATCTAGTCTCTTTCAACGGAAGCAATCTTCCGAACAGGCCCTCCATTGATTTGCTTGGTGTAACCCTAAGTGACCAGTTCAGGTATGGGGGCTCCATCGAAGCCAGAGTAAAGTTAGCCTCCCAAAAACTGGGCGTACTGTCCAGGGCCCGCAGATACTTTAAAAGTACACAACTGCTAACCCTGTACAAATCGCAAGTGCGCCCCACGGTTGAATTTGGCAGCCACCTCTGGTCTGGAGCTCCAAAATACCTGAAAAATACCCTCGACTCTGTGCAGAAACGGGCGGTCCGTTTGATAGATTCTCCCATCTTAACAGACGGATTGCAATCTTTAGAGCACAGGCGTCGGGTGGGAATGCTATCCTTGTTCTACCGGTATTACAATGGAAGATGCTCCGAGGAACTAGCATCATTGATCCCTTCGGCACCGGTGCATAGTCGGGAAACCGATTATTGTGACCTTATTGTATGACGATTTTTTTATCACATGCTAAGAGTATTCTTCCAATAAAAATCATGTTTATAAATTCAACTGTAAGTTTATAACTGCTCTCGGAAATCGAGAATGGTATCCAAGTAAAAGGATTTCGCATCGTCATCACAGAAGGCAGGTTTTAACTTAAGATTGCTTCTGCGTAAGAGTCCCGAAATAATAATTTTACACGGAACAGTCAATTTCTAAGAACTTTGCAGCATATGGCATGCAACTCAAATGCAAAGCTTCACTCGGTACAATAAATCGGCAACTTGTTATTTAATTTATTGTCAACACAAAACTGGTTTAAATTAAATCTGTATGCGCTGAATTAAAACTTCACTCAGAACATATAAATGGTTTTTCTTTGATTCCGGCAGTAATAATAATAAATAATAATAACGTAGTATTTATATAGCGCAGTTTTGTGATGTTTCACTTCAAGTGCGCTTAATTATAATAAACTTAAAATTAACCTACAGTGTTCCTTACGAGTCCTTAAAAAATTAATTAAATAATGTGAAATAACGAATATACAAAAATATACAAAGCAATTCCTAAAGAACAATATTAACAACAATAGTGAGTGCTGTTTTGGCACAGGACAATATATAATGATAAACCATCACGGTGCCATTCAACAAGAATCATTTAAACTAAATTATATAGAACAGGAGGCAGTTAACATTTAGAAATAATACAAATTCAGAGTGCACATAAAACTATAGTAAGGAGGTAATCGAAACCAAACAATTACCAGAAACTTGAGGAACATGGCTTATTAAAGTATATTGAAAAGGAGTTAAAATTCATGAAAGGTATGATTTTTTAAATAAGTTTGTTTTTAAAGCTCTTTTGAATTCAGCCAAGTTCTGGATATTAGTAAGAGCTGAGGGAAGTTTGTTCCAAATGAGCGGGCCAGTTACACGAAAAGATCGATCATAGTAAACGGCTCGATTTGACCTAGAAAGTTCGATTAAACGATTAGTAACATCTCGATCTGCTGACCTTAGAGTAAGCTGCCTATCGCTTAAGTTTTGTCGGACACATAGTTCCGATATATAGGCTGGCGCCATTCCTTGCAATGCTTTGAAGGTCATTAAGCAGATCTTGAACTCTATTCTTTCAGGGCATCGAAGCCAATGAAGATCCTTTAGAAGCGGGGTTATACGGCAATACTTAGATTCACCAAAAATCATTCTCGCCGCAGCATTAAAAACGGACTGGATTCTATTGAATTGTTTTTTAGGCAAGCCAGCATACGCACTATTACAATAGTCCATACGTGAGACAACGAACGAATTTATGAGTGACTTTGCTCCATCCGGGAAGGCAACGCCTGATTGATTTTATCTGCCTTAGATGGAAAAAGCCTGAACTTACAGATTTTGAAATTTGTGATTCTAGAGAAAGACTATTGTCTATAGTGAAACCTAGAAACTTTATTTCTGTAGAAGGAATTATATCTGTGCCCTGAATATGGATTGGATTAGAGTCGATGAGGGCTTGCCTTCCAGGAGAAGCTATCCAAATAAATTCCGTCTTGGTCGGATTAAGTTTGAGTTTATTGACAGACATCCAACTTGAGACTGTGTTAATGAAACTAACCACCTCGTTTTTAAGGACGTCTTTTTCATCCGGGAACAAAACTTGAAAATGAAACGATCGTCTGCATAGCCTTGTGATTCAAAGCCAGCTGATTGAATTAGTTTCTCGAAGCGATTCGTATAGAGAATGAAAAGAATGGGACCCAAGACAGAACCCTGGGGAACTCCACATTCTATGGAAGTTTCAGGTGAAGTACAATTATTGAAAATTACTGAGGCTACTCGTCCAGACAGGTATGATTTCATCCATTGGAGAACATCACCTCGAACGCCAAATTCGGTTTCAAGCACATTTAATAAAATACTATGATCTACCGTGTCAAATGCCGCACTCATGTCAAGAACAGATACCAAACCCAACTTACCTGCTTCCATCCCGATGATCAAGTCTGAAATTAACCGCAGAAGAACAGTTTCCGTTGAATGAAACTGTCGATAAGCGGATTGATTTTTGGCAAATAGACCGGCGGAGTTCAAGTACCCCACCAATTGTTTGGCAACGATTTTCTCAAGCAGTTTGGAAAGGAATGGTAGATTGGATATTGGCCTGTAATTATCCGTATTGTCAGTATCAAGATTTTGTTTTTTTAGAATCGGAGTTATTATTGATTTCTTGAGTGTTCCCGGTACAAGTGAATTTACTAATGACTTCTGGATAATTGCGGTAATTACAGGCGCTATATCCGGAAGACATTGTTTTAAGAGCCAGGTAGGTATGGGGTCTTGAGTACATTGCTTGTTAGGGCAAGACTTTATAGCACGCGTGACATCTTCTTCCGTTACTGCTGCAAAAGTAGAGAAGTCACCGGAGAGCGGACTTGATGCTGCGATAGAAGGCGATCCTACCACACTGAGGGCCTGAATTTGTTTAACCTTACTTCTGAAGTATGTTGCGAGGCTGTTTGCTTCAAGAGAGGAATCAACCTTATTGTTGCTCTCTCCAGACAGAGTCCTTATGTTTTGCCAAAGTTTTCGAGGGTCCTTTTCTGTCTCAATTTGCTCACACCAAAAGTTAGATTTCTTCTGTGTGACTTCTTCCTTGTAAACTTTTTGCTTGGTAATCCAAAGCTGCCGATTGCTGAAAGTCAGGTTTCGTCTGTAAATCCTCTCAAATTTCCGCATTTCCTTCTTCTTTTGAAGACATTCATCATCGAACCATTTGCTGCAATTCCTAATGCGGCAGACCTTCTCTGTGAAAGGAGCATTTTTATCGAGTAATGCCCGTAGCGTAGAATTATATAGAGTTACTAACTCTTCTGCTTGGCTCTCGTTATACTTTTCCTTATCACAGAGAGGCGACGCTTTCAAATCACTACAAAATGCCTCGAAGTCGAATTCTCTCCAATTTCTGGAGACAACGGATTTGAACTCTAATTTTGGAGGATCGAAGGCAAACTCGGATGTGACGAGACGATGATCCGATAGTCCAATGTCAGTAACATTTAGGCTATTTGGGGGAAACCCTACCCGGGAAATGATTACATCAAGTGTACCCCCCGCGTCATGAGTAGGTGAGTTCACCCACTGGTCGCAGCCGAAGTCACGTAGAATTTTGGTGAATTTTAGGGCCAAGGGATTGGTTTTCTTTTCCAAGTGAATATTTACGTCTCCCAGAATAATAACGTCGCAATTATAGTTAGAGGTGCACTCTAGGAGAGATCTAAATTCATTGAAAAAAATTGCGGTGGCTGCACATGACCCGGGACGGTAGATGGAAATTATCACGAGGGATGCGCCATTAGCAGAAGCCTTGCAGCCGACAAACTCAAAAGTGGTATATACCTGACGTATCCCTATACTGTCTAAGCGAATACCATTTTGCGCTACAATTGCAACTCCCCCGTGATTCGTAAAATTAATATTACTTGTGTCGGATTTTATCGGCCTTGCAGCTTCATACACCGAGAACCCACTTGACCGAAGGGTTTTGATGGAGTAGGAGTCAGCATTTTCATGCCAAGTCTCCGATAGCGCCAAAATGTGAATACCTTTGCTAGTTATCAGATCCACAATGTCTTCGTGTTTATTGGCAATTGATCTCGCATTCCAAGCGGCAACATTTAGAGACTTGGGCAGGCGCAAATTCCTGGTTTGTGCTAACCGCAGGTTTTTTACTAATCTAACCTTTCTCCCAGCTCTACAACCTCTTTTTCTTCCTTTCCGTTGGGGAAGAAGTACACTATTTTTATTATTATTATCACTACCATTGTCACTTAAGGGTCGTAAAGCATACAGTTCGTCCAAAGTATACCTAATCATGATTTACAACCTTACGACCCATTTCGAATAGTTCACACACAAAATAAGAGGTAACCTTCGGTCATCGGTCCACCCCGGCAGAAAAAACATGTGGCATACATCTGTCAACCCACACTGCACTGTTACAAACACTAGGTCTGTTAAAAGTTTTTGAATGAACTATTACTTTCAAAATTTAAAACTATCATATCTAATAGAATTTACAACAAAACAATTATAATATTTCACTTATAAGGACGCACTTTCAGAACTCTAGTATAAAAACTACCCCGTCAAAAGAATTAAAAACCGGGAGCTTATGCAGTTACGTGTCTGCAGCTTCTGAGTGCGGACCCAACTTAAATAGTCTGCAACTATTAACTACTAACTGCACTTCGAATAAGAGGATGTTTTCTTTCAAAATGTGTCAGCAGATGAATTCACATCTGGAATTTTACATTCTGAGCACTAAAGTGGTTTAAATTCAATCTGTGTGCGGTGGGTGAATTAAAACTACACTCAGAATATGAAAATGTTTTTTTAACTCTGGCTGCAATGGCACAGTCTGCAACTAGAATTTTATAACTGCACTACGAATAGGAGAATGTTTTCCTTCGAAATGTGTAAGCAGATGAATTCACAACTAGAGTTTTACATTCTGAACACAAAACGGTTTAACGGTTTAAACTACACTAAGAACTTGAGTGAGTTTAAATACTGATTTCTTTGATTCTGGCAGCATATACATGGTTTGCAACGCGAATTTTCTAACTGCACGTCCAAAAAATGTTTTTTTTTTCGAAATGTGTCAGCAAATGAATTCGCTACTGGAATTTTACATTCCGATCACAAAACTGGTTTTAAATTTAGAGAGAATCTTCTTGCGAGTCTCCAGCTTTAATTAGTATTACTCTCATAATATGCGTATGGTTTTCCTGCGAAGTAACGATTTTGATGGAGGTTTGAAATAAAATTTAACTCCACTAGAAATATTATAACGATTTTCTTCGAAATGCGTCAGCAGATTAATTCGCTACTGGAATTTTGATAATTCGGAAGATGAAACTGGTTTTAACGTAAGACTGAATCTGCACGCGAGTCCTTAGCATAATTCATACTACACCCAATTAAATTGATATTTAATTGGTGCTACACATAAAACACGAAAATGGTTTTCCTGCTTTTTTTGTACCTACTTGCAATACATGGACGGTTTGATAATCCATCGGAACATATAATGAACATGAAACTTCCTTAGAATTGTCAAAGCATTGCCCACGGACCTCCCTCAATCATTCTCACTGAATATTAGTCATAAGCAATCCAAACACAAAACAAAATACGCTGAATTCTTATATATTATTATTTATTGTGAAATTTTGCCGCTCCATAAAAGTGCCGCCCGCGTGGATGTGTCATCTGCCCTGATGATAGACACTGTGACGCTGTCCGAAACGTTGGCTAAAGATGGAGGTAGCGCAACACGGCAAAATACCCCAAAACAACGAACGAAAACTCTTTTGGCCGTGAACATTTAAAATTATATCCAAGATTTGTTCTTTTTTTAAACAAGTTATCAAATCAATTTTCGTTTTCTGAATTCACTCTTTGGCGGGAAATCATAGTTTTTACGAATGGTTTTATAATGACTCTCTAAGTTCCCACGCGTAGGTATGCGACAAATGCACCTAACCTTGACCAAAAAAATAAGAATTCTTCCTTCTAATCCTTATAAAAATTATACATTTTACCTCTCTTCACCGCACTCATTTTGTATTATTTATTAATAAACTTCGTACGGCCTTTAAGTTACAACTCAATTGACTGACTCATAAATAAACCAAACCAAACACTAGAAACTAGGTTGATAACTTAGGGCTTTTGAAGGGGGCAATTTTTCACAATATTTCGGCATGAATATGAAATAGTTTGACGATTTTTTTCTATGGGTTTTTTTTTTTTTTTACAGTAAATACCGCACAAGAATCTCAACTGCTCCCGTCTGGAGCCAGTGAGACTATGGCATCCCCAATTGGGGTATGTTGTGAGGCTTAAGGTAGTGGGGAGGCGAAGGAGGTGGGGAAGAGGAAGGTTGGGAAGTACCTGGCTATTCAGATCTGGTCACTAAACACGGCTAAAGCCATTTTCAAGCAACGTTTCAATTCTGAATGGTGGTCTTACACCAGGGCGATACTGATAGTATCTTCCACTCTGGAACATGCCGCAAATATACTTTATATTATTTTAAATTAATTAATTGTGAAATAACACAAATTAATCAAATAAAATTTATTTGCGCATGCCGGGTTCGAACCCGCGACCTTCGGATCGTGAGTCAAGAGTCTTACCCACTGAACTACGGAGGTCGTCAATGAGTACTTGTGACGTCACAACAAAAAAACAACCACAACAACAAAAAGGAGCACCATTGACAATATAAGCTACAAATAAATAATAAACAAAAAGGCATGAAAAATGAGCGGTCTTAATAAGGCCTAATTGAGGAAAAGTAAGAGAAACTATGAACAACTTTTTTCGCGAGATTCCCGAGAGTCCCGAAATAATAATTTTACACGGAACAGTCAATTTCTAAGAACTTTGCAGCATATGGCATGCAACTCAAATGCAAAGCTTCACTCGGTACAATAAATCGGCAACTTGTTATTTAATTTATTGTCAACACAAAACTGGTTTAAATTAAATCTGTATGCGCTGAATTAAAACTTCACTCAGAACATATAAATGGTTTTTCTTTGATTCCACTACACTATCAGTTAATAAACCCGCTCAGTGTAATCGTAATACGAGTTAATTAGCAGATTGTGGACAATCTCGCTGTACGATAGCGTTTGCCTCAAGATGGCCGCACACCAACAGCTGATTTCGTAACTCTGAATTTAGTTCCCGTGGGAATCGTTATTCTCGCTACTGGCTAGCGTGTGGCGCTAGCTGCGACTTATAATTTTCTACAAAATGTCAACAGAATAGGCAGGAGAAACCAAAATTCTAACTTTACAAATTAATTCAACAATGAAATCTTGATCAATTTTTTTGAACTAAAACTTCTTTTCGCGCGCTTGACTTGGGGAGTAAGCTGGCGATTGCGTGACGGAAGCGTTATGAAAAGTGCGATCGGGCGAGGCGAACGGTCGGGCCTTTTCGCACGCTTGACTTGGGGAGTAATCTGATGATTGCGTGACAGAAGCGTTATGAAAAGTGCGATCGGGCGAGGCAAACGGAAGTGGAGAGGGAGATATAAGTTAGTGAAGTTTTACTTCAGTCGTGTGGTCTAAAGCACACTAGTTCTTTTTTTTTAAATACCATTAATTCTGAGAGACGGTTTACTTTGAGATAAAAATTACTGGAATTCCTTTTTGAAAAATTAAGAAAATTTCCATACCAAATGCTAAAGCGACGTGTTTTCCAGAGCCCAAAAGACGTCTCACACACGCCCCGCCTCTTAGTGCTCGGATTCCGCTCGTTTTGACGGGCTTCATAAAATTTTAACTTGAAGAATTAATTTAATTATGAATACGAACTTTACAAAACAAACACATACTAGTATTTAAGTTTGAACGTGAATATTGATAAAAAAATGGACTCAACTTCCTTATTGGGATCCATGCTAATATCTACCTACTGCAGTATGAAATGTCGAAAAAATATGTGTTAAATTCCTTTATTGACGAACTTGAATTACGATATATCGTTGAATTTACAGAGTATTGCACGACTTGATTTTTTTTTGTTTAAAACATTTTTGTATAACATTTGTATGTATACATGTTCGTATATTTACTATGACGCTTACTATTTACCTAAAACCCTTTTACAGCCACTGGTAAATGCGAATAATTTATTAATTGTTACAGTTCTCATCTATTGTGAAATTGGACCAATCTCAACCACAAAACAGACCGCTATCTCATAAGACCATGGATCTTTCCAACCCAGAGAGTGCTTCCATCAAGGTGGAACCAGGGTCCCAGGAAGAGAGTGGAGGTGAAATGCGGTATACGGATATAGATTTAGACCTCCAGGATGTAAAGAAGGAATGCTTGCAGTATTCAGGGACTACTCCGGCAGACAGTAAGTTGCTTCGCAAAAGTCTGAAAAAGTTGAATGTTGATTTCAGATGTTTTGGAATATTGTATTTGTTGCTCACGGCGTCACCTCTTGTAATTTTGGTATTTATATTAATCTCCAGCCTGCCTTCAAATGTATTTGTCACACCACCTCTACGCAGTGTGTTTTTTTCATTTCATCTCTCTAACCTATATAACTTTAATTTGTAGTGATGTTTTATTTGTTTTTCCAGGTGGTATTATTTTGGTGACTGTTCCCATGAAGCTAGAACCAGGACCTCGAGAAAAAGATGGAGGGGAAATTCCTAATGGAGAAATTGACATAGATCTCCAGGACGTTAAAAAGAAGTGCTTAAAGCGCCCTGAAAAAATAACCATGACAGCAGGTAAAAATGAAATTCGTTTGTTAAAATGAAATATTATTAGTGTCCTCGGAATTTTTGCGTTTTTAATTTATTGTGATTACACTTATAATACTTTATCCGTATTATTTTTCAGACATATTGATAAACTCGAAGACGCATCCTGGGGAAAAACGATTCTCTTGTCCCCATTGTAACTCCTCATGCCTAGGCAAATCGTCATTAGAACTGCACATGCGATCACATAGTGTAAAAAAACTTTTTTCATGTTCTGAGTGCAGCTATGCATGTTCTCGAAAGTACACCTTGAAGAGTCACATGCTTACTCACAGTGGAGAAAAACCTTTTTCATGTTCCGCCTGTAATTTTTCATGTTCTCTAAAAGGAAATTTGAAGACACACATGCTGATTCATAGTGGAGAAAAATCTTTTTCATGTTCCGAGTGCAGCTATTCATGTTCTCAAAATAGCAATTTGAAGAGTCACATGCTAGCTCACTGCGGAGAAAAACCTTTTTCATGTTCCGCCTGTAATTATTTATGTTCTCGAAAAGGAACTTTGAAGACACACATGCTGACTCATAGTGGAGAAAAATCTTTTTCATGTTCCGAGTGCAGCTATTCATGTTCTCAAAATAGCAATTTGAAGAGTCACATGCTAACTCACTGCGGAGAAAAACCTTTTTCATGTTCCGCCTGTAATTATTTGTGTTCTCGAAAAGGATGTTTGAAGATACACATGCTGACTCACAGTGGAGAAAAACCTTTTTCGTGTTCCTTCTGCAGCTATTCAAGTTTTCAAAATACACTTTTGAAGAGACACATGCTCACTCACAGCGGAAAAAAAACCTTTTCATGTTCCGTCTGTAGCTATTCATCTTTGGTAAAGGGCGGTTTGAAGAGTCACATGCTAACTCACAGCGGAGAAAAACCTTTTTCATGTTCCGCCTGTAATTATTCGTGTTCTCGAAAAGGAGGTTTGACGGTTCACATGCTGACTCACAGTGGAGAAAAACCTTTTTCATGTTCCGCCTGTAGCTATTCGTTTTCTCAAAAGGGAAGTTTAAACAGACACATGCTGACTCATAGGGGAGAAAAACCTTTTTCATGTTCCTTCTGCAGCTATTCATGTTTTCAAAATATACAATTGCAGAGTCACATGCTCACTCACAGCGGAAAAAAACCCTTTTCATGTTCCGACTGTAACTATTCATCTTCGGGAAAGATTAATTTGAAGAGACACATGCTGACTCACAGCGGACTTAAACCTTTTTCTTGTTCCGCCTGTAGCTATTCATGTTCTTTAAAGAATAATTTGAAGAGCCACTTTCTGATTCACAGCGGGAAAAAAACTTTTTCATGTTCCGCCTGTAGCTATTCGTGTTCTCGAAAGGAAAGTTTAAATAGACACATGCTGACTCACAGCGGAGAATAACCTTTTTCATGTTCCGCCTGCAGCTGTTTATTTTCTCATAAGAAAAGTTTGAAGAGTCCATGCTGACTCATAGTGGAGAAAAACCTTTTTCGTGTTCCGCCTGTAGCTATTCATGTTATTACTAAAGAGTTATTTGAAGAGTCACACTCTCATTCACAGTGGAGAAAAACGTTTTTCATGTTACATCTGCAGCTTTTCAAGTTATCATAAAGTACATTTAAAAAGACACATGCTGACTCACAGCGCAGAAAACCCTTATCATGATCCGCCTGTAGCTATTCATCTTCGGTAAAAAGCAATTTGAAGAGACACACGCTGACCCACAGCGGAAAAAACCCTTTTCTTGTTCCGCCTGTAACTATTCATGTTCTTTAAAGAGTAATTTAAAGAGTCACATTCTGATTTGCAGCGGGAAAAATATTTTTCATCTTCCGCCTGAAACCATTCGTATTCTCGAATTTAAATAGACATATGCTGACTCACAGGGCAGAATTACCTTTTTCATGTCCCGCCTGCAGCTGTTTATTTTCTCATAAGAGTAGTTTGTAGAGTCAAATGCTGACTCATAGTGGAGAAAAACAGTTTTCGTGTTCCACCTGTAGCTATTCATGTTCTTACTAAAGAGTAATTTGAAGAGTCACATTCTCATTCACAGTGGAGAAAAATGTTTTTCATGTTACGTCTACAGCTATTCAAGTTATCATAATGTACATTTGAAGAGACACATGCTGACTCACGAGCGCAGAAAAACCCTTATAATTTGCTGCTTTCAAAGAAGTATGTTCCGTGAATGAGTAATGTTCCGCCTGTAGCAATTCATCTTCAGTAAAGGGCAATTTGAAGAGACATATGCTGACCCACAGCGGAAAAAACCTTTTCTTGTTCCGCCTGTAACTATTCATGTTCTTTAAAGAGTAATTTGAAGAGTCACATTCTGATTCACAGCGGAAAAAAATCTTTTTCGTGTTCCGCCTGTAGCTATTTTTATTCTCGAAAGGGAAGTTTAAATAGACGCATGCCGACTCACAGCGGAGAAAACCCCCTCTCGTGCACCGTGTGTCACTATTCATTTTCGCAAAGGTTTTACTTACTAAGACACATGCTTACTCATTCACAGAACATACTTCTTTGAAACCAGCAAATTATCTATCTTAGATGTGACTGATCACCAGGGAGTCGCAAGTATTCATTATGCTATTAGTAGTAAGCAGCATGATGACCGGCGTGGTCTAGCGGTAAGGCTCTTGATCGCAATCCAAAGGTCGCGGGATTCAATCCCGGCGTGGGCTTATAAATATTAATTGTTTAATTTGTGTTATTTCATTTTAAGAAGTAAATGCTGACTCACCGTTGAAGAAAATCATTGTCTTGTTCAAACTGTGACCATTAATGTTCACAAAAGATGAAGGTAAACAGAAGCATACTGTCTCACAGTGGTGGAAAACCACTCTCTTGTTGTAAGTTTTAATATTCAGTTCACAAAAGTCTAATTAAAGTAGTCGTGTACATTGGAGTGTTTCAAATTTTTTTTATTTTCATTTTATTTCCTTCATTTTCCTTTTGTTTGTACAAAACATGTTTCATAAGTTCATGCTCATTCTAATTTGACTGTCCTAAAACCGGAATCCTCCTAGTTGGGCAGCCAAAGCATTTTCTGAATAAATGATAAATCTTAAACTAAATAAAAATACAGCAATAACATTCAATGACAGCTGTCGTGTTTTTATTTCTCTAGAAATTTCACAAAATAAAACAAAAGTTCAAGCCAAAACCTAAATATCTATATTTCAATAAGTTTATAATAGGAAGTGTTGTTATATCAGTTATATTAGCTAATATTACGTGCCAATATGACTACAAGAGCAACTGCAAAGACTGCACTAAATAATACAGACACACAACTCCTCCAACTCCTTGATAAAAAGTTTGAAGAATTTAAGGTGCAATTTCTGGAAATCGTGAGGAACGAGTATAAAGAAGAAATTGAAGAATTAAAAAATTTAATATTAACTCTTGAGAAAAAAATTGACACGAAAAAAAACAACAACTTTGAAAAAAGTCTGGAACAAAACGCCGTAATTCAAAGTGAATTTAACGAATTACAAAAACAATTGGACGCTAACGAACAACACGCACGCATAAATAACATAGAGATCATTGGAATACCAGAAAAAAAAACAAGAAAACCTGACGGAGATTATCAAAAGCATGAAAAGAATTAAAATATAAATACATTTGGTATAAAAATGGTTCGGTTCTAATGAAAGAAGATGATGGCAAAAAAATCAAGGAAATAAAACACGAAGACGACCTCAATAGATTATTATAGAATTTGATTAATAAAGGCACCGAAAATATTTACATCATTAAAAATGGATGTCGATTTAGGAAAATGCGTTGATTTGAGTGACATCACAGAACCTAATTTAATTATTAAAGATTTATTAACTTGCAAAAATTTTTTAAAACATTCCAAGTTTTGTTTACTTTGTTTGAACGTTAGAAGTTTAAATAAAAACTTTGATGAAACCATAACTATGCTGGATGGGATTGAACACCGTCCTGAGGTACTAGTGTTTACAGAAGGTTGGCTAAAAAAATTACCAATATACCTAACATCCCTGGATACACTGATTACAACACAAAAAAAAACTGTTTGCAGAACGATGGTGTAGTTGCCTATATAAAACAAAATGTTCACGCGACCGTTGATGAAGTTGTTTTCCCTGGCGCAAACTTCCTAAGCATGCAGATATCGAGTAACTTGTGTGTAATAGCTGTGTATAGATCTCCGTCCCAGGCTCAAACAGATTATTTCCTTGAATCACTGAGCGAACTGCTTGACTCTACATCTATCCAAAATAAGGAAATCATTTTATGTGTGGATATAAATATTAATACTTTGGATTTGAGTGACATGAAAACTCGGAAATACCTCTCACTTATGGCTTTTCATGGTTTGAAACCAATCATAAATTCACCTACAAGAGTTTCTTCTACCAGTTCAACCTGCATCGATCACATTATGGTGAAATCTAAATTCGAACCACAAGGAGCTGTCTTCACTACTGGCATAACAGATGATGTGATGTTGCTGATATTTATGAGCTTTACACTAAAGAAAATAGCAAAGGTTAATGTGAAAATCAAAACCGTCATAGATAATACTGAAAGTTCCGCTTAGAACTCCGACGGAAGAAATATTTAATAACTTTCAAGTCTTCAATGTACAGAAACTTTATTCAAAAAATATTTTATTTAAACTGAAAAAAAACATATATGAATACTCCACTGCCCAACATAAATACTCAACCAGGGCAGTAAGCAATAACATCCTGGTTACTCCCAGTTTGAACACATCTCACAGATCCGCCACATCTGCGTATCTATTACTAACGTCATGTAATCTAGGTAAAAGTGAGTGTTTCGTGTACTCAGTCCTGTTGTTGTTACATTGAAACAAGATTTTGGAGCGAGTTGCTCTGGTGGGTATATGAAATTCGATGAGCTTAGTTAAATCAGGATTGTCTATTCTACCATTTACAATTTTAAACATATATATCTAGAGCTCCGACCCGAATAAAAATACTTTCAAATTAAATAAAAACAACCTTCATAATAAACAATTAAGAAAGACGAAATATATATTTATATTAATAGTTGGCCTCCGTGGTCGAGGGAGGTCTCTGAATAGCAAGATATTTTTCCATCGTCTTCTTCCCTACCTCCTTCCTATTACAATGTCTTCGGCCTCACCGCACACCCCAATTGGAGATGCCATAGTCCCACTGACTCCAGACGGGAGCAGCTGGGACTAGATATTCACATAAAAAAATTGTGCTTTGCAAATTACGCCAAATTCGTTTCAGAAAGAATTATTCATACTATATTTAAAAAATTATTATATTACAAAAAATATAAGGTTTTGAAATATTTAGAATTCACTACAAATGGCAATAATAATTTTGCTTTCCCTGGAGGTGTCCCAAGTATTCCCTTGAGGTTTTGTGTCCCAAGTTTTCCCACGAAAACGGCGCTATAGAAATAATCCAATCATCGAAATTATAGGTTGGGGAGTACAAAAACAATCTAAACTCAGTAAAAGCTTCGCAAATCATTAAAGTAATATTAAAAAAACTACCTTTTCAACAGAATCACTTTTTAAATTGTTTCCAGTAGGGTACCAAATGTCGATGACATATTCAAGCAAGATTCCATTATATAAATGTGTAAAGAAAAACATAACTGTGGCGACACATCATAATCTTTTCGTCATCAGAAAGAACGTACGAGAAACATTTCCTAATATTCGACGATTAATAATTTCGCCACCGCCTAGAAAGGTCTGGAGTTTATAAGCCGCCTGAATATTCAGCACCGGGTATGTTCGAGTACCTTCTAGTGTACACATTGCCGGCGAATGGAACATTACTCCACCGGTCGCGCTGGTATATATAAAGCGACTAAACTCGGCGCTCGCTCAGTCAGTCCCAGACCATTAGTCGGTCAACATCTCAACATGTAACGGATCTCCGCACAAGTTTTTTTATTTTTATTTTTTTATTATTTTTTTTATTACAACGACTATATAATTTTTTTTTACATACAAAATGCAATGCGAAATTAAGTACAAAATAATACGTTATTTAGTTTGTATACTGAACGTGTTTTGACGGCGTTTAAACTAGGCAATTTTATTCATTTTTGGAAGGTCCTAACATCTATAAGAAGTAAATTATTAAAAAAAACAAAACATACCGACACGCTAATGGTCAATATCTATATTATGTAAAAAAAAATTTGCTTTAGGGTCAAAATCCAGAGAGATAAACGGGGAATACGTTTGTTTGGAAAAAACGCCGCTAGTATTTCCTCTTAATATAATATTTTGTAAAATATGTATTTAAAATTGTAACTAATTTTTTTTTATTACAATTAAAAAGATATTATTAATAACTCTGTCTATGAAAATAAAACAAATAATAATAATTAATGGAAAATTCTGATTTAGAAACGCAGGTTTAGCTGAACCCCTTTTCGGCCAGGGGATATCCTCAGGACTCAGGATGGATGATGAAGGATAAATCTACGTCGATACTGGTATTAATTTATCTGCCGATCCCATCTCTAGGACAACCGGTGTGCCGTGGTATCTTTATTAAAAACTTATTTTAATTTATTATTTATCAGATGCGTGTGTAAAATGTGGGAATATTTTATTTTTTATAAAATACTAGCGAGTTCCCGGCATGTGTTGCTATGCCACTTAATAAAGAAATTGTTTCTCCTGCGTGTCCTTTCCCATTCGTCCCGTTCCCCTTCCTCCCCCGCATCCCCTTCCCCTCACGTGTTCCCACTCCGCCTTCTCCGCCTTCCCTCTCCCCTCTCACGCTTCACCCGCCCCGCGAACCCCCCTCCCGCATTCCATACATTCAATCCCGGTGCATTCAGTTTCAAACAGCTCGCGTGCCACCCATTGCAATTTTTTTTAATACAAATTTCATTATTTCAGAGCTCCCCGCTTCTTTTATACAAACCTTGTCCTGACAATAACGAACACAAAAAAATTTATCCAATTTGGTGCAGTCGTTCGGAAGTTATGCGCGTACATTAAAGTTACCAGTGTTGCCACTGAAATGGCTTCGAATTTTCCTTGGATTTGATATATTTCTGTAAAAATAAACACACAATTATTTTTACGGGTATCAATACCGATTTTTAAATTGTATTTGTTTGACGTTTATGAAGTTTTTGAGGGTTATGTTATTTGGGAATTGGTTTATTTATGGTTATTTGTTATGTCACAGTTGCGGTTTAGAAAAGTGAACAAAGTTTGATGATATTATTGTGGCTGAAGGTGGGCTATTATTGCTCTGCTAACCCTGTCTATGTGTCTATTATATAATACACGAGACAATAGTTTTATGAACCCCAGAGATGTCACCTGTATATATTTGCATCGTTCCTGTTGCATAAAAATGCAACGTTATGCTTTGTATCAATCACAAATAGAGTACGGTATAACCGGATGGGGGTCTGCCTTGAGCACTCACACAGAGCGACTCAATATAGCCCAAAAAGGAGTACTAAAAACAATACTGAAAGTTCCGCTTAGAACTCCGACGGAAGAAATATTTAATAACTTTCAAGTCTTCAATGTACAGAAACTTTATTCAAAAAATATTTTATTTAAACTGAAAAAAAACATATATGTATACTCCACTGCCCAACATAAATACTCAACCAGGGCAGTAAGCAATAACCTGGTTACTCCCAGTTTGAACACATCTTTTGGACAGAGAAATAATAAATTCCATGCTATGAAATTATACAATGCTCTACCAGATCAAATCAAAAATATAAAGGAAATGAATATATATAAAACAAAAGTAAAAACATGGCTGAGAGATCAAAGTGATAATAAAATTACAAACATCATGAAGACGATATAAAGACAATCCATAACCAAATACAAATATTTAAAAAAAACTACAGGCCACCTCAGAACAGGAAATCCTAGTGAGGAGGTCTGTGAAGAAAAAAAAAAAGAATCTATGTTGTTGCCATTATTTAGAAAACAGCCGGTAGCTACCCGCTACAACATGAAAAAAGTTTGTTCACAGAATGTGAGCGCATGTGCAGTTCTAACGATGACTTGCCAAGGCATGAGTAGTTACAATGGGGACAAGAGAATCGTTTTTTCCCCAGGATGCGTCTTCGAGTTAATCAATAAGTCTGAAAGACAATACAGATCAAGTGTTAGTATAGTAAATTAAAAACGCAAAAATTCAGACCAAAAAATATTTCATTTTTCCAAACGACATTTGTTCTTACCTGCTGTTATGGTTATTCTTTCAGAGCGTTCTAAGCATTCCTTTTTTATGTCCGGGAGATCTATGTCAATTTCAGTGTAAGGAATTATCCCTCCATCTTTGTCTCGGGGTCCTGGTTCTGCCTTCATGAGAACAGTCTCCACATTAATATCACCTGGATAAACAAACAAAACCAAACGTAAATTTAACAGCGTTTTACATTCACATTACCGTCTTACCTCTCCAAAATGAAAGGTAATTGTTTTTATTAAAAAATTTAATTAAAATATTAACGATTAACGATAGCACAAACTAAAAATAATAAAAGACTCCTGAAGCGACACAAAAAGAAAAATCCATTATCTCCCTTAGCTTTAGAACGGAGAGCAAACAGAAGAAAAAAAAATATTTATTGAAATTTGGATCCAGTTTTATATTATTATTGCGCTGTTGTTTAGTGTTTTAGACACTTACGCGAACACAAATTATTTTATTTTAACACGGTAGACAGAATAAACATTTTGACTCTAACAATTTTTTTTATTACGTTTAAAAAAAAACTTATCATTTCTCTCGAAGTTTCAGAGAAATATATTTATAAGATTGCATTTGGCACAAGTTATTTGACAAAAACAAAGCGTTATTCAATAACACGCGCATGTTAGTGTGGCACACATCAAACAATTGAGTACAAAATTCAAACACACTTTACCTCTCGTCACCGCCTGGTTCGTGAGAAATGTTTTAACTAGCCCATAACACTGAATAGTGTTCCAAGTAACATCGCCATCCTCCGAAAACTATTTGTCCATAGTTATATGAATAGTTAAGATGTGTGCATTTTTGAGGAAGGATTGCAAAAACAATAATGTGAAATATGTTAAATTAAAGATTTTAAAAGCATTCCTGGTTAGCGAGACGAGATGAATAAGTGCACCGCGTGAAGATGACATCACCCATTGATTTGAAGGCAGGCTGAAGATACTTAAAATAACTTATTAACGGCAAGAGGTGACGTCGTGAACAAGCATATGAAACATTCCAAAATATCTGAAAGCAACTGTTAACATTTTCTTACTGTCGCAATGCACTTACTGTCTGTCGGAGTAGTCTCTGAATACTGCAAGCATTCCTTCTTTACATCCTGGAGGTCGAAATCTACAACCGTATACCGCATTTCACCTCCACCCTCTTCCTGGGACCCTGGTTCCACCTTGATGGAAGCACTCTCTGGGTTAGGAAGATCCATGGCCTTCTGTAATTGCGTTTTGTTATATGGTGGAAATTAGTCAATAAACATGAGAACTGTAACAATTAATGAATTATTCCCATTTGCAAGTGCTGTAAAAGAGCTGTAGCTATAATGAAATCATCAGTTTTTCTTTTTAATTTTATTGTTATTTACGTAAATACATAGCAAATATGTACATTAGGTTTTTTAATGGATTAAAAAAAATAATAAATAAAAATGGTTTACAGCCAAACAAAAATTATCTTCATAAAATTATTGTTTAACTTCGATTAATTGTCATAACTTAAATTTAACAATTTGCGAATTTTACACGTTTGTGTTTTCCTACAGTTGTCACTGCAGAAAGGGAGATATTTTCGTTGATCCCAATTAAATCGACTGCTCCAAGGAAGACTGCAGTAACTCAAAATTTGGTGTTTTGAGTTAGTTACATTTTCGGGTTTCATAAATAATTATCTACCTTCCAAGAAGACATTTGTAACTCTAACAGTTATACACCGTGAGAAAAAGCCATTTCAAAATAGTTGTAAGTCACGAAGTAATTTTTTTTCCATGTACTAAAGAAGTAAGTTGAGTTACTGCCCTTTTAATCGGAATTTTTTATTTGTCTATGGGCGTAAGTCAGACTTACTTCTTTTTTCCATGGAGAAATATCGATATTATCATTTGAATTGCGTTTGACAGTTGATGTTACAGTCATTTGCGGATTACTTATTATAGTGATAAAATTGAAAATATAAAGAGTATTGTACCGTGAAAGTGTTAAACATGAGTATATCCAGTAGGACAGCCAAAATAATAGCTAATGGTAGAGCATTATTGTCTATAATGCAGTCTGGTAAGTCTAAACATATCTCACACATAACCTAAAATTTATTTACTACAAAACTCTAATGCCTCGAAAATTGGCTGGTGAATTCTTGTAAGTTTTAAGATTTTCACGGCCAAAAGCATTTTCGTTATTTGTTTTTGGGATGTTATGCCGTGTTGCGGTAGATGTACCGATACATCTACCGGATCTGCCCTGATGATGGACACTGCAACGATGTCCGAAACGTTGGCTAAAGAAGGAGGTAGCGCAACACGGCATAACACCCCAAAACAAATAACGAAAATTGTGAATTCTTCTTTTTTTTACATATTGTTTATTCATATTATAATATATTATTACAGATTCTACTTCTGATGGCTTATTGGGCCCCTATGGATATCAGCAAGAGTTTAGTGGAGGGAATTCCGATGACGGTTGGAAGCCTGGCGAATATAGTAATTCAGGACCTATAGAATTGAGTGTTTGTATACCAATCTCTCCTGATTTCATGTTGCTTCTTAGTGAGGAAACAGGATTGTTCTATCGTGCTACTAAAACAACTGATAATATGGATATTTCAAGCACTGTATGTATTTGACAAAAATGATTACGTTTTCAAATGCTTAAATTTAATAGAAATGTTTTAATCAAGATGTATTTTTTTAGAGTGCGGAGAATTATATGACATTATTTAACTTTAATTTATTTAATTAATCATCTACTGTTAGTAAAATGGATACTTCACTTACAAGCACTCTATGTACGGCATAAATTACGGTTTAAAATGCTAAAAAAATATATTTTAATCAACTTACTTTTTTTTAGAGCGCAGCAAATTTAAGTGATATTGCGGATTCAATACAACCACTTTCAGTTCAGAAAAGAAAGTTAACGCCAAAAGAGAAGAAGGTGCGTATACGCACAAGAAACCCTGACGACTGGGTCGTAAATAAAGCAAAAAAATGCATTCTCTGGGCCTTGAACACAAGAACAGAAAGGGTTATTTAAAATTAGCCAAGAAAATGGGATCAGGTTGCAAATCAAACTGCCGCTTTAAATGCAAGAATACTTTGTATGATGAATCACGAAAAAAAATATTCGCAGCATTTTGGAAATTAGGAAGTCATGCCATGCAGTGGAATTTTATTTGTCAGCACGTGAAATTAGTGCCGAAAAAACAAATTACGGCTGCAAACCCTAACAACTCCAGGCGTGGAATTTCGCGAGAATTAATAAACAACATGTTTGCCAAACAATATTTTTGCAAACATTGGGGATCTCTGATAGAATGGTAACTACTGCATGTGGGAAAATTGACGAATCAGGTGCAGTAATGCTTGATCAGCGTGGGAAATATCTCACAAGATCTAATAAAATTCCCCCTGAAATCAAAGATTCGGTACACGAACAAATCCGAGCCTTTCCTGTAGTGGAGCCACACTATACCAGAAAATCATCGAAGAAACTATACCTAGAAAGAGATCTGAATATTTCCAAATGCATAGGCTGTATCTAGATTGGCTGAAAGAGAGAAGCATTGAAACATCTGCTACACTGAGACAGTACTCAGATGTTTTTAATTTTCATTATAATTACGCTTTTCACAAACCTAAAAAAGACCAGTGTGAGATGTGTGAGAAATTTCTAATAGCCACAGAAGAAGAAAAAATATCGTTTAAAGATGCTTATGAAACGCACCAGAAAAATAAAGTTCAGGTCAGGGTCTTAAAAGACTCGGATAAAGATAACGCTGAAAATGATTCGCAGCTATGCGTAGGGGTATTTGACTTGCAAAAGGTTTTACAGACACCTCAGTCAGATGTGAGTAGTTTTTACTACAAAAGAAAGTATGCAGCATACAATTTCACCATTTATGATATTGGAAACAAAAAAGGCTTTATTTGGCATGAGTCAGAAGCCAAAAGAGGTGCCAATGAAATTGCTACATATTTCCTAAAATTTTAAACTTTAATGCAACAAAAAAATATACGTAAAGTTATATTCTATTCGGATAATTGCGGTGGACAGAACCGAAACCGATATGTGTTTTCCATGTTGGAATATGCTACACGAACCCTCAAAATTGACGTAACGCATCGTTTTATGGAGAAAGGACACACTCAAAAGGAGGGTGATTCATGCATGCCACAATAGAAAATGCAAGGAAAGGGAAAACTATTTACGTGCCTGAACAATGGGTCATGCTTATTCGATGTGCGAAAGTGAAAGGTTTGCCATATGAAATTAACGAAATGAGCCATGAAGACCTTTTTGATTTCAAGTCGCTCGTTTCGCAAAGAAATTGGAAAAAAGCTAACGATAATTCAGTTGTGAAATAGAACAAAGTACGCGAGGTATCTGCGACGTACAATAATCCACTGGAAGTATCTATAAGGTATGGTTACATGGAAGAACCCATAACCTTCATTTTAGAAAAACGGACAGGAGGCAGGCAAATGGACAGATTTGTTGAACCTGTTGCTGCGTATAATAAAAAAACAAAACATCGATAAACTTAAACATAAAGATCTGCTAGCATTATGCAGCCGCGTACTGATTCCAAAGACCATAATTTCTATCTTTCACTAAATTCTTCCATTGAAGAAATCGCCATTGGACATTCTAATGCCAGAGATGGGGAGTCAGGTGGTTCAGAAAGTGGATAAAACTTTGTAATGTTCTTTTTCTTTTTGAATTTTATGTAATGACTTAAGAATCTCATCTATTTTATCCCAGTAACTAATTTTAATTATTTTCAATTTTTTCAGTTGATTGAACTAAAAATGTTTTTTAGGTTGTTGTTTGTAACACTGAGACACCATAAATATTGAAAAACTCTCAACTGTGTATTCTTAATGTCTATAAATTATGTTTTTTTTACTGTTAAAATAAAGCAGCTCGTCGCTACTTCTATAATTTGTTTCATTTTTCCCTGTAACAAAGAAGTAGCTCAACATACTACCTATTGATATTGTATAAACTCCGAGGAAAAGAGTAGTAAGTCCGAAAACCCATCAAATTAGTAAGAATTCGAGGGAAATACTAAGAAAATATTAAGTAGAGTAAAAACAAGCGAAACTTATTTAATTTAAATAAAATTCAAAACCCTCATCTAAGATTATGCAGAATTTTTTGAACTTAAAAATCGCTCTCCTGCAAAATGACAAAAAGTGAGTTACAGCAGTCTTACTTGGAGCAGTCGAAATTATTCCTATCAGATTTATGAATCTGACATAGCGTGCAAGTCATTAAATAGCGCTGGGATCCTTTGTCTTCCGATGAGATGAAGTGGGATTTTCGAGATACGAGATTTATTGACTACCGCGTAGAGCTCAGTTGAAAAATTTTGGGCATAAAATTGTGATCCACATTTAATTGTAATTAAGAAAATAATAAGATATAAAAGTACCAATATTTCTTAGTGTTAAAGTTCAATAAATGAAAAATCTGGATTTATAATTAAATTTATCCTTCTTTGTATGGGTGCAATGGGCAATTCCAAGTATGAAGTAATATAAAAAGAAAAATAAATACTTATTATTAAGATTTAAAAAAAAAACAATAAAACTCGTTTTGAGAGATGCTTTCTTACATAAAATTGTTAAAACATAATATTCAAAGTTTCCACTTTGAGATTGTTAAATTACTAAGATACAAATTTCAAGCAGATGAGCAAACAAACTTAAGTTTGAAGAGCTTTTGTATTTTATGTAATTAATAAGCCAAGAATGCTGGCGCCTCTTCAAATCCTTTAACTCCCATTCTCCATTCAATCACTCTCACAATCTTATTCACAGTACTTGAAATAAGGTAAATATTTACATATTGAGGACACGCTCAATACACACTTTGAAAATTAAAAAAAAAATTTACCAGGTAGATATGTCCTCAATAGGTAAATATTTACCGAATTTACTAATAAGAATAAGTTTAAGTGCATCGTTTCGAGTAATAATATATTGAACATACTACCCTATATCTATATCTACATATTACATCGTAAATTGAAGGGTTGAAAAGTATATTGCGATATATTCTGATAATGAACTGTCACCTAAAAGGAGCTTAGGTCTTATTTAGTCAGTTTAACCTACTTACGTAAGACGAAGCGCGGCGAGCAGTTCCAATGTGTTGAAGAAACGTCAGTAGAAAGGTAGAAAAGTTTAAATTCAAAGAAAAATGTTTCGATAAAGAGATTATGTTTTACAATTAACCTCAAACTGTATAAATTCAACGCAAGAATTGTACAATTAGTTTTTTTTTTTACTTTGTTCAATATAACCAATGAACCATCAGTAGGCAAATAAGGTTGTCATGAGTAGGCAAATAAGGTTGACAGCCAAATAACTAACACACAACATTACTCTATAAACTAGGTTTTGCCCGTTGCAGAGGCAACTAACAGGTTAAAGCACTATGCGATTTGATGTGTGAACGTGGATGAAGCGAGCAGGAGTGTGTGTTAAATTAAATATATGAAGAAAAAACGATGTTTGAATGCGGATGAAGCGAGAAGTGATCGCTCACAAAGGGAGCAGGTAGTCGACGAATGGTTTAGCAATGCATAATTTCTTGATGCCAGAGCTCACTATTGTATACAAAAACCATTGCGGGCATGCATACATCAAATCCCCTAAGTTTCATCGCAATCGGATGAATGGTTTAGCAATGCGTAATTTCATTATGCCAGAGCTCAATATTGCATACAAAAACCATCGCGGGCATGCACACATCAAATCCCCAATGTTTCATCGCAATCGGATAAACGGTTTAGCAATGCGTAATTTCATTATGCCAGAGCTCACTATTGTATATAGAAACCATAGTGGGAATGCACACATCAAATCCCCAAAGTTACATAGCAATCGGATGAATGGTTTATCAATGCATAATTTCATGACGCCAGAGCTCACTTTTTTATATAAAAAAAAGAATCGAGAGAATGCGCACATCATAGTGGAAGATACTCTCAGTATCGCCCTGGTGTTAGACCACCATTCAGAATTGAAACGTTGCTTCAAATGGCTTCTGCCGTGTTTGGTGACCAGATCTTAATAGCCAGGTTCTTCCCCATCTTCCTCTTCCCTATCTCCTTCCCCTCCCCACTGCCTTCAGCCTCACAACATACCCCAATTGGGGATGCCATAGTCCCACCGGCTCCAGACGGGAGCAGTTGGGACTCTTGTGCCGTATTCATGTAAAAAAAAATCAAATCCCCAAAGTTTCATCGCAATCGGATGAACAGTTTAGCAATGCATAATTTTATGATGCCAGAGCTCATTATTTTATATAGAAGCCAATGAATTGTTCCCGGGGCGGCGGTACCAATCCCATGGTACCGCCGCCCAGGTACTAATATTGGTATTCAGGTACTAATGTGTAGAGGTACCTGCACGTACGTAAAAAAAAGAAATATATTGAGGCTGGGTTGTTCAAAACAATATTTAAAAATCTTCAATTTTTTAAGTTAATTTTAACGTTTTGTGAAAGTTCTGTTCAAATTCTATTCAAGTTCCGTAATTATTTTTGTTTTGTTATAATAAGTATAAATAATAATAAATATGATGAGTTTTGAATATAATTAAATAAATAAAACTCGCACATTACGAGAAAATGAACTTAACTAATTTAAAAATAACGTTCCTGCCATTAGTGGTTGTCCGGAAGCAACCTCCGTGTACCTACATATTTAAAAAAATGACCATCTTGGGTGATTTTTTTCATTTCATATCATTAATTTTCGATTTAACATTTAAAGGAAAGAAAACCCTTAATAAGCCGGTACCTACCTAGTACATACCGAGAAAAATAAATATTGGTGTAGGTACCTACGCGTTTTCTAAATAAAAACTTTGCCAATTTGCAATAATTCGATGGAACGGTAGGTACCTACCGCGTTATAAATATTTTATTTTATTTTATTTTATTTTAGTTTATTTAGGAAACAAACAGTTATACATATTTTAATAAGAAAGTAACATATTACATGATTGCATTAACCAGCGAAGTTTCCGCTACAATTTATAATATATAAACATGGATTAAAACATTAAAGAAAACATAAAGTGGTAGAAAAAAAAAGAAAAAAATATATATACAACAGAAATGAAAGAAAAAAAAACACACACAAATTAAAGCATATGGGATATATAAATCATCCAAATATTATTATTATAATAAAAAGAAGGAAAACCAACATAATGAGAATGAAAAAAATAACATGCAGCAGGGGTGGAGAGTTCGTAATTAACAATTTGTTTTAATTTTTTCTATTATGGATTTAATAAATTGGCCTGAGGACAAATGGAAAATATCAGCGTCGTAAAAGATATCATTGTATTTTGTGCACGTCCTTCGGAGAAATGAATGTTGTGTGTAATTTGTTTTTGAGTGTGGGATGTGGAATAGTTGGTTTGACCTTGTGTTTCTTATTGGACAGTGGAAATTAATGTGTTCTAGAAGATAGTTGTTGTCAACAACGTTGTTAATGATTTTGAATAAAAATTTTTGGTCGGATATATTTCTTCTATCTTCTAAAGTTGATAAATTATGGAATGTTAATGAGTCTTTTAGGTTTTCTGAAGTTCGAAAGGATTTAAAGTCTAGGTGTTTCAATATCTTTTTTTGAATTCTTTCTAACCTTTCAATATTTACTTTGTATTGGGGATTCCATATGACTGATCCGAATTCTAATATTGAGCGAACAAAAGAGACGTACAGTATTTTGATTACATGTGGAGACCTAAATGGTTTGGTCACTCTTATGATGAATCCTAGAAGTTTGTACGCCCTGTCACAGATGGAATTTATATGTGTTCGGAAAGACATTCCGGAGTCCATTATTATTCCTAAGTCCCTCACTTCACAACATCTTTTTATCTCTACGTCATTGATTTTGTACGGGAATATTAGGGGGTTTATGCTTTTGGTGAATGATATTGTGTTACATTTTTCCAGATTAAGGAACAGTTGGTTGTTAGCACAATATATTCCAAGCCTATTGATATCATCTTGCAATTCTAGGCTGTCATTAATATTAGTGATTTTTTTGTAAATCTTAGTGTCATCAGCAAAAATTTGGAATTTGGAATTTTTAAAGCATTTACCTATATCATTGATATATAAAATAAACAAGAGAGGTCCGAGATGTGATCCTTGCGGGATTCCTGAAGGTATACTGTAAAAACGCGAGGAGAAACCCTTAGCTCTAACTGCTTGACTTCTGTTTGTTACATATGATTTGATCCATCTGAGAAGGTCACCATTAATCCCGATTTTTAACAGTTTCTTCAGAAGCAGATCAATGTTAATTTTATCAAAGGCTTTTGAAAAATCCGTATAGATAGAGTCTACTTGATTTTTACCACCCATAGAATTTAAAATAAAATCTGTGTATTCCAGAAGGTTTGTCTCGACCGACCGTTTTCTGAAAAAGCCGTGTTGATTTTTAGATATGATTGTTTGTACCGCCGGAAAAAGTTGATCAAGAACTATGTTTTCCATGATTTTGCTGACAATTGGGAGTTTGGAGATGGGCCTGTAGTTGGTAATGTTAGTTTTGTCCCCGCTTTTGTGGATTGGTGTAATGAGTGCTTGTTTCCAGACGTTGGGGAAGTTGCCTTCTTCAAATGACATTTTGAATAGCAAGGAGAGAGGATAAGCCAATTGGTCCCGGCATTTTACATAAAATATGGATGGAATTAAATCAGATCCCGCACTTTTATTCGGATCAAGTTTTTTTAAATAATTAAGTACAGATGATTGATTGAAGTTAATATTGTGGATATGTAGATTAGAGTTGTCGTCATCATTCTCACAGTTTATAAGATTGAGGCGAGGGTTGGAATTTTCTACAAAAACTGATCTAAAATAATCACTAAAATGGTCGCATATGGATTGTCCATCATTGCAGGAAATATCTCCAAGATACATTTGCTTTGGTAAATCGGAAGAGGATTTCTTTGATTTAACAAATGACCAGAACTGTTTGCTGCACTTTTTTATTGAATCTTCTGCCGTCATAATGAAGTTTTCATAACATTCTAACGCGATCTTCTTTTGACGATTTCTCAGTACTGAAAATGATTGGTAGTCAGCCAGGTTCTTGTATTTTTTCCATTTCTTGTGATATTTTAATTTCTCTTTTACAATTTTAATAAGTGGTAAAGTGTACCAGGGGGGAAACCTTTCTAAATTACCGTAAATTTTTTTTTCGGGGATATATTTGCGAATAATGTCATTTATGATATTGTAAAAATCTAATACGGCTTTTTCGGTATCCTTACCTTGAAATTGGAGTTTCCAATTTATTTTGGATAATTCCTCAGTGATTTGACCGTAATCACCTCGGTGAAACATTTTAACTGTCCTAGATGAGCTGGAGAGAGACGGTACAGTAACAGGTGATAACTCTATGTCTAATGCTCTAATATGGATGAATATAAATATGGATGCTGCATTAGAGCCGTTTACACGCACACTTCGGAGCGACCGAGTCCCGTGCCACTTCAGGCCGCCGCGCAGAAAAGTCTCACAGTGAACTGCGCTGTAAACCTATCGGTCTTTACTTTTCTGCGCGGCGGCCTGAAGTGGCGTGGGACTCGGTCGCTCCGAAGTGTGCGTGTAAACGGCGCTATTACCTACTTATTTGATTTTCAATGGAATTAAGTACCTACGTAAGTACTCATCTTTTTTTTTTTTTTTTTTAATGGCTCTTCACCCCAAAAGAGTGTTCTGGCCAGTGTCAAGTGAATGCTTTTGTGAGTGTAATTTTGTGAGTGTAATTTTTGGTTAATATTAACTAATTTAGTTTTAATAACAAGAACCTATCTACATTATATAATAATACTATACAAATAATAATAATAATAATACGCAAAATTATTACAAAGGTTGCTTAGCAACGCTAGCCTCGACGTTTGCTTGTATTTTGGCTCTCTGATTTTTTTATTGTATCAGAAAGAAAAGAATTAGCTTTGATCCCAAAACATATAAATATTTGAAAATAAGTATATTAGATAACCTAATAAATAAACTGCCAGTCAACCGTAGGATATTTAGATAAATAAATACGATATAAAAATTTTCCTTTTGTGAGGGCTTCAGTAACCAAGGTAAACAAACAACAGTATTTTGAGATTACTTTGAAATATATTTTGCAGGTAAATTTAATTATATATTTTATTTTGATAACATTATTCTAAAATATAATATTTATTATAGATTTGTAGTATTGAAGGGTAGTTTACATTAAAATATTTAATTTGGCCAAATTGAAAATTATTTGTTGACAAATGACAGTATTAGGTAACGACGACAGTTGCTTGGTTACTGGAATGTAGGAATAATAATAATAATCATTTCCAAGTTGTTTTGAACGGTGACAAAATGTCATTTTCAACCAACGGAAATGAAAATGGGTTGATTATGTCATCTTTACAGATGAACATTGATAATCTGAGACCCCAAAAAACAAAAGCAGGTATTCCTAGGCAGAGAATGAAATGGACGAACGATGTCAATATGTTCATCGTTCGTTCATATTTTTATGTGACGAAACTAGAAACAGATATGTTATTGTATAGGAAAAAATTACATTTACTTTTCTCACAAAATTATCCGGTTGCCCAAGTAAACGAACAAAGATTAGCTGACCAAAAAAGGGCAATTTTCAAAAATAATTTAATCCCTGTAGTAACATTAAATCAGATAAAAAAGGAAATAGGAGATAGATTGCAATTAGAGAATAATTTAGAACAAATTAATACGAGTAGTAATGTTATATTAGATACATTGAATGAAGACAGTTTCGATAATATTCTAGTAGAAGAATCTAATGATATTACAGTAGATTCAAATAACTTAGACGCTATTCATAATCTTAGGGAAATCAACATTGCAAATTTAAACTTACTAGATGATAATGTAATAGAATTAGCTAACTTGCTTCATAATAATATAAATAGATATATAGATATAGAGCCCACAGTTAGACCAAAATTACCAAAATTGCATACGTCAAAAAAATTATCTAAATTAATTTCTGAATTAAATAATTTAATTTTACCAAAAATAATATTTGACGATATTAGTTTTTTAGATCTTCATACGTTAGTGTACGCTAGTGCTATCACTATATGTACTAGGTTAGGAGTTAAATTAACATCCTCTGATGATAGATCATATAGTTATAGTAAACCAGAATGGCAAATTAGATTAGAAAATGATGTAGTATTTTTAAGAAGTAGTATAGCTAGAGTAATTGAATATAAAAATGGGAATAGAAGTAGAAATATTTTGAGACATGTAGATGAAATTGGGAGAAAATTTGGTTATAACATTGGTAGTAATAATAATGAAAATATAATCAATGATTTATTAGATTTATTAAAACAAAAATTAGGTGTAAAAGCTAGTAGATTAAAAAGATATAATTATACGCATAATAAAAGAAATAATAATTGATTATTTCAAAAAAATGAGAAAATATTTTATTCCAAACTTGATGATAAACAAAATATTATTTCGAATAATAATATTCCGTTGCCATCTGAATCAGATATGCGCGATTTTTGGACAAACATTTGGAGTAAAGATATAAAACATAATGAGGCAGGTTCATGGATAGAAAATGAAGAACTCAATTGTTCAGACATTGAACAAATGAGTTTTTCTGATATATCGGTTGAATTGTTAGCCAAAATTATAAAAAATACTCATAATTGGAAAGCCACGGGTTGCGACTGGATACATAATTTTTGGTACAAACGTCTAACTACTTTACATCCTCTTTTTGCAAAAAATCTTTCTAAACTTGTCAAACAACCTCAAAATTTTCCTAATTTTCTAACTAAGGGCATTACTTATATGTTACCTAAAAGCGAAAATATTAATAATCCCTCTCAATATAGACCCATTACATGTCTACCGACAATATTCAAAATTTTAACCTCTTGCTTGACAGATTTAATATATACTCATTTGGATGAAAAAAATATTTTATCTGAACAACAAAAAGGTTGTCGCAGAAAACATATGGGATGTAAAGAACAATTAGTTATTGATTCTGTAATTTTAAAACAAATTCAAAATCAAAAGCGTAATTTACATACTTGTTATATAGATTATCAAAAAGCTTTTGATAGTGTCCCGCACTCGTGGCTAATAAAAATATTAAAAATATATAAAGTTAACCCAATTATAATTAGCTTTTTGAAAAATATTATGTCCTTTTGGAATACAGATTTACTAGTAAATTTAAAAGGTAAGAAAATAGTTGTACCGGGCATTTCAATAAAAAGAGGGATTTTTCAAGGAGACTCATTGAGTCCTCTTTGGTTTTGCTTAGCATTGAATCCTATGTCTAAAATGTTAATTAAAAGCAAGTTTGGAATAAAAATTAAGGGTAATACAAGAGAGAGTAGTATAGTTTCACATCTATTATATATGGATGATATAAAATTATTTTCAAATTCTGAATCAAATTTAGAAAAAATGATTAAGGTAGTTAAAATTTTTTCAGATGATATTAAAATGACTTTTGGTTTAGATAAATGTAAAACGATCCATATAGAGAAAGGCAAAATTGTAGATGGAGACGAGGGTATATTTAGAAATTTCAAAATTAAAAGTATGAAAGGGGATGAGGTTTATAAATATTTAGGATACCCGCAATCGAATAGATTAGATCACACTAGTATTAAAAATGATATTAGGATTAAATTTCAAACTAGGATCAGAAAAATTTTAAAATGCAATCTATCTGCTAAAAATTTAGTAAAAGCAATAAATACTTGGGCAATACCTTTATTAACGTACTCATTTGGCATAATTAAATGGTCCAATACAGATTTAGATAGTTTAGAACGATTAATTAGAACTACGTTAACAAAGTTTAATTGCCATCATCCAAATTCAGCTATAGAACGAATTAATTTACCTAGAAATTTAGGAGGTAGAGGTATAGTCAAAATAACATCTTTGAAACACAATCAGGTAGAAATGCTTAGAAATTTTTTCCATAGGAAAGCTAATAGCTCAGAAATGCACAAAATAATTTGTAAGGCAGATAGAAACATTACACCTTTAAATTTATATGACGAGAATGCCAACATTCTTATAAATACTAACCAGGAATTATTAGATTCCTGGTCAAATAAAATTATTCATGCAAAACACTTCAATTATCTCAACCAAACGTATGTTGACAAACTTTCGTCAAACAAATGGTTGAGTATTGGAGAGTTGAGCGCAGAAATAGAAGGATTTATGCTTGCCATTCAAGATAGAGTCATTAATACTAAAAATTATAGGAAGCATATAATCAAAGATATAAATCAAATTGATGATTTATGTAGAAAATGTTTGGCTTTTCCGGAAACTATAGAACATATTATATCGGGATGTTCTATATTAGCGCCGTCCGAGTATACATTTAGGCACAATCAGGTTTTAAAAATAATCCACCAAAGTTTGGTAATTAAACATAACTTGATTGACTGCCGTAATATAGTACCATATTATGAATATGAACCAAATTCATTTTTAGAAAATGAATTTTATAAAATATATTATGATAAAACTATACTAACAGACAGAACAATTAGTCATAATAGACCTGATATAGTTTTACATGACAAAATTAAAAAAATAACTTATATCATTGATGTAGCTATTCCAAATTCCTGTAATATTCAAAAAACTGTTGCTGAAAAAATTAGAAAATACACAGATTTAGGAAATGAGATTAAAAGAATTTGGCATTCTCGGAATATAAAAATATTACCATTTGTTATTTCGGCTACTGGCATTATACCTAGTTCTCTGATTCAAAATTTAGGCGTATTAGATTTGTCAAAGAATTTATACATAAAAATGCAAAAATCGGTAATTTTAAATACATGTAGGATTACAAAAGATTTTTTAAATATTTATATTGAGGGATCAGTAGGATTTATAGGTTCAATTAGGAATTCCACAGAGCCGAACCCTCTGATATGAAAATATCTGGAGTCAGTGAATTATTTTCCCATCTGGTCTCTGGTAGGTTGACATGTTGTTCTTGTATTGTTTTGTAATTATAATACATATAGTGCAATTGCATAACGTGGATTGACCAGATGATCATTTGGGAAGTGTGTGAAAGGGTTTAGTTTTTCCTGTGGGGAAAATTAAACCCGGACATTTAAATCTGGTGCGTAAAAATAATTATGTTAGAGATGATTTTAATTAAACATAACAAGGAAATTAAAAGATATGCTGACACAATTTATTGTGCGTAAAAAATAAAATAAATAAATAAATACATGAAACTTAACTTACAGTTACAAATTGATGCTGTTAATATTCAGGAAATTAGCCAAGACTTTAAACACGCGTTTGTTCACAGAAGATAACAGGCATGCAATGTTGTAGGGAGGCAATATACCCGAACTGATTAGGTGAGGGAAGAAATTTTTGTATGAATTATTTAAAGGACAACTGAAAAAAATATGATTGAGATCCTCTTCACCAAGACGACATTCACACATCGCAGAATTCTTAATATGAATTTTTGTCAGGTGAACATTGTGGCAGCAATGCCCTATCCGCATGCGGCAAATGGATGATGTCGAGAATTTGTTAAAAGAAAGTCTTGAAAACCACGGTTTTGAAGGAATCGTTGGCTGAATTGTGAAAAAGCTATATCCTTTTGATTGACTAGATTCTTCCCAATGATTCTGCCATGTGGAAATCATGTTTTCCTTCAATTTTATGAAAATGTCATCGGTGTTTAAAAATTTATATAAAATATCCCCCGAAATAATGGCATCTTTCGAAAATGAATCGGCCTTTACATTTCCAGGGATACCGCAGTGACTAGGTATCCAAGCCAAGACGATTTCCTTGCCAGAGTCGGTTAATTTATGAATTAAAGTGCGAATTCCAACACAGAAATCGTCTTCTGGGTAATGGAAAGGGGAAGAGTTTAATTTTTGAAGTGCACTCAGGGAGTCGGAGAGAATTAAGAATTTTCCAATGTTAACATCGTCAATGTATTTGAGGGATTCAAAAATGGCTATACATTCAGCAGTGAAAACGGAAGCCTCTTTTGGAAGTTTAATTTTTCTATCGACTTGATCTGATGGACAGTGGAATGCCGCTCCCACATGGTTTGATAAGGGAGACTTGGAACCATCTGTGTAAATAATTTTCCAGTTGGAATATTTCGAATTTAAAATTTGGATAAGTTTTGTTGGAGCTTCGTGATTGTTAATTATGCCGAGAGAAAAAAGAATATTTGGTTTACACAAATGAATACGAAAGGAGTTGGCATATAAAGGAAGTCTGTCTGATGGATTTAAGAGGGGTTTATACGAACAGTACGTATGGAGGCTTTTAACAAGAAGAGGGATTGATTTGTTCCTCCAATATGGAAGTGATTTCACTTGAGCAGTGAGTGCAGTAATTTTGTCTTTCAGTGGGTGATTAGAGAGTCTTAAGCATTTAAATAAAAACTTGTCAGCCAAGAACTGTCTTCTGAAATGAAGAGGAGCCTCCACAGCCTCCACTTGTAAAGCGTTAATTGGGGAAGAACGCATTGCTCAGATAATCAATCTTAAACATTGAAATTGAATACGGTCCAACCTTGCGAGGTTCTTTTTAGAAGTGGGTTCAATGAGGAATGACGCGTAATCCAAATGACTCCTAACATATGCGTTATAAAAAAGTTTTTGGGTGAATGGATGACTTCCCCACCAGACCCTTGAAACGGCACGTAAAGTGTTGAGGCCAGCTTGACATTTGTTAATGATTAAATTAACATACGGGTTCCATGTTAACTTAGAGTCTAAAATTACCCCAAGGAATCTTATTTGTACCTGCATAGGGAGAATTGAATTATTTATTTGGACTGTTACATGCGGAGTAACACGTTTTCTGGAAAATACGATAACATTGCTTTTGGACGGAGAAATTTCTAAGCCGTGATTTTTTAACCAGGTGTCAAGGTTTTTCATGCAAATGTTAATCACATCCTCCAGAATAGAAATAATTCGTCCTGAAATATATATAAAAAGATCATCCGCATACTGGAGTATTTTACAAGATGGATGCATACTCCGATGCAGGTCAAAGGTATAAATATTAAAAAGGATAGGACTAAGGACGGAGCCCTGAGGCAAACCCTTGTTTACTATTCATTCCAGTGGAGGAGAATCCAGCACCTGGATTTGAATTTTCCTGGTAAGAAGGAGGTTAATTATAAAACTAGAAAGCTTACGAGGGATGCCAATTTTTAATAATTTATTAAATAAAACATCCAATAAAACATTGTCAAAAGCTCCGCACACATCAAGGCAAACACCGACAAGGAATTCATTATCGGCCAGGGCTAACTGGATATCAGAAGTCAGGATGGACACACTTTCGATCGTACTTTTTCTTTTTCGAAAGCCAAACTGAGAGCTGGGAAGAATTTTCTCATTTTCTGCATACCAGTCTAGACGTCTTTTAATCATATGTTCAGCTATTTTAACTAAGGAAGATGACAGAGCTATAGGTCTGTAAGAATGTCCAGAGTTAGGGTCTTTCTGGGGTTTCAGAATGGGAACAATTATTTGAGTTTTCCAGGATGATGGAATTTTGCCGGAGTCAAAGATCAGATTTATAATTGAAAGAAAATAGTTTAGTGTGGTAACGTCGCAGTTTTTAATAAAGCTATAAGGAATTCCATCTACACCAGCGGATGAGTCTGTGAGATCGTTTAAGACCTCCCTAAGTTCCGTTAAATTGAAGTGGGTGTCCATCCAACCCCGTGTTTTAAATGAGTATGTGAATTCTGTTTCATTAAAATTACTTGCAGTTTGAGGAGCTAGTTTATCGGCAAATTCCTTCACCCACTCTGAAGTGAGTGGTCGAGTCACCGTTGGGACGTGAGAACCCTTAAACCTGCGAATTGAATTCCAAACAACTGAAAGAGGAACTTCGGGAGATAATGATGTGCAAAATTTTTTCCAGCCTTGACGTTTTTTGTTTTTTAGAAGACGTTTGGTCTTAGCTTCAATTTGTTTATACTGAAGGAACTTCTCCATATTCATATTTGTTGAATAAATTTTCGCATATTTTTTCCTCATATCTACTGCGTCTGAGCATTCAATATCCCACCAAGGAGCTGGGGGAGGTTTCCCTTTGCTACGTGTCGTTTTAATGGGGATAATTTTTTCTGCGGCCGTAATGACTGCAGACACAAATAAATCGTAACATTCCGCAACATTTTCTGTAGTTGGAGAGGGCAGATTTTGCACAGAGAACTTTGTATGATTTGAATAATCATTCCAGTTGGCTCTGGCAGTTAAGAACCTTGGTTTTCGACTACTGCACTTGACATTTTTGTTGGAATGATAAATATTTGAGGATTCAATGAGGATGGGGTAATGATCACTCCCATGAGGGTCATCCAAAACCTTCCATAACAGGGATGCGGCTATGTTGGAATTGCAAATAGTAAGATCAACCATGCTGGGTCGCTGACCAGGCACCTGAAGACGAGAAGGAGAACCATCATTGATAATACAAAAGTCTAGTTCATCTAGTAGATCAACAATATCTCTGCCCATTCTGTCACAATTTTGAGCTCCCCATAATCCGTGATGGGCATTGAAATCTCCCAGAACAAGAGTAGGGGTAGTGACCTTGGAAAACATAGCTTTTAGGATTGATTTAGAAGGTTTATTAGATGGTGATATATACAAAGAAATTATTGTAGTGTCAAAAACCTTTGCGGCCGTCACTTGAAAAGGACAACCAATTGGTTTTACATCTACAGGAGAGAAGGGTAATGATTTTTTAATGAAAAGAGCGGAGCCGCCCTTTCCATCTTGACGGTCGTCTCGAAGACAGTGGTATCCCCTGACTCTGAAATCAGAATCCGGTTCCAGCCACGTCTCCGAGATGGCAGCCACTGCAATTGAGTTTGAGTGTAATGTGTTTAAAAATTCTTTAGTCTTATTTCTGAGACTATGACAATTCCACTGAAGAATCCTCATCAGAGGAGCCATTTCTAGTTGAGTTGATAATATTAGTAATTTGTTTAGCAACGTGGGACGGTATTTGAATGTTGTTTTTATTTAAAGTTTGTAAAATATGTAAAAATGAGGTGATTAGTGTAGAGTTAAGGTCTATATTATAATTTTGTTCTTTAGTAGATGACTTTAGGTAAGAATTGAAATTTGAACTGGAAGGAATTTGTCCATTAGGGAACCACAGAAGGGATTCGTGATTAGCATTATTTTTTTTTGTTAGAACTCTAGGTTTCACGACCCTTTCAACAGTTTTTCTAAATGAAGAAGAAGAAGGTTGAGAAGGGGTGGATTTTTTAGAATTTTTGGAAGTTACTTCAGAATAAGATGGAATGGATTTGTTAAACATTCTTGATGCTTCCGCATAAGAGATGCTCTTCTCGGCCATTGTGTGTTTAATATTGCGCTGCCTTGACAGTTCAGGGCAAGTTTTGCTGATGGACATGTGGGTACCGGAGCAGTTTAAACATTTATAATTTTCCTCTGTTTTATCACAGGAATCGCCACTATGGGACGAACTGCACTTGAAGCAACGGGGTTCTGATCTGCAGAGGTTCTTCGTGTGTCCAAATCTGCAGCACTTGTAGCATTGCACAGTTGGGAACATATAGAGCTCTACTGGTAGAGAGACGTTAAACATAGTAACATTTTGTGGAAGGTCTTTGCTGTCAAATGTTAGGACAACGGATTGGGAGGGTCTCCATTCTACAGAGTTTCCAGTAATGACTGGTCAGTGGTTGAGTGGGCATAGCGCTTGGGTCCCACCCGAGCGTCGCGTGTTCGATTCCTCGGCTGGCTAAGTCCTCCATCACAACACAAGCAACATTTTCGGCTTTCTGTGGTGGTAGTAGGAGATTTTCAAACATTGTTGGGTTATTCGTAACCCGGAAATGTTTGTCTTTCTTTTAAAAAAAAAAAAAAAAAGTATTAAACCTGTAATTTAGACGACGCGCTTTTAAAACTTTTCCGAAACCTTGAGGAACAGTAATGTTTTCCAGGATGTCCTCTATCGACCAGTGCGGTGGGATCCCTTTTGTGACACCTAACTTTGTAACCTGATATGTAGGTATGAAAACGTTGTACGAGTTTTTTTTGGCAACATCAGATTTTACAAAGCTATTGGCCTCAGCCGCTGTCTTGAATTCAACAGAAAGACGGTTACGCCCAACCGATTTTACTCCATTCCAGACAGGGTGGATTTTATTTTTAAACATAAAATGTCCAAAGTCCACATCGTATTTGATTGTTTTTCATCCTTTGAAATTTTAGTCACGTGTGTAATGTAAGGTGGTCTATCAAGATTATTATACAGACGTGACATTTGTGAAGGAGTATTGTTTACCAGTGTGGCGGGTGTGGTTGAAGGGCTTGCTGGACTTAGACTTGAAATCGAGGAAGAAGTGGACGGAATTACATCCTGTAAAACAGAATTATTTGGAAGGGAGTCGTTTTGCGTGGAGGGTGTTTTTCGATGTATTTGTTCAAAATCTGTTGCATTTCTATTATCTGCTGGTTTAGCAATTTTTCTTTTTTTTGACGTAATCGTTACGAAGTCCGAAGCCTCCGGAATATTAACCGCGATTATTTTTTTTGTAACACCCGAGGATTCAGATAGCAAACCATCATCTGGGGGATCAGGTGGTTTTTCTTTATCCATTTTCGAATAAATCTACAGCACAAAAATAAAAAAAAACTTACCTTAACTGCTCCGAAGAACCAATTATATAACACAAATACTTACAGTGAAAACAAATATACAAGTAAAAACTATATTACACTAATTTACAATACTATTTTAAAACTATTATCTATATAAAATGATTAATTTTGTAAAGAGGAATGAAATGACACTGGCACAGTTAGACGGTAGCCTTTGTTTTGAAAGTACTCATCTGATTTGGTTTCATAAAACCTCAGATAATATGAATGCTGCATTACCTACTGTTTATTTCCTGCATGTAAATCCTTCACATTTTAAACGCCAGTAGGTACCTACCTCGAGTTCATATTAACTGGCTGGAAAATTATGCATTGTCGATGATGGATTGATTTCGGCAAATGTCAGAATAATTTCAATCTTTAATGCAATATAGTGTAACATTTTGAATGGAATGCGGTACATGTCGCAACTTTAAAATTTTCTAAAACTTGTATTTTTACAATTTATTGAAAAACATCTCGGGCAAAATATTTTTTTTCGCCGCAATGTACGATGCCGCAAAGGGCCTTTGAAATGTCAATTTTTCTACGTTATTTTCAAGAACGCCGTTAAATTAATAAATCCCTAGCCAAGTCAGTTTTGTATGGGAGGTAAACTTTTCTGAAGCACTGAAATATTCGACATTTTTTAACGGGTGAATCTGGCGGCAGGAAATATAACTGAGGCCGAATTTCTTCGTCGGTGAGAGATCTAATTGTAGTTTTCGCCGTTTGGGTGCGCTGTTAACCCTGCATCATCTTTTTAGTATGAAATCTGGTCCCTAATCGGGACACGATCTGTCTGAATCCGCTTCGAGCGAAAGTGACCCTTAAGGTAGTTGAAACGAAAAGGCCGGGTCGGTCGTCTTTCGCGCGGCAGAAAAAGTGAGGTGTCTCCAAAGTGAACAATACCATATATACTAGGTTTGGCCCGTTGCAGAGGAAACTAACGGGTTAAAGCACTATGTGATTTGATGTGTGAACGTGGATGAAGCGAGTCGGAGTGTGTGTTAAATTAAATATATGAACAAATAACGATGTTTGAATGCGGATGAAGCGAGAAGTGAGCGCCCACAAAGGGAACAGGTAGTCGACGAACGGTTTAGCAATGCATAATTTCTTGATGCCAGAGCTCACTATTGTATACAAAAACCATTGCGGGCATGCATACATCAAATCCCCTAAGTTTCATCGCAATCGGATGAACGGTTTAGCAATGCGTAATTTCATTATGCCGGAGCTCACTATTGCATACAAAAACCATCGCGGGCATGCACACATCAAATCCCCAATGTTTCATTGCGATCGGATGAACGGTTTAGCAATGCTTAATTTCATTATGCCGGAGCTCACTATTGCATACAAAAACCATCGCGGGCATGCACACATCAAATCCCCAATGTTTCATTGCGATCGGATGAACGGTTTAGCAATGCTTAATTTCATTATGCCAGAGCTCACTATTGTATATAGAAACCATAGTGGGAATGCACACATCAAATTCCCAAAGTTACCTAGCAATCGGATGCATGGTTTAGCAATGCATTATTTCATGACGCCAGAGCTCACTTTTTTATATAAAAAAAAGAATCGAGAGAATGCGCACATCATAGTGGAAGATACTCTCAGTATCGCCCTGGTGTTAGACCACCATTCAGAATTGAAACGTTGCTTCAAATGGCTTCTGCCGTATTTGGTGACCAAATCTGAATAGCCAAGTACTTCCCCACCTTCCTCTTCCCTATCTCCTTCCCCTCCGCACTGCTTTCAGCCTCACAACATACCCCAATTGGGGATGCCATAGTCTCACCGGCTCCAGACGGGAGCAGTTAAGACTCTTGTGCGGTATTCATGTAAAAAAAAAAATCAAATCCCCAAAGTTTCATCGCAATCGGATGTTGCATTGCTAAACCATTCATCCGATTGCTATGTGACTTTGGGGATTTGATGTGTGCATTCCCACTATGGTTTCTATATACAATAGTGAGCTCTGGCATAATGAAATTACGCATTGCTAAACCGTTCATCCGATTGCGATGAAACATTAGAGATTTGATGTGTGCATGCCCGCGATGGTTTTTGTATGCAATAGTGAGCTTTGGCATAATGAAATTACGCATTGCTAAACTGTTCATCCGATTGCGATGAAACTTAGGGGATTTGATGTATGCATGCCCGCAATGGTTTTTGTATACAATAGTGAACTCTGGCAAAAAATTATGCATTGCTAAACCGTTCAGCATTTAAACATCGTTTTTTCTTCATATATTTAATTTAACACACACTCCTGCTCGCTTCATCCACGTTCACACATCAAATCGCGTAGTGCTTTAACCCGTTAGTTGCTTTTGCAACGGGCCCAGCTAGTACATATACATTAATGCTCAGTTTTCCGACCGGGGTCACTTTTACTTGGATGGAAAAAACGACCTTTGCGCCCTAGCGTTTTAACATCTTCGGGATACACTTTCGCATCATGCACTTTAAGAAGACTCTGTGATGCCAAATCGGCCTTTCGGCTCCTCGAGTATCGCACACATCAAGGGCGAATTTCGGTCGAAGGGGAGCGTAACCGAGATCGTATGAGAATTATTCAACCCGTCGATCTCAAGCCAAAGTGGACCTCGGCGTTTAGCATTTCGGATAGCTTTACGTTCCGATATCCTTCGAAGTCTTTCGCACGAGCATTTGTTTTTTCGAAGATTGTTGACGTAGGTCAGTAACACATGTCAATTCATTTTTCGTTCGCCAGCCGGCCGACCGGCAATCGCGATTTCTTCGAAAATATCATGCCCGGAAGCCGACATTCGGTAAAATAACGTCCGCGGAAGTTTTTAGAACTCTAATTGACCGTCGTAATTATCACATTTCACGAAAACATCGTCGCAATATTCGTTTGAAGTCTGACATGTGCGAAAAAACCGCGGAAAAGTCATATTTTGAAACAGATGTTTAAAAATATGTAAAATTTTCAGGGAGACGCCTGTCGACAGAATCTAGAAACGCAGCTTTTTCTTGGAGAAATTCAAAGACGTATCGAAATTCGATTTCGAACGCTAGCAGATCCTAGCGCTAAAAATGCTGTTGTTGAACGATGCGCCGAACGAGTTTCAAATCAATCGCATTCGTACAAAGGTGATTAATAATATTTATTAAATTTTCTTCCACCTTGCAATACTGAGCGCGGAACGTTATCCAAAACCACCGCAGATTTTCAGCGAAGCCCTGACAGCGTCAGCTGACGTAATTTGTATGGAAAATGTTCTAAAACCGGCGCAGGTGTTCGATTTTCAGGCTGCGCTCGAGGCGGTTAGGACAACGTTTAACGGTTGTCTTGCCATATAAATAAAATATTATTTTAGAATATCGGGATGAACTAGGTAGGAACCCCGAAAATTACATAAACGGATAAATTATCCACGGTAATCATTTATAAAGTATAACTAACGAACGAATCGAGCAAATTGGAAAATTCTTTTTGAGTCGGTTTCGTTATTGTCGGGGCAAGGTTTATATAAAACTACCGGTGAGCTCTTGAATTATAAAGTTTGTTTAAAATGAATCGCCGAAATCTATATATGCGCACAGCTTCCGAGCGAATGCACCAAATTGAATAATTCTTTTTTTGTTATGTTTGTTAATTGGCTGGTGAGCTCTGGCATTACGAAATTTGCATAAAAATATTTCAATATGTGGCACGCGAGCTGTTTGAAAACTAAATGTAATGGCAATGAATTAATGAAGAGCGGGAGGGGGGGAGGAAAACCAGGGAGGGGGGAGGGTAACCTGGGAAGGGGGAGGGGAATTCGGGAGGGGGGTTTGCGGAATGGGGGAAGGGGGGGGGGGGGGAGTAGAGTACGCAATGAAAGAAAATATTTTCTGTTTTTTTTTTACTCGACTAAAACTAAATTTTTGTTTTAAAAAATTCTGAATAATACATTTTTGTAGCGCCGTTTTGGAAAAAAATACTATGAGTCTATTATCGCTACGTTTCGTGATTTAGTAGGGGTGCCCGGGTACATGAGGTGAGGTTTGTCTAGGTCTTGGAGGCGAATGACCAGGACACACTTAACCCCAGATTCCTACCCACCCCTTCAAACCCTTTTCGTTCCCAGAACTCTCCTCCCCTTCTTTGCCTTAAAAAACCCTCCACCCAGCATCTTCCACACCCAATAGAGGGGAAGGAGATAGGGAAGAGGAAGGTGGGGAAGTACCTGGCTATTCAGATCTGGTCACGAAACACGGCAGAAGCTATTTGAAGCAACGTTTGAGTTCTGAATGGTGGTCTAACACCAGGGCGATACTGAGAGTATCTTCCACTATGATGTGCGCATTCCCTCGATTCTTTTTTTATATAAAAAAGTGAGCTCTGGCGTCATGAAATTATGCATTGCTAAACCATTCATCCGATTGCTATGTAACTTGTCTATGATCTTATATTATTGTCTATGACTTCTTTCATATGTTGTATTTTCACTTGTCAACTGTCAGTCAGCACGGCTGGTTTAATAAATGATATTCCAATTACAATCGTGTTATTATATTCAACACAATACAACAATCGCTTTTGATAAAATAATCACCTTTTCCAAGTTTAAAGACGGTTCTTGTAAAAGTCTTTCCTTCAAGTAGTAGAGGTTTCGGTTCAGGTAACATATAAATATATCCTTTATTAAAGATGACTGTAGGTTACCGAAATCACAAGTTTGGCTGAGATTTTGTAATGAAGCAATAAATTCTTCTACTGTTTCACTTTCGTTTTGTTTTCTCGTGAAAAATTTAAATCGTTCCACCGTTACATTAATTGTAGGTATGAAATGTTTATTAAAATGTAGTATTATTTCTTCGAGCTTGCTTTTTTCCATTGTTAGGCCAAAAGAGTTAAAAATTTCCACTCCTTTAGGTCCGATCGTATGTAGGAGCCTTGCTACTTTTTGTATTTCATTTTCCTCATTGTAATTATTCGCCATCATATAAATCCGGAATGATTGTTTGAATCTCTTCCACTCACCCGCCATATTTGGAACAATATTCATTTGTAAAATCTGACTCGACATTTTACTCCTTGGTTTTGTGACACCACAAAATATTCGCACCACAAATTATTGATTGCTGACTTAACTTTACTCACAATATTTTTAATCAGACACGCCTGACACCATGTTGTATTGTGTTGAATATAATAACACGATTGTAATTGGAATATCATTTATTAAACCAGCCGTGCTGACTGACAGTTGACAAGTGAAAAGACAATATATGAAAGTAGTCATAGACAATAATATAAGATCATAGATACTCATACCAACAGTACCTACCTCGTTACAAATATAATATAAATGCTGCATTACCTACTTATTTGATTTTCAATGGAATTAAGTACCTACGTAAGTACTCATCTGATTTGGTTTCCTAAAAACAATCCTCCACACAGCATCCCCAAAGATGACATAGGCCCAGAGGGAAATTATTTTCCCCACGGCTTCTTGTGTTAAGCTTTATAAATGATTACCGTGGATAATTTATCCGTTTATGTAATTTTCGGGGTTCCTACCTGGTTCATCCCGATATTCTAAAATAATATTTTATTTATATGGCAAGACAACCGTTAAACGTTGTCCTAACCGCCTCGAGCGCAGCCTGAAAATCGAACACCTGCGCCGGTTTTAGAACATTTTCCATACAAATTACGTCAGCTGACGCTGTCAGGGCCTCGCTGAAAACCTGCGGTGGTTTTGGATAACGTTCCGCGCTCAGTATTGCAAGGTGGAAGAAAATTTAATAAATATTATTAATCACCCTCGTACGAATGCGATTAATTTGAAACTCGTTCCGCGCATCGATCAACAACAGCATTTTTTTAGCGCTAGGATCTGCTAGCGTTCGAAATTGAATTTCGATACGTCTTTGAATTTCTCCAAGAAAAAGCTGCGTTTCTAGATTCTGTCGTCAGGCGTCTCCCTGAAAATTGAACATATTTGTAACATCTGTTTTAAAATATGACTTTTCCGCGGTTTTTTCGCACATGTCAGATTTCAAACGAATATTGCGACGATGTTTTCGTGAAATGTGATAATTACGACGGTCAATTAGAGTTCTTAAAACTTCCGCGGACGTTATTTTACCGAATGTCGGCTTCCGGGCGTGATATTTTCGAAGAAATCGCGATTGCCGGTCGGCCGGCTGGCGAACGAAAAATGAATTGACACATGTTACTGACCTACGTCAACAATCTTCGAAAAAACAAATGCTCGTGCGAAAGACTACGAAGGATATCGGAACGTAAAGCTATCCGAAATGCTAACCGCCGAGGTCCACTTTGGCTTGAGATCGACGGGCTGAATAATTCTCATACGATCTCGGTTACGCTCCCCTTCGACCGAAATTCGCCCTTCATGTGTGCGATACTCGAGGAGCCATAAGGTCGATTTGGCACACATTCTTAAAGTGCATGATGTGAAAGTGTATCCCGAGGCTGTTAAAACGCTAGGGCGCAAAGGTCGTTTTTCCCATCCAAGTAAAAGTGACCCCGGTCGGAAAACTGATCATTAATATATATATATATATATATATATATATATATATATATATATATATATATATATATACGTAGAGATGGTGTGAAAGATTATAATAATGTGCATGAAATGCTTGGGGTAACGAACGTATTTAAGTTAATAAGGATTAATACTGTATCCGTCTAAATAACTTTTCAATTACCGCAATTTACTTGACCATTTTTTTAGAAGATAGGATGGGTATTGTAAGCTATCCGAAAAAGTTAGATGTATGCCTTCGCGAACTTTTTTGTAGATCTATAAAAGAGGAATATCCCACCACCCATTGTTTTGTTATACCCAAAAGGATTAGGTAGCGTTTTCGATGAAAGCTACCAGGCGGCTTGATTTTTTACGACACTTCTAATAATTATCGTTATGTTTCAACCAATTTACACAAATGCTTGACAAATTTCATACTTAAACCTCTACCTATTATATCACTCTATCTATTGGTGATAACCGCATGAAAATCCGTTGAGTTGTTTTCGAGTTTATCGCGAACAGACAGACAGACAACGCGGGGGACTTCAATTTATAATATGTAGAGATGTAGATGTTGTTGTTTTGTTTTTTCCAGGCAGCAATAATATCGTAAACATGTCACTAGGACCACGAGAAGAAGAAGGAAGGGGAACCCCTTATATGAGAATTGACATACACATGCTGGATGTTAAAAAGGAATGCTTAGAACGCTTTGATAGAATTACCCAGACAACAAGTAAAACTGATGTTGTCTGTTAGAATTAAGAATTAATGCTTTCTTATTTGAACGTTCAAGAAATAACTATGCTTACATTTATAAAGTTTTCTTCTTATTTTTTTCAGACTCATTGGCGGATTTGAAGACGCCCCCTGTGGAACAACGATTTTATTGTTCATATTGCAACTACTCCTGCTCTCGAAAGTCTGCGTTAGACCTTCACTTACGCACCCACACAGGAGACAAACCGTTTTCATGTTCCATCTGCAACTATTCGTGTTCTCAAAGGGGACATTTGATAAGACACATGCTGACTTACAGTGGAGAAAAACCTTTCTCATGTTCCGTCTGCAACTATTCATGTTCCGAAAACGGAAAATTGACAAGACACGTGTTGACTCATAGTGGAAAAAGACCTTTTTCATGTTCCGTCTGCAATTTTTCATGTTCTCGATAGGTAGATTTGACGAGGCACATCCTTACTTACAGCGGAGAAAAACCTTTTTCGTGTTCCGTCTGCGGCTATTCATTTTATCAAAAAGCAGTGTGAAGAAACACATGCTGACCCACCGCGGAAAAAACCTTTTTCATGTTCTGCCTGTAGCTATTTATGTTCTCAAAAGGGACATTTGAAGAGACACATGCTGACTCACAGCGGAGAAAAACCTTTTTTATGATCCGATTGCAATAATTCATTTTCTCGGAAAGAAGGTTTGGCGAGACACATCCAGACTCACAGTGTAATAAAACCTTTTTCATGTTCCGTCTGCAGCTATTCTTGTTCTCATAGTGGTGCTTTGAAGAGTTACATGTTGACGCGCAGCGGAGAAAAACCTTTTCATGTTCCAACTGTTATTATTCATGTTCTCAAAAGGGCAGTTTGAATAAACACATGCTGTCTCATAGTTGAGAAAAACCTTTTGCATGTTCCGCCTGCAATTATACTTGTTCTCGAAAGGATTCTTTGAAGCATTACATGTTTACTCACGGTGGTGAAAAACCTTTTTCATGTTCCGCCTGCGGTTACTCTTTTTCTCAAAAGAGAGACTTTACGAGACACATGCTGATTCATAATAGATAAAATCTTTCTCAAGTGCCGACTGCAACTATTCATAATCTCGAAAGCGAGATTCGAAGAAGCACATGCTGACTCACAGCGGAGAATAGCCTTTTACGTATTCCGACAGCAAATAATCATTTTATTGAAAGAGGGATTTGAAGATTCAGATGTTGACTCTAGTGGAGAAAAACATTTTTCTGCGTGTGTATTAATAATCATCTGTTCAAAGGTGAACCGTAAAAAGACACATGCTGATTCATTTATAAAAATACTTGCTCTAAACCAGGGGTGCTCAAACTTGAACTGCTGGCGATCTACCTCTATATTATTAAACTGCGATCGATCGACTCGAATGCAGATTTTCAAGATCTTTTTATTCAAATGATACGCTTTACTTCTCTTCACCGAACTCATTTTGAATTATTTATTGATAAACTTCGTATCGCCTTCAATTTACAACTCGAACTGACTCATAAATAAACCAAACCACACACTACAAAATAGATCGATAACTTCGGGCTTTTGAAGGGGCCAATTTACGACAATATTTCACCATGAATATGCAATAATTTGACGAAGTGTTTATGGGTACTTGTGACGTAACACACAATAAATGAGGATAGAGTAAACAACAAAAAACATTAACAATATAAGCTAAAAATAAATAGTAAACAAAAAGGCATGAAAAATGGGCGGTGTTATTGAGGCCTAATGGAGGATCATTTAAAACAAAAACTGTGAAAAGATTTATTTACTTCGTCAATTTTTTCTCGAGATCGGCTCAAAAAGCACTCGATCGACCGTTTGAGCATCCCTGTCAGGGGTGATCAAACTTAAACCTCAATATTATTAGACTCCGATCGTCGACTTTGACATGCTGTAGCGCCGGGGGAGGGGGGGGGATAGAAATCTTTTTTTTATTGAGACCTCATTTTATGCGTTTTTAATATCACATGTGACGAGTATTCTTCCAATAAATTAATAAATTAAAACTACATTCAGAACATTAATATGGTTTTCCTTTGATTCTGGCAGTCCATAAATAGAATAGAATAAGAGAATTTTACAACTGCACTTCGAATAAGTCTGCAACTAGAATTTTATAACAGCACTTCAAATAAGAGAATGATTTTCTTCGTAATGTGTCAGCACATGAACCCACAACTCGAATTTTATATTATGAACACAAAACTAATTTAACTCAAATTTGTATGCGGCGAATTTAAACTACACTCAGAACATGAAAATGTTTTTTTTTTTTATTCTTGCAGCACAAACGTAGTCCGCACCTAAAATTTTATAACTACATCTAAAAAGATATTTTTTTTCCTTCGAAAAGTGTTATCAGATGAAACCACAACTCGAATTTTGCAGTGTGAACACAAAACTGGTTTAAATTAAATCTGTAAGTGGTGAATTAAATCTACGCTCAGAACATGAAAACATTTTTTTTTATTCTGGCAGCACATGCATAGTCTGCAACAAAAATTTAATAGCTACACTTCGAATAAGATAATGTTTTCCTCCGAATTGTGTCTGATAAAAAATGTGAATAGATCTATTTACGTCGGCAAATTTTTCTCGAGATCGACTCAAGAAGCTCTCGCGATCGACCGTTTGAGCACCACTGTTTTACATGTTCCGACTGCAACTATTCATGTTCTCGAAAGTGACAATTTAAAATCCACATGCTGACTCACTGTTTAGAAAAACCTTTCTTATGATACGACTGCAACTATTCATCTTCTCAAAAGGAACATCTAAAAGTCCACAAGCCGTCTGTGGAAATAAACCTTTTTCGTATTCCGACTGCAACTATTCATGTTCTCAAACGGATCATTTAAAAGTCCGCAAGCCGTCTCACAGTGGAAAAATCTTTTTTAAAGAAAGTTTGAAGTTTAATCCTTGCCAAAATGTTAACCTAAAAAAAATTGTTTTAAATATGTTGTTAATGTATATCCAAATAAAAGTAAGCATACAGCTACAGCACTTATCATTTGTGTGTTCGGTGGTACCTATTTAAGCGGATGTTTTCCGTTTAGAAAATAAATAAGAACAAACATCGCTCAAAGTTTACGGATGAACATCTCCAATCGATTCTTAAAATAACTACTTACCACGAATATGACACCCGACTTTAATGGGTTTATCAAAAATAACAAAATAAGGTGTCCAGCTCAAGAAAATTTACCATTTTACCCTCCTTTTCAACTTGAATGAAAAGTCATAATAACTAGGTCTAACTAAATAAAGATTTAAACAATTGAGCATGGGTTTTAATTTTGAGTTTGGCCCGCTTACACACGCAAAATCTTATAAATGGCTCTTAATAAAATCCAGTTTGACACCCCTCCGTTACGAAATAAACTATAATTACGACCTCATAATTCATAAATGATCGGTTTGTATGGGTCTATAATAGAGATATGCGTAGATTGCAGAATTTTGTAATTATTTTGGTCAATACCCGAAACCGGGGAATATATATTTTTTGCCATAAAGAATTGACGAGAAACGATTAATCAATGAGAACTTCGAAAAATCGGGAGATTTTGATGCATTCCGGTAGATCGGGAGATGATGCGAAAAATCGGGAGATCTCCCGATAAATCGGGAGCTTCGGTAACACTGATAAGGGAGAAAAATTAATCAGAAAAAAATGTCGAACCACCCATATTTCGGTATTTTTGTCATACCGAAGAACACCGAACACGGTGCTAAAATACCGAACGGTTCGGTAGAATACCGAACACCTGGCAACCCCGGTTATGACCCATATAGTGGGTATTTTGTAGAACATTGCTTAATTGAAATTATTATAAATGTGAGAAATGTATATCTAGCTCTTTTATAAATACTTTAATACGCCGAATTTAAGCATTTAAGTTTGAACACTGATTGTGATGACAATAAACATCGATTGAAATGTATTTATTGCCGAGCAGACATCGAATAGATGAGTTGTCAAAATAATTATTTAGCAGATAAGGAAAAATAATAAAGGGCAGTTAGTCGGGAATTATGCGTAGGTACACACAGAGAGACCAACAGTTTACATTAACAACAAAGTATATAATAATTGACATTTTTATAATAATTCCAGAGATATTTACTAATAAAATTATATAAATTATGTTCATTATGAGAAAGAAAATGAAATCAGAATATTATTTAAAAAGTTACGTGATTTTAAATCTCCATTTAACACCCTTTTATCACTGTTAGACAAATAAAACAAGATCTTTTTTTCCCATACAGTCGTGACCCACCATATTATACCTGCAGCACTGTACATCAGAATGCATCATCTATAGGCGCCGGTTCACGGAATTTGCATTCAGTGAGATTACAGCTTCCAGTTTCAGTTCCAAAGAGGCACATACTGACTCCTCACAGTGGAAAAGATCATTGTCTTATTCTAACTTGTTAGAATCTGGGTGTCGAGATCGAGTGGGAGTGAATGACGTATGAATCCATCCCTCCAACTACTGTACAAGGCGATGCGATGGGTCGAGAGAGTCTGACAGGAGAATTCCAAAGGTCTCCCTTAACCAGTCACACCAGTAGGTGAGCAGACGCATCCGCAGCCAAGACCTAGACAAACCTCATCCCATGAATCTGAATACCCCTGCTAAGTCCCCAAACGTAGCGAACCTATGCCAGGGGTGCTGGGTATACAATCAGCTGTTTCCCGGGCCGCGATATTGTTTCCCAAAAGATCTAGGACTGTTCGTATTCACTTAGGTTTAATTTAAATAGTTTCATACTAACTCAGAGTACAGAAAACCATTGTCGTGTCGGGATTGTAGTTATTGTTATCCAGAAAAGTTCATTTTAAGAAGCAAAACCTGACTCACAATGGAGGAAAATCATGATCTTGTTCAAATTGTGACTATTAATGTTCACAAAAGATTAATTTAAATATACATACTGTCCCACAATGGTAAAAAACCACGTTTTTGTTATTAGTGTAAATATTCATGTTCACAAGTCTAATTTAAATAAACGCATACAGTGGAGAAAACCATGTTTAAAACTTTTTCATTTTATTTTTAATTCTTTATCTTCTTTTTATTTTCCCCATATTCCTTTTGTTTGTACAAAACATGTTTCATATATTCATAATCATCCTAATTTGACTGACCTAAAACGGGAACTCTAGTTGGGTTGTCAAAGCATTTTTTGACCAATGTATATAATATGTAAAATCTTACTAAAGACCAAATTTAGCCTCCCAAAAACTGGGCGTACTGTACAGGGTCCGCAGATACTTTAATAGTACACAACTGCTAACCCTGTACAAATCACAAGTGCGCCCCACGGTTGAATTTGGCAGCCACTTCTGGTCTGGAGCTCCAAAATACCTGAAAAACACCCTCGACTCTGTGCAGAAACGGGCGGTCCGTTTAATAGATTCTCCCATCTTAGCAGACGGATTGCAATCTTTAGAGCACAGGCGTCTGGTGGGAATGCTATCCTTGTTCTACCGGTATTACAATGGAAGATGCTCTGAGGAACTAGCATCTTTGATCCCTTCGGCACCGGTGCATGCCATACGCGTTCCCAACATTTGAACACGGTTGGCATTTGTCATATGAGAACGGGTCGTTTCTACGACTCGGTCTTGTGTTCAACAGCTCGGCTGTGGAATGATTTGCCGGCCTCTGTGTTTCCTTCTTCCTACAACATGGTCTCTTCAAGACCAATGTTCATTCTTTCCTCTCCTCAAAAAGACCCTATACACAGCATCCCAGATGACATAGGCCCTGTGGGATATTATTGGTGTTTACCCTGTGTGGAGTTATAGTATACTTGAGACGTCTAAACAGTGTAGATTTTTCAGAATTCACCACCAACCTATAAAAATCACTCATTTAATAAATATTCCGGGATAGATGTAATGCATAGAAATGGGATAAGTCTACGCCTTAATAATTTTGACGCCCTTGAAATAAAAAAGGCGTTAAAAAAATAAAACCAATTTACTTAATAAACAATTAAATTTGTCGAACAGCCTCATTTTTTAAATATTTCCATTAACACCCGCCCACTTTCACCTCTCCATCTGAGGCACTCCCCCCTCACCCCCACCTACGTTGATGTTTTCTCTCTCTTCTAATTTTATTTTAAACACCATATATATCTGTATTATATTCAATATATTTTTATTCACCCTGATGAAGATTCGGGTAGAACCGGTTGGATAAAGAAATAATAAAGTAGAATTAAAACAAAGTCATTTATATTATATAATTGTGTTTATTATAATTATGTATTCCCATAAAGTATTTGCTACGCGTCAAAATTTAAATAAATAAATATTCAAATTAAAAATAGACGTATGAATCCATACCTCCAACAGCAGTGCAAAACTGGAAAGTCCAGCTGAAAAGGTCAAAGGCCTCCCTCAACCAGTCTCTCTTCGCCACGCAGCAGGTGGGCAGATGCATCCACCGCCAAGACCTGGACAAACCTCAACCAGGGCACATCTGCTAAATCACCAAACGTAGCGAACCACTTTGAGTGACCTATGGCAGAAGTGTTGGTTATCCAATAAATGGCTCACGGGGCGGCGGTACCCATAACCGCTTCCAAATTGAATAATAATAATAAAAGAAAGCTGCAGTCAACAGAACAAGCAAAAGATTTGGAATGAATAAATTTCTTTTTGAGAATCTAAATAGCGGCAGGCGGAAAATGATAAGGGATTTTTGCTGTGAGTCTTCATGTGACTTTTCGAAGCATTAATTTAAGAACATGTCAACATTCGAATGATTGACATCAAGACATATATTAATATTTTAGGGCCTGTTATAACCCATTTTATCAATGTAATTTTAAAGCAAGCAGTAATACCAGATGAACTTAAAAGTAGCATCATTAGACCAATTTACAAAGGTGGCAAACATTCAGATATACAAAATTATAGGCCAATCAGCATTTTGCCAGCCCTAGAAAAAATCCTTGAAAAATACATTTCCATAAAACTTAACAAATATTTAGAATCTTTCTCCTTGCTAGATCCCAACCAGTTTGGATTTCAAAAGAAAAAGAGTACGGAAATGTTGCTTCAGGAATTTTCAAATCACATAAATTACGAATTAAATTTAAAAAAACATGTGTTGGTTTTGTTCATAGATAACTCAAAGGCGTTTGATACCATTGATACAAATAAACTATTAGAAACAACGGAGGCAATAGGTATTAGAGGTAAGCTACGAGTATTGTTAAAAAATTTACTAACTGATCGACAAATAGCAGTAAAAATACGTAAAAAATTTAGCAAAAAAAATATATCTCAACAGGTGTTCCGCAGGGGTCAATTTTAGGGCCCACCCTTTAAATTATATGTGTCTCAATTATGAGTAAACTGTTTTCATTCGTTAAACATTTTTCATACGCAGACGATACGGCGCTCATGATATCGCACGAAGACCTGATTACTGCAATGAACCTTATGCATCTTGATTTTATTGCCCTCTTGAAATGGTCTTATGACGCAGGTCTCATAATAAATGCCAAAAAAACTAAAATAATGCACATAAGATCTCACATGCCAGATATAGTGTAATTCCTTCGTTATACATACATACATTTGCCTGCTTACATAAAAATGTTGCACAGCCCTGTTCATGTGAAACCATTGATTATGTCAAAAATTATGTATATTTGGGTGTTACTATTGACTGCTACATGAAATGGGACGTACACATTACTAATGTTTGTAAACGTCTGCGGTATATTGTGGGTAGGATTTATAAAATAAAATATTTTGTGCCTTTAAGTACTTTAAAATTAATATACGTATCTCTGGCAGAATCAACTATCCGTTATGGACTTACTTCTTGGGGACATTCTTGTAAAACTAATATAAATTATATCCAAACATTGCAAAACTCCCTGACAAAATTATTAATCCCTAAGTGCACTAATGAACACAGAAGTTACACTAAATTAATATACAAGTCTTTAAATGTTTTACCTGTCAGAGGATTGTTGTTTTATAATATTATAAGTCAACATGTTATGTTGTCCGATTCCTTGTACAGGGAAAGAGTTTACCATAAACATAATACAAGATTCACTCAAAATGAAGGATTGGTGGTTCCGAAATGTACCAATAAATACGGTGAAAGGACCGTAAACTATATTGTACCCAAAATATTCAATAAACTACCAATGACAATCAAAAATAATAACGTTTTTAATGGTAAAGTCAAATATAAACTAAGGAAATGGCTATTAGATAGGGATGATTTATATTGATGCCCTACCGAAGTCCTTGTATTCTTTATTGAAACTCACATTGAAGGAATTGGTAAATTCATTACAATTTTTGTAATACCTAATGTATATGAAACTTTTAATTTACTTGTGATTATATTTCATTTGTTCATACTAAATCCATCTGTACGTTTTTATTATATCATAACATACTAATTTTTTATTATATCATATCATACTAAATCCAATTGTACTTTTTTATTATTTAAGGCTTCTGGTGCTACTTACATGTATATACTATTTCGGTAAATTAAATAATCTATTTGATTGATATTTAGCATCAAAATTATAAAATTATATGTATACAATGTTTGAAAATGTACCAATGTTGTCATTATGTACCTGCTGACAAACTACATAAGTAGTTTAGCGGGCTTAAATGTAAAAAAAAAAAAAATATATATATATATAAATAAATAAATAAAAAATGAGTAGCTGCAGTTGAAACATGAATAAGTTTTTATCCAATATTTTTCTTTATCAGAATGTGTTTATTCAAATATCTTTTTCGAGAACATGGACAGTTTCAGACGGGACATGCAAAAGGCTTTTCTCCAATGTGAGTCAGCGCATGCCTTATCAAAGTACTCTTTCGTAAACATGAATAGTTGCAGTCGGAACATGAGAAAAGTTTTTCTCTACTGTGAGTCAGCATGTGTTTCGTCAAATAACGCTTTTGAGAAAATGCATTGCTGCAGACAAAACATAGAAGAGGTTTTTCTCTACGGTGAGTCCGCATGTGTCGGTTCAAACTACTCTTTCGAGAAAATGAATAGCTACAGGCGGAACATAAAAAAGGTTTTTCTCCGCTGTGAGTCAGCATGTGAGTCTTCAAACTACTCTTAAGAGAAACTGAATAGCTGCAGGCAGAACATGAAAAACGTTTTTCTTCACTGTGAGTCAGCATGTGTCGGATCAAATAAACCTTTTGATAAGATGAATAGCTGCAGGCAGAACACGAAAAAGTTTTTTCTGCACTGTGAGTCAGCATGTGGCTGTTCAAATTTACTTTACGAGAATAGGAATTGTTGCAGTCGGAGCACGAAAAAAGTTTTTTTAAGTGTGTGTGTGAGCGGTCGTGTAATTCTAACCATGACTTGTCTAGGCATGAGTAGGTACAATGGGGACAACAGAATCGTTTTTCCCCAGGATGCGTCTTCGGGTTTTCCATAAAGTCTGAAAAACAAAAGGGATAAAGTTTTACAAGTGTAAGTACAGTAAATTAAAAACACTTAAATCCAGACGCCACAAATAATAATTCAGTTTCCAAACGAAAGTCCTTTTTACCTGCCGTCATGGATATTCTTTCAGAGCGCTCTGAGCATTCCTTTTTAACATCCTGGAGATCTATGTCAATTTCCACATAAGAAATTTCCCCTCCGTCTTTGTCTCGGGGTCCTGGTTCTGCCTTCATGGGAACAGTCTCCAAAATAATACCACCTGGAAAAACAAACAACAAAACCATTCGCGAATTGAACAAAGTCTTACATTCAAAATTACAGTTGTGCCTCTCCCATTTGAAAGATAATTATTTTCAATTATTATAAGCAATAATTATCAGCCTGAATCACTCATCCACATTGAAAAAATCTTCCGAGAAAAAATACACGACGTCCCGTTGGCGTCATGTATATTTTTTCTCGGAAGATTTTTTCAATGTGGATGAGTGTTTCAGGCTGATAACTATTGCTTATAATAATTGTTACCCTTTGTGCTATGCATAAAAATCTTGTCTTAAACGTTAGTTGAACAATTAAAAATAATAAATAATTGTTTTCAATAAAAAATATTATTGAATGATAGCACCACGTGGAGTGGAACATTTGGAAACGGGTTAAAGCATATATAATATATAAGAAGGACCCCTGAAGTGCCTCAAGAAGGTAACTCCATTTTCTCTAGAAAAACTTCAACATTCGTAAAGCAAACATTAGGAAAAAATAATTTATTTTTTTAGATTTTCGTACAGTTTTATATTGCGCTATCGTGGTTTTAGAAAACTTACGCAATGAACGTAAATTGTTTATTTTATAAAATATTTTAACTACACAGTACCCTGAAAAAATTATTTTGAATTGAACAATATTTTTCAAAACGGAAAAAAAGCCATCGTTTCTTTTGAAGTATGAGAAAATATATCTATAAGATTGCATTTGGCTCAAATAAGTTTATAAACAAAAGCTCTTTTAAAGAATACGCTCATATTATCGACACCACATATTAAACAATCAGGAACAAAAGTCAAACATAAATAGACTGTGCCTCTCATTACCGCCTGCTCCGTGTTGATATTCATAAATGTTTGCTCAGTTAACTTTAATATTGTTGAGAGAAACATCGCGATCATCCGAAGGGATTTTATCAGTAGTTACATGAATAATTAAGATATAAATGCGTGTTGATATAATGATCGATCATGTGAAATAAAAGTTTGAAAAAGTATAATTGGTTGGAGAGACATGATGAAAAAACACGCTGCGTGGAGGTGACACCACCCATACATTTGAAGGCAGGCTGAAGATTAAAGTCAATAGCAATATCTCTTGCTCTAATTTAGTTGAGACTCTTGATATATCTGATTGTACTCTAACCATAGATGATATTATATCCAAGCTGAAGAGTCTCGATTCCCGCAAATCCGCAGGACCTGACAAAGTTCCACCCAGATTCTTAGTTAATTGTATGCATACATTATCGTATCCCATGCATAAGTTATTTACAAAGTCACTCTCATCAGGTGTGTTCCCTGACCTTTGGAAGTTTAGTCTTTTGACACCCATTTTTAAAAAAGAAAATAAGAGCGACGTAACAAACTATAGGCCAATATGCACCATGTCTACATTACCCAAACTCTTTGAAAGCCTGGTACTAGACAAATTGATATCCCAAATCAATCAAACCATCTCACCGCTTCAACATGGATTTATCAAAGGAAGATCAACCCTGTCCAATTTAATATTATACACGAATGACATTGTTAATGCCTTGACTTCATCACATCAAACTGATTCCATATATACTGATTTCAGTAAGGCATTTGATAAGGTTAACCACAGACTCTTATACTCGTTTACTTCTTATACATTTGCTGCCTCGAGTGGGGTACCACAGGGATCTCATTTGGGCCCGATATTATTTTGCTTAATCATAAATGATGTAGTTAATATTTTTAGTAATGTCAAAGTTCTATTATTTGCTGATGATCTGAAGATTTACAGAACAATTAGAAACGATGACGATCGCGCCGTTCTGCAGTTAAACCTGAACAAACTATGCGCGTGGTGTTCTGTCAATGATTTACAACTAAATATTGGTAAATGCCAGATTATTAGTTTTTACAGAGGTAAAAATCCTTTTAAATTTTCTTATGATATGAATGGTGTTAATCTTCTTCGTGTATGCAGATTCGTGATCTTGGCGTTATATTCCACGAGAGTCTACAGTTCAATGTACACATCGATGAAATAACAAGCGATGCAATGAGAATACTAGGTTTTATCTTGAGAATGGGGGCAAATTTTAAAAGTATGTTAACATTAAAACATCTGTATTGCTCACTAGTACGAAGCAGATTAGAATACAATTCCTCTGTATGGTCACCATACTACAATGTTCATTCTCAATCATTGGAAAAGGTACAAAACAAATTTCTTCGGTACATCAATTTTAAAATGAAAATACCAATCGAATTTATAAATTATAATTACTTACGCGCTGAAACCAGACTTCTTAAATTATCAGATAGAAGAATGTTAATTGATTTATTATTTTTATACAAAATTATAAAATTTTTAATTGACAGCCCTAATTTGTTGGAACTAATTTGCATTAGCATACCCGCTAGACAAACTCGTAGTAAAGATACTTTTAAATGCAACAATAAACTCAACACTAATTACTCTATATATTCACCAATACTAAGAATCCATAACCTTGCGAATAAATACTGCGAATCTATAGATATATTTAGTATTGACAGTTTTGAATGTTTCAAAAATCAACTAATCTCGATTCTATCTGCTAATAATTAACTTTTATTATTTTTTTTTTGTTTTTCTCATAAAATATTTTCTCATCTAAACCGCACCAATAAAATGTATACTTATTTTATAATATTTTTGCAGTTTTATTCACACTTTGTTCTATGTCAGGTCTTATTATTATTGTTAATAATATGTATAATTATTTAAAGCTGAATTGTTTTAGTTTTTTGTAAGGACAACTCGTACTATTTCATTTCATTTCTTTTTTATGTTTTAATATTCTTTACCTAACGAGTCGATTGCATTCATATTTATTCTGTTTTATTATTTATGTAATACATGTAATTAATATTGTTAATTATATATTTGCTTCTTTTCTTGTAAAAGCCCACTAGGGCGTTAATAAAATATAAAATAAAATAAAATTGTTTAGATTTAAACCCAGGACTCAAACCAATTATGGGGTTGAGTTACCATCAAAGGTTGGATTGCGATCCAAGAGTTGTCTGATTTGTTCGTTAGATGTCGATAGAATCATTTTATTTTTGTCCCTTTCTCACACAACAAACAAGGTAAATATAGATGTACGAAACCTTTATAAAAAGGCTTGCATCGGTAAAATTAATTTACTTCTTTACGAAAACTTGCACTTAGAATTTAAAATACTACTGAACGCTTGTCCGTTGGGTGGGGAAAGTTATTGTCGTCAGTTTGTAAATATTCAAATCATAACAATAAAAAATCAAGAACTTAAAGTTAAAACCAAAAAGTGCTTCATTTATAAAAAAACAGTCTACCCAAAGAAATTCTCCTGAGTGAAGACCTCCAATTTTTACAAAAATAAATATCAAAATAACTTATTAACGGCAAGAGTGATGCAGTGTTAAAGCATACGAAGCGTTCCAAAACATCTGAAATGAACATTTAACATTTTCTTAGTATTGCAATGCAACTTACGGTTACTAACGGTGGGTGTAGTTTCCGAATACTGCAAGCATTCCTTCTTTACATCCTGGAGGTCGATATCTATACTTGTATATGGCATTTCACCTCCACCCTCTTCCTGGGAGCCTGGTTCGACCTTGATACAAGCAATCTCTGGGTTGATAACATCCATGGCCTTCTGTAATAGCGTTCGGTTATATGATAGAAAATAGTCATAGTATAGTTTGTGGCGTAGCGTGGGGGGGGGGGGGGGACGGCCCTTCCCGGGCGGTACTTTTAAGGGGGGCGGCAAATTTTCACAATAAATAACAATATTATTTTGGAAATATTTAAACCATTTCAAAACATTATTTAAAAATGTTCAACGATACTTTCGTTTACGAATCCAACTCTTTTTTTATTATTTATTAAAAATATCAATAATTATATTTTTTTAAGCTGCAAATTTCACAATTCGTAGGAAAACCGTACGCATATTGTGAGAGTAATTCTTATTAAAGCTGATAACTCGCAAACAGATTATCTCAATTAAAAATCAGAATCAAAGAGAAACCATTTTCATATTCTGAGTGTAGTTTTAATTTGCCAAATACAGATGTAATTTAACCCGCCTAATCACAGGAGACGCAAATTGTCCCACACATTTAATTTTAAAATAAAATTGTGAAATTATGTCCCACACATTTAATTTTAAAATAAATTTTTGATTGCGATAAAAATATACAGTTTTTACATTTTTTTAAAGAAAAGGAATCTGTATTTAAAGTTTTAAGTTTATTCTATTTTAGGTACTTTAATTCGAATATTCGCAGGCGTGTATTTTTGAGCCAATCCACATTTCCAATATCAAAATTTTAATATTTAGAAACAATGATGTTCTAATAAGCACGTCGGAAAAATAACTATATCTAGATTTTAGAACAATTTTGTTTTTTGCAAAAGGTTAAAAAAAAAACAATAAAAAGGAACATTTAAAATGCATGGGAAGAACCGGAAATTGTGTGCGCAAACATTGACAGGCAAAAGTTTATAGATATTTTTTCTTATTATTCGAAGAGTTAAATCAGTTTTCAGAATGTAAAATTCCATTTGAGGATTCATCAGTCAAAGGAAATTCATCATCAATTCAAGGAAAACATTATCTTATTCGAAGTTCAGTTATAAAATTCTAGTTGCAGACTATATATCCTGTATGTGCTGCCAGAATCAAAGAAAAACCATTATCATGTTCTGAATGTTCTTTTAATTCACCGCATACAGACAATTCAAATCAATTTTGTGTTGAGAATGTAAATTTCCAGTTGTGGATTCATCGTTGACACATTTCAAACGAAAACATCGTCTGTAATAATATTCTATTTGCAGACTATGTGCTGCCAGAATCAAAGAAAAACGATTTTCATGTACTCAGAACATTTTAATTCGCCAGGTACAGATTTACTTTAAACCAGTATAGAATGTAAAATTCTATGGATTGATCTGCTGACACATTTCAAAGGAAAACATTCTGTTATTTGATGTGCAGTTATAAAATTCTAGTATTTATTTAATGCCAGAATCAAAGAAAAACTATTGTCACGTTCTGAGTGTAGTTTTAATTTACCTCATTCAAACTGGTTTTGTGTTCAGAATTCTACGATAAATTAAATAACGAGTTGCAGATTCATCGCGCATTGATTGAAGTTTTACCTTTGAGTTACATAATGCTGTAAAATTCTGATAAATTGATTGTTGCGTGTGTAACCATTATTTGGGGACTCTAACGCAGTATCAATCAATCAACTTTGAAGTAGAATTTATAAACATGATTTTCGTTGAAAGAATACTCGTCAAATATGATAATTAAAAAATCTGGCTCGCATATAAATAGGTCGTAATAAAAATAGATGGATAGTGGATAACATACCATCAAAGCCGATTTTCTACGACCGATTTTCGAACCTTTTGTTTGCAGCTGCGAAGAAATTCATCCCTAGAGGTTACAGAAAAGTGTATATCCCAACATGGAGCTCAGAAAGCAAACGCCTTCTAACTGAATACGAGAGGAACAACGACCCAGACACTGCTTCTGATCTTCTCCAGTCTCTGGATGATGGGCGCATGAACAGGTGGAACGAACTAATGGAAGAAAAGCGTGGCAAACACTCAGGCGACTCGGAGCTGCAAATCAGCCAATTAAGACAACCCCCAAAGTGTCCCCAAATGCTGTTGCTCACCAACCACTCCGCAGTTCAAAAACGACAACAAGGTCTAATATAAGCCACCAGATCAAAAAATCCCTGAAAGCGGCGCGGCTAAAATGGCCGGTGAACCCTAACGATGTGGTCGCCGTTACAGCTGATGATGTAGACATCGCCCTCACTTCAACAAAAGCTGGGAAAGCAGCTGGATGCAACGGAGTTCTTCCAGACTTTCTGAAACATGCTGGGCCACGGACAAAGTTATGGATCGCAAAACTGTTTACTGAAATTTTTAAAACTGGAGTAATTCCAAATATCTGGAAAAAAACTAAAGTTATTGCGATCCTTAAACCCAACAAGCCAACGGAAGATCCAAACAGCTATCGGCCCATCTCGCTTTTAAGTACCATGTACAAACTCCTAGAGCGAGTGGTGCTCCGCAGACTTACCCCAATTCTGGAGAAAGTGGTTCCACAAGAGCAAGCTGGCTTCAGACCAGGCCGTAACTGCTGTGACCAGGTGCTAGCTCTGACAACACACATCGAATCTGGATTCCAGAAACGGCTTAAGACTGCGGCAGCGTTCATTGATCTCTCTGCGGCTTACGACACGGTGTGGCACAAAGGCCTCCTTGTCAAGCTCTACGACACCATAGAGGATGGCAACACAGTACGACTTATTGAGCAACTACTAACTGGCCGTACTTTCAGGGTTTTTCTAGGAGGGCTAAAAAGCAAAAAAATGCACCTGAATAATATGAATATGAATGAATATGCATTTTTTTTTCAATGAGGACTTGTGACGTCTGACACCAAAAGACGAGGATAGAGTAAACAACAAAAGGCGCAACCATAGACAATAGCTACAAATAAATAATAAAGAAAATAGCATGAAAAATGGGCGGTCTTCTTAAGGCCTAATTTAAAACAAAAACTGTGAAAAGATCTATTATATTTAGCAAATTTTTCTCGAGATAGACTTAAAAAGCACTCGCGATCGACCAGTGAATCGCGATCGACCGTTTGAGCACCCCTGCAGTAAAGCATCAAGAATGAGTTGTTTTTTTTGGTTATACCTACATATACATAAATACAAAACAAATATGAACATTAGGTTTTTTTAATGGATGTAAAAAAAAATGAATGTTTAAAAATTGCCAGAAGCCAAAAAAATTATCTTCATATCAGAACTGTGTAATTTCGATGATTTGTCGTAATTCAAATTAAACAATCTGCAAATTTGACAAATGTTTTCCTACAATTCACACTGCAGTAAGGTAGCCATTAAGGCTGCACTATCAGATTCTTGAATCTGACTTAGCGTGGCCGTAATTAAATTGTGTAACCGGGCTTGGGCTCGTTTGACTTTCAATGAGTTGACGTAGGTTTTTGGGACATGAAAATAGGCGTTTTGACTACCGCGTTTAATTGAGTTGAAAGTTTTGTAGGTATAAAATTGAGATCTAAAACTTATGTATAATAAAGATGATATGAAATAAAAGAATCGATATTTGTAAGCGTAAATACATGTATAAAACATAGGCATTATCACCTTAGTTGGGTGCAACGGGTAAAACATAAGTTTGAAGTAATATAAAGTGAAAAATAAATATTTGTTAAAAGGACTAAAAAAAACAATGAAATTCGACCTGAGAAAAGCTTTTTGTTTGAAAAATAGTTGAAAAATTATATTCCCAACGGTTTTTTGACCTTTTTAAATTACTAATATAACGAATTTTAAAGTGTTGAGTAGACAAACACATGGTTGACAAGCTTTGATTTTTTATCTAATTAATCAAGAATGCTGGCGGCCCTTCAATCCCTTTCTCCATTCATTCACTCAAACAATATTGTTCCCAATAATTTAAATGATAATCCTATCAAGTTTTTCTACGCGAAAGAAAAAAAGGTAAAATAAAATATTTATCGGTCACTTTCACTAACACCACGGCAGAAGAGCGACCACTCAGAAGGAACAATGACAATGTTGTCTTTACAAACACTTCAGGAGGAAATTATGGTTAAAGGAACACTTTCAAATGCGAGTTATTCTCGCGAATATAAAGAACATTAATGGTTCAGGATTCTTACTGAGGGCAACCAACACTAAACTTATTGATAGGTCGCTCTAAGCTTGCAAATTCTCTCAAGTCTAACTGAAACGTAAGTGAAGAACTAAAAAAATTACGAAGTAGTTCGGATGGTTAAGTAGTAGTTAGTCGTAGTTAGTAAAAATAACCTTTAGGTGTATAATATTAACATCGGGTAAACGGAAGACAAAACACGTAATAATAATGGAATTAATTAGAAGGAATACGCGTACATCGTTTCGGGTAATAATTTAATGAACTTACTACCCTATACCAGAATCCATTTATTACGTGACGAATGTTGTACAAGCCGACGGGTTGAAAAACGTAATGCGACATATTCTGATAATGAGCTGGCACCTAAAAGCAGCTTAGGTCTTATTTAGTCAGTTTAACCTACTTACGTAAGACGAAGCGCGGCGAGCAGTTCCAATGTGTTGAAGAAACGTCAATAGAAACTAGTCGCAACGATGAGATATTGTTTATTGAAATAACCTCAAACTATCTAAAAACAACACCAAACTTGTGTAGTTTATGTTTATACAACATTACTTAGTAAAAGCAGCGGAACAAAAATTCATAGCGCGGAAGCAAGTGAAACGTCAAACTGATGTATCCATAGACAATGGACGAAACATGAGTTTTTTTAATTCCCACGACGGTACCTACCTACAACTGTTATCTAACTAACAGCAACAACGTTTCCAAAGGGGTTAGCGAAGAAGAAAAACACTGGTCTTGGTCTCGGTACACACTTCATGCTTCATTCACATTCACACATCGTTTCATACAAACTCTTCTAATATTCTGAATGATAATAATAATGTTCAAAAGATAAAATGAAACGTTTGGAATATATTTATTTGCAGTAGTCTTTAGTAGATCTTCGGACGATGAAACATTTTACATTCTGTAAAAAAATCATTTTTATCTGAAATTATTTAATTTTTCGAAGAAAACTTCTTCGGAAAGGTTTTCACTTTGTGATGGAATTATTTATTTTAGTGTAAAGACAAATAACTTTGTTTACATCACTTTTACTAGAAATTATTTATTAGCTTCATACTTCATCACTTTCATTAGTCTTACTCATAATCTCAAAGTAAGATTACACCACGAGAGCAAGAACGGGTTAGGTGAAAATGTTACTCATAATGGTAGGTCAACCGCGCGCGTACGCGTTTTCTTACCCCGTCGCTGTACGGGAGATTTAGTAGCTGTCAGAGATTAAACCACACGATGACCAGGGTTAACTCAGTACTACGGCAGTAGGTATTACTTTCGAAATGGCGAACTTTTTTGAGAATATTGACGTTTTGAATGGAGCTTTGGCAAATATTGAACGTATTCGCAGCATTCGTGCACTACGGCTACCGAAAAGGTACAAAAAAGGTACGATTCATTTGCGGCACTTACGGAAGGAGATTTTAGGTCTAAATATAGATTAACAAAAGTTCTACCGATCTACAAGTTTGTGCCATTTCTTAGTTATTTTTTAAACGTGAAACACAAAACAATCTCGACGAATAATATTTTGACGTACGAATAAACGTGAAGTTGGCAACACGCCGTGAAATGCAAAATTGACCGCGTTTTTCAACTTTGGAGCAGAGTGTTGCTACCGTAAAAAAATCATAACCCGTAATCCAGCTGACGAGCAATATTGGGAAAATTTATGATTATGAGTAAAGATTTTTAACCTGAGCAGTGTAGGGTAACGCGACGTATAGCTAACGCGACGCTACAGCGCAATGTTAGGGTTTCATAATGAGTAAGCCTGCATAAGTATATATTTTTTATAATGTTAGTAGTTCTTAGTCGACGTGTGATACAGTTAAAAGTGACCAAAATGGATAAAGGTTCCGTAGCTCAGTTGCTAGAGCACTTACCATGTAAGCAAAGGGTCCTGGGTTCGAGTCCCAGTGGAGCCAATATATTTTTCTGGTTTTTCTGTCTCCAGATTTTCGATTGAGTTTCGCTAATATTGTCTTCATTTAATTAAATATTAATTATTTGTTCCTGGATGCGAAGCGATACACAGATAATTTTTTTCAACATTTTTGTATTTCATTGAAACATTTATTACCTGAAATAAATTACAAAAGGTTTGAATACTGATAAGTTTTAAGATTTACACGGCCAAAAGCATTTTCGTTATTTGTTTTGGGGGTGTTATGCCGTGTTGCGGTAGATGTACCGATACATCTACCGGATCTGCCGGATCTGCCCTGATGATGGACACTGCAACGATGTCCGAAACGTTGGCTAAAGAAGGAGGTAGCGCAACACGGCATAACACCCCAAAAACAAATAAGGAAAATTGTGAATTCTTCTTTTTTTTACATATTGTTTATTCATATTATAATATATTATTACAGATTCTACTTCTGATGGCTTATTGGGCCCCTATGGATATCAGCAAGAGTTTCTTCTTTAGCCAACATTTCGGATCTGCCGTGATGATGGACACTGCAACGATGTCCGAAACGTTGGCTAAAGAAGGAGGTAGCGTAACACGGCATAACACCCGAAAAACAAATAACGAAAAAGGTTCGAATACTATTCTTGAGACAGAAGTGCCTGATGTCCATTTGTCTGTTATTAATAGGTATATACTTAATTATATCCTATTTATTAATAGAAAATAAAATAATATAAGTACTAATAAACATATATCACAGTATTGATCAATGATTTACATTTATTTTTAGTTGCAATGATAATGTAATTACCGTATTATTGCAACAATGCAGGACCAAAAGCTGAATAATATTCCTTCACTAATCGTCTGCTTATACTTGGTGAAAAATATGTTGATGGTATAAATTTTGATAGAATATCAACATACAGACATTATTTTATTTGCTGTTTGTCAGCGCTTGTCAGTTGCAAACTATTTTTTCAAAATATTTTGTATACATGTTGCCGTGGTGCATTTTTCTTTTATTTTCTTTTCGTTCTTTATACTTGTATTTATGATAGCTTATCGTACTTTTCTGTTGTTACTAAAATATTTACTTTTTAAATGTTTTGTCATAAGAACTTTTCTCACCCAGCTCGTGCAATTTTTCCACTTTTAATGGGCCGTTTTCGCACGATTTTGGCCGCTAGGTTCGCTATAGTCCTACCGGTCCAACTATTTTATTTAACTGTCAGATCCCATACATTTTTTAAGCCGTTTGGCGCAATTTAGTGTTTTTAAATATTATAATAATGCCGTCAACCTGTTGTAGTGTTCCAATGTGTAGAAATAGGGGTGGGCACGAGTTTCCCAAAGATTGAAAGACTTGAAAGCGAAATGGATTCATTCAATCGGCGTTCCAAATGGGCACCGATTCCTGATTTTGTAGTCTGTCAAGCTCATTTCAGGGACACCGATTATGTATTCAATAATATTAACCATAACAGTAAGTACATGACTCATTCAATTAATATCTTACTATACTTGAATCCCTAATATAATATAAAGAGTACTTGTATATTATAATGAACACGTAAAGAAACATTTGACATAAAATGCACAAAATTTTATACACAATGTTTTGCCTTCTTTCTCAGTTGACATTATTTGACAAACGTACCTTATACAAGTGTAGTCAATCACAACTAACATTAATAATTATGGTAGACATAATACCTTATTTCCTTTTTTTTTAATTAAACATTTTCAATTATTGCAATCATTTTATTACACGGTTATCAAACTGTCTGGCACGAGATTTCTGGGCAGCTGATTCTTCATTGTTGGCAATCTAAGTAATTTGCTTTGCATTTCTCGTCCCATGTCTGTATATCTCGTGATTGTAATTTAATTTTCAGTAGAAGTGTTTTAGGAAAAAAATCAAATTATTATTTCTTAAGTAGACCATTTTGTATTTTTTATCACGCAAGTATGGAAGTTTGAGCCTAATTTTATTTTCATATGTACTGTACTGGCAAAAGCCACCGAAAGGTGTAGTTCCTTAAAAGTAGGTAATTTAGAATTAAGAAACAGACAGGAAAGGCGTCTGATACCTAAGTACGTGAAAAAATATATATAAATTCTACAAAACTAAAACCACAAGATGCAGCGGCGTTGCCTGTGAATCTAGAAGACGTGGCAGTGGAAGTCATATTGTCTTTTGATACTCCGTGTGATAGACCGACTCTAGATAAAGACGCACAGACATAATAAAAAGGAAAAGTTAACTGTTTATATTAAAATAAACCTTTGTTTCACCACAGGGGAAGCTTATGGCGCAGACTACGCCAGTCGAAGAATACCATCATCACTGCCATGGTTGCCTGGATGGAGATGGAGTCCCCCCTGATGCCCTTCTGAAAATGGGAGCCTGTTAAATATCCCCCATAAACGGATATTTGCATATTTTTTTTGGATTTATTATTATATACCATATTTTTCATCTATTTTCTGTTCCATTCTATGTATGAATGCATTGTTATTTTGTCAATGTTTGAACTATTTCAAAATATGGAATGTATTGCATTGCACAACATTCATTATTATTATACGTTTTAAGATTTTCACGGCCAAACTATTTTCGTTATTTGTTTTTGGGGTGTTATGCCGTGTTGCGCTACCTCCTTCTTTAGCCAACGTTTCGGACAGCGTTGCAGTGTCCCTCATCAGGGCAGATCCGGTAGATCTGCCCTTATGATGGACACTGCAACGGTTTCCGAAACGTTGGCTAAAAAAGGAGGGAGCGCAACACGGCATAACACCCCAAAAAGAAATAACGAAAAGATCATTTTTATATTTGTTTTATTAAAATAAAGAGTGAGTGTCGGCAGCTACTGCCAAATTAAAACACTTTTGTACTTTCTTCCACTAATTTTATATTTCACCAGGACCGGTTTTATCCTATTACGGACATTTTCAGACTTAAAAAAGATTGTTGTTTATTGGTACTAAATAACACAAAATAATTTAACAAATATATAAATAAATAAAAAAAACTTTCTTTTATTTCTCGAGGTCAATATGAAAAGAACGAGATTACAGACATAATATAAATGTGTCGTAAAACATTTACAAACATTATACACATAGAAGAACATATCAGTACAACAAATAATTAACATTATACATAAATTATTTATTGTTTTGGCATTTTTTTTTTTACATCCTAATATTATATAGTTGTGGTAGCATCGGTCAACGCGTGAGCTACTTTGTGAACAGTCAACCTGTTAAAATAAAGAAAATAAGATTAGCAAATTAAATATGCAACTAGTGTAGAATAAATAAGTCAGTTTTTTCTCAATTTCAAGTCTCAGAGGGGTAATAAATAGCATTGCACACTATGTATTTGGACACATATTTATTTTGGGGTAACTAATCGAAAAAATCTCCCAACCGCCATACTCTACAATATTAATTAACATTTATTTTTTATAATTTACTTGATAAACCATTGATTTTTCACATGCTAATATTTTATTTGAAAACATTCAATATAAATATAAACATAATCTATTTCACAGATGAGGGATATCAAAATACAAAGGTGATAAGAGGTAATATAAGTAAACCTATTAAAACTCTTGTTCAGCCGTGGTTTCGGGGAAATTCGGGTCCTTTTTGATGATGAAGATGGAGTCGTTCAGCCAGTAGTAGGACTGGTTGAAGTCCCCCTCGCAGAGGTAGGGCACGCGTGACCACTGCATGACCTGGAGCCCCACGGTGGTGGCGCAGTAGCTGATGAAGGATTCCACGTGCTCCTCGAATGTGTGGCCTCGGATGGGCAGACGCTCCTTCGCCATGTGGTCAGATTCGTCTGAAAATTATAATTGAATAGTACAAGGAATCCGAGAGAAGACGACCAGTGCAATACCCTAGACATAGTTGTGAGAAATTAAAGATTGTGCTTTAAGCTTGAGTGTCAAGCGATTAGATTTTTGTCTCTAGCTTTATGCTTTGAGATTTAAGCTTTGATTTTACGTATGTCAAAAATAATGAAAAATTAATAGTAACAAAACAGCAGCTTTTGAGTCTGGAGGAAATTGGTAACTGTCTGGTTATTCAGATCTAGGCAATACACGTAGCAGACAATGTTAATAAATTGATGAGATCCCTTTGGTATCGGTTCAGCAGCAAGAAATTCGCCGGACAAGAGCGGAACATCCATCCACAGTAGATGACAGCAGCATCGACTTGTTCTCATGCAATATTTCCCTCTCCTCCCTTATTTAATAGTGGTCTATTCAAGATCTTTATTAAAAATCCATTCTTTCAAAGCCCTTCCAAACAGCCGGTGAAAAACCACCATTTAGAAGCGATACATTGCTTGAAATGGCAACAGTTGTATTAGGTGACCAGGTGTGAATAGCCAGGCATTTCCCAGCCTTCAAATTTCTCATATTCTTTCCTCCCCCATTCAGTTCAGCCTCACAACATACCCTGATTGGGGGTGCCATAGTACCACTCACTTAAAATTAATCACATTTAAAAGACCGGTTAAATCCCTGGTATTAGAGGTATAATAAAATCCATATCTTACATTCAACGTATGGTTTGAAGGGCAGAACCAGCGCTACGATAAGGAGTCCATCGTCGTTGAGAGCCTGCTTAGCGTTGAGGCCATTGAACAGCATGGTCTGTGGCTCAGAGCAGAATCTTACTTTTTGTGCATTTTACTTACAAATCGAGCAAACTAGGTTTGGCTAAACTTGTCGGAAAACAAATTGCAAATAGCTATCGAAATGACAGATCAATCATTGAAAGACGTCAGTGCGTCAGTCCATAGATTTGGTCCACAGATTAGATGACAGGAGGACCGCTAAACACCGTGCTGCCATCTCGTGGATATTTTGGCATTACTCAGAAAACGGCCCATTATTTATATCTCTTTGATATATATATATTTATCTTTGTATATTCTATATTCATATTTCAAATTATTGTAATTCCAATGGAAAGATCGTTTATAAACGCTAATTCATAATAAACAAAAAATAAATGAAATTAAAAAATTATAAAAAACGTTGAATACTAACGGAGAAACTCTTAATAATTAGTTACGTAACTTTAAATTATCTAAAAATGTAATATTAAAAAAAAAAACAATTATTTATTTATATTTATTAAATTTATAATTAAATAATAATTATATAATTAAATTTATATTAGTTATTTATAAAATATTTATTTATTTAACAAATTATGAAAAAATATTTATTTATTTATATTTATAAATAAACGCACTTTTAAGGGTTTTGTTATAGAAAAATTCGATTGTAGTGTTATGTGCCATCCGCACAATACGATCTCTAATTACATTACGACACCCTATTAGTGCACTTTCGGAATATCACTTTCAGGAATGCAACTCTCTATTAATGCGTATTTATTAATTGCAAGTCACTTTGCATTGTGACATCACATATCTGTGCATGTATTTACTAATGTACTATATTATGCCTTAAAGCTTAATTACTAGTTTCTTCAATCTCACCAACATTAACTTTCAATTACTTATTTGGCATATATAAGCCAACACAAATGCTTTATTCTTCAGATTATACCAGACATCAGTTCAAGACTAAATTGTAACTGTGAATATTGTATCTCCGGTATTACACTAAGTTTCCGATATAACTATAAAAGAAAAAATATAATAAGCAGTAATTGTTGAATGAAAAACTAGTATATATTGAATTATTTGGCGGGTATTTGATAAGCCCCCATAGCTCAGTGGTCAGAGCATCCGACCGGCAATCAGAAGGACACGGGTTCAAGTCCCGTTGGCGGCAAGTATCTTTTCTCGGAAGATTTTTCAATGTAAATGAATGTTTCAGGCTGACAATTATTGCTTTTAATAATTGTTACCCTTTGTGCTATGCATAAAAATCTTGTCTAAACGTTAGTTTATAAATTAAAAAAATAATAATTAATATTTAACAAGTTTAAGTATTTCCCCAATAAATGCAGACATAATTTGTCTCGACGCCACCTAGCGAGGGATTTAACACTAACAATGTCTTCCTCGCAAAAAAAAAGTTGGTTGTTTTCAGGTGGAAAAAATATAATAAGCAGTAATTGTTGAATGAAACACTAGTATATATTGAATTATTTGGCGGGTATTTGATAAGCCCCCATAGCTCAGTGGTCAGAGCATCCGACCGGCAATCAGAAGGACACGGGTTCAAGTCCCGTTGGCGGCAAGTATCTTTTCTCCGAAGATTTTTCAATGTAAATGAGTGTTTCAGGCTGACAATTATTGCTTATAATAATTGTTACCCTTTGTGCTATGCATAAAAATCTTGTCTAAACGTTAGTTTATAAATTAAAAAAATAATAATTAATATTTAACAAGTTTTAGTATTTCCTTAATAAATGCAGACATAATTTGTCTCGACGCCACCTAGCGAGGGATTTAACACTAACAATGTCTTCCTCGCAAAAATAAAGTTGGTTGTTGTCAGGTGGAAAAAAAAAATATATATAATAAGCAATAATTGTTGAATGAAACACTTGTATATATTGAATTATTTGGTGGGTATTTGATAAGCCCCCATAGCTCAGTGGTCAGAGCATCCGACCGGCAATCAGAAGGACACGGGTTCAAGTCCCGTTGGCGGCAAGTATCTTTTCTCGGAAGATTTTTCAATGTAAATGAGTGTTTCAGGCTGACAATTATTGCTTATAATAATAACTATACAACTAATAAACTGTTCTCCACATCATAAATCTTCAAAGTGTTTCTTCATCGTACATAACAGTAGCACCATTTTCTTTTAATTAACAATATTGTTACAATAATACAAAATACAACGGCAAAAGAAGGGATATTAAAATACACAATTTATAAATATAAGGCGTTTGAATGTAAGCGTTTTTAATTTACTGTACCAACTTTATCCGTCTTCTTTTTCAGACTTATTGAAAAACCCGAAGACGCATCCTGGGGAAAAACGATTCTCTTGTCCCTATTGCAACTGCTCGTGCCTAGGCAATTCATTGTTAAAACTGCACAAGCGCTCACATACCAAAACAAAACTTTTTTCATGTTCCGAGTGCAAAAATTCCATATATCATAAAAGAAATTTGAACCGCCACATGCTGACTCACAGTGGAGAAAAACGTTTTTCGTGTTCTGCCTGTAGTTCTTTATTGAAGAGTCAACGAGGAGATAAACCTTTTTCATGTTCCACCTGCAGCTATTCATCTTCGCTAAAAGATAATTTGAATAGTCACATGCTGACTCACAGTGGAGAAAAACCTTTTTCATGTTCCGCCTGCAGCTATTCATTTTCTCAAAATAGTAGTTTGAACTGACACATGCTGATTCACAGTGGAGAAAAACCCTTTTCATGTTCCGCCTGTAGCTATTCATGTTCTCATAAAAGTAGTTTGAAGTTGCACATGTTAAATCATAGAAGAGAAAAACCTTTTTCATGTTCTACCTGTAGCTATTCATCTTCACTAAAGGGTAATTTGAAGAGTCACATGCTGACTCACAGCCGAGAAAAACCTTTTTCATGTTCCGCTTGCTGTTATTCATCTTCTCTAAAGAGTAGTTAGAACCAACACATGCTGACTCATAGTGGAGAAAAACCTTTTACGTGTTCCACCTGTAGCTATTCATTTTCTCAAAAGAGTAGTTTGAACCGACACATTCTGACTCACAGCGGAGTAAAACCTTTTTCTCGTTCTGCCTGCGGCTATTCATTTTCTCATAAGAGTAGTTTGAAGAGTCATGCTGACTCACAGCGGAGAAAAACCTTTTTTATGTTCTAAGTGCAACTCTTCATTTTCTCATAAGAGTAGTTTGAAGAGTCACATGCTGACTCACCGCGAAGAAAAACCTTTTTCATGTTCCGCCTGCAGCTATTCATTTTCTCGGAAGAGAAGTTTGAAACGACACATGCTGACTCACAGTGGAGAAACATCGTTTCTATGATCTGCCTGTAGCTTCATGTTTTCAAAAGGGTGCTTTGAAGAGTCACATGGTGACCCACGCTGCTTGAATCTAGTGAAATATCGGTCTTAGATGTGACTGAACACTAGGGTGTCGCTATTATTCAATTTTTATTTTATCATGAGCTCCATACAGGAGACTCTGACGAAAATAAATTACCTCAGGGCCTATGTCATCTTTGCGGATGCTGTGTGGAGGGTTTTTTAAGGAAAAGAAGGAGAGGAGAGTTCTGGGAAGGAAAAGGGTTTAAGAGGTGGGTAGGTATCTGGGGTTCAGTGTGTCTCAGTCATCCGCCTCCAAGACCTAGACAAACCACAAGCCATGAACCCGGGCACCAGTGCTTTGTCACATCACTATTGTTGTATGTTGCACATCACTAGTGATGAACTACTTCTTATAATTATTTTCATCTGTGGTCTATTGAGAACTAATAATGTCAATTAATGTCAATGGTGTAAACACTGTAATGACCGTGGCCGGTTATATACATTACTTCTGGACATCTTGATGGTGATCTCAGTGGGATTGCAATAATAATACGTGGGTAGACTATTACTGTTTATTCCGAGGTCGTACAGAGGTGCTTCGTAGGAAGCAATTTCTTGGTTGCAATCTCTTCTTATATTATTGTTTGAAAAAACGACTATTCCTTAATACTCATTTTTGGGCGGGAATATGTTAAGATTTCAGGTACTGAAATATTAATATTTGTGATTGTCACCCTAATGGTTGAGGCAACATTTTTTTTGTGTTGGCAATTGCCAGTTCTAGTTCGTATTGCCACGGATTTTAATTCCTTCTTCTCTTGTTACCATCCGTCCTGGGCGGGTCGTTTTTGGCAAAACGTTTGCTGCCAGGTTTTCACTTCATGTGGGTTATAAAACCGCGGAGAGTGATAGCATCATTGGGCTCACCGTACATGAGCTACCCTACGGGTCTTTTTATTGTGTGAATAAAGACCAATTATTCAAGAGCTGGAGTTATTATTGAAGAGTTACTCCAGCCACACTTCCCGTTGGAATCTGGTGTTACCACGCCGGATTGCTCTGTCAAGAGAGCGGAAGTTGAGATCCTGAACAAAGTCAAAATGTAAATTTTTAGTCAAGGAAGTATGTTTCCTAGGTTATATTTTTAGCAAGGAAGGTGTAAAAGCCGACAAAGAGAAAGTCAAAGCTATATTAGAATTACCGTCTCCAAAAAATGTCAAAGATTTACAAAGATTTTTGGGAATGGTAAATTATTTAGGTCCGTTTATTGAAAACTTGTCTGATAAATCACAAATTTTGAGAAATTTATTAAAAAATAATGTAGTATGGTCATGGGACCAGAATTGTGAAAAATCTTTTAAAATTTTGAAGGAAGCTATTTCAAATGCAACAGTTTTAATTCATTATGATCCAAAAATACCACTAACCTTGTCAGTCGATGCTTCAAAATCAGCTGTAGGTGCAGTCATTATGCAAAATAACCGTCCAATTGCATATAGTTCAAAAACAATGACACAGTCGCAGGAAAATTATGCTCAAATTGAAAAAGAATTATTTGCCATACAATTTGATTGTAATAAGTTTCATCAGTATGTTTATGGTAACAAAGTGACAGTACAGACTGATTATAAACCTCTTGTCTATTTATTTAAAAAAAACCTTTACATGATGTACCAGCTAGATTGCAACGTATGATGTTAGCTCTTCAATCTTACGATTTAAATGTGGTACATGTCCCAGGTAAAGAAATGTATATATCGGATACTTTTTCCAGAGCTGCTTTGAAAGATCATTATATACCGGATTATGAGTCTGATCTACATTGTCATGTAAATTCAATCTATATGAACTTAGCTATTAGTGAAGAATATCGTAAAAAATTGAGTAATGCTACTGCTTTGGATGAAACTATGCAAATATTAAAAAAAAAAATTATTTCGAAGGTTGGCCAAATAGTAAGGATAAAGTCCATTGCACTTTAAAATGTTATTATAATATTCAAGACGAGATTCATGTTATTAATGAGTTAATATTTAAGGGTAATAAATAATTAGTACCTCAGTCTATGAGAAAAGAAATGTTGAATAAAATTCATGAAGGACATCAAGGAATAAAGAAATGTCTAAGATTAGCAAGAGATTCTTTATTTTGGCCTAGTATTTCTGTAGATATAAAAAATTTAATTAAAGGAAAACAATCACTTTGTTTGTCACCACGATTTATTGATTTAATTTTTATTTACCGACCGGTTTCGCTTAATACAAGCATCATCAGGGTATAAATTAAAAATTAACAGTTTTAATTTATACCCTGATGATGCTTGTATTAAGCGAAACCGGTCGGTAAATAAAAATTAAATCAATAAATCGTGGTTACAAACAAAGTGATTGTTTTCCTTTAATTAATATGTCAAACCACAAAGTGACTGCTTTCTACCAAAATATAAAAAAATTAATTGAGCAATGTCATATATGCAATAAATTTAAAGTTTCAAATCAGAAGGAACCACTGATAACTTATGAAATGAATAAGTTTCCATGGCAACAAGTAGGTATTGATTTAATGTATTTTGATAATCAAACATACCTTATTGTAACAGATTATTATTCAAAGTATATAGAAACTGCTTTTCTCAATAATAATTCCACTGCAAAAAATGTAATAATTCACTTAAAGTCTGTTTTTGCACATCATGGAATACCAATGTCTTTAGTGTCTGATGGAGGTCCTCCTTTTCAATCGATTGAAATTAAATCATTTTTATACGATTGGGACATAGAACATGTAGTTACTAGTCCATATCATTCACAGTCTAATGGTCAGGCAGAGAGTTCTGTTAGAATTATAAAAAACATTCTTAAAAAATCTAAAGAAACAAATACATATCATTATATAGCTTGATTACATTATAGAAACACACCCAAAGCTAATTTGCCGTCACCTGCTCAATTATTAATGTCCAGAACTTTGAGAATGAATATTCCCTTAGCTAAAATTAAATTAAAACCAAAGGTTGTAAGATTTTCTGATTACAGAAAGTGTATTGAAAAAAATAATGCAAAAAATTCCAAATATTATAATGTGAATGCAAAACCCATGTCTATATTACAAACAGGAGATAATGTATTTTTTTAAGAAAAATCCCAAAAGTACTTGGTTACCAGCTATGGTCAAAGAAAAATTAAAATGTAATAGGTCCTATATTATTCAAGATTATTATGGTAACACGTACAGACGAAATAGAATTCACTTAAAACTGAGATATAATGCAAACGTTAATAATGATCATCTGTCCATGCAATCTAATCCGGCACTTGAAGAGGCAAAAGCTGGAGATGAGAGACAGGTGGGAGAAAATAACATTAATAACCCTTACATTACCAGATATGGAAGAGTTGTCAAACCACTGGATAGGTATAATGTGTAATGTTAATTTAATTAAAATTTTATTGTATTGTATAAATAAAGGGGATGTCACATCACTATTGTTGTATGTTGCACATCACTAGTGATGAACTACTTATAATTATTGTCATCTGTGGTCTATTGAGAACTAATGTCAATGGTGTAAACACCTCTTCAATAAAAAGTCTATAATAAAATAATAACAGTGTTTTCCATATCAAATACATAACTTAACATAGCGATAATCACCAAAGGTAGCGAACCACTTGGGGTGACCTATGGCAGAGGTGTAGGTTATCCAAGAAAGGTTCCCGGGACGGTGGTACCCATTCCGGCCTCCCAAATTGAAATGACTTATAATTAAGTAACGTTCCTATATGTTGTTTAACATACATCTGATATTTTGTGAATATAAATATTTTGTGTCCATTTTTGCTTCTGACAAATAATCTTGGAATATACAAAATAATAAAATGAAACAATGCAGCATAATTTTCTGTGATTTATTAATTTCAAATTTGGAATTCCAATCGAATAACTTAATTATATATTTCTAAAGGACTTAACTTAAAAATTATTATAAGCAATAATTTTCAGCCTGAAACACTCATCAACATTGAAAAATCTTCCGAGAAAAGATACTTGCCGCCAACGGGACTTGAACCCGTTTCCTTCTGATTGCCGGTCAGCTGCTCTTGACCACTGAGCTATGGGGACTTATCAAATACCCGGGCTTATCAAATATTCAGGCTGATAATTATTGCTTACAATAATTGTCACCCTTTGTGCTATGCATAAAAATCTTTTCTAAACGTTAGTTTATAAATTAAAAATAATAAGGTGGTGGTGTAACAGCGCGGTATAGTCAAAGAACCAAGGATATTTGTTCTATTGCTGTTCGAAAAAAGAGTTAAGCACACATTATTGGTTCAATCTTTGTGTATTTGTAAAAGCGTAATTTTTTTATAAATAATATAAAGTAAAGGGACTTTAAATTCTTTAACCCTATATTTTGTTATGATAAACACACCGGTTAATGTTAAAATAACAATTTACCTAAGTGGTTTTTGTCATTATGTTCCTGTGAAATAAATGTTTTTAATTTGCTATGTTAACTATTTCCACTCATAAAAGTCAATTTTATTCTAAAAGTTATCACTGAAAATCGATACCTATAAAAAATAAATTTCGCAAAAATGTTAAAATATACGATTATTTAAAAGATACTAGTGGGCAGTTCACACCGGTAGAAGCGAAACCTTCAGAAAATTAAAGCAGGTAAGAGTCGGAAGGCTACGAAGCACCGCGTAAAAAGGGGACCGATTATTCTAATACATTCTCTATAAATGCTATAGATGCAAGTGTTTGTCTCTTTTTAGTGCGCTTTTTCGTTTCATCCAGTTTCAAATCACAACGGTGCTAAAGAAGTTTTCACTTCAAAGTAATAATAACATAATTTTTTTCGTGGTTTGCTTATTGTTCTTTTTAGTGTTGCTTTCTCGTTTCATCCAGTTTCTAATCACAACGGTGCTTAAGAAGTTTTCACTTCAAATTACTATATACAATTACCTATATCATTATTTTTTTCGTGGTTTGCTTATTGTTTTATTTTGGTGTCGTTTTTTCGTTTCATCCAGTTTCAAATCACAATGGTGCCAAAGATATTAGGATATAGATAGATTAGATAATATTTTTTTTTCGTGGTTTGCTTTCGCGTAAAACTGTAACAAAAATTTAAAATTCGAGTGTTCTTTAAGTATTGTATTTTAATTGTAATCTATTTCTCTATGCAACTAGTGTTAAAACCATTTTATCTGGTATTAACTTAGATCAGCAAACATAAAAAGCTCTTTACGATAGAGTATTTATGTAAATGTATTTAAAAAATGATAGTAGGTCGGTGTCAGCCCTTACTAGTACCTAGCGCATTCCACACGTGGCTTTCTGGAACAATGGTGCTATTCTGGAGGCTATCGTTACCCTAGGCGGTCGCTGTCACAGCCGCCCGCCTTGTTGGGCGTTTCAAATAAAATTTGATTATTTATTATGAATGATTATTTTTTTTAATATTTCAGTTTTAGGGCACAAAATCAATATTTTTTCTTACAATAAATTAATATAAGCCAAATAAAAAATATTCACCACAATATTTTTACAAAAAACCTGAAATAATTTCCAAATCCCGTAGACTGCCATAGAGTAACGATGAGTTACAAGACGGTTTGTCGATGGTATTTTTAACATGGTATGGGAAAGGTTAAACTTAAGTTTATCAAATGAGTAATTGGTTTTACCAAATAAATTTTCATTTTTTTTAGAAAATGTACTGTAATAAGGTCGATTCCGGGAGACAAACCTTCTTTCTTTTCTGAGGTTGTTTCAAATTTTGATAAATTATTTTGATTTTGTACATTTTCAATCGTTTGTGATTTCGGGTTAAAAGATTTATTGAAATTTTTCTCAAGATTTTTTTTTACATAAGCAAAAAAAGAATTAAAGATGTTTGCACATTGTTTAGGTTGAATATTAGCATATATGATTTTATTTTCATGTTCAATGTATTTTATTTTTACTGTTTTTTTAGTGTTATCCATGGCTAAGTTGACTGTTTTCCATATTTGTTTATTGTTATTGTCGGTAGAAAGTATTTTATTTTTGAAATAGTCTTCTTTATTTTTTTCGATACAGTTTGTTAATTTATTTTTAAATTTTTTATAAAAAGTGTATGCTTTTTCATTAAGAGGATTTTTCAATGCTGTTTTATAAAGTTTTTCTTTATTTCTAATTGATATTATAAGTCCTTGTGTTATCCAAGGCTTTTAATTTTTAGTTTAGATTTAATGCGGACTGTAGTTTCAGTAGTTGAATTTTTATGTGTTTAGACAATATATTTTCAAAGTTTTTTGAGCAAGTCGCGTTATCATAACTATTTAACACGTTGTTCCATTGTTCATTTCTTATTTTTTTGGATAAAATAAGTCATATTTGTGTAGGATTTTGTCTTTGTTAGATTAAATTTTTTATGTTTAATTTTGTTATCATAGAGAAGAATATATGCATGGTGGTCAGTTATATTCGTTTTCCAAACAATTGATTTCATTTTGTCGATATCTTTAATATTTATGTTAGTCCATATATGGTCTAAAGATGGCGTGTTATTTTTTATCTCCCTCGTATTTTTATTAATGCACGACATGAAGTTAAATTCAGTCATACAATTAATATATTCATTTTTGAAATTATTTTCTACGTTTTCATTAATGTTTGTATTGAAGTCTCCTGCAATAAAGCAAAGTTTATTACTAAATTTTCACAGTTTGTGTTTAAACTAATTTATAAATGACGTGTTCAGGATCTCAACTTCCGCTCTCCTGACAGAGCAATCCGGCGTGGTAACACCAGATTCCAACGGGAAGTGTGGCTGGAGTAACTCTTCACTAACAACTCCAGCTCTTGAATAATTGGTCTTTATTCACACAATAAAAAGACCCGTAGGGTAGCTCATGTACGGTGAGCCCAATGATGCTATCTCTCTCCGCGGTTTTATAACCCACATAAAGTGAAAACCTGGCAGCAGACATTTTTCCAAAAACGACCCGCCCAAGACGGATGGTAACAAGAGAAGAAGGAATTAAAATCCGTGGCAATACGAACTCGCCCTGGCAATTGCCAACACAAAAAAATGTTGCCACAACCATTAGGGTGACAATCACAAATATTAATATTTCAGTACCTGAAATCTTAACATATTCCCGCCCAAAAACGAGTATTAAGGAATAGTCGTTTTTTCATACAACAATATAAGAAGAGATTGCAACATTGGTACTCAGAATTTACCCAACGAGTTCACATACAAAAATAAACAATATTCAATATATGGATATCAAAATAATAACAAAAACCTTATAACTAAGTATATAACCCTATGTCAGACTTGACATTAAAAAATAAAGTTTAATAACGTAGAACCTTCTGGTGCGCTGCACCCACTTATGAGAAAATAGTTTAACACTTGGCACTGATGAGCCTGACGGCACTTTGATTTACACATCACATCACTTTTAGCGTTGTAATTGGTTCTTAATCCAGGTTGGAGGAAGGATCCTCCATGGGAAGTAGACAGAGCTGTGTCACGGCTCTTTTGGTGACACCTCTGGCCGTCCTCAAGGAGACGACGCGAACGCGTCCGTCTTGGCCAGGGTGGATCTCCGTCACTCGCACCATCCTCCAGTACTGCGGAGGTAGTTGGTTGTCTTTGATGATGACCATGTCACCAGGCTGTAAACTGCGTTGACGTCCTTCTTGCCATTTGACTCGGTTCTGCAATTCTGCTAGGTATTCCCGGCTCCATCTGTGCCAAAAGATTGAACAACGGTAGACATCTTTTGGTAAATATTAAGCCTGTCTGTAGGCAGATGGTGGATATCAAGCTCAGGCAATGCTAACAGGTTGTCGCCAATAAGGAAGTGTGACGGAGTGAGTGCGTTTAAGTCATTTGGATCTGATGTTAATGGAGTCAGAGGACGGGAATTTAAACAAGCCTCAATCTGTATTAGTATGGTATTCATGCCTTCGTATGTCAAAACAGTTGACCACATTGCTTTTTTTAAATGTAATTTGGTCATTTTAACTGCACTTTTCCAAAGTCCCCCGTGATGCGGTGAGCGGGGAGGCAAAAAACTCCAGCTAATATTCTGCTGGGCCAAAAAATTATGGATTTCTTTATCAGATGCCTTCAAAAAATCAAATAGTTCAGTAAGTTCCCTAAAACTACCTGTTAAGTTAGTTCCATTATCAGTAAAGAGTCGTGAGGGTTTACCCCTCCTAGCTATAAATCTTTTCAATCCATTCATAAATGCCATTGAAGTTAAATTAGTCACTAATTCTAGGTGAATTGCCTTCGTTGAAAAACAAATAAATAAACATATGTAAGATTTTACACTCTTAGCATTTCTGGTTAAACCAGACTTAATTAAAATTGGACCTGCAAAATCTATGCCGGTTACATAAAATGGTCTTTGGATTCGGAATCGGTCAGCAGGAAGGTCACCCATGAGCTGGCGACACTCGCGCGGACGGACTCGGAAACATACAATACATTTATGCAGTGCTCGCTTCACTGCGTTTTTACCATATATTGGCCAAAAACGTAAACTCAGTAATGCGAGCAGAGCATTACATCCTAAATGTAAATTCTCATAATGCAGATGGGTTATTATTAAGTCAGTCAACTTATGATTTTGTGGTAACAAAATTGGATGTTTTTGAGAGAGCGAGGTAATATCGGATTGTGATAGTCGACCTCCAACACTCAACAACCCATCCTGCATAAAAGGATTTAGTGCCTTTACCTTGCTCCACCTAGATACAAATCTTCCATTACTCACAGACGCTATTACATCATGAAATGCGAATCGCTGAGCGTTCAAAATCAATACATGCATGGCATGTTCCAGTTCGATTACAGAAAGCTCGTCGACCCGCATCGGTCTTCGTTTAGAACAGTTATGTATGAAACGTAACATATAAGCAACTACGCGCCTCAGTCGTCTTAATGAAGAATAATTATTAAATATTTCCCAATCGACAGGACTACTAGTAACCAAAACTATCCTCGCCGTTTCTGGCAACTCCGTGGGAGTATCAAATGTAGAACGTGGCCACTTATCCTCGTCGGACGTGAGCCATGGTGGTCCTGACCACCATAATGAAGATGTTTTCAACTGCTGAGATGTTATTCCTCTGGAAATTATGTCAACTGGGTTTTCAGTTGAACAAATGTGACGCCATATAGCGCCATCACCTTCACGTTGTATTTCTGATACGCGGTTAGCAACAAAAGTAGTCCAACGGTACGGTTCTCCTGCAATCCAAGCCAATGTTATTGACGAATCACACCACAAAGTGGTGTCAACAGTTACTTGGAGAGCTGCCGTCACCCGCTTCATTAATTTAACTAATAATTGTGCTCCACATAACTCAAGACGTGGTAACGATAAATTTTTTAGTGGGGCTACACGAGATTTAGCGCATATTAACTGTGATTGGTGAATGCCGTGTTCATCGGTAGATCTTAAATACAGACAAGCGCCATATGCTCCTTGAGATGCATCGCAAAAACCGTGTAAGCTAAAAGTTTTTTTATTAAAGCAGAAAATTTTCCTCGGTACCCGAATATGATTTGCTTTACTGAGACTCAGCGTGTAAGTCTGCCAGGCCAATAAAAGGTCATTGGGTAGCTTGTCATCCCAGGATGTTTTTAGCTTCCATAATCTTTGCATAATTATCTTACCGACAATGATTACTGGGCCTACCAGTCCTAAAGGGTCAAACACTTTTGACATAAATGATAAAACTTGACGTTTTGTTACTTCTAACTTTGCGTCTATGCTTTCTACCTGATAGGTAAACTCATCAAGTTTGGTGTCCCATATTAATCCGAGAATCTTAGCTTCATTGGATTCATTTGGCAATAATTCTAAATTATCTTTAGAATCATTAATCGAGGACGCATTAGATCTCCATTTTCTAATCTCCATGCCTGCTGTAGCAAGCGCATTAATGATTTGTGATTTAAGCAAGTGACAAGTATCAATGGAGTCACTACCAGAAAGAAAATCATCTACATAAAAAATTTCCTTAAGGGATTTACTAGCTAATGGATGAGTAAATGAAACGTCATTACCTAGCTGATGCAGACAACGTATTGCTAAATAAGGCGAAGGAGCCAAACCATATGTCACCGTGTTTAGCGTATAGTGTTTCGAACAATCCTCCGCATCCTTTCTCCATAATATACGTTGGTAATTTCTGTGTTCCGGGTTGATATTAATTTGGCGGTACATCTTTGCAATATCTGCGGTGACTGCATATTGATGTTTTCTGAAAAATACCAAGTGACAAAATATATCATTTTGAATGGTGGGCCCAATCATTAGAGCGCGATTCAAAGAAATCCCTAGAGCGGGTTTAGCCGACCCGTCAAAAACAACACGAATTTTAGTAGTTGTGCTTGATTCTTTAAATACAGCGTGATGTGGTAAATAATAAGTAGTTTCATCGCGTTTTGGAGGTTCACATTCAGTCATGTGACCTAATACAAGATACTCATCAATAAATTCCGAGTATTGTTCCTTTAAACTAGGTTGTCTTAAGAATTTTCTTTCCATTGACACTAATCTACCTTTAGCAATACTAAATGAATCTCCTAATTGAGATAGGTTAGATTTAAATGGTAAGTTGACTACAAATCTACCATTTGCATCGCGTTTATGCGTGCCTTTGAAAATCTTTTCACATTCACTATCTTCCAGAGAGTGATGCTTACTATTTTCAGTTTCTTCAACCTTCCAAAACCTTTCTATTTGATTCTGCAAAGAATTTAATGAAATATGACAAACTTTAACTGGCCTCGTATTATGACGCCTCTGTACAGCTCCTAATATTATCCAGCCTAGCTCCGTTCGATGCAATGTAGGTTTATCCTTTCCTAACTGTATCTGATCCGTACGAACCACCTGCCAGAATATCTCTGCTCCGATCAGCATATCAATAGAAGCTGGCTGGTAAAACTGCGGATCAGCTAACTGGATACCGTCTGGAATGTTCAACATTTTTGGATTAATCAAGGTCTGCGGAAGATTGCAAGAAATCTCATCTAATACCAAACAAGATATTTCATCCAGGTATTGAGAACATAATGATTTAAATTTAATGTCAACTGTTTCCTTTACATGAATTAAATTTTTATGCAAACCTGAAACAGGTATATTCAACTTTGTACAATGCAAATTAAATCTTTTACAAGTATCCTTTGTAATAAAATTAGACATTGAACCCGAATCCAAAAGTGCGCGTATTTTGTGTGTTCCACCATACGCGTCTTCTATTTTTACTATTACGGTAGATAGTAAAATTTCCTGCCCGTTCATGTCACTATGACATGTTAAATTTACTGGTGCCTCTGACTGACCCTTGCCAGCTGAAGTACCCGCTTGTACATTATCAGTATTGGTATGTAACAGAGTGTGATGTTTTCGATCACAAACACTGCATTTTTCCTTCCACCTGCACACCTTTGAAGGGTGCCCCGGTTTTAGGCAGTTATAACATAAATTGTTCTCTGATACGAGCTTTCTTCGTGCCGCTGGTTCTTTGTTAACAAATATTTTGCACGAATAAATGAAATGACTGTCATTACACAGCATACAATTAACGTTGCTCGACGCTAACATAACCTTGTTTGTAGAATTCCTTTCCTTAAAATTAAAAAAAAACCTTGGTTTTGTTGCAACTGGTTCCGATTTCTGTTGCATTCCACCAATGTCACCTTGGATAGTTTCCAGGATCTGAGACCTTTGTGAAATAAAATTGCTAAACTGCACGAATGTAGGATAAACTTTGTCGCACTCTATTGATTCCCAAAGGCTACGTGTGTGATTATCTAACTTTGAGGTTAGAATATGTATGATTAATGTATCCCAATGTTCTGTTGGTTGCTTTGAGTTGTGTAAAGCTCTCAAATGAATGTTTGCTTGATCAATTAAATTCCGTAATTCATGATGATTCTGTCGTTTTAACGGTGTAAAATTAAATAAGAAATTCAAATGTCTATTTGCTATAAGTCGGAAATTTTCGTATCTCGAAATAAGCATTGTCCAAGCTGCACTATAATTATCCCCGGTTATTTCTAGAGAACTAATCAAATCAAGTGCCTCTCCGGACACATAACTAATAAGGTAATGAAATTTCTGAACATTATTTAATTTACTGTTATCATGAATTAAGGCAATGAACGAATTTTTAAAAGTCAGCTATTTATGGTTGTCACCTGAAAACACTGGTATAGAGATTGGTGGTAAATTTACTGAGATATTTGGGACATTTTCAATCTTCTTAAATTTTGATAACATTTCCTGTCCTAATGCAATTATATTAAAATATGTACCTTCAAAATTATCCCTCGCGTCATTATCTTCTGATTTGTTCAATAAATCAATCTCCAGCTGAATTTTGGAGAATTCTATCAGAGAAGGCTTGATGGCGTCTAACCTCGATGACAATACGCCAGGTGTAATATCATTTTCGTTGCTTAAATAGGTTTCGAATCTCGTTAATGAACCTTTCAAAACCCCGCGCCGTTTAATCAACCTGTCGAGTTCCATTTTTTAACGAAATAACACTAACTTGATTTAAAAACTGAAAACACAATACGGCAATTTGACGCGGTTTGACGTAAACAAAAATGATTAATACTATAGATCATAGAGAACCCAATCACAATACTACGGCATACAAAGACGAAACTTGCAAACGCGTGGCTAGAAATGTCGGTAGGCAAAAGCAAAGTTATTCGGCAGACTGAATACAAAAATAAAAATTATTATCACCAACAAATTTATGCTATATTGAAAGCATCTGGGCCCTTAGTCAATAAAATTCCGTTTCGGAAACCTAAAACCTGGCCGTTTGGCGAAACGGAACCCACTTGTCAGAAAATGCTAATATGTAATTCAGGGGGGTATAACTCCGATCCAAATTTTCAACCAAGTCCAAAGATAGATAATATCTATGACTTTGTGACGACACTGTCGCGCAATCTCTCTCCACCAATGGTGAACCTTTGACTTTTAACGGAAAAACTTTTGAATTTCTATGGTTTATTGCATCGTTGTCAACATGTCAACAGTTGTCAATCGTTGTTTATTTATGTTTGACTGACGTGTGCTGCAAACGGTTCCAGCGTAAACATTTGGATTATTTTTTTGTGAAATGTCTTCTAAATATCAGTGTTGTGTAAAAGGTTGTGTAGACGTACATTCAAGGCGGCATAGGTTTCCGTCCTGGGAAAACAAAGAGGATCTGTTTCGAGAATGGTCGATAAGAATCGGCAGACTCGAATATATTGATTACCCGATTTTGGGAACTGTCTCATATGTATGCGGATCTCATTTTGCTATCGAATGCAAAATCCGTAAGAATAAGGATGAATTAAAATGTAATTCATTACCCACGCTAAATCTTCCCGACATCCGAGAATATCCGGATTTTTCTCGCGCAAGGAGGACCCGTGGTCGGCAAAGTACAGGTGGGTAGCTCTCTTGGTTTATTGTTTTGTGTTCCTATGTCTTTTATCTTTACTAATTATATTTTCGTTTTTTAGACCGCATCCGTGTACCTAAAATAAGACCATGCAACACGAATTTTGATGTCGCCCAAGATCATAGTTACACATTAAAAGGTATAATTGTCTTCTATATTATATTATTATTATGCTTACACTTATTGATATCCCTTTAACAACTTCATATAATAAGGAAACTACTAATGCACTTGTATTATACATACTTATATCTATATCTTTCAGTGTCCAGGAGTGACGGATGTACAAATCCATTCCTCCCAAGGGTATTGGTTATCCATTAAATGATTCCCTGGGTGGCGGTACCCGTGCCCGCCTCTGAAATTTAAGCTTATTATGTTATGTAATATACACTTATTATTATACTCCTAAACGACCTTTCCTGATAATACATAATTATCCAAAAATATATAATAATCTAATATCGTATTTCATGTAAAAACCTTCAAGGCGTTAATACATAAAAATAAAATATTTAGTGAAAGTAAATAAGTCTGGTTCGCGAACGTTAAATAATGTGATAAATACATATTATATATATATATATATATTTCAGAGGGCAATGTCTCCGCTGCGCCCAGCAGTGTGCCCGCAGATGCCAGATGGATGGTGGAAGCGTGCAATGGTATACATCTGTTTTATATTATGTGAAAAGATATAATATCCTGTTTGGTTGACAAATGTTGGATAATGCGATGAATATATTTATTTCAGAAGGCGACATCTCCGCCGGTCCCAGCAGATTGGCCTTTGGTGCTCCATTGATGGCAGAGACTTACAAAGGTAAACATCTGTTTTATATTTCATGAAAAGATATAATATCCTGTTTGGTTGACAAATGTTGGATAATGCGATGAATGTATTTATTTCAGAAGGCGACATCTCGCCCGGTCCCAGCAGCTTGGCCGTTGGTACTCCATGGATGGCAGAGACTTGTAAAGGTAAACATCTGTTTCATATTTTGGGTAAAGATATAATATCCTGTTTGGTTGACAATTGTTGGATAATGCGATGAATATAATTATTTCAGAAGGCGACATCTCGCCCGGTCCCAGCAGCTTGGCCGTTGGTGCTCCATGGATGGCAGAGACTTGTAAAGGTAAACATCTGTTTCATATTTTGTGTAAAGATATAATATCCTGTTTGGTTGACAATTGTTGGATAATGCGATGAATATATTTATTTCAGAAGGCGACATCTCGCCCGGTCCCAGCAGCTTGGCCGTTGGTGCTCCATGGATGGCAGAGACTTGTAAAGGTAAACATCTGTGTCATATTTTGTGTAAAGATATAATTTCCTGTTTGGTTGACAAATGTTGGATAAAGCGATGAATATATTTATTTCAGAAGGCGACATCTCGCCCGGTCCCAGCAGCTTGGCCGTTGGTGCTCCATGGATGGCAGAGACTTGCAAAGGTAAACATCTGTTTTATATTTCTTGAAAAGATATAATATCCTGCTTGGTTGACAAATGTTGGATAATGCGATGAATATATTTATTTCAGAAGGCAACGTCTTCCCTGGTCTCAGCAGCTTGGCCGTTGGTGCTACATGGATGGGAGAGGCTCGCGAAGGTATAGATCTCTTTTATATTTCATGAAAAGATATAATATTCTATGTTCGCCAACGTTGAATAATGTGGTGAATATGTTTATTTCAGAGGGCAACGTCTCTGTACCCTTCAGTGTCCCTGTTGCTGCAGTCGCCACATGGAAAAAAGATGGTTCCTCGCGTAAGCATATTTTAGCTTTTTTGTTTGATCATCATTGTTTGATATCTTTGGTTTTGAATAATGTAATCATTGGCCTGAAAAATTGCTTTCTTCTAGGTAAAAGGATTTCTTGCTATGGGCCGATGTCAAAACTAACCCCAACAAAAAAAAAATGAAATTGGAGATTTTGGGGACCAGGCGAAGGTTACAATATCTCCAAAAGAAAATTTTCTCATTAAACCAACGCCTTCGAATGGCTACTCGGTATAGAAATAGAACCCGCTTGGAAGATTCTCTTTCAAATCTAAATCCGGTGCTCTTTAGATTCATAATGTCACAAAAAAAACTTAGCCCGCGTCATAAGAAAGGTCGAAGATACAGTCGCGCCGACAAATCTTTGGCACTGGCTGTCTATAAGAGTGGCCCTAAATGTTACCGATTTTTGTCAAAGCTTTTTGCGTTACTTACCTTCTCCTTTGACCCTGAAAAATGAGTTGGCTCTGATATCTCTTAAACCGGGGATTAATCAACACTTTTTTGACCATTTGAAGCTAAAAGCAGATTCTATGAAGGATAAACAAAAATTCTCCATTTTAATGTTTGATGAGATGAGTATTCTCCCTCATATTAACTTTAATGTGAAAAGTGGAAATATTGAAGGGTTAGAGGATAACGGTGATGCAAGAAGAAAAAAATTTGCTGATCATGCTCTAGTTTTAATGATTAAAGGCCTGACCGTTCCTTATAAGCAGCCAGTTTTTTATTCGTTTTCAGAAAGTGGAACTAATTATTTTGACTTGAAAGAAATTCTTCTAACTGTTTTAGGCAAATTGTTCAAGTGTGGTCTCAAGCCAGTTGCAACTGTGTGCGACCAAGGCACCGTTAACTGCAGGGTGGTGAAAGCCTTGCTTGAAGACACTCGAACAGGTTGCCTAAGGGATGAAATAGAATATAGGGGTGGATACTTCATGGTAAATGAAAATAAAAATTTTCCTTTGTTTGACGCGCCTCATCTTTTGAAGTGCGTGCGTAATAATCTTTTAGATAAGGACATGGTGTTTTATGAGGACGGTATGAAAAAATTAGCTTCATGGGATAATTTGATGACGGCTAACAAATTGTTACCGACTGAAATATTCAAGAGGATGTACCGGATAACAGATAGCCATGTAGTCCCAGAAAAAATAAAAAAAATGAAAGTAAAATTTGCTGCTCAAGTTTTTAGTGACCGAGTGTCTGCCGCACTGGAAGCACTGAATATTTTACGTCCAGATTCATTTAGTAAAAATCCATTGGATACTGCAAGAATTTTTAAATTTTTTGATGTATTATTCGATAGTGTCAATGGTACATCAATCCATCCCAAAGGAGGAAAAAAATATCGTGTGGCTTTATCGAATGCCTCCCCACACATTCAATTGTGGAACGAGTCGTTGAAGGTTATGAGCACGATGAAATATGTCCATCAGACAACGGGCGAAAATATCAGAACTTTAGCCCCAGTCTTAAAAAATTGGGTTTTTTCAATAAACGGTATAATTGAATTGTGGCGCTTCCTGCAAAACAAAAGCTTCAATTATTTAAAACTGCGGTATCTCAATCAAGACCCCGTAGAAAATTTTTTTGGGACAATTAGAAGCCGTGGTGTCCGAAACCCATCGGCTACCCTATTTATGGCTGCTTACAAGTCACTTATGATTTGTAATTTAGCATCCGCACGATCACCTGGTACCAATTGCGAAGCCGATGATTCTACAGTCCTTTTATCAAATGTGGCGAATTTTATATACCGTAATAATTCCACTTCTTCCACTTTAAATCCAAATTGTTCTTTTTTAACTATACCGGACATCGATGCCCGATTTGGAAAAATTTTTGATTCATTTTCTAGACAAACATTGAGTATCGACGCTTATGTGGCGGGATTTACGTTAAAGAAGATAACAAAAGATATCCGAGGGTGTGATGAATGCAAATCATCTTGCATCGGTGATCCATACGATTCCATGAATTCCTTAATTTTATCTAGAGAGTACCGCATCGCGGAAAGACTGTGTCTGAATTATCCATCAAAAAAGTTTGCTCTCAATCTTCTGGAAATTCATCATGTCGTCGAGTATGTACTAAATCACAATTGCGAAAATTTAAATCTTGTGCCCATTATTAATAAAACTATTGCCCAATATGTATGTTTTGATTGGATTCATTGTGAGGAACATAAAAACAAATTGATGAAAAAAATTATTAAAGTCACTGTGCCCTTCATAATTAATATTTGGTGTACGGACATCAATAAAAAATTATCTGGCAGAGATACTAGAGAATATAATGGACCAGATTCTATGAGGAAAATGGCAATACTACGACATTTAAAATATGCTAAATATAGGAAGAAATGGTTGTCCTAATTTAGTGTATTTTATTTGTCTAGTACGTTTTATTACATACTCGACATCATAATGAATATCTTTCAATATCTTCTTTCGTGTTTTTTTTTATACCGTGTATCTGTGTCATATTTCTTCCAAAAATGTTTAATATGTTATTCTCATTTTTCCTGTTTCTGTGTTATTACATTACACACCTTCTAAATGAGTTTTGTGCTACAAACTATATGGGTTTTCATTTAAAATGTTGAGCTATGAACACCAAGATATTTTTTCCTGTTTCTGTGTTTTTGTATCAAACACCTTCTAAATGATTTTTGTGCTACAAACCATATGGGTTTTCTATTTAAAATGTTGACCTATATACACCAAGATATTTTTTTCTTATTATATCAAACACCTTCTAATGATTTTTGTGCTACAAACCATATGGGTTTTCCATTAAAAATGTTGACCTATATACACCAAGATATTTATTTTATGTAGTTGGACTAAGTTATAGAATATACTTGATTGCAATTAATTCTGCTAAATTTGGTGAATTATAATTTTTTAATTATTATTTTTAATTTATAAACTAACGCTTAAGACAAGATTTTTATGCAAAGCACAAAGGGTAACAATTATTATAATCAATAATTATCAGCCTGAAACACTCATCTACATTGAAAAATCTTCCGAGAAAAGATACATGACGCCAACGGGACTTGAACCCGTGTCCTTCTGATTGCCGGTCGGATGCTCTTACCACTGAGCTATGGCGGCTTATCTAATACCCGCCAAATAATTCAATATATACTGGTGTTTCATTCAACAATTACTGATTATTACATTTTTCCACCTGAAAACAACCAACTTTATTTTTGTGAGGGAGGTATTGTTAGTACTAAATCAACCGCTAGATGGCGTTGAGACAAATTATGTATACATTTTTTGGTGAAATACTTTTAATTTGTTAAATATTGATTATTTTTTTTACTTTATAAACTAACGTTTAAGACAAGATTTTTATGCAAAGCACAAAGGGTAACAATTATTATAATCAATAATTATCAGCCTGAAACACTCATCTACATTGAAAAATCTTCCAAGAAAAGATACATGACGCCAACGGGACTTGAACCCGTGTCCTTCTGATTGCCGGTCGGATGCTCTGACCACTGAACTATGGCGGCTTATCTAATACCCGCCAAATAATTCAATATATACTGGTGTTTCATTCAACAATTACTGATTATTACATTTTTCCACCTGAAAACAACCAACTTTATTTTTGTGAGGGAGGTATTGTTAGTACTAAATCTCTCGCTAGGTGGCGTCGAGACATATTATGTCTACATTTTTTGGTGAAATACTTTTTACTTGTTAAATATTAATTATTTTTTTAAATTTATAAACTAACGTTTAAGACGATTATTTGGTGGGTATTAGATAAACCGCCATAGCTCAGTAGTCAGAGCATCCGACCGGCAATCAGAAGGACACGGGTCGAGTCCCGTTGGCGTCATGTACTTTTCTCAGAAGATTTTTCAATGTAGATGAGTGGTTCAGGCTGATAATTATTGATTACAATAATTATAATTTTTTATTCTGGTTTTTATTTAAATTTGATAGAGAATATGATAAATTTAGTTTTTTCAGTGTTTTGTGCTTATATTGTATATCATGTTTGTGTCTTATCTGCTTACGTGCGTGCATGAATAAAAAACCTAAACATGTAATTCAGAGTTTTTCATTTTTCTGTTACACCAGAGAAATGTCAAAATTCGATACTGTCGTAGGAGAAAGCTAAATCTTATTTGAAGTTCTTCCCCTTTTGAAGGGATTGAAATTTCAAGTAATTTTAGGTTATTTTTACGACAGTTGGTTTCTTCGTAGGGCAACGGGTTTCAATCTGACAAAGCTCTGTCCGGAGAAAATGAGCAGTAAATAAAAGTAAGCTCATTTTCTCAAGGCAGCGATCTGTCAGATCCAGCTCTGTTGCCTGGGGAACATTTTGACATTTAATTTAATTTTTAAAATAATATTTTAGGCGAATAAGTTGGGTAGGTACTGAAATATAATTATATTGTCTATGGTCGAGCCTTTTATTTGGTTTCCTCTATCCCCTTGTCGATGGTTTGTGTGACGACAGAGTCGCATATCGAATAAAAAGTCGTTAAATATAGGTATGTATATGGTCAAATAGCGTTGACACTTGGTCCATAGAAAAACCACGAAGTTATCAATCTAATGACTGGTTTATTTATGATGTAATTCGAGGTTTGCGGTTTGGTTTAGTCTGGCGTCGGATGCAGCCATGATGCAGCGTCGTAGTTTCAACTCTATATAAATCTGAGATTGTCTTTGGGCTACAAACGTCAAAACAAAAATCATTGAATGAAAACAAGTAAATGTCCGTTGGAACTTCAATTTTTTCCACGATGAACGTAAGTTATATGAATTTTGATTGCTTATGTTGTTTCCTAAGTTGTATAAATATTGTTTGTTTATGTTTTTAAACATATATCGTAAGATATCGCGAACTTTCCAGAAAGTATTTAGTTTATAAAGACTTTATAACCTCAAATTCACTTGAATGATTGATTTAAGAGTACGTAATTTTTATTTGTAGATTTCTTTGCAGTTAATGACAACTCAGTTAGGTATTGTGTATTTTTGATTTTGTCATAATACTGTGTCAGTATTATTCATTTACCATTTATGCCATGTGAAATAGGTGATTTTACCGTCCTCATAGCTTATTAATAAGATGGCGTGTATTTAATAAATGCTTAAATAAATACTTGCAATAGGTAGAAAATTCAACCAACTTATCGAATATATAATTTTTATTAACTCATTGTGTTCTTTATGCAATTGATTTTCTTGTGTAGAAAGATCTTACTTAGCCGGAATGGCCATAGTACCTTAGTTATATAAAACATTTATAAAAATTATTATTCTTCTTTGTAGACAAAAAGGGCAACGCCCGAACAGGTGGAATGCTTGGTGACATGGATGAGGGAGAGACCATCCATGGCATCAGGCATTCATGACGGGAAGGAGGGTCGCCTGCAAAACAGGCAGCACTGGGAGGCTTTAGCCGACAGGCTAAATGCCATTGGGTTTGGAGCTCGCAAGACTGGCGAGAAATGGGAGCAAGTATGTACATCTTATAATAAACATTACTGAACCTAAAACAAACACCTTACTCAAAATAATCTATTTTACCGGTGTCTGAATAGTAGTTTGACCATTTATCAATTGTTTCAGTCATGGAAGGACCTTAAATCTAACACGAAGAAGGCGTCGCGGCTGCGAGTTGAGATGTGCCAGACGGGAGGGGGTCGAGCAAACTGCCACCTCTCTCCCAAATGGATGAAAACATCCTTGCCATAATGGGGAGAGAGGGGGTTGACGGATTGGACGGAGGGGAGACTCCGTTTGTATGTTTATTTGTATATTCATGCACAATTATATTTTAATATGGGTGCTGAAAAGCTTATAGGAAATTTCTAATGTTTTTGCAGATAAGAATCGTTTGTCGGCCTCAGACTCCGCCTGCAGCACTTGGTCCGGAGGAGCTGTACGAGGAGAGTCTCCCGGCAACGCTAGAACCGGTGTACGTGGAGATTCCCCCGGCAACGCCTGGGCCGTCTGGCACCAAGCGAAAACCCCAGCAGAGTCTCCCGGCAACACTAGAACCGGCGTTGCACATGGAGATTACCCCGGCAACGCCTAAGCGGAAGGCCACAACGCAATCTGGTAAAGGACTGTGTAAGTATTTACACTGAAATATCTTAGGTTTTGTGGAAATGATGCAATGAAAAGAATAAGAATCGTATTTAACCAATATATTTATAAAAAATCACATAAAATATTTCATTTTCAGTTAATAAAAAATCCACTGACCGCTTCATGGTTCAAGGCGAGCAGAAGCTTCTTTTGAGAGAAAAGAAGCTTCTGCTCGCCGAGAAGAATAATGAACTGTTGCAGGCACTTCTGATACAAACCGCCGCACAGAGAGAAGAAGACCGGCGGTTTAGAGAAAATGTGTTAGCTTTGGTAGAGAAGATATTCGCAGAGGTTTTAAAACGGATATGTAAGTTATGATTTATTGTATATTTATATCCACAATATGGCCATTGAAGCTCAAATGCCAGAACCAGAGGATCTGATTATTGTAGTTGATTTTAGAAAGATGGTGGCATGGATGAGCGCTAATGATTAAATTTGGTGATTGAGAGTTTGAACAAGCTCACGTTGAGTGAGCCGACCTTGCGTAAGCAGATCTTCGGGTTGATCGATAATATTAACCACTTCTGCAGGATCATCTTCAATAATCGCATCTTCTGTTTCTGGCATGTGGGCTTCAACAGCTATGTTGTGAAGAACAGCACACGCATTAGATATCTTTAGTGCCATTTTTGGTGTGTAATGCAAAACATGATGCTTCAATAAACAGCGCCATCTTGCTTTTAACACCCCAAAACAACGTTCAATGCAATTTTGCACTCTGCATTGCATCTTAGTATAATTTTCTTCTGGTGATCCCGGTAACGCATTTAAAGTGGGAGTCATCATCACGGTATAAAATCTGAAATATATACAATTTTGATTATTAAAATAGATATCGGTAGCTATTGAACTATCAATATAGTTTTTAGAGTTCAGTTTTCTTTTGGTTTCAGGACAACAACAAGAGGAGAGCGGCGTTTGCTGAGCGGAAAATTTACTATCCCCTTGGACCCATTAGCTTGAAAACAAGCCACCTACAACACGGCCAGACATATATAATGGCGGTATGAGGCGTCCCTAAGTTATTATTATTTATTAAGTTCATTCCCCGTCGTAGTATTCCCCATCTAAATCTGTATTAGTATGTCCTAAACTGTGGTCCTAACGGTATAACTGTGTTCCCCTACCCACATATCGATTTCCTATCGGCCATATTCTAGTGGCGCTACAAACTTAAATCTTCTCTCCTGTACGCGTTAATGAAACTTTAATTGTACATTCCTAGACGGTTTCAATTGTTGTTCCAACTGAAAAGTCCCTGCTCCGCTTTCCAATGGCTGGGCCCTATGCATAATCGTGGTGATACAATCTGTTGTTAGTAAACACAACCTTGTACCAAGGTTGGCTAGCATAAAGATGACAAAGGGATAGAATGGGGATTATGAAAGGAAATTTTTGCAAGCTAGTGTTGGCTCCTCCACTTACCAAGCTTACTGGGTGGCCAGCTCTCCGAACACCATCATCCGCCCAATGCAGAGAACGAGGGCGCCTTCGAGCTTTTCCCAATCAGCCCCAACACCTGACACTTCCGGGAAGACTACTTTACTGATTCTAGAAGGGGTATTCCATTTCGTCCCTTGTCAAGACTCTATTCGCGTACAAGTGGCGTACAGCTTGTGATAGACAGATCCATCCTTCTACGTGACCGGTCTTAGCGTGTACACTCCACCTCCAGGAGCTGACATAATCCTCACTTTGTGAGCATTACGTTTGCTTCTGGGTCGACAGGACTAAAAAATGTGATGTTGCTGCAGGGTTCCGTCCCACAGATGTCCCACCTCTCCACACTACCTTGCAGGCAACGCGAGATGCTTTCAGCGATAGCGCCTCCGTCTGCGAACCAAGGTTCCTGCGTTCCTAAAACAAGGTCCATCACAACGCTTTGATCTCTTATTGCAAATACATTTACCATTTAGATAGTTTTGTTACTCTATGTGCCTCGAACCTAAATGTTTGTACTTTTCTAATAATGTTGTTATTTTGCTTTCATGTTGAAATTTCTCTGCGAGGATCGTGACTGTTATTCTAGACGCGATGGACACTACTCACTGACTTGCGTTGCCTAGGAAGCTGCGTTTAAAAATGTTCATGCCAGGCCGCTTCGACGTGATGATTTTGCTGTTTTTTTGTTATTTTATGTTAACTGTAAACTTTATAACTTATTGTATGTATGTAAACTGTACAACTTTTTGCCTAGGTTTTTAATGCCTAATCTCTATGTGAACAATGTTTTTTTTTTTGTAAAATTTATTGAGGGAATTCTTCGAAGGGTTTAAAGTCAAAAAACCTTCGTTACAACGGCGGAAAATACTTTCTTGAATTTTAACTTCCGGCCCCTGTACGATGATTTGCACCAGGTACTTGATATTTAATATTATTTGTTATATATATATATATAGTTAGCAACACACCGACGTGCCTTCATTGGCCCAGATTTCGGTGGGAGGGGAAGGGCAGGCAGCCGGAGGCTGGGAGAGCCCTCCGGTTCTATACATTATCCAATCATCCCTTTTATTATATTTTAGATTCAGTAAAATACAAAGTTCACATTGGGATTAAAGGCTTTTCCTATAAGCATCGAGTCATAAATAAATTAATAAGTCTTTAAATAGATCTTTTAATCATTACATAGTATAAAATGAAGTCGCTCAAAATGTATGTGCGCATAGATCTTTTAAACTACATAACGGATTTTCATGCGGTTTTCAAGAGGAAGGTTTATATGTATAATACATGCTTATTATAGTGGAGAAAAGCCGAGAAATTCAAATATTCAATTCAGGCAGCGGGCAGCTGGCAAGCGGATGGTATGGATTTTATAAAGGTTGGGTAATGGCGTTGTGTTTCATTAGCCACAGCAACGTGTGGCCGGGTCTGCTAGTTTATTATAACCCTGCCTGCATTTATTAGTCAGATAGTTGTCTTGAATCGACTCTGTCAACGAACTGTGAAGGCGAGACCCTGCCAATCGAGCTAGCTGGGGAGGCTTGTGAGTATAAAGTTCGTTTTGTAAGTATCTAAATTGAACATTTTGTTGTTATTCATTATTAATTTGCCTATAAATCAGTAATCAAGTGGTTCGATACCGTAATTACGTAACACTGTAAGTAACACAAATGTAGAAAGATAGAGGGTATGCTAAATGAGTTAGAACTGGATTTGATAGATCCCTCAACTCCCGTCTTCGGACACTCTCTTCCCTCAGTTCTTCCCTGAGCAAGGCTCTATTAAAAAAACGCAGGTGGATATACTCTCGCATTGTGGCTAACGTACCTACATAAATATACAAATTATTATTAAGATTGCAACAGACACTTACCTATTTGGTACATATTATAGTAAAGGTAAATACTTACCTAACTACCTACAAGCTTGAACCAGAAGATCTGATTATTTTAGAAAGACGGTGGCATGGATGGAGCGCTGATGATTAAATATGGTGATTGAGAGTTTGAACAAGCTCACGTTGAGTGAGCCGACCTTGCGTAAGCAGATCTTCGGGTTGATCGATAATATTAACCCCTTCTGCAGGATCATCTTCAATAATCGGATCTTCTGGTTCTGGCATGTGGGCTTCAACAGCTATGTTGTGAAGAACAGCACACGCGTTAGTTATCTTCATTGCAATTTTTGGTGTGTAATGCAAAACACGATGCTTCAATAAACAGCGCCATCTTCCCTTTAACACCCCAAAACACCGTTCAATGCAATTTCGCACTCTGCATTGCATCTTAGTATAATTTTCTTCTGGTGATCCCGGTAACGCATTCAAAATAGGAGTCATCATGCAGGGCCTTAATGGGAATGCTGAATCTCCTGAAACATATGGAACACACGCATACATTTAAACAAATACAATAAAACATTGTAGGTATACTGATCACTTTAAATATAAAAGAAGTTTACCCAAAAGCCAGAAAGTTTCTCGATTTCTAACTTCTTCCAATGGAGGTTTTATAGCCATCATCCGCCAAACATGGGCATCGTGTGACGCACCTCCGTATCTCGCACATATACCAATTATTTTAAGATTGGAGTCACAAATCTGCAATGTATATTAAGATAATATTACGTGATAGCTGTGTGATGATAATATATTATGTAAGTTAATTAAATATGTATGTTTTTAGCGAAATGCTTATTTACCATGAGAGCATTTAATGAATGGTAACCTTTTCGGTTGAAAAATGCCTCTTCGTGCACTTTTGGTTTGATTATGGCTATATGAGTTCCGTCGATGCAACCAATTACCCCTGGAAATTGGAATTTCTCATAAAATCTGAAACATGTACAATTTTTATAATTAAAACAGATGTAGATAAATCTATTAATATGGTTATAGAATTTAGTTTTTTTTTTATTGTTTCAAACACAGCAACACCCAACAACAAACAACTCTGTCTTGCACACACTCCTAGCCTCATTCACATTTATATGTCATTTCATGTAAAGGTATTATGCCCGTCTATGTGTGTGAAAAAAAAAGTAAAAATAAAATATATGAAATGAAAACATACCCTTGTTTTACTGAATTTCTTTCCTCCCGAGTACCTGGGAATATGATATGTCGGTCCATTATTTGGTTTAACGCTGACACAATTTCATTCATGTGTCGGCTGACTGATTTTTGGGAAAGACTTGAATGAAAATCATTTCCCACAATTTTTTGATATGACCCTGTCGCAAGAAACGACAGTGCCGTTAGAACCTTAAAAATATAATATATTTTAAGTATGTGTACAAATCAAATACATTAAAATATAAGAGAAGATAGGCAGAAAGAAACAATACAAACTAAATATAATGAGTACGAGCAATGAAAAAAAAAAGAATGTGATAAACCAGAAATAATTTTGTATTCACTTTAAGTTCCAAGGCAACTCCGGTAGTTCGCCTGCGTACAGGAAGAATTGGCCTCAACTCTTCACACAATATGGTAAATAGGTCCTGCGACAGCCGATAATTTGCTATGAAGAGTGAAGCGGGAATGTTCATGGGATTCGATAGATCTCTCAATTGTCTTCTTCGGAATGTTTCTTCTCTGAGTTCTTCTCTGAGAATGACTCTGTTCATGTACTCCAGGCGGAGATAACCTGGCATTGTGGCTGAACCTACAAAAATACACTAATTTTGAATAATATTGCAAGATTGGGTTCATACTATTGTAGTAAAGGTAAATATTTCCCTAACTCTGTACCCAACAAGCAAGGGCGGATCCAGCGCAATCCATATCTTCTTTCAAAAAACGAACAAGAAAATAGGGCAAAGAGTGTTCTCATATTTGGAATTTACAAAAAAAATTAGGTATAGCGGGACCGTATTAAACTACTATTTTTAACAGACTGTTTGCATTCAAATTCTATTCTCATTCAAGATAAAATTTCCAACAAAATGATCACTTTGCCGCGATTGAAGTAAACATAACCTATTTTTGTAGTAATTGTTGAAACGAAGTGATATTTCTATAAGCTGTGCCCAATATTGCGGCGGTTTGATTTACCAATTCGGTTGAGGAATCGTTTAAATCGAAATAAATCATATTATAACTTACCTTTTAAACAAAAAAAGATCAAACCCGTTCTCCGGTAACCCGTAAACCGGACGGCGAATGGACAAATTTGGTATACCAGAAACTCCAACTGACAGTTCGCCTTACGGACTACCTAAGTTTGTCAAAATGCAAGGACGTCGTGAGGCGTCGCTGATTTCCTGGTTTGTAGGTTTACCGTTTCCGTTTACGATTTGACAGAGACTACCAAAGTTGGCGAATCTGTCAAAATACGGGTATGTGACGTAGCTAAACCCGTAATTTTCATGAAACGGAGGTTTACAAAAATTAGTGACTAAGCCCACTGATTATGAACACCCGAATGTAATTCGATATAATCAATACGAAATAACGTGGCATCTACACAGATTTTTAGCTTTTTAAATGGAATTTGAAAGGACAATGAAAGGAAGGCTACAACCTGATTTTCTGTGCATGCGAGCGTCGTGATGAGGCTCGCTTGATCAATCCAATGATGGTGATGAGGACGCCGACAGGACCACTCCCGATGATGATGAGGCCTGACTGGGCCACTCCAAATAATGATCTTCCGTCTCAAATGGATCAATCCAAATAATGATCACCCAGCTTGAATGAATCAATCCAAATAATGATCACCCGGCTCGAATGGATCAATGTTCAGGATCTCAACTTCCGCTGTCCTGACAGAGCAATCCGGCGTGGTAACACCAGATTCCAACGGGAAGTGTGGCTGGAGTAACTCTTCACTAACAACTCCAGCTCTTGAATAATTGGTCTTTATTCACACAATAAAAAGACCCGTAGGGTAGCTCATGTACGGTGAGCCCAATGATGCTATCTCTCTCCGCGGTTTTATAACCCACATAAAGTGAAAACCTGGCAGCAGACGTTTTGCCAAAAACGACCCGCCCAAGACAGATGGTACCAAGAGAAGAAGGAATTAAAATCCGTGGCAATACGAACTCGCCCTGGCAATTGCCAACACAAAAAAATGTTGCCACAACCATTAGGGTGACAATCACAAATATTAATATTTCAGTACCTGAAATCTTAACAGACGAGATATTCGAACCGTGTGTTTTGTAAACAGCTATTATGTGGTAGTTTGTTTTGTCGAGTTTTAATTGTATATCAATACAGTTAATATCTAGAATTTTTTTTTTTTTTTTATAGCGACTAGGTATATGGAAAAATTTTTACATACAAAATGTTATGTGAAATTAAGTATAAAATATTGTATTTCTTAGTCCTCCTCACTAGGGGGTCCTGTGCCGAGGCGGACTTAAGTTATTTAAATATAGTTCATTTGTCTTCTATGTCGTTTTTAGCGTCTTCGCTAGGGTTTTCTCATTGACCTCTTTAAGCCATATTTTTATTTTTGATTTGTATTTAATTGGATTTTTTATTAGTTTTATGTCTTGGGGAAGGATGTTATTTTATTTTATTTTAAATACATAAACGGCTATACTGCCTTTTATAAATAAACATATAATAGAGTACAAAAGTAAGAAAAATAATATCATTACATAATAGTAGTTTTAAACTTTAAAGTAACATACAATTTTTTTGTGTATCACAACAAAAAATTACAAAAAAGAACAATGAAAAATATCACATTTCATTTCAACATGTCCATATTGCGCATATAAAGTTACATTATGAAAAAATAATTTTTGAGTGCATGTTTATATTGCGCTAATTTTAAGAAATAAATTTAATGTCGCCGATGTTAGCATATTCATTTCCCAAAATGTGTAATCGACTGATTGGTGAGTAATAATGTGATAATGTATGTGTGTTATTATAGTAGAACGATATTAATTATAGTTATGGAGTTTTGTTGCAAAGTATGTATAGTTTCTTTGTCCAAATGTGGTTTTATAACTTGAAATATTTTTTATATCATTTTTATTCGATCTAGTGTTAAGCATACACGGTCTAGTAGAGGTTTCATTATTTTTGAAGAGCTTCAATAATATATTTTTGCTTATATTTGTTGAACATTTGGTACTTCAAAGTTATTGAAGATTTCATTTGAAGCCGTTCTAATTGGTACTTTCAATATGGTCTTCATGATTCCTTTTTGAATCGTATTCAGGCTGTGTAGGTACGTATGTGCAGCAGATCCCCATCATATGATTCCATATTCAATTCGAGAATGACATAACGCTTAGTAGACCTTTTTAATATCCTTTTTATTTAACAAGTTTCTTAGATTTTTAAAGAAATATATAAGGCTTGTGAGTTTTTCCGTAATACCTTTGATGTGTAGGTCCCATCTAAGATTTTCGTCAATTATTACTCCGAGATATTTTATGTTTTGTGTGTTTTCGATGACGGGGCAGTAACATTGTATATTATTTCCATGGCATTCATGTAATGATATATATAGATGTATAGGATGTTCAGTTATTTTGACAATACTTAATTTATCGTGAATGTATATGACGAGACCACTATTTTAATTGATGTTTATTTTGGTTGTAACATAATTATATTCTGGTAAATGATAGGTGGGTGATTCGTCATTAGTAAAAGTTTCTGATAATATTATGATGTCAGGTTTTTTATTCAGATTGTTTAATTTTAGAATTAATTCTTTGTAAACCCAATCAAGCCCGGGAAAAAAATTATTTCTTTTAAAGATATTATTAATTTTTCAAAAATTTTTTTTACGCTTCTAATATTTTTATGACATTGAGTAAATCCTTTTTCAGTGCAAATAAAATAGAAATCTTTTATAGAGTGATATAAGTTTTCTTCAATACATAGATTTTTACCAAATGCGTTTCATAAAAAAATCATTAATTGAATTTACAGATAAGAGTTTGAGAAAATGAAAAATTACATTATTTATGCGCTCTTTAGCAATTTGAAGCATTTTTTGCCGGTAAAGGCATTTTATGCAATCCTTACGTATTTTAGGATCCTTTAATTCTTTCCTTAAAATATCTAAAAAGTACCTTTTTATCTTTTACTATACGGTTGTAAGTATGTAAGTAGGTACCGAATGGGTTGATAAAAAAAAAAAGTTTCTGTTTGTCTATTGTCTATGGTATTGTTAATCTGACGTTTCACTCGCTTCCGCCACACAATACTGTAGTTCCACGGCATTTATAAAGTAATGTTGTGTGTTAGTTATTTATACCCATGCGGGGACACGGCGTGATGGTTCATTAGTTATATTGTACAATTAAAAAAAAGGTAAATATCGGTTCGGACTGGCCACGCTTATTACGAATAATTTTTAGAAAAAAACTTTAGATTTGCCTTAATTACTATAAAAGGAAACTTTTTGGCTTTGGGGCGGCGGAAAATAATGCATTTTAATTTTCAATTGCATAAAACCAAAATTCGCTTCGCGACTGACACAGCGAAAATCCGCGGCCGTACATGTCACTGTGATGTTGGTATCCTTGATAAATTAACAAGAACTAATACGACTGTAGCCGACTTCGTGGGATAAGGCGCGTAATTATGAAATTTGTCTAGCGGGCTTGTTTGTGTAACATGGTTTGTGATACAAAAGAAAGTGCCCCTTTATAACGCCTACTCGCGTCAAGGCAAGAAAAACATCCCAGTTTTCAAGTGGCTTAGCGGCTACGCTAGGTTTGTGTAACATGGTTTGTGATTCGCGGTATTTCATGTAGGTATCCCACGAAGTCAGCTACAGTCCATAACAGTGACAGCTACGGCCGCGGATTTTCGCTGCGTCGGTTCGCGAAGAGAATTTTGGTTTTATGCAATTGAAAATTAAAATGCATTTTTTTCCGTCGCCCCAAAGCCAAAAAGTTTCCTTTTATAGTAATTAAGGTGAATCTAAAGTTTTTTTCTAAAAATTATTTCTAATATTTTTATGACATTGAGTAAATCCTTTTTCAGTGCAAATAAAATAGAAATCTTTTATAGAGTGATATAAGTTTTCTTCAATACATAGATTTTTACCAAATGCGTTTCATAAAAAAATCATTAATTGAATTTACAGATAAGAGTTTGAGAAAATGAAAAATTACATTATTTATGCGCTCTTTAGCAATTTGAAGCATTTTTTGCCGGTAAAGGCATTTTATGCAATCCTTACGTATTTTAGGATCCTTTAATTCTTTCCTTAAAATATCTAAAAAGTACCTTTTTATCTTTTACTATACGGTTGTAAGTATGTAAGTAGGTACCGAATGGGTTGATAAAAAAAAAAAAGTTTCTGTTTGTCTATTGTCTATGGTATTGTTAATCTGACGTTTCACTCGCTTCCGCCACACAATACTGTAGTTCCACGGCATTTATAAAGTAATGTTGTGTGTTAGTTATTTATACCCATGCGGGGACACGGCGTGATGGTTCATTAGTTATATTGTACAATTAAAAAAAAGGTAAATATCGGTTCGGACTGGCCACGCTTATTACGAATAATTTTTAGAAAAAAACTTTAGATTTGCCTTAATTACTATAAAGGGAAACTTTTTGGCTTTGGGGCGGCGGAAAATAATGCATTTTAATTTTCAATTGCATAAAACCAAAATTCGCTTCGCGACTGACACAGCGAAAATCCGCGGCCGTACATGTCACTGTGATGTTGGTATCCTTGATAAATTAACAAGAACTAATACGACTGTAGCCGACTTCGTGGGATAAGGCGCGTAATTATGAAATTTGTCTAGCGGGCTTGTTTGTGTAACATGGTTTGTGATACAAAAGAAAGTGCCCCTTTATAACGCCTACTCGCGTCAAGGCAAGAAAAACATCCCAGTTTTCAAGTGGCTTAGCGGCTACGCTAGGTTTGTGTAACATGGTTTGTGATTCGCGGTATTTCATGTAGGTATCCCACGAAGTCAGCTACAGTCCATAACAGTGACAGCTACGGCCGCGGATTTTCGCTGCGTCGGTTCGCGAAGAGAATTTTGGTTTTATGCAATTGAAAATTAAAATGCATTTTTTTCCGTCGCCCCAAAGCCAAAAAGTTTCCTTTTATAGTAATTAAGGTGAATCTAAAGTTTTTTTCTAAAAATTATTCGTAATAAGCGTGGCCAGTCCGAACCGATAATTACCAAAAAAAAAACTAAATAAACAATTCTTGCGTTTAATGTATACAGTTTGAGGTTAATTGAAAAAACATAATCTCTTTATCGGAACATTTTTCTTTGAATTTAAGCTTTTCTACTTTTCTACTGACGTTTCTTCACCACATTGGAACTGCTCGCCGCGCTTCATCTTACGTAAGTAGGTTAAACTGACTAATAAGACCTAAGCTCCTTTTAGGTGCCAGTTCATTATCAGAATATGTCGCATTACACTTTTCAACCCGTCAATTTGCGATGTAATATGTTGATATAGATAAAGGGTAGTATGTTCATTATATTATTACTCGAAACGATGCACTTAAACTTATTCTTATTATTAAATTCGGTAAATATTTATTTAATGAGGATATATTTACCTTGTAATTTTTTTCTTTTAATTTTTTAAGTGTGTATTGAGCGTGTCCTCAACAAAGACGTTATATACTGTAGACGTGGGGTAAAATTATTTATGCATTAAACCGCTTACTCGTTAATACGGAAAACTTTTTATCCAAACAGTTAGATTTAGCTTTAGTATTACGAAAAGTGAGTATTTATGTCGGGGGAGACCAAAAAACATGCAAAAAATATGCATTTAACATTTTAATTTTGTTAAAATTAATTCACTCGCACGGTAACGCCATGTTTATTCATTGTTTTTATTTTAACATTTCATCAATGCTGCCAATCATAGAAAAAATATTTTTGCGTAAAACAAAGTGAATGCATCATTGACAAGTTTGTACCAGTATTTATAACAGTAGAATATGGAAAGAAATGTATTAAAATAATTACACAAACCCGCTACACAAACCCTGCGTAGCCAAACAAATCATTCAAAACCTGGGATGTTTTTTAAAAGTATGATGAAAAGCGAGTTTATTTTAGAGAATTTATTTTATAAGATTGGTACTTCCGACAAATGTCATATTTGATTGTCTATTAGTTAAAAAAGGAACATTCCGTATTATCCGTGCATCAAACTTCGACAACACGAACGTTCCGTGTTATCCGTGAGGTGGACTAACTGCATATTTACCGAAATCTCAAAGTGGGAAGCCAAAAGCAAGGCAATTGCACTGGTCTCGATTTCTAGTATTTTAGTAGTAAACTGTCACTCGTTGAGTAAGGTCGTGTCTTACCAGTAGGAAAATTGCATTTAAAAAACGCCAAAATGCCCCCCTGTGTGATGACAAAAAGTTTCCATTCCACGGCAAACAGTAGTAAACGTGACGAAATAACATTTCAGTTATATGTACACACATATAACTGACAACATTTCTTGGGCACTGACTATGTAACAATTTCTATACATTTTTGTTTTGAAGCGTTTTATTTTTCAACGTAAATTTGTTACTTTAATTTTAATTTTTTTGCGACCGGTTTCGACACAGAAGTTGGAGTTGGAAAATTGGCTGCGGTGTGGAAGTAGCACATCCTTTGTGTACATGAATAACTTTTTGAATGAAGAAATTACTGAAAACAAAAGAGTGTTGCTTACGTGCCACATTATTTTGCGAGTATGTTAGACTATGCGGAGTCTATTTATATAACGTCATTGGTCCTCAATCGGTAAATATTTACCTTATTTTAAGTACTGTGAACAAGATTGTGAGAGTGATTGAATGGAGAATGCGAGTTAAAGGGATTGAAGAAGAATGGGAGTTAAAGGATTTGAAGAGACGCCAGCATTCTTGACTTTTTAATTACATAAAATACAAAGCTTGTCAAACTTTAGTTGGTTTTCTCATTTGTTTTGCAAATTTGTATCTTAGTAATTTAACAATATCAAAGTAGAGACTTTGAATATTATGTTTTAACAATTTTATGTAAGAAAGCATCTCTCAAAACGAGTTTTATTGTTTTTTTTATCTTAGTAATAAGTATTTATTTTTCTTTTTATATTACTTCTTTCTTAGAATTGCCCATTGCACCCACACAACGAAGGATAAATTTAATTATAAATCCTTTTTTTCTTTCATTGAACTTTAACACTTATAAATATTGGTACTTTTATATTTTCTTAATTACAACTTAATGTGGATCACAATTTTATGTCCAAAATTTTTCAACTGAGCTCTACGCGGTAGTCAATAAATCTCGTATCCCGAAAATCCCACTTCATCACATCGGAAGACAAAGGAGCCCAGCGCTATTTAATGACTTGCACGCTATGTCAGATTCATGAATCTGATAGAAATAATTTAATTCGGATCCACGAAAATATCTCCCTTTCTGCAGTGACAAATGTAGGAAAACACAAACGTGTAAAATTCGCAATTTTGTTAAATTTAAGTTACGACAATTAATCGAAGTTAAACAACAATTTTATGAAGATAATTGTTGTTTGGCTTTAAACCATTTTTATATATTATTTTTTTAATCCATTAAAAAACCTAATGTACATATTTGTTATGTATTTATGTAAATAACAATAAAATTTAAAATTAAAACTGATGATTACATTATAGCTACAGCTCTTTTACAGCCACTTGCAAATGGGAATAATTCATTAATCTCATGTATATTGACTTATTTCCACCATATAACAGAACGCTATTACAGAAGGCCATGGATCTTCCCAACCCAGAGAGTGCTTCCATCAAGGTGGAACCAGGCTCCCAGGAAGAGGGTGGAGGTGAAATGCAGTATACGGTTATAGATTTCGACCTCCAGGATGTAAAGAAGGAATGCTTGCAGTATTCAGAGACTACTCCGACAGACAGTAAGATGCATTGCGACAGTAAGAAAATGTTAACAGTTGCTTTCAGATATTTTGGAATGTTTCATAAACTTGTTCACGGCGTCACCTCTTGCCGTTAAATAGTTATTTTAAATACCTTCAGCCTGCCTTTAAATCAATGGGTGATATCACCTCTACGCGGTGAACTTTTTCATCTCGTGCTCGCTAACCAGTAATGCTTTTAAAATCTTTAATTAAACATATTTCACATGATTGATTTTACAATCCTTCTTCAAAAATGCATCCATCTTAAATATTCATGTAACTGAAGAAAAATTGTTTTCGGAGGATAGCGATATTATTAACACTATTCATTATTATGGGCTAGTTAAAACATTTCTCACGAAGCAGGCGGTGAAGAGAGGTGAAGTGTGTTTGAATTTTGTACTCAATTGTTTGATGTGTGCGACCCTAACATGCGCGTGTTATTAAATAACGCTTTGTTCGTTAACTTTTTTGTGCCAAATGCAATCTTATGTTTGGTATGTTTTTCAGGTCAAAATTTTTATTCTGTCTACCTTGTAAGTTAAATATATTTTTAAAATAAAACAATTTATGTTCGTCGCGTAAGATTTCTAAAACACAAAACAACAGCGCAATAATAATATAAAACTGGATCCAAATTTCAATGATTTTTTTTTTCTTCTGTTTGCTCTCCGTTCTAAAGTTGATAGAGATAATGGATTTTTCTTTTTGAGTCGCTTCAGGAGACCTTTTTATTTTTAAATTTGCCTTGAACCATTTCAAAATTTCCGTCTCTACGTGATTTATCAGTGCTATCCTTAATCGTTAATATTTTAATTAAATTTTATAATAAAAAACAATTACCTTTCATTAAGGAGAGGTAAGACGGTTATGTTGAATGTAAAACGCTGTTAAATTAACGTGTGGTTTTGTTTGTTTTTCCAGGTATTATTTTGGAGACCGTTCCCGTGAAGGCAGAACCAGGACCCCGAGAAAAATGTGGAAGGAAAATTCCTTATACGGAAATTGACATAGATCTCCCGGACGTTAAAACAGAATGCTTAGAACGCTCTGAAAGAATAACCATGACAGCAGGTAAGAACGAATTTCGTTTGTAAAAATGAAATATTTTTGGGGCGTCTGAATTTTTGCGTTTTTAATTTACTGTACTAACACTTGATCTGTATTGTCTTTCAGACTTATTGAAAAACCCGAAGACGCATCCTGGGGAAAAACGATTCTCTTGTCCCCATTGTAACTACTCATGCCCGGGCAAGTCATCACTAGAACTGCACAAGCGCTCACATACTGTAAACAAACTTTTTTCATGTTCCGAGTGCAACAATTCCTATTCTTATAAAATACATTTGAACCGACACATGCTGACTCACAGTGGTGTAAAATGTTTTTCATGTTCCGCCTGCGGCTCTTCTTTTTCTCGAAAGGAACATTTGAGGGATCACATGATGACTCACAGCGGAGAAAAACCTTTTTCATGTTCCGTCTGCAGCTATTCATTTTCTCAAAATAGTAGTTTGAAGAGACACATGCTGACTCACACTGGAGAAAAACCTTTTTCATGTACTGCCTGTAGCTATTCTTTTTCATTAAAAAGTAATTTGAAGACTCACATGCTGACTCACAGCGGGGAAAAACCTTTTTCATGTACCGCCTGCAGCTATTCATTTTTTCAAAAGAGTCATTTGAAGAGGCACATGCTGACTCACAGCGGAGAAAAATCTTTTGCTTGTTCCGCCTGTAGCTATTCGTGTTCGGTAAAGGATAGTTTGAAGATTCACATGCTGACTCACAGCGGAGAAAAACCTTTTTCATGTTCCGTCTGCAGCTATTCGTTTTCACAAAATAGTCATTTGAAGAGACACATGCTGACTCACACTGGAGAAAAACCTTTTTCATGTTTGGCCTGTACCTCTTCATTTCCTCAAAAGAGTAGTTTGAAGATTCACATGCTGACTCACAACGGAGAAAAACCTTTTTCATGTACTGCCTGTAGCTATTCATCTTCGTTAAGGGATAATTTGAAGAGTCACATGCTGACTCACAGCGGAGGAAAAACTTTTTTATGTTCCGCCTGTAACTATTCATCTTCTCGCAAGGGAAATTTAAAGAGACATATGCTGATTCACTGTAATTAATTGGGTCTTCGAAAGGAACATTTGAGGTCACACATGCTAACTCACAGTGGAGGAAAACCTTTTTCATGTTCGTGTGCAGATATTCATGTTTTCAAAATAGCCATTTGAAGAGACACATGCTGATTCACAGCGCACGTAGCGCACGAAAAATTCAATAATAAGTTTCTGTAGGCAATAGTTATTTATTCTGTTTAAAAATATCAGAATGGTAAAAGTGGATGAATTTTTTTTATCACATATCAAATTTTCAATTCCATATCGAAGAATATTTAAAGTGCACTTCAGTCAAGTATTAAATAACAGGGATAAAAAAAACATAACAGAATCTGGAATTTATAAACTAAATTGTGAAGGTTATGGATTGTATCAATACTTAAGTAAGATTTCGATGAGCTTTGAAATTAAGATAAAAGAGCGCGTGAGATGTTTGAGTAGTAATAGATTGTCGGAGTTTATCAGTTATTGGAGGCAAATGGTACTATTAATTATAATAATGAAAAAATGTTGTCACACTGTAATATTAATGGTTTTTATGAGTTTAAATATTATCAATATAGTTAAAAATCTTTTTAAATGTCCATTTCTTAAATTTGTTCCCATTGTATATTGGTTATTTTCGAAAGATTTTTTCCTCTAGGTGCCGCATTCTAACCACGATCCTAGAAGTCAAATCAACGCCTCAGTTCGTACTTGTCCAACAGACCATTAGAGAATTTTAGAGGAGGAGAAGGTTTTCTTTCATTATTTCAATGAAAAATTATAATAGGTGTTTCAAACAAAGCTATTTCCGTAAAGGAAAAGGTCTCATTAGTGTAAACAATTCTTAGTTAAATGATTACCTATCATTTCTTGTACTTTATTTTTAACTTTAAAGTGGAAATTGAACAAAAACTAAAATAATCTGTCTGACAAAGAACTGACAAAGGTTGAAAAAGAATTTGGACAAAAGAATACTGTTAGGATATCATAATGATGTCGTTAACTTGTTGTGTTCACTGAACTTATTGGTGGATGTTTGTCACCATAAAATTAAAATTTCAAAGAGAAATATTGGATTAATTCCACCAAACCACCAATTCAAGCAACCACCACAGGTTAATTATTGTAACCACTCGACCTTTGTATACTCTAAATCTCTTTGTACCTATTGTACGAACAGTAATTTATGTTCTTATAATTGAATCTTATATATAAAGAATATGTAACTATAATGTTGTTTAAAAATGCAAAGAAATATTTTACGAAGAATGACAGAATCTACAAGAAAAAAAAAATCATCGTAAAAGCATCTTGTATTTTCTTTCGCCGTGCAAAATATTTGTTGGAAATAATTATTTCAGACAGTTCTGTATTGTTTTTGAGGGAGCGGACTGCGGATAGGCAGAGACGGGAGATAAATGAAAGGCGTCAGTCGATGTAGTGAGTCAGTCTATATTGGGCTACGTAGCGGAGGTCGAAGCGGAGCGGAGTGACAGTGGTGCAGTGAGTATTGCTGCTGCGTTGCTGATGCGTCGTGATGGTCAGGAAGCTTTGGCGGTGAAGATCACAGGTCTTCAGGGAGCCGGCGTGTTGCTCTACACCGTGGCGGTGTAGAAGTGACCTTGGTCCAGGCGGTCGATCGACGTCGTTGACGGGATATGGCGGCTATGTGTCCTTTGAGTCGGAGCACACACGTGACGCAGGAAGGATCCTTGAGAGGCGATGAGGATGATATCTGGCAGCGGAACGTGATGGGTTTCGAATGCCAGAGAACGGGTTTCACCAATATAAACAACACGCGCGTGCTTGGTAGTTGATAGGTCGGGTGACATCTCATGTCGAGGCGCGAATGGGCCGGACAGGAGATGGTGATTGGAGATGGAGTCCTCGAAAGTGTTTTGAAGATGTTCCTGGAGTCACACTGGATATGCGTTAATCACATGATGCTGATTGCGCGGGTTGTAGCCCCGCGAGGGCTTCTACTTTGTTGCGGTACTGTACTGTTGTAATCACTGCCTGGTATGTATGTGTCGACCGGTGAATGGTTCGGTCGCTTGCTTTTATATGCGCGACCGGCAGAGTAGCTTGCGAGAACGCCAGGTAATGTTGCGAATTCACGCAAAGCGAAGAAAGTGCTCGATCGTTCTGCGGCCGTTGTATTGAGCAGTTTGTTCAGTTCACTTAACTACGGTGCGGCTGTATTATTTTTCATTCTTCATATTTTAGTTTGTTTATAAATTTTTATTTCAATTTAAGTACCTACGAAAAATTGTGTTTACATAAAGTGTTTTGGGAGGGCTTTCGCCCCATAATATTTTTTCTGGTTATCTACTGGGAATCATAAAGAACAAACAGTTAAAAAATTTTAAGTCTTACTGTCGAACGGACTTTAAACTGCTATTGTTGTTCTTAGGTTAATTTACATATTACTATTTCAATTGTGCTACATAAGTTATGTTTACGTATGATGTTTTGTGAGGTCTTTCGCCCCATAACGGTTTTTTTCCGGTTTTATACCAGCACAAAAAGAGTTTTTTTAAAGTGTACCATAACAAAAACAAAGTTAAGTGTTTATATTTACGCCAAGTGTCAAATTAGAACTGGGACGAACAATTTGTGCGACAAAACATGGGCTACCCTTTTATTATCTCCCTTTTAATCCTATTTGACTATAAATGGATCCAATAGTGTTTAATAAACAAAACAAAAAAATACATTTGTGGTTAATTATATTTTGAAACTTACCCACACCGGCGGGTTTTAGATCGATCATTTGCTTGGATTTTTTTTATTCTCTCTGGGAAGTACCTACTTATATAGAACTTCGTTTTTTATATCTAAAATGTCCTCCGTGGACTCCTCTGACGAGAAGGAGGTTGATCTCCATGATTTATCAAAGGAGGAAGTTATTGTTATTGCGCAGGCGAGAGGTAAAGAAATAAGAAAAGAGTCACAAAAGAGGCGAGAACCATCTCCGAGGTACCATGCGCTCACAGATAGTATGAGAGGCCATGAGGAATCCAGACGGTCTCCTTCACCATTTACTAGCATCCATGGCAGTTTACCAAGTTACCAGTTTTTAAAGGTCCACTTCAATGGATGGAATCACTCTCACTGGCACTGGTGACATGCCCGTCGCCGAACCAAGCAAAAAAGAAGCGTGGCAGGATTGAGGATCCGTTAATTTCAGGTGACGACTACAATACGGCAATCGAGGAGGACTATCTTGCCCCATTCTGGAGCCCTCTCTCAAAGATCTCCGACAAGGTATACGAGATGAAAAATAAAATGAAAAAGGAGGACCGTTTAGTTTGTACCGGTGAGTATTGATTTAATACGTAAGGAGCTTGCAAATCTGGCAATCGCTTGTGCCGCCGCCAACGCGAGAGCTGGCGCCTTTGCTGAGATTATCACAGCACAGAAGGGATTAGCTGCAAAATAGACGAACTCATTAAACGTCCGTCCCCTAAGGTTGAAGCTATTGAAAAAACGGTAAGTACAAAAACTTATGTGGGCGTAGCTGCTGGGACACCTCCCAGTGGTTCTATATTATTCGAGGGACTAGAGCGTGCGTTGCCTCCCCTGAGGCCAACAATTCTCTTTTACCCCACAACTCCTGAAGGCAAAACCTCTGAGGAGACCCAGAAGGTACTAACGTCTGTTCTTGATCCCAAAACCGACGGTTTCAAAGTCGTCAGGTCACGCAAGGTCAAGGGTTTTTTTTTTACATGAGTTCCACACAGGAGGCCCTGAGGAAAATAATTTCCCTCAGGGCCTATGTCATCTTCAGGGATGCTGTGTGGAGGGTTTTTTTTTAAGAAAGGGAGAGTTCTGGGAAGGAAAAGGGTTTAAGGGGTGGGTAGAAATCTAGGGTTCAGTATGTTCTGGTTATCCGCCTCCAAGACCTAGACAAACCTCACCCCATGAACCCGGGCAACCCTGCTAAATCACCACTTGGGTTGACCTATGGCAGAGGTGTTGGTTATCCAATAAAGGTTCCCGGGGCGGCAGTACCCATTCCCGCCTCCCAAATTGAGTGGGGGCTTTCTTTTGCGAACTGACAGCCATGGTCTCTATTTTCCAAGCGTCGTCGCTCGTAATCGCCGTCGAAAGTACGTCAGTTGGTCGACTTGGTTATTCTTGAGCTTGGTCGAAGGAAGATACTTAGACGCCAAACGCCAAAAGTCATTCCACACAACAACGAGTGGGGTAGACCAGTCGAAACGCGCAGCGAGTGGTAGGTTGTTAGCGTATCTATGCAATTAGCTGTAAAAATCTGGCATTATTTTTTCCCGCGCGAACCTTCGCACCCGCAAAGACATCGTCTATTTTTGTAAAGTCATTTTGCAATTTATTTTGGCTGATTTACCAGAGTTTTTGGCTGTGATTCACCACGTTGAGCAAGCTGAAGCAGCTGCTTTGAGACCTACACCAACGTTTCGTCAGAGGGTCGATTCCTTCGCCAATACGACCGACGAAGCCTTCGTAAGGAATTTTAGGCTCAACAAAGCCTTAGTGCGTCGGCTGGTAGTCCTTGGGTCTCCATTTATTCCACCCCCATCCCGTTCTTCAGGTATAGATGTCGAAACTAAGGTTAGTACAAAAATGATTTTAAAAAAATTTTTTGGTTTCACACGAAAATTAACTTGCTAATTAATCTGTTGCAACTTTGTTTTGCAGGTGTTAGCAGCATTAATTTTTTTTGCCACGGGGAGTTACCAGTTGCCCGTGGGTTGTAATCTGCACATTGCAATCTCGCAACCCTCCATGCACGTGCGCTGAATGAAGTGGTAAACGCCCTAAACAAACCCGAAATTTTCAACCGATGGGTAAAATTTCCCCCTAATATCCAGGTACTAAACCAGATAAGGAAGAAGTAAGTTTATTATTGGAACATTATGATTTATATCACATTTAATACAGCTTTTACACGCACATAGAATATTTTGTATTCCTAAATTTTTATATTTTATTAATAAATGAATTAATTACTGTACTTACTAAAGATCACATTTTGTACTTATTTGAAGATTGGCTATATCAATAATATTTGTTTACTATTGGTTTTTCGATAAATATAGATTCCCAGGGATTGTTGGGTGCATCGACTGCACTCACATAGCCATATTCCCGCCAAAGACGAGGGATCCCGTACATCCTGAATATATATATGTGAACAGAAAGGCGTATCACTCTATTAATATCCAACTGATTTGTGACTTGGATCTCCGAATCTTGCATGTGGTTGCACGTTTCCCTGGGAGCACTCATGATGCCTTTATCTGGAGGTCTGTGGAACCCTGTGGAGGTTCTGTGGAACCCTTGCTGAAGGAGCTGTATTGGAGGAGTCAATCCGGATATTATCTTCTGGGGGACTCTGGATACCCATTGCGGCCATGGTTAATGACCCAAATCGATAGGGCTGTACCTGGATCTCCTAAAGACCAATTCAATGCAAAACTAAGATCAATCAGGTCAACTGTTGAGAGATGTAACGGTGTTTTAAATGAGATCCCGTTGCCTTTTCAAAGATAAAGTTCTTCATTATGCTCCTGAAAAGGCGTCCAAAATTATCAATGCATGCATAGTGCTTCACAATATGTGTGTAGAAGATAAATTTGATCTTCCAGATTACCTGATTGATCACAATCTAGATTTAGGACTGATCGCTGGAGGAATGGTTCCACTTGAGCCTGGGGCTGTTAACAGAAGTAACCCAGATTTAGTGGCTGGTAGAGCTGTTCGAAATATGATAGTTCAAAATTATTTTTAAATTCTTTCAGCCTTACTAAAAAACCCCGTGAAAATTTTATTCAACTGACAAACGGCAGCGGATATGAAAACATTACTAATAAAAAAATTGTTCATTGAAAGAAATACACATTTTTTACACGCAGTGGCGTAGCGTATGGGGGGGGGTGGCCCGCCGCGGGTGGCCCGCCCCGGGCGGCACTTTTAAGGGGGGCGGCAAATTATCACAATAAATAAACTTATTACCTTTAAAAAAAATAAGCCATTTCAAATCATTATTTGAAAATGTTCTATGTTACTTTGGTTTACGAATCCAATTTTCATAAAATTATTTATTAAAAATATCAATAATTATATTTTTTAAGATGTAAATTTTGCAATTCGTAGGAATACCGTACTCATATTATGAGAGTAATTCTAATTAAAGCTGATAACTCACAAACAGATTCACTCTTAATTAAAACCAGAATTACACTTACCCAAACTGCTTCCCTCTTCGTTCAGTGTTCACTGGAAAGGAAGGTATGTTAGTTTGGGAGAGATTTTGGAAGGGAATGGCGATTGGGAATGAACGTTTGATCGCGAAATAATAAGCGAGAATGGATGACGCGTGGCGATGGTACTTGCGAATAGCTGCGAAATTTAAGAGTTCCGTTTGCGGTTTGATTATTACAAACTGAAAAAGCGGTGCGGTTTTTAGGACTTGTGTCCTTTGCGGCGAGGTGAATTCAACTGAACTGTTGAGGCGGAGAGCACGCAAGAGGTATTTTCAAAGAAACACATGTAACAATAAAGGCGCGAACATGCCCCCCGCCTTGACCAAGTGGTCAAAAGACAAATACAAAAAAAAAATTAAACGCGATGCGATAGGATTCAATGAACAATTGACGCTTAAAATAAAAAACAAATTGAGCATAAGCATCCAAAATATGAATAAATAAAACAATAGAAGATATAGACCCCAATGGTCGCCAAGCAAAACAAAAAATTGAAATAGAATAAGTATTTCTATTTTAGATACACCCCTGTATATCAGTTTAGACATACATGTGGTAAATCAGCAATTAATGGAGGTGGTAATGCTGAAGATGTTATCTTATGGCAAACAATGCATTTCGAAAGTTGTGAACGAATCTTATTTCGTGCCGCCATTATCCAAAACTTCGCGAGTCATTTAATTCACGAGAGCTAAGATAAGTTGAGTTTGTATTACCCATACCAGGAAGTTTACGACAATTATTAACGAAACGCATTATCCATGCGACTACGCGTTGCAATTTATTAAACGAAGAATATTTGCTAATAATTGAATTAGGAACAATTTGAGATGATACAAGCGCTTCAAGGTTGCGAGTTTTGATTTCTGGTGGATCAGCTACGCGAGAACACATGCCAAAAGTAATTGGCTGTTCATACTGATTGGTTTTCAATTCCGGTAACTGTTCCGAATTTGCGTGCTTAAATGGCGCAATAGGCCACTCGGAATGCCATTTTGGACCATTCCACCAAATATCTTTTGTCACCAATTGTGATGGTAGCATACCTCTCGACAGACAATCGCTAGGGTTCTCAGCACCTGCGACATGATAAAAATGACTGCTCTGCAAATTTTTTGTATTTTTGTTACACGATTGGCAACAAAGGTTTGCCAGTGGTGAGGTGATGAATGAATCCAACTTAAAGTTACAGTCGAATCAGAAAAGGCAAATATTGAATGAACAATAAACCTCGCGGAGTAAATATCAATTGCCCTTTTCAACAGTTGCGATAACAATAATGCTGCGCATAATTAATACTGATGCTAAGGAGACGACCTTTAACGGGGCTACCCTTGATTAATTGACTAATTGAACGTCAATTCGGTTATCAGGAGTGGTCACCTGAGCGTATATCACTGCTCCGTATGCCTTTTCGCTCGCTTGAAAGCCACTTCATAAGAACCGTCCTCAAGGCGAATTGTGGTGCTTTTAAAAATGTTCTCAGTTTCCTTTTCTTCGAGGCTGTGAACCGGTTCCGAACCGATATCTTCGATTTCCCAGAACTTTTTAATTAAATTCTCAATTTCGTGCGTAGCGCAGAAAGTTAAAGTGGTGTTTGATTGAGAATTTACTGGAGCGTCACCCATGAAGACATAGCCTAATGTGGTTTGAATTGCGACTGGAAAACTGGGGGTAATTACCTTATTTGGTAACAACAGTTGAGAGAACAGACTAACGCCAATTAGCAAATCAATTAGACCAGGCATTGCCCAGGTGTCGTCTGCCAGCGATATATTTATGAACTTATATGACGTCAAGTCCACTTTGCAAGTAGAGCGGTTATAGAGTATTTGAAATAGGGATCAATCCTAGATTGAATTGTCAATGTGACACTTCCTTTTATTGATTGCGTTTTGCCGCCTAAACCTTGGACTGCCAAGCGCGTTCCTGGTCTGACTGCCAGGCCTAATTGTTCACATCATTGTGATGTTATGTAATGCTTTTGTGTGCCTGGGTCTAAAAGACAGCGAACGGTATTCTCTTCACCGTTTCGATCAACAGTGGGAACCTTGGCGGTAGCAAGTACTTCAGTAGTTGCACCTTGTCGAGTGGTTGCTGACATGGTACATACCGAGGGTTCTGACACGTTTGGTTGAGTTTCTACATTGGATGTGTTGGTGCTTGCCATGGCACTTATGACAAGTGCCTTTTGATTTACATCTTGTAGACGTGTGTTGCGGGCTAAAACAATTAAAACACAAAGATTTTTCCTTTACGAAGGAAAACCTTTCCTTTGGCGATAATTTTGAAAATTGTGTACAAGTTTACAGTTGCGTATGGCTCTAATTTTGACAATAAAAGCATTTCGATTGGGTACTTTTATGTAAGTATGATGTGTGCGGGGTTGAGTTGTGCGTGCAGTTCCACCGGAACTGGTTGTATTTATATAAGCGGTGTTAGGTCCACGAGTTGTTGATGTTCGTTGCAGAATTTTGACCTGATCTTGTACAAACGATACCAATTGCTTGCAGGTGGGAATTTCAATTTCTCGAACTGAGAGCTCAAATGCTTGTGCAGTTTGCGACTCTAATTTTTGTAAAGCGAATTGCAGTAATATAAAATCCGAAAGATCCTCTATTGGATGGATGCTGAATATTTTTCTATAAAAGCTGTCAAACTATTTGCGATGTGTGTTACGGTTTTGGAATGAAATATATTATTCAGGTAGTGAGTGGCAAGTGACCGCTTATCTTGATATTTATAAACCAGCGTATCCCAGATTATTTTGTACGTATCTCCAGTTGGCACTAAGCCTGACGTAACATTTTTCGCGGTTCCAGTTAATTTTCCAATCAAATGTTGAACGTTGGGAATCAGATAATTGTTGATTTAAATGAACATTTGTTTTAAACATCTCATAAAACAGATTCCAATTATCGGCGCGACCGTCAAAGGTAGGTAGTTCGATACAAGGTAGCTTAATAGAATTATTATTATTAGCACCACATGCACTTGTAGACGCTTTCGGCTCTGTAGCTAAATTTGTTTTTAAATTGTTTCTTGTACGTAGAATGCGTGTGTATAATTCTTCAAATTGTTCCCAACTCGAATAATCTGGTTCAGAATTTGGGTTTAACGTATCCGTATTCTCGTTAATTTGATTAATAATTAATTCAAATGTATTCTTAATTTCCGTTATACTCTCAGATTCTGACATAAATTCAAATGAACGTGATGCTTCAAAACTGCTTGGAAAATTTTTTGCAAGCACAGCTATATTTTTAACCCTTTTTAGAATCATTTCGCTTTTACTTTTTAGTAAGACTAATTGTCTTTTTTATTGGTCCTCCATTTTTACAAATATTTGTGAACTAAAAAGTTTTAATTATTTATAAAATAATGTGCTACGGTCACAAGTGCACTGGGCGGTTTTTGCCTTCGGACCAAAGTATACTCAACGGTGGTAAAACACAGTGGACAAGTTATTTACGAAATAATTAATTATATTGTAAATATTGTAATGTCTCAAAAACGCGATGATCATAAGTACATACCTATGTTGGTATCAATATAGATATTTGTGACTATTCCAGTGAGCAAGTAGTTACCAGTTAGCATACCACAATAGCAATAGTAGTAGCAATACCACAATATAATCGAAAGGATAGCCATCAATAGGATAAGGTGCTCCCATAGCCGTTGTGCTCATATGATGCATAGATGGGGCCTTAAAGAGTCGGCGACGTGTGAATGCGGTGCGTTGCAGACCACCGAACATGTGGTCAACGAATGCCCGCTCCATTCATTCCCCGGCGGGATTGATGAGGTCCACAGGGCAACGCCTGAGGCCCTAGACTGGCTCGCAGACCTAGATGTCCCCCTCTGACCCCCCACCATACGAAAGAAGAAGAAGAATCGAAAGGATGAATAATACTGGTAAGTTTTTGCGATATGCGGCGTATAAATTTTCGACAACAATACTTTGAAGAATAAATTAATGACCCAAAATATCAATGAATAACTTGTAGATATTGTGGTTCAAATGGCAGGTAGGTATGACAATATGACACTGACAATCTAAAATTGCGGGTAAGTATTGTAATAATGATTTCAAAAGAATATTGCTCATTGAATCCTTCCGTAAATATAATAAAATAAATACATCGATGTTATGCGGCTCGAATGGCCAAATGTTGCGGCGGGTATCAAATGTTACCTCTCAATGGATCGAGGGATCAAATGCTGTGGTATGTTGTGGACTATATGCGGTTCTTATGTACATATTTTATTATGTTTTAATCGCACTTACCCAGACTGCTTCCCTCTTCGTTCAGTGTTCACTGGAAAGGTAGGTATGTTAGATTGGAGAGATTTTGGAAGGGAATGGCGACTGGGAATGAACGTTTAGTCGCGAAACAATAAGCGAGAATATGTGACGCATGGCGATGGTACTCGCGAATAGCTGCGGTTTAAGAGTTCCGTTTGCGGTTTGATTACTAAAAAGTAAAAGCGGTGCGGTTCTTAGAACTTGTGTCCCTTGCGGCGAGGCGAATTCAACTGGACTATTGAGGCGGAGGGCACACAAGAGGTATTTACAAAGAACCACATGTAACAATAAAGGCGCGAACAGTACTGTAGACCACTTTTAACGGAATGGACGCTTTCAGACATAACTGATGCTTGTTATTGCTTTGTTATAAAAATAAAATACTAGAGCTATAAAATTATAATTTTACTGTTTAAATAAGAATAATTGAATTGATTTTTTCATACGAAATAAACACAGGACATAGAAATTATGGAACACACTGTGCAATATCATATTTACCTTTAATTTATTCTCACCAAGGCTGGTCATCCATCAATGTATAGAGTATTTAATCTCAGATATAGCAAGCAAGGCAATGACGGTAGGTATGTAATAAAAGAATGCCATGTCAGAAACATTGAATAATTTATTGTAAATTACAAACCCTGCCCTTGGGAACATACTAATATAAGCAATGAGACTCTAAAATAACAAATAAAACTACTCATCAGGGGTGGCTAGATACGATAGATCGATCTAGCTGTAAATGATCGTAAATTCTCTAACCGTGTCAATACGAATCTAGCATGTAATAATTTATAAGATTAAACTGATGGGCGCCTGTAACGAATAAACGAAACAAATTTTAATCTCAGTAATCTCTAAATATATCTAAAACAATAACTCGATCTGTTATATAATAAATTTAAATCTCACATCTCGTAGTCCGATAATGACGTATTGGATTCCAGCAAATGACAGCCCGTGCCACAACACCACCACTCGACCCGCGGTAATTCCGTCAACTAAAGAGCCGAAGATTCTAGAAGCATGCCTGAACCTTGCGTAGCCCCATTCGGTGTACAATGCAGCCAACCAGACCATGCAAAATTGCGAATAGAGACACGTCGCTAGCAGCAAATGTTACAACACTTGTAGGTGATACAAACATATTTAAATTAAAATCCTGAATATCCATATTCTCAAAAGAACTAAAGCTTTCATATTTGCACATTCACATAAACAACACACGAATAATAAAAAATTTGACAGTTCTGTAAAGGCAAAACAATACATCTACACATATACACCGTGTAAAATAATTTCTTAAAATCAAAATCGCCACGTGTTGGACATCCACCGCCGCAATACTGTTTACTGACATGTGAGAAATTTATGAAAATGAAAACAACATCACCGGAGAAATCTAAAACATAATAATTTGGAAAACACACATTTATCAGTTAAAAATAATAAAGTTAATTATGTAACCCACAATTATTACTGTTTGTTCAGATACATAAATGATGGAGAGATCTCTTGAAAATAAAATGTATTATTGGAAAACTTTGTGGTAGTGAACGTACGTTGCGTTGATTGGTTCCATATCCAGTTCCGTATAAACAAATCTGACCATACGCCTAAAATTCGCTAATATCAATCTGTTTGGTTCCATATTATTTTTGACCGATGGCATTGAAACGTTCGCCTGATGGCTAGGCTAACTCTGTGATACTTTTTAAACTCCAGAGGACGCGTGGCGTCACATCATATTATAAGTGATAGCTAATAATGTATATATATTTTTGAAAATAATTATTTTTAAACCAAATATGTATTATTGATTCTCTAACGGGCAGCCCTGGAAAGCGGAACTAATTAGCAGTACCTGTAGTCATTTCAAACTGCAGTTATTTCAACTGAAGGAAACAATAATGCCATTACTAAGTTACTCCATTTTAGCCAATTCCTAGAATCCAACAATATGTACAAATAAAAGTAAAGTAGGTATATTATAGTAGATGTTGAGAATTTTTCTAAGAATTCACCTGTATTTTTTCTGCATAAAAATTAGTATTTTGTATGAGCTCATATTCTTTTTTTTTTGTTGTAAAACATATTTGTATCCTATAACTAAATACTAGTTGTTATCATACATATGTACTTTGTTTAATATACATTATTATCATTGAAATTACCCTCCTGTGTACCACTGTGTATCATGTATCACCGGATTGTAAAAGCCATTTAATGGCGTTGAAATAAATAAAATAATGTCGCAGCGAAAATTGTCCTGTTCTGTTGTAGTCCACGACCTCCGTAGTCCAGTCGGTAAGACTTTTGACTCACAATCCGGAGGTCGCGGGTTCGAACCCGGCATGCGCAAATAAATTTTATTCGATTAATTTGTGTTATTTCACAATTAATTCATTTAAAATAATATATATAGTATAATTGCGGCATATTCCAGAGTGGAAGGTACTATCAGTATCGCCCTGGCCTAAGACCACCATTCAGAATTGAAACGTTGCTTGAAAATGGCTTAAGCCGTGTTTAGTGACCAGATCTGAATAGCCAGGTACTTCCCAACCTTCCTCTTCCCCACCTCCTTCCCCTCCCCACTACCTTCAGCCTCACAACATACCCCAATTGGGGATGCCATAGTCTCACTGGCTCCAGACTGGAGCAGTTGAGATTCTTGTGCGGTATTCACTGTAAAAAAAAAATAAAAAGGTGGTGTTGTTGAATTTCACCGTCAGGGAGATTGAGTTGTTGTCTTTCTAATGAAGTATTTTGTTCTGATTCTAAAACGCACAAGATGGTTATATCGGGTGGCTCTTCGACCGCTATTTCAGTCGGATTTTATAATGTTATAATATTATTTAACTGCAAATTTGTATTATTATGGAGGAAATAATCATAACGCCTACAGACTTATAGCGGACTGTCACGTGACGGTTCCTTTCTGGACTTCGAGTTACCTACATCACGAGTTACGAGCTGCCAAATGCATTTTATTCCAAATATTGCCTTTATGAGCATTCTCCCGTATTTTAGGATCCTTTCTATTCCTTTCATAAAATATCTAAAAAGTACCTTTTTTCTTTTACTACACGGTTGTAAGTAGGTTCCGAAATGGTTGATTTAAAAAAAAAATCTGTTTGTTTTTGTCTATGGTATTGTTAATCTGACGTATCATTCGCTTTCGCCACATAATTCTGTAGTTCCACGGCATTTATAAAGTAATGTTGTGTGTTAGTTATTTATACCCATGCGGGAACACGGCGTGATGGTTCATTAGTCATATTGTATAAAGCAAAAAAAAACGGTTCACCGTTCTTGCGTTGTATTTATACAGTTAATTGAAAAAACATAATCTCTTTATCCGAACACTTTTCTTTGAATTTAAGCTTTTCTACCTTTCTACTGACGTTTCTTCAACACATTGGAACTGCTCACCGCGCGTCGTCTTACGTAAGTAGGTTAAACTGACTAAATAAGACCTAAGCTCCTTTAAGGTGCCAGTTCATTATCAGAATATATCGCTTTACACTTTTTAACCCGTCAGCTTGTATAACATTCGTAATGAAATATATAGATCTACCAACACCGACAAGGTTTACACACGACGGATGAAAGTAAATTTAGGTTGATGTTTCGTGTTGGTGGCCCGTAATACTAATGATGACTTATTTAACCCTGAATATTTTCTACATCCGCGAGAATAACTCGCATTCAAAGTGTTCCGTTAACGATAATTTCACCCTAAAGTGTTTGTGAAGTCATCATTGTCGTTGTTCCTTCTGAGTGGTCGCTCTTCTGCTGTTTTATTAGTGAAAGCGCCCGTCAAATATTTTACGGATTAATTGGAGAATGGGAGCGAAAGCGATGCTTACTCCATTTCTTAATATATATATTAAAAAAATTCTTAAAATATATACCGTTTTTTTTTTTTACATTAATAACGCACAAGAGTCCCAACTGCTCCCGTCTGGAGCCAGCGAGACTATGGCATCCCCAGTTGGGGTATGTTGTGAGGCTGAAGGTAGTGCGGAGAGGAAGGAGATAGGGAAGAGGAGGTTGGAGAAGTACCTGGCTTTTCAGATCTGGTTACCAAACACGGCTTGTGGTATCTTGTAGTGCGGGTAGTAATAACATCCGTTAATGTTACAAAGTTTATTATTGAAGAGATTCTTATGGAGAGAGCGCACAACAGCCAGTACACCCTTTTATACATCTCCATACTCGCTGTCTCGCTCTCATGCCGTCACACACACACATATATCTCACCCCCACACTTAAAACCTAATTATATATATATTTTATTCTCAAATTTATATAAGGCAAATATTTAAATATTTCAACTCCAGTATATGTAATTCTATTCTTGATCTTCAATCCGTGTAGCATGGGCGTTAACCTCGAGGGCGTAACCTCCCCTCCCATGGTGTAGGTGACCTGCAAAAATCAGAGGAATTAGGAAACTTGGTCATGTCCACATCCGAGAGTGGACCCAGGTCCAGCAAATCATCAGACCTGTCACACTCCCCCCACCTAACCTTCCTCTCTGAAATCTGATCATGCTGGCGTTTCCAAATTTGTCCTGTAGACATAATTTTAACTAAATAAATCCTATTCCCCAATCTTTCAAAAATTTTTCCTAATATCCATTTGTTATGAGTACTTCTTAAATCCCTGGTTAAAACTTCAGATCCAACATCAAGGTACTTTTTAAAATTTCTTCCTCTATAATACTTTTTCTGTTTATGCTGGCTCAATAACATCTTGTTTTTAACCGTGTTGTCAATCCCTTTAAAACCTTGACTCTCAACATTATGCATTATTGGAATAATCGTATTAAAAATTGATCTAATCTTCCTACCCAACATTAATTTACTAGGCTCAATGCCCGTAGATATTGAAGGCGTATTTCTAATATCAACTAAATACGTTAAAAGTTTGTCTTCATAATCAGTAGGAAATTTATTATTTACCATAATTTATTTTTTTAAATTCTTCACTGTTTTAACCCCATTTACAGCTAAACCGTTAGAAGAAGGATGCTGTACAACTGAAGTCAATGATTCTATATTGTAATTATGACAAAATTTCTTAAAAACTGTTGATGTACCATTGTCACTTACAATTTTTTCCGGGATTCCGAAAATAGAAAATAATCTTTTCAAAACTTTTTTTGTACAAAACGAATCTACTTTATTTACAATATGACAGTCTATCCATTTTGTAGTTGCATCAACAATTACCAAAAAATTATGACCTCCCAAAGGTCCCATGAAGTCAATATGCAATCTACTCCAGATTAAACCATTGATTGGCCAAGGTGCCAACTCAACTTTACACGGAGTAGGTAAACATTCCATGCATCGAACACACTGTTTCACAGTTGCTTCAATATTATTTTTCATTCCGAGCCAAAAAAAATAATTTCGAGCAAGACTTTTCAATTTTACAATCCCTAAATGCGATTGATGTAAAAAATTCAATATAATTTCCCTTAATTCCCTTGGAACTAAAAATTTATTATTATAAAATAAACATGAATTATAGTCGATAATTTATTTCTAAAATACCAGAATTTCAATAAATCATCCTTTAAAAACTTTTTATCCGGCCAACCATTAGCTACGAACTCGATAATGCTCGCTATATTTACATCATTAATCGAAAACTGCTTCATTGTTTCCGCATTTAATGTTGTTTCCGAATCGATTATGTTTAAAAACTCCGATTCAATTCTATTCACGTTTAAACTATTAATATAATTTAAAAAATAATCGCTACCATCAATATCGTCGCTACAAACATCTAAATTATTATTATTATTAATCGGCATCCGTGATAAGAAATCCGCTTTGTTATCACCTGATTTAATATGCTCTATACTATACTCAAAAGTTTGTAATATTAAATCATAACGCTGAAACCGATTAGCGGCCAACACGGGGATTTGCTTATCCGTGTTCAAAATGTGTACTAATGAATTTATTGTCGCAAGCCAAAATAAATGTATTCCCGTATAAGTACTGAAAGAATTTCTTCAACCCAAAGATTATAGCACACGCTTCCTTATCTAAAATAGAGTACTTTAATTCTGTTTCTGACAATAAACGGCTAGCAAATGCGATAGGTCTTTCTAAACCATTATCATATACGTGACAAATTACCGCTGCTACAGCTCTGTCACTGGCATCTGAATTAAGTTTAATCGGTAAATTTGGATCAAAATGCACTAAAATAATGTCTGACGTCAGCAGTTTCTTAACCCGCTCGAACGCAATATAACATTCCTCATGCCATACATATTTTATTCCCTTTTTTAATAAGTTGTACAATGGAGACAAAATATCTGATATATTTTGTATAAAAGATCTAAAATAAGAAATAACCCCGAGTAAACTCCTAAGTTCAGAAACATTTTTCGGTTCTGCCATTTGAGTAATCGCACAAATTTTATTTTCTAAAGGCATAACTCCTTTCTGCGAAATTCTAAAACCTAAATATTCTATCTCTGTTTCTAGAAAAGAACACTTATTTTCATTAATAGTTAAACCACAATCACTTAACTTGCTAAGTACTGATTCACAAATAGAAAATAATTCCTCTTTAGAATTTCCAAACAACAGAATATCATCTAGAAATACACGCACGTTTCGAAGTCTGCCCACTACCGCCGAAATGACTTGCATAAATATAGCCGGGCTCGTGCTCAAACCGAAAGGCAAGACTTTATATGCAAACAAACCTATATGCGTACTTATCACACATAATTTCCTTGACTTCTCGTTCAACAAAATCTGTCCAAAGGGATTACGCAAATCTATTTTAGGAAAAAAATTTGCAACATTTAAAGATGAAATTAAATCTTCTATACGAGGCAATGGGTATTTCAACTTCGCTAACATTGGGTTTAATATGGTTTTAAAATCGGTACAAATTCTAATTGAACCGTCTTTCTTTTTTACAACAACAATCGGACTAGCCATATCACTTATTTCTACCTTTTCAATTATATCTTCACGTAACATTTTATTTAATTCCTCCTCTACCTTACCACGCAAACTAAAAGGTAACGGTCTTGGATTTAAAAACTTTGGCCTGAACTCCGAAATAACTTCGATGTTAGCTTCATAACCTATAAGCCTACCCGATTTTTCTGAAAACACATGAGCATATTTTTTCTTTAAACTATCACGAAAATTTAAGTGATTATCACAACTAATCTCACTGGTATTTACCGAATTTATTCCACTCAATCCGATACCGATAATTTGTACAAATTTTCTACCAACAATCAAATCGTAGAATTACCGTTTTTAATTATTACGACTTGCGTATCCACACTTTTATTTAAAAATAACACACTTAAATTAACTTTACCTATAATATTTAACTCCCGTCATATCCTGACAATTGAATCCAAATCTTTTAAATACACTTCGTAAGGAATTGCATTAATTTCTGCACCGGTGTCAACAATCGCCCGCAAAACAGTGTTACCAATCATCAGATCTACGAATATAGGTTCCGGCCCCGCGCCGTCATGTAACATAAAAACCGAATTCAATCGTTTATTTTTATTACCTACATTAATTTTAATGCTTTTACATAAATTACTAGGATGACTCGATTTATTGCATCGATTACAAAAAATATTCTTCCAGCAATCCTTTTGCAAATGATTCGTTTTTCCGCACAAAAAACATTTTTTTAATGTAACATTTACTGGCGTCTTACTAGGCACTGCACTTTATATCTGATCGGACTATCCGACCTGGATTTACGGACATAATTACTATCTTTATGCAGAACATTTAAATTCATATCAACTTTCTTAAAACTAACAACATGTTCCCATGAAGCTGCTAAATTTATACACTCAGAAAAAGAAGTATTGATCCCCTCAACGAACAACTTATGTTTCAATTTTTCATTGAAAATTCCAATAATGAATATGTCCTTTAAGCAAGGTTCCAATCTCAGTTCAAAATTGCACGACAAACTAAGTCCTCTCAACCTAGCTGCGTAATCTTTAATAGATTCGTTAGCTAACTGTTTACACTTATAAAACAACCCACGCGACTCGAAAATATTTTGAATTGGTTTGCAATGTGAATCAAATAGTTTACATATATCATCAAAATAACAAACAGAAACCTTTTTAGGAAAACATAAATCACATAATAAAGAGAAAGTTTCTTCGGTGAGGCTATTCAGCAAAAATGCTCTTTTGCGCTCTTGTGACACAAGTTTGTCATCATGTAAAATGAGGGCCTGATCCAGTCGTTCCTTGAACAATGACCAGTCTCCCGTCCTGTAACAGAACGTCCCCAAATTCTTACAAACACCCTCCATTGGGAGAAGAGCTGAAACAAAATAATCAAGACTACTTATCTCAGCACTTCTAGAAGGCTACAATCCGAGGTCCACGTTCCACGTTCACGCCACTCAGAGCCGTGAATCAGCGTCCCCGTCTGGCTCCGTCTCCCAACAGCTGCGGATCCAATCCCTCTCCTCCGAGGTCTTCCTTCCCAGACTGCAGCGACAGAAACCAAGTCCCGGTTTCCGGCTAATCCACACGATGATGATCCGATCCTTGATCCTTGATATGATTCTGTGTACCCCGTATAAACGGTGTACCTACCGACAATAATTCTGCAAACTTGTCGATCCCACACACGCGAATAACTGCGTGTGGATGCTCCAGTTTCTTCTTAATCTTGCTATCTTCACGCTTAATAGCGCCAGACTTTCTGCGATCCGCAAATATTAGATTATCAATCTTCCGATCTTGTAATCCTCTGCGTAAATTCTTACGTAAATTTACGAACTACCGGCGTAAATAACGAACTACGGCTGCGCCAAATGTGGTATCTTGTAGTGCGGGTAGTAATAACATCCGTTAATGTTACAATGTTTATTATTGAAGAGGTTCTTATGGAGAGAGCGCATAACAGCCAGTACACCCCTTTTATTTATTTATTTATTTATTATAGATACAAAAGAAAGTACAAATTACAATTAGGAAGCTTTGTCTGTCCAACTAGGAAAGTTTCCCGTTCCCGGATAGACAAATTGACATGTTTAGTTCATATTATACCTGAAATGTACATAAATTACATAACAAAAAACAAAATATAAAAAAAAAAACAGAAAATTTCATTTTTTCTGAAGCTAAGGTGTGTAATAAAGAAAATGTATATAAAATATATAAATATAAGTACACATACATTTATTTTGTGACAAAGTAGAAAAGGTAATCTGGTAGCATATATTTTAATTGGATTTACCGAATTAACCTGGTAACATTTGTATAATACATTCAGATTTACAAGATGGAGGAATTACAAGAACAAGATGGAGGAATTACAAAAGATTTACAACATAAATAAATGAAATTATGTGTTTAGGAGTTTGAACTTTTAATACATAGTACACTTATAGGAGAAACTATATTCAAATTTACAATATTAGATATAATAACGAACGTAATAATCTATATGATTTTTTTTTTAGCGATGTAACTACTATAAACTACGATGTAAAACTATAAATACTTAGGAACAAATTTCTTTAATAAATTACCAGAAAATATAAGATCCCTTAAGGACAGTTTCAAAAATTTCAAAACACAATTAAAAAAATATACTGAAAACCTTAACTAAAAAAAATAAATAATAAATAATAATTAAAAAAATATATACATATACACACATATGTTTCTCTTATTCTTAATATAAACTAAATTTAAAAAAAAATCAAAATAACCTAACAAATAATACTTCCTCCCGTACACACAAGCATTTGCTTATTATGGGAGAACATTAAAAAAAAAAATGTATATTTGTATTTAATAATTGTATTAAGTTTTTTTTTGTATATACTTTCATTATATTTATGTATCTATTGTATGTACTGTACCAAAAAAAAATAAAAAAAAATTCAATTTCAAAAAAAAAAAAAACTACTTACAATGATTTTTGTAACTTCAAATTATTTTCACTGATTTAAAACATGTTTTAAAAATAGTATTATATTATTAGTACGACAGTATGAATATACACCGCGCTCGTGTCTTGAGCTACTCCTGCTAAAATATAAAAACAATAACTATAAATGTCGATAGAAATATAAACTATGAATTTTTAATAAAATAGTACCAAATTTAGTGCTACTTTGGTGAAATTGGTGCATTACTTCGTACGCCATACATCTTGTGTTATGTAGGTATTATTTATTTATCATAAATCATTACCATTGTAAGGTACCAAGTTTCACACAGAGTTAGCGACGTGCATGTCAACGCTTTACAGCGGTGATATACCTACACCAACACGGAGCAGACAGGCTTCAGGGGCGCATAACCATCAATCCCATGTATAAAAACATCGGAAAGGATGTCGAAATATTGAACTCAATGAAGTGTGGTAGGAATTTTGGTCTAGTGATCAGGAAAGTTAAGTGATTTTGTTTACCAGTTATACAGCATACGTTCACTTTCGACTCTCCCTAAGTTCAGAATCCAATCATTGACTAATTTACGCAGGACGCTTGCACTTTTCAATTTCCAAGAACCGGGTATAAGGTTGAACATTTTTGGACCTAGGTAAGAATATTGTCTTTGAGCAAGGGATGTCATAGTAGCAAGTGGAACTATTGGATTCCTCCCTGCATGTCGCGTGTTGTGATAATGTTCTACGGAGGGGAAGAGGTGACGATATTTATGTGTGTATAATATAACTTTTCTTATAAATAGTTGCCTCACATCCAGAACTCCTATCTCTTTGAATAAATCATTGCTGGGGTATCTAAATGGTTTTTTAAGTATGACCCTTAGTAGTGATTTCTGTGCTTTGGCTAAGAGGTCCAGTATTGATTTGGTACATCCTCCCCATCCTAAAGATGCATATTCAAGTAATGAGTTGCACATGGCATAGTACATTAGTTTTAGATCTTTTGCGCATAGAATATTTCTAATAGCCATGAAAAGATGCGTGAGTTTTCTGACCTTTGTGGAGATTGAATCGATATGTTCATTCCATCTCAGATTCTTGTCTACGATAATTCCTAGATATTTTATGCTATCCAAATATTCTAAGGTATTGCAATTGCAAGTGTTTGGGTCATTGCAATGGTGTATAATAATTTTTTGCTTTTGGTTGTCCCGCTTGAGTTGCACTGAAGCGAATGAATTTAGTTTTGTCAGTGTTGAGAGTGAGAAGATTATTATCTAGCCATTGTTTTACCTTGTTGATACCAATTTCTGAATTATTATGAACTTCATTCCAATTTTTGCCTTCAAATAATAATACTGTGTCATCGGCAAAGGTGATAATATGATCGGCAAATGAACTGTTACATAATTCATTTATATAGATATTGAATAAAAGAGGTCCTAGAGTGCTTCTTTGAGGTACACCAAAGTTAATATCAGCCGGATCGCTTAGAGTATCGTTAATATTCACTCTTTGGCTCCTATTTTCTATATAACTACCTAACCACTTAAGTAGCTGACCCTGAATGCCGATGCGCTGTAGTTTTTTCAAGAGAATTTTGTGTGAGATAGTGTCGAACGCTTTGGCTAGATCCAAAAAGAGCGCAATGCATTTTCTTCTTTTATCGATATTGTTGGAGATGATTTTCGTCAGGTTTGTAATTGCATTTTCAGTGCTCAATCCTTGTCTGAAGCCATACTGTCTATTGGAAAGGATATTGTTTTTTTCAAGGTAATGACTGAGGCGATTCTTTATAATTTTCTCAATAATTTTCGAAATAGAATCGAGCAAAGAAATTGGCCGGTAATTGTGTATCTGCGATTTATCTCCATTTTTGTGAAGCAGTATTACAATAGAGTGTTTTAAATGATTTGGAAATTTTCCTGAATCGAAGCTTAGGTTGGAAATATACGCGATTGGAGTTGCTATGAAGGATTTAATACTTTTTAGCAGAATTGATGAAACGTTATCAGGACCACAAGCATTCGATGACTTGAGTTTGTCAATTATATTTATGACTTCGTTTGAAGTTGTTTGGATATTGTCTAATTTATGACCGAAATTAGAGATTGTTAACTTAGCGAGATCGGATTCTGTTGTATTAAGTTTGTTAAGAATTTTTTTCGCAAGTGTGACTCCCACTGACGTGAAATAATTATTGGCAAAATTCGCAATGATTTTTGTGTCTGAGGTGTTCACGTTATTGATGTTCAGTGATTTAATTTCGGAAGACTTATTTATTTTTGTTTTAGTTATATTGCGAAATGCTTCCCATAAACGTTTTGGAGTACAGTTATTTTCGTAAATGAATTTTTTATAATAATTTTCTTTGGCCGATTTTATTAGTTTTTTGCAAAAGTTCCTATATTTTTTGTAATGAGCTCGTACTATAATATTCTCAGGGCACTTATTCGCCTTTTCATGAAGTTGGTTCCTAATGTTAATCGATTTGATAAGGCCAGGGATGATCCATGGCGTAAGTTTTATTTGTTTATGCGATATAAGTTCATTGCTTGTACGTTTAGAAATATATGAATGTAATTTAGTGATAAATTTATTCATCGATGAGTCGGCATCAGATTGGTCTAGAACATTTTGCCAGTTTTCTGAGCTCAAGTCCTCAATTAAATTATTATAGTGTATTCTTGCAACATGTTTAATTTTAGCAGGATTAGGAGGTTTGTTTAGAGTGCTGTTGTATAGTGATCTGAGATTGTAGAGTGAATGACAAATGAGTCAACATGGTTAATTTTTTTGACGTTGATGTGGTCAAGACAAGATTTACTCTTGCCCTGCTCACGAGTAGGGCTGATAATTGTCTGAATGAACCCATTTTCGGTTAGTAGACATAGGTAATGGTAGCAAGAATTGCGAGATATCAAATGAATTTGAAAACGGTTTGTAAATGATACACATATAAGTAATATATAATAATATAGTATAAAAAATGTAATTAGATATAGTACTATGAAAGAGATAGCAAGAAGCTAAAACTATAATAATAATAAAAATAAGGTAGCAGGAACTGCGTGATAACAAATGAATTCCAGAAAGGTAGTAAATGAAACAAATATGAGACATAAATGCACGGGTCAAGACATACCTCGAAAGAATAGCCATTAATTCAAATTTATACATCTCCATACTCGCTGTCTCGCTCTCATGCCGTCACACTCACACACATACATCACACGGCTCAAGACATTTTAAGCAACTTTTTGATTCAGAATGGTGGTCTTATACTTTTTTTAAATTTTTTTTTAAATTTTCTTTATTCATTTTGTTTATTACAGGATTGTTTTACATGGTATTTCGACTACCAAGCTAGGCAAATGCCCGTATTATGGTAGTCGAGATTCATAAGATATTAAGTATATAATATTAATAATCATCCATATATATGTAGATGAAAGTACAAACATATAGCATATATATTATACTAGTATTAGGTACTAGGGCGATACTGAGAGTATCTCCCACTCTGAAACGTGCCGTAAATAAACTATATGTTATTTTAAATGAGTAAATTGTGAATTACACAAACTAATCAAATAAAATTTATTTGCCACGCCGGGATTCTATCTCGCGACCTAAAGAGCCTTACCGCTGGACTTCGCCGACCGTCTAAGCACAAATAATCGTTTAAAATCACCATATCATCTGAAATCAAAAGAGCCCAACCGCCGGTCCCTTATAAATGACCTGCACGTTATGTCAGATTCATGATTCTAACAAGGCAGCCTAATTGGGATCCATATTAATATCTACCTACTGCAGTACCTATGAAATTTGGGAAAAATATTTGTCAATTTCGCAGATTAACAAATTTAAATTAGATAAATCGTTAAAATTACAAAACATTGTATGATTGTACATTTTTCGGCATTATTTTTTTTAATTTCCATCGAAAAAAAACTTATTTACGATTATTTGTTATATATTAATGTAGGTGTATAATGAAACAATAAAAAAACAGCTGATGCTTACTTTATAGCTAAAATTCTAAAGGCAAATAAGACTAATTCATTAATTGTTACAGATCCCATGTATCGTGATATTGGACAAATTTCCACCATATAACAGAACGCTATCACACGCGGCCATGGATCTTCCCAACCCAGAGAGTGCTTCCATCAAGGTGGAACCAGGCTTCCAGAAAGAGGGTGGAGGTGAAATGTGGTATACGGATATGGATTTTGACGTCCAGGATGTAAAGAAGGAATGCTTGCAGTATTCAGAGACTTCTCCGACAGACAGTAAGTTGTCTTGCAAAAGTCAGAAAACGTTGAATGTATATTTCAGACATTTTGGAATGTTCCTTCGCTGGTTCACGGTGTCACCTCTTCGGGGATATTGTTATTTACTTTAACCTTCAGCCTGCCTTCAAAAGCCGCGCGGCGAGTTTTTCATCTTGCCTCGCCAACTAATAATACTTTTTAAACTTTAATTTCCCAAGATCATTATACATATTAATATTTTGACTATTTATGAAACCAAAGAAAAATGTCTTTCGGATGATCGCGGTGTAACTATAAAAAATGTTTAATTTTACCAAGCAGTGTTAACATTTCTGACTATCCACATGGACTGGGCGGTAACCAGAAGGAGTCTGTTTGTGTGTAATTTTGTACCCGAATGTTTAATATGTGCATCCCCACCATTAGTGTCTTACTGAATAACACTCAGTGAAAATAATTTATGTTCATTGCGTAAGTTTGTAAAAACCGGTAAAAAATATATTTTACTTCTGTTTGCTCTCCGTTCTAAAGTTGCTCGAGATAAAATGGATTTTCCTTCTTGAGGAACTTCTGGGGTCCGTCTTATTTATTATATTTATTTTGACCCGTTTCCAAATATCCGCGTCCACGTGGTTTTTCAGTGATTTCAATCATTAATCATTTATATTTTATTGAAAATAATTATCTTTCAAATAAGAGAGGCTCTACGGTAATTTAGAATGTAAAACTTTGTTCAATACATGAATCGTTTTTTAAATGTAATTCCAGGTGGTATTATTTCAGAAACTGTTCCCATGAAGGCACAAACAGGACCCCGAGGCAAAGATGAAGGGGACATTCCTTTTGTAGAAATTGAAATAGATCTCCAGGATGTTAAAAAGGAATGCCTAGAGCGCTCTGAAGGAATAACCATGACGGCAGGTAAGAACGAATTTCGTTTGGATAATTAAAATATTATTATTGGCGTTTAAATGTAAGCGTTTTTAATTTACTGTACCAACTTTATCCGTTTTCTTTTGCAGACTTATTGAAAAACCCGAATCCAAACCATCCTGGGGAGAAACGATTCTCTTGTCCCCATTGTAACTACTCGTGCCTAGGCAATTCATTGTTAAAACTGCACAAGCGCTCACATACCAAAACAAAACTTTTTTCATGTTCCGAGTGCGAAAATTCCAATTCTCGTAAAAGAAATTTGAACCGCCTCATGCTGACTCACAGTGTAGAAGAACGTTTTTCGTGTTCTGCCTGTAGTTCTTTATTGAAGAGTCAACGAGGAGATAAACCTTTTTCATGTTCCAACTGTAGCTATTCATCTTCGCTAAAAGATAATTTGAAGAGTCACATGCTGACTCACAACACAGAAAAACATTTTTCGTGTTCTGCCTGCAGCTCTTCATTTTCTCATAAGAGTAGATTGAAGAGTCACATGCTGACTCACAGCGGAGAAAAACCCTTTTCATGTTCCGCTTGCAGCTACTCATTTTCTCACAAGAGTAGTTTGAACCGACACATGCTGATTCACAGTGGAGAAAAACCTTTTTCATGTTCCGCCTGTAGCTATTCGTCTTCTCTTAAGAATAGTTTGAACCGACACATGCTGACTCACAGTGGAGAAAAACATTTTTCATGTACCGCCTGTAGCTGTTCATTTTCTCAAAGGAGTAGTTTGAACCGACACATGCTGATTCACAGTGGAAAAAAACCTTTTTCATGTTCCACCTGTGGCTATTCATGTTCTAATAATAGTAGTTTGAAGAGTCACATGCTAACTCACAGTGGAGAAAAACCTTTTTCTTGTTCTACCTGCGGCTATTCATTTACTCATAAGAGTAGTTTGAAGACTCATATGCTGACTCACAGCGGAGAAAAACCTTTTTCATGTTCCGCCTGCAGCTATTCATTTTCTCGAAAGAGTAGTTTGAACCGACACATGCTGATTCACAGTGGAGAAAAACCTTTTCATGTTCCACCTGTAGCTATTCATTTTCACTAAAGGGTAATTTGAGGAGTCACATGCTGACTCACAGCGGAGACTAACTTTTTTCATCTTCCGCCTGTAGCTATTCGTCTTCTCTTAAGAGTAGTTTGAACCGACACACGCTGACTCACAGTGGAGATACATCGTTTTCATGATCTGCCTGTAGCTATTCACGTTTTCAAAAGGGTGCTTTGAAGAGTCACATGCTGACTCACAGCCGTGAAAAACCTTTTTCATATCTGCCTGTAGCTATTCGTGTTCTCAAAAGGGATGTTTAAAGAGTCACTCGCCGATTCACAGCGGGAAAAACCTTTTACATATTCCGCCTGTAATTATTCGTGTTCTTGAAAGGGAAATTTGACGACTCACATGCCGACTCATAGAAATGTGGAGAAAAACTTTTTTTATGTTCCATCTGCAGCTTTTCAAATATTCAAAATATGTATTTGAAGAGACACATGCTGACCCACGCTGCTTGAATCTACTGAATTATCGGTCTTGATGTGACTGAACACTAGGGTGTCGCTATTATTTAAAAAAAAAATTACTTGAGCTCTACACAGGAGACTCTGACGAAAATAAATCCCCTCAGGGCCTATGTCATCTTTGCGGATGCTGTGCGGAGGGTTTTTTAAGAAAAGGAAGGAGAGGATAGTTTTGGGAAGGAAAGGGGTTTAAGAGGTGGGTAGGTATCTGGGGTACAGTGCGTCCCAGTCATCCGCCTCCAAGACAAACCACTAGCCATGAACCCGGGCACCACTGCTTAATCACCAAACGTAGCGAACCACTTGGGGTGACTTATGGCAGTGGTGATGGTTGTCCCAGAAAGGTTTCCGGGGCGGCGGTATCTATTGCGGTCTCCCAAATTGAAATTACTCTCATAAATAAGTAGCGTACTTATATGTTGTTTAACATACATCTGACAAATATGTTATTTCCATTTTTGCTCCTGACAAATAATCTTGGAATATACAGAATAATATAATGAAACAATGCAGCATAGTTTTCTATGAATTATAATTTCAAATTTGAAATTCCAATTGAAGAACTTGATTATATATTTCTAAAGGACTTAACTTAATTTAGGCCACATATCATCAAGACGCACAGTGAGTGATTTAGTTTGTCTTTTCTAAATATCAAATAGCAGACTGGACGCTTTTGATTTAACTAGCCTTCTAAATTTGCGTGTACCAACGCATAATTCCCTTTATTATTTTTCCTTATCTGCTAATAATTTTTTTGACATCTATCCGATGTCTTCTCGGCAATAAATTTAATTAAATTGATGTTTATTGCCATCAATCAGTGTCCAAACTAAAATTCAGCGTATTAAAGAATTTATAAAAAAGCTAACATTTCTCGCATTTATAGTAAGATCAATTTAGCAACGTTCTACAAAATACCGACTTTATTTGGCATAACAATGGCGGCTTATTATAAACACTACAACAATTTTTTCATGTGGTTTTTATAACATAATTAATAAACTTTTTTTTTATTTGATATATAGGTATTTTTTTATTTAATATAATAGTACCAATTACATGTTAATATACATTAAACAAAGTTTTTCTATAAAAATACATTTAATAATACGCTTTACACCCTTTTTAAGAGCAAAGCTCAAGTTAAAAACGCGGATAAACGCATGTTAACCACAATTTAGCAAAGGAAAAAAATATGTTGTTTTAATGGTAACCGACGAGTTCATCGAAAGCAAATTCATCGAAAACGAGTTCATCGAAAATCAATTCATCGAAAGCAAATTCATCGAAAACGAGTTCATCGAAAATCAATTCATCGAAAATCAATTCATCGAATGATCAATTCATCGAATCGCCAATTCATCGAAAAACATTTTTTTTGTTGATATTAGAGCTGTCAAAATTAAATACCCAAAAAGGTCTGTTTACCTGAGTTAAATGTGTTTAGCAACTGTCGTAGTGACAATGTAAAATTTATAGGTTATCTCTTCGATTTCCGATTGTCTGATACTGCAAAAAAGGGATATCTAAGGAACGGTGACCAGACAACTCATAATGAAACCAACCCATAAACAACTCAGAAAGGTCATTAAGAGTGATTATAAAAATTATTTAAAAATTGGTTAAGTTAGGTTAGGGTAGGTTAGGTAAAGTTAGGTTGGGTTAGGTTAGATTAGTTTAGGTTGACCAATGCTTTTTTAACTTCTCGGTCCGCTCGGCATTTCTCTCAAATATCAACAAAATATATTTTTTCGATGAATTGGCGATTCGATGAATTGATCATTCGATGAATTGGTTTTCGATGAATTGATTTTCGATGAATTGGTTTTCGATGAACTCGTTTTCGATGAATTTGCTTTCGTTGAATTGATTTTCGATGAATTGATTTTCGATGAATTCGTTTTCGATGAACTCGTCGTGAACCGTTTTAATAATATAAAACAAAAAATATATTTATATAAATATATAAATAGTTTTTTATGTTTGTATAAAACAAATAATTGATAAGAAAAACAACAGATTAAAGATGAGGAGATGAAAAATAATGAGTGAAAAGGGATAACTAATATTATAATTGAGTTGTTATGTTGATAAGTTATATAAAAAGAGTTTTTATTGAATTTTTGAATTTTTTGTAATTTGTTTCCAATCTTAATTTCAAGAGTAATTCGTTAAACCATTTAGCTCCAATATATTTGTAGAATTGTTGGGCTGTGGTGGTGTAACAAAGAACCAATGATATTTGTTATATTGCTGTTGGAAAAATGAGTTAAGCTCACATTATTGAAACAATCTTTGTGTATTTGCAAAAGCGTATTTTTTTAATAAATAATTTAAGGTAAAGGAACTTTAAATTCTTGAAAAAATTTGATGGTAGGGTAATCGCATGGCTTTTTAAAAATTATTTTTATTAATATTCTTTGAATAATTTCTAAAGGCAAAAGAGAAGTTTTGAAAGCACCACCCCAGCCAACAATTCCATATTGTAATACTGATTGAATTAGGGAAAAATAGATGGTTCTTAGAAATCCAATATTTAATATGTTTCGTATTCTAATAAAAACGGAAATTGATTTTCCGTTCCACTGTTAACCGTTCTACTTTTGTATTGATTTGTAATTTCCACTTTATGTTACTATCTATAATTGCAAAGAGGTATTTAACATTTGTCTAGTGAGGAGGGTAAGGAAAAAAAAAATCATGTTGTACATAACTAATAATAAATGAACGCCCGGGCTGCCGGCACTGAATTGAAATTGAATTTGTTTTAACATTGGGTATAGAGCAACGATAAGCCGACGATATATTACCTATCCCAATATGATTTTCAAATTAAATATTCTCCAGGAAAATATAATATTGAAACTGATTGTCTAAGTAGAAACCCAGTTTAGAACCAGATGAGAACCAAGACGAGCTATTAAAAATTGACAACTTAATAAAATTAGAAGATATCTTTAAAGATCAGGTCAAAAATGAGAAGATACAGTGCAAGAGAGATAAATTGATATCGAAGAATAATGTTTATTACAAGAAAGTAAAAAAAAAAAGAAAAAATCAGCATAGACTTCATCAAAAGTGTTCATACAGACCTAGGTCACATAAGAATTAATCAAATGCAAAACATGATAAGCTCATGGTACACATCAGAAAACATGACAAACAATATAAAGAGAACCTGCAAAAGTTGTGCAGTATGTTTAAAGAACAAATCAAGAGGTTAAAATAAATATGGATTGATGTCCTACTTGCGTCCCGCAACAAAACCTTTTGAAATATGTTTGGGGGTTCACGGTCAGATATACTTGCACCTGCTATCAGATCATTTCACGAGGTTTGCATATATTTCGACGTCAAAAACTCAAAATACCAATGATTTCATCAAACTCTTAAACTCCACAGAAACTAATGACATTGGCATGATACGCTCAGATAAGGCGGCCAACCGTCCCGCATTCTGCGGGACCGTCCCGCATTGGCGGTTGTTGTCCCGCATTAAAATATTTTAATGAAATAGTCCCGCAAATCGTCTAAAGCGTCCCGCATGTCCCGCATTCTATATTTTTGTAATTGTAGACAAATAAACTTTCCCTATGTTTAGTCTATTTTAACCATTTCCGTTCTCCGTGGTTAAGTTGATGACAATATTTGTCCCTAGAAAAGGCCCGAGATATCGATCTAGGGATTGGTTTATTTAGGTAAGTCAAGCAAGAGTCAAAGAGCGCCAGTGTAGTATTGAATAGGTACAAGTCGTGACACGTAACTGATAACCCGTATTTGTCATTTAAATTAAATCAAATAATTTGTTGACCATGCCGCCGATACCGCGAAAAAGCGAATTTGTAAGTTCACTGACTTTCAAAAAGAATTTCCTTTCTTGCAAAAGTGTGAGTATAGTTTTAATGCGCCGCATACTGAATTATAAATAACCAAGCAATTCTTAATTATAAATAACCAGTTTTGTGTTCAGAATGTTAAATTCCAGTTGGATTCATCTGATGATATATTTCGACGGAAAACATTATCTTATTCGAAGTGCATTGGAGGACCCACCACTTACCCGCCCTGGTATAGGTAACAGATGGTTACCCCTTCAAGGCTCTTGCAAGGACTCTAATTTTTTTGGTAAAAACGACCCTACATTTGATAACGAAACTAGACCTCCAATGTCCCTGCACTGCTTATTAACATAAGCAGTATGCAAGTGCTTAGCGGGAAATACAGATACAATATGTGTAGAGAAATAGAAATATAAACAAGACAATGGGATAGGTTGGTGAAAGTCCACGAGGTGGCAAGCGCTGGGTGATTGTATCCAGCGTATCCTACAGGCACCTGTTTGGGAGGAAGATACAGTAGATAAGTAATAAGGGAATGGTACACGGTTGGGAGTCCTTTCCAATCGATTGGCAGTCCCAGCAAGAATGCACATGACGTTCGGTCTAGTCGTGAACCACACTCAGCTTCCGCGCCCCTTAGCCGGTTCCTCGGTGATGCCTCGAAGAAAAGTAAATGGGAGATTGGTGGGAAATACCCGGCGACCCTAAGGAATTCAGCGTCGAGTAGCCGGAGGCAAGGCGAAGGAGACCCGAGGTCGCCCCCCCAAACCTAAAGCCTGCACATGTTGCTGGGGGTGGCGCAATTAATTTTAGAGGGCACCGTGCCATCATCGACTGACTCCTGTTGATGCAAGGACGAGGTCTAGCGCACCCCCAGAAGGGGAAAAAGAAACATAACAAAATAGATAGATGCAGTTCAGTTCAGCCTTCTGAGCGAAGCAAAGTTGCATTGTGAGATTATGTAAAAAGAAAAAGAGAACAAAGAAACCAAAAAAAACTAAAAAAACAAAGTCGAGTATGTTAGTTGAATCAATAGTGTTCCTTGTAACATGAAGCTGGAAAAAAAAGAAAATTACACAAAAATTATGAAAAGTAATGAAAATAATAAACAGGTATCTCGATAAAACATCGTTTAGCATAGCTTAGTAAAATCTAAAATAAACCATGTGAAAAGAAAGAAAATATGCTAAAAAAGATAAGACACACAAAAATAAAATAAATAGGAACAAAATGTATACAATAAAATAAGATAAAGGTACCTAAGATTGAGATGATATAACAAAAAAAAATGCAGATATAAAGCATAAAACATAAAATTGTAGCAGTAGATCTAATAAAGTAAAGAGAATGTCCGTGGATTCAAGAGCAGATACACCTGGCATCTACATGATTTTACAGCTAGTCAGCGACTCTAAGATCAGGCCATCTCTCAACCCAGACTTTCGTAAATTTCATCAAACACTCAAAGTTCAAATAATTCGAAACGAGATCCGCGCTCCAAGCTGTGTATTCGAAGTGCAGTTATAAATTTCTAGTTGCAGACTATGTGAATGTGCTGCCAGAATCAAAGAGAAACCATTTTCATATTCTGAGTGTTATTTAGATTTATTTTAAACCAGTTTTGTGTTCAGAATGTAAAATTTTAACCGAATTCATCTAATGACATATTTATTTATTTATTTATTTATTGTTTTGGAACATTTACAGAGTATTAACAGAAAAAAGTCATTGGATTAGCATTGTAAAAAGCGTACATGTTAATAGTCCACTTAAAAATGTTCACAGAATGCACAGTTTAATAGTTGTTAACAGAAATTAGGAATATCAAAATATAAACGGAGGTATAAAAAGAGATAACAAAAATAGTGATGATACAATATAGAGATAACAAAGATAAAAAAAGATCGATATACGATGTAAAAAAACAGAAAAACAAAAAAAGTAAAGTACAAATAGAGTGAAGAACAGCCATTCACATTCAAGTTCAAGATAAGTATTAAGATAAGTATTTTCAATTCTCAATTACATGTTAGGTTAGTCTATTGTTAATTTGCTTTTTAAAGTAAGCGAGACTATTTGCATAGATGTCTATATGGTTACATTCAATGGAATTATACAGTCGACACATCCGAGACAGTGGATTGAAGTATGCAATATTGTTTTTAAATAATTCAAGATGAAATATATTCTGATTCCTTAAATTACGTCTATTGGGGACCTTAATAAGAATATTGCTCAGGCAGTGAGTTGTTTCAAGCTTATCATGAATGATTTTGTATAGACTTATTAAGTCAGCAACTTTTCTTCTTTTTTCCAGAGTTGTAAACTTAAAATATTGGAGTCGTTCCTCGTAAGATTGGAGTAAGGCATTTAGTCCAAGTTTAAATTATAACAATCTCAGAATTTTTTTTTGCACAGATTCAATAGTTTTTGAATATTTTAAGTAGTGTGGATTCCAGATAACACTACCATATTCTAATTTGCTTCTGACCAATGAGTTGTATAGGGTTATAATGGATTGGGGTTTTTTAAATGGTTTAGATATTCTATGTATAAACCCCATCATTTTCAAGGATTTAGTCGTGATATCACTGACGTGTACATCAAATTTAAATTTTGAATCAAGAATGATTCCTAAATCTCTGATGGTTGTAACTGCATTTAATCGAGCATTATTTATGGAATATGCATAATCTTTTTGCATTCTGTTACGGCTGAAAGTCATAATGTAACATTTTTCAATATTCAAAAACATATCATTCTGAATACACCAGTTATGTAGTGTGAAAAGGTCTTCTTGAAGCATAACTTGGTCAGAATCATTGGAAATTTAACGGTAAATCTTTAAATCATCGGCAAATAAAACAAAATCACAGCGTAACATGGGGCCTAGGTCATTAATGAAAATTAAGAAAAGCAGAGGGCCAAGATTGGACCCTTGGGGTACACCAGAGGTTACAATTACGGGAGGTGACTCATACCCATTTATAAGAACGAGCTGTGTTCTGTTTTCCAAATAGGATTTAAGCCACCTAAATAGATCACCGTGAATACCTATACGACCAAGCTTCTGTAGTAAAATAAAATGATTTACTTTATCAAAAGCCTTTTGAAAATCTGTGTAAATAGCATCTACCTGAGTTCTTTCATTAAACGCATTGCAAACATAATCACAGAAATCGAGAAGATTGGAATTTGTGGATCTGTTAGGAACAAATCCATGTTGATTGATGCATAATTGTGGTTTAAAGTGTGCGAATATGGAACTATAGATTATAGATTCAAAGGCTTTTGCAAAACATGATAATATACTAATTGGTCGATAATTTTTCACAGAAGATTGATCGCCAGATTTATGTATTGGGACAATATGTGCATTTTTCCACAAATCTGGGAAAGTTCCCGTAGATAATGATTCGTTAAATATAATGAAAAGTGGCTTGATCAACGCGCTAGAGCAACATCTTAAAAACAAAGGAGGTATTTTATCTGGTCCTGGGCCTTTATGTATATCAATGCTTTCTAAACAAGATTTGATAGTTCCCATGCTTACGTTAAGTTTACTAAGATTAAATTGGTTGAATTGAGGAACATTCAGTCCGGAAGTATTTGATGTGGGATTCGACTGAGTATAAACCGATCCAAAATAATTAGAGAACATATTGGCAATCTGCTGTCCATTGTTTGCAATCATAGAATCCATATGCATTGTTTTTGGAATCGAATTTGAATTACGCAATGATTTAGAATTAGCCCAGAAAGCCTTAACATTATCTTTTATCCCACGCTCAACTAGATTGATGTAGGATGTGTAGCATTCTTTTAGCATTTTTTTTGATCTTTTTCTAAGAGTAGCAAACTCGGAATAGTCTATCGGGTTGTTATATTTTTTAGCCCGAAGTCTTACTTTATTTTTCTCTTTGAGGAGCATTATTAGAGATTCGCTAAACCAATTGGGATAGTGATTTCTTACGTATGTTTTTTTTTTTGGAATGTGCTTGTCTATAATATCCCATAGTGTATTGTAGAATAACTGTACCTTATTATTGAGATGACAGTTGTTAAAAAGTGAGATCCAGTTTACATTTGTTAGATCATGACAACATCCTTCATAATTACCTTTTTTGAAGTTGTATTTTACGGGAGAGTGATTTTCTTGTAGGAATTGCATTTTTTCTAGACTTACATTTATTTCAAAACAGGGATGATGGTGATCAATTTTTGATAAGTTAGCTCTGCTGTCGTTGAAATATTAATATTGGTTTTATCGGAAAGAACAAGGTCAAGAATATTAAAATTTTTGTTAGGTAAATAATTAAATTGGTGAAGGTTGCACATTGAGGCCAAATTGACAAGGGAATGAGCTTTGTGACTAAAATAATTGGATGGAGCTAGTATTATGTTATTATATGTTATGTCAGGTGTCCATTTAATTTCAGGTATATTAAAATCACCAATGATTATAAATTGAGATTTGGAATTAATATGTTGCAAATAAATATCCTGAATATTTTTGATTCGATTACAGTAATCATCAACAGATAAATTGGGGGGAATGTACAGAACACATATATAGATGAACGAGTTTGAATATTCATGCAGTTTTATAGCTAACCATAAATCTTCACCGTCACTTTCCCAAGATGATTTTCTAGTTGTTATTAGATTCTTGTTGACTGCCGCTAATACCCCCCCACCTTTTTTAGATGTATAATTAGTTGATTCGCGATCTCTCCGAAAGACCAGGTAACGCTCATCAAACAATTCATTACTGAATACTGATGAACTCAACCAAGTTTCGGTGAAGCAGATTATATCATAGTTATTGATAATAACTTCGTTTTTTATGTCATTTGTTTTGGTTCTAACTCCCCTAACATTTTGGTAGAAAATTTTCAGATCCATTTTGTAATTTTTGACAAGACGTATACATTAGGTTTAAAGGACGGAGGAAGACGGGTTTGAGGGTGATTTGTCGGTAAGATTCTGTAGTACGGCCTTGTTCTTCACGAGCAGTGGTGGAGACATGTCATTCTTCCTTAAGAAGACGCGCCCATTTTTAATCCATACGTACTTGAAGTTCAGGTCCCTTGCTGCTCGCCTAGCTGCTGCATGAAGTTCCTTGTTATAAGGTGACAGATGTTCACATACGTATATCGGAGAAGAATCTGTGAAACCAAGGTGTTGACTATTCAGTTTCCTATCCACGTTCCTCTTGTTGAATACCTTAACTGCAGACAGCAATTCGTCACGGATTCGAGGGCTGGGCAGAGTCAGTACAATATTTTTTGGTCTTGAGTTGGGAGTTGCGTCAGGGTGGCGTGGTGTACGATGACAGGAAATTATTTGCTCGTCCTTTACAGGATAGTTTACTGATGTACACAGGTTTTGTATTGTAATCATGATGTCTTCGTTCCTCTTCTCCGGGACCATCTGAATCTCTAGATTGCAGTTCCGGTTAGTTTGTTCGATTGCGTTCATTTTTTGGGATAGTATGTCGTAGTTCCGCTGCAAGATTTCATTTTCAGAACTCAGTTTGGATATTTTCGTCTCATTAGCCTTGCATGTAGAATTTAATCTATCATATTCTGCAGCGAAGTATTCAAGAGATGATTGAAAGTCTTCCATATGGGACAGCTTGTTTTTTATATCCCCTAGTTCGTCCATTATTTTGGAGTTAAGGTATTGAAATAATTCATGTTTTAGGGTTTTCAGTACCTGGTCTAATTTTTCGTCTATGTGTTCTAAGATTATTTTAGATACGTCGCTTGAACTCGCAGTTTGTGGGGTGGATATAGAGGTGTCATTAGTCTTTTGTTTGGAACCTGTTGGTTGTCCGTGCAATATGGTGGGGGATTGAAGAACCAGAGTTTCTGCGTTATTTCCAGTAAATTTCTGTTTTCCTTTGCAAGGGACACATTTCCAAGTAGTTCTATATTGTTTAGATTGCTTTGTGTAATTTTCTTTGGTAGTTCCTACACATTTAAAATGATAGCTTTGGGAACATTTACTGCAAGTCATTATCTCGTCGGCCTTCGCGTTCAGCTTACATTCCTCACAAAGATGCATTATATTTGTAGCGCCTGTTAGTAGGCAAACTCCACGACACCTTACTATTTCTAGTACTATGTATTAATAGCGCCTGTTAGTAGGCAAACTTCACGACACCTTTCTGGTACTATGGCAAAATGATGTTACAGTTAGAGTTACCTACATTAATGATTCATGCAATTCACCACTTCAATTATTTGAATGTTAGAATATTTCTTTAAACACAGATTTAAGCACGTTCTTAGGTTTATATTAGAAGATCACAATTGTATCGTTATCAATCAATGTTATCTTTTAAGATAATTAACTGAGAGAAGATATCTAGAAACACTAACGATTATCTGATAAAATTTGAATGTTGTTTTTTTAGATATTGAAAAAAACAATCACAGGTATCATTTAAGCTCGTAAAAATACGTTCATGCAGTGCACGATAATCACTTTAACTTGTACTGACACTTATTTGACTTGTACCGATTGTATTTTGCTTTTAAATTTAAAAAAAAACTAACGTGAACACTTGGACACTTCTGTCAACAAACGTACCATAGATAATGCCGTAATAATATTTCGAAAGAAAACATTCTCTTAATCGAAGTGCAGGTATAAAATTCTGGTTGCGGACTATGTATGTGCTGCCAGAATCAAAGAGAAACTATTTTCATGTTCTTAGGGTAGTTTTAATTCATCGCATACAGATTTAATTTAAACCAGTTTTGTGTTCAGAATGTAAAGTTTGTGTTGTGGATTCATCTTCTGACACATTTCAAAGGAAAACATTCTCTTTTTTGAAGTGCAGTCATAAAATGCTAGCTGCAGACTATTTATGTGCTGTGTCCCGCATTGATATTTTATAAAGTTGGCCGCCTTACGCTCAGACCAATAATTTTTACTGCAGTAAACTCACCTTTCTCAAATGGATTAAGTGAAAGATTAAATCAAACGCTGGTCAATAAAATTAGATGTAAAATCAATTAAAATGACTCAAAAGTGGCTTGGACAACTATAGCGCGTAATTGTGTAAAAAAATATAATGAAACGGAGCACACCCTCACTGGATATGTGCCACAGTACCTACTTAACGGCACAGATGTTACGATTTTGCCAAATGAGTTAAAAGTTAAGAAGACCGACATCGATTTGATTTAAGACAGAAAAAAAGCTCTGGAAAATACTTTAAAGTCACATAATTACAACAAGATAATTTACGACAAAACGAGGAAACACATTAACTTTAAAGTTGCTTATATTGTTTTTGTGGAGAATGGAAACAAACTTAATAGGAAGAAGCTTGACAAATTGAGAATCGGACCCTAGAAAATCATAGAAAAATTATCAAACTCAATTTACAAGATAAACACTGGTCGACAAAAATTAGAATCAAATTTTTTCCACATCTCGAAGTTAATTCCAGCACCTGCATTGATGAACCATGAAGAGGATATTGAAGATGAATGAAAATTTTTGCAATAATTTTCTTTTTGGTGGAGATGTAAAGGAAATGTATTCCATTTAAATTTGAATCCTCTGTCAGTTAGAATGCAATTATCAATTGGCACTTGTTTTGTTTTTGCTATTATTTGATTGTTAGAAGAAACCATTCAAAGAAAAGTGATATAAATAAACATAAATGTCGTTCCTTTGTTAAAAAACTTTGCAACACAAGTGTTTTATTTATAAATTAATAGAAAGGAATTAAACCTCTCAACTAATTAAATATATTTAATTAACATTCAAAATCGACTTTTGCCCCCCCACGAACTAGTGATTTCAATATATGTATGAAGGTAATTTGTATTTTAAATTTACGCCCATCAAAATAATTTCTTTTATTGATTTTTGTTTTATATATCACATTTCATCGTATTTAATGAATACACATTTATTTAAAAAATATTTTTTATTGTTTTTCATTTCCTTACAAATAATTGTCCAAGTTGCCTCTCAAATCATTAAACACTAAAATCTTTAACGGCCTATATCTTATAATTAAAAACAAAAATAAATAAAGTAGCTCAGATCCGTACTAGATATATGATATACCTTTTGATTACAAAAATAATATTTCAGTTTGTCTGGGCATTTTTATCTCAAATCAAAAATTCAGATTTGTATGAAACGGGCCTCTTAATAGCAATGGATTAAAATATTTTTAAAAAAGTAACTGGTAACGGACTTGCACCTGACTAGCATAATACCACGTTTTAATGAACTTTCTATTCCGTTCCGCGGCGATGACGCCACTGCTTGTCACGATTATTTTGTACTGGTGAAAGTTAGTGGTGCTGGCGACACGGTATCGCTTCGAAGTAAATAAGCACACACTTCACGACTAAAAATTACACATCTACCGGATCTGCCCTGATGATGGACACTGCAACGATGTCCGAAACGTTGGCTAAAGAAGGAGGTAGCGCAACACGGCATAACACCCCAAAAACAAATAACGAAAAAGTAACTGGTGTTTGCATTACACATTAAAAGCCTACATATTAATTTTGTATAAATATGAATAAAAAAGATATTAGAGAAATAATAAAATAAAATATCCAAATTAAAACTAAAGAACTGCTGCTTGTTACCGAACATTCTAATATAAACGAAATAGGAAGGGACATATATATTCTTAATAATAAAGATTAGATCATAAATGTAGGTGTTAAAAAGTTTTGTTTTTATTGAAATTTAGGTTGTTGTTTTGGGTATGTGATTGATTTCATTTTAATATTTTGCATTCAAAATTTTAATTACATATATCGATTTGTTTAAGAGTTTCATCTGCTTTCAAAAATAATATTTTATTTTGAAATACATTCATGAACAGCGTTTTAATCTCGAATCGAATATAATGCAGATTATTGTAAGCATGTTACGAATATATTCTGACAGTGCATATATCAGAACATTGGAGGTTGCCCACCACTTTCCCAACGGCTGTGTGAGGAAACTATATCACTACATCGGAGGTTATCCACCTGTTACCCGCCCTGGTATAAGTAACAGATGGTTAATCCTTCAAGGCTCTCGCAAGATTCTATTTTTTTTGTTGAACGAAGCTACATTTATTTATTTTGAACAAATCTAGACCTCCAGTTGCCCACCACTTTCCCAACGGCTGTGTGAGGAAACTATATCACTACATTGGAGGTTATCCACCTGTTACCCGCCCTGGTATAAGTAACAGATGGTTAATCCTTCAAGGCTCTCGCAAGATTCTTTTTTTTTTGTTGAACGAAGCTACATTTATTTATTTTGAACAAATCTAGACCTCCAGTACCCTTGCATACGTTGTTAGTAAGCAGTATGCAAGTGCTTAACAGGAAAAACAAAATGCAAAAAATAGGTTAGTAAGACAAAGATAAATTAAACAGGGCAAAAGAAAAACTCATTCATGAGGCTCCATGAGGCGCATTGCATCTGTAAAAAACGTGCATGCACCTATATAAAATAGAGAACATAAGTAATTCAATAAATCTCAAATCAATTGGCAAGTACCAACAAAAAATGTGAATGGCTTTCGGTCTGATCATAAACTACACTTAGCTTCCGTGTCCCTTAGCCAACCACTCAGTGAAGCCTCAAAGAATGTTAACTGAATATTTGGGGTAAAATACCCGAAGACTAAAAGAAAATTTAGCGTTGGGTAGTCAGAGGCAGGACAAAGGATAGTCAAGGTTGTCTGATAAAGCCTCAAGCCTGCACGTGTCATTGGGGGAGGCGCAGATAGATTTGAGAAGGATCTGCAAAATTAGTAATGTAACTGATGAAGCAGGGACGAGGTCCAGCACACCCCCGTATGGGGATAGGGAAAAAAAAAAAAAATTGGAGTTCAGTTCATCCAGTAAAACATTGAAACAGTTAAAGACAAACAAAACAAAACAAGGAACATGGCATAAATTAACAGGTAGTATAGTAATTATTAACAAAACAAATCGCAAGGCAATTATAAACATTTTTTTAAAACATAGTGAACAAAATAATATAATAACGCAAATGTAAAATATAACACAAATCATAATATATAATAAAATAAATGTTAATAAAATAAAAGAAATAACATATTACAGAAACACAAAACACACAAATCATAACAATTAAATCCAAGCGGTAAATGTAAAGCAATCGTGAAGAGTGTCCGTGAATTCAGAAGCAAAATACACCTGGTACCTAAGTTGTTTTACAGCTACTCAGCGACTCTAAGAACAGGCCATCTCTCAACCGAAACTTTCGTGAATTTCCTCAGGCACTCAAAGTTCACCTTATTCGAGACGACATCTGTATTCCAGGTCTCGTAATAACTTGTAAACCATCAATCATTTCGTCTCGAGCATCCGTCAAAATCTCACAGTGCCACAAAATGTGCTCGTCTGTTTGGTCGGTATCACCACAAGCGCAATTGGGATGGGATGACAGAGCCAGTCTGTGAAGTCTACCTCTAAACTCCCCATGCTCAGAAAGCAATTGGGTGATATGGTGGTCCATTAAAAGATATGCCCCTTCCATTCTGATTTTAATTGATGGAAAGAAGGAGAAGGTCCATCTTCCCATATTCGATCTATCCCTTCTTATCTGCCATTCGCTCAGCGTTTTTATTCTCATCATCTTTAGAAGTTCAGGGAGAGGCACTGCTCCTCCAGGTATTAATTCAATACCAAGGTGGTTTACAGGTCTTCCTCTTTTTAGACACTTCTTTGTCAAAACTTCCCTAATTTCTAAATCAATTGGCAAAATGCCAGCCAAAATTGGCAAAGCATCCGATGAAACTGTTCTGTAGGCTCCTGAAAGCGCCAGTAAGGGGATTCGCTGGCCCCTCTTAAGCGCTGAATGAATAAGTGAATTACCGAGTCGATGTTCCCATACACAGGCACCATATGAGGCTTGTGCCACATATACGCATCTGTATAATACACGGAGCGCGGGGAAACGTAAACCCCATTCAGCAGTTGAGATTCTTCTCAGTTGTAAGAAGAGAGCCTGGGCCTGGAAACGCTTTTAACGTGAGTCAAGAACGAGGACGATCTGTCTAATGTAACGCCTAAATATTTAGTACTCTCTACAAAACGGATTGCAGTATCTCCCATTTTTATAAAAGAGTTTCTACCTCTACTGAGGGAGCCTTTTATAAGGAGACCCACGGTATTATGGGGAGCAAAATTCAGTCTGTTTTCCTTTCCCCAGTTTAAGAATCATTTTCAAACCTTCTTCAGCTTTATTTTCAACTTCTTTTCTACTGTCCCCACAGACCAAATACAATTTGTCGTCTGCGTAATCAATCGCAATAGTGCCTTCAGGTAAGGGTAACCTGGAGGAGTCATCGAATAAAATATTCCAGAAATCCGGTGCAAGGGGAGAACCTTGGGGACAACCCATGTCCACATCTCTTTCAATGATGCAATCACCAAAAGAAATTATAATTTTTCTATCTTTAAAATAATCGCAAGATATTTGAAAAAGTTTTCTTGGACAATTACGATTCTTTAATTTAGTTAAAATCATCTCTCTATATATCACTACAGTGGAGGTAATCCACCTCTTACCCGCCCTGGTATAAGTAACTGATGGTTACTCCTTCAAGGCTCTCGCAAGATTCTAATTTTTTTGATTAAACGAAGCTACATTTATTTATTTTGAACGAATATATCACTACAGTAGCTTTGTTAGAAACATCACGAACAGAGATGTTTATACGGCGCGGCGTCAAAGATGTACTGGAATTCGGTTTCTTAAAATTCAGCCGTATAGTCGCTAGGGTAATTATACTATCATTTTGTTGCCACATAAAAAGAATTAACAAAGTATTTATTTTTCGATGGATTTTGCCCACGGCTTCGCCCGCACAGTATTAGGGGGTTTCCCATATTAGGTTTTCTCAGCCTCCTTCACCTTTCCAAATTACCACTCCCCCCCTTCTCCCTTCTCTCTCCACCCTTCCCACCCGACAGCATGTGACTCTTCAAATAAATCTTTTGTCTAATAAATAGCTAAAGGTGGAACAAAAAAAAAAAATTCTCCATTGTGAGACATCATGTGCTCATTGAAGCATCACCTGTTTACTCGCCACCGTGATAAATAGGTGATGCTTCAAAGAATCCTTTCGAAAACAACAATAATTGCAGGTGGAGCAGAAAAAAAATTTCTTCTACTGTGACAAAGCATGTGTTTCATAAAATATCGCTTTTGGGAACTGAATTGTTGCAGTTGGAAATTTTTTCAGCACCGTGGGTCAGCATGTGTTTCATTAAATTTCCCTTCAGTGAACATGAATAGCTGCAGGCGGAACATGAAAAAGGTTTCTCACTGGTGTGAGTCAACATGTGACTCTTCAAATTTCCCTTTTGAGAAAAAGAAGAGCTGCAGGCGGAACATGAAAAAGGTTTTTCACCGGTGTGAGTCAGCAAGTGAGTCTTTAAACCACTATTTTGTGAAAATGAATAGCTGCAGGCGGAACATGAAAAAGGTTTCTCACCGGTGTGAGTCAACATGTGACTCTTCAAATTTCCCTTTTGAGAAAAAGAAGAGCTGCAGGCGGAACATGAAAAAGGTTTTTCACCGGTGTGAGTCAGCATGTGAGTCTTTAAACCACTATTTTGTAAAAATGAGTAGCTGCAGGCAGAACATGAAAAAGATTTTTCCCCACCGTGGGTCAGCGTGTGTTTCGTTAAATTTCCCTTTTGTGAACATGAAAAGCTGCAGACGGAACATGAAAAGGGTTTTTCACCACTGTGAGAAAGCAGGTGAAGCTTCAAAGAAACCTTTCGAGAACAAGAATAATTGCAGTCGGGACATGAAATAGGTTTTTCCCCGCCGTGAGTCAGCATGTGACTATTCAAACTGCTCTTTTGTGAACATGAATAGCTGCAGGCGGAACATGAAAAAGGCTTTTCTCCGGTGTGAGTCAACATGTGACTCTTCAAATGACCCTTTTGAGAAAAAGAAGAGCCGCAGACGGAACACGAAAAAGGTTTTTCTCCACTGTGAGTCAGTATGTGTCGGTTCAAATGTTCTTTACGAGAATAGGAATTGTTGCAGTCGGAACATGAAAAAAGTTTTTTTACAGTATGTGAGCGCTTGTGCAGTTCTAACGATGATTTGCCTAGGCATGAGTAATTACAAAGGGGACAAGAGAATCGTTCTTCCCAAGGATGAGTCTTCGGGTTTATCAATAAGTCTGAAAAAGAAAACGGATAAAATTTCATAAGTGTAAGTACATTAAATAAAAGAAGAAAAAAAATCAGATGACACGAATAATATCCAAACGAAATTCGTTATTACCCGCGGTCATGGTTATTTCTTCAGAGCGCTCTAAGCATTCCTTTTTAATGTCCGGGAGATCTATGTCAATTTGCGTATAAGGAATTTGCCCTTCATCTTTGTCTCGGGGTCCTGGTTCTGCCTTCATGGGAAAAGTCTCCAAAATAACACTACCTGGAAAAGCAAACAAAAAACCATACATACGTATATTGAACAGCGTATTATATTAAAAATTACCGTCGTGCCTCTCCTATTTAAAAATTTTAATTTAAATATTAACTATTTAGGACATCTCTGATAAATCAAGTAGAGACGGAAATTTGCACACGGATCGAGCAAAATTTAAAAAAATAAGTAAGACCCCTGTGAAGTGTCTCAAGAAGGAAAATCCATTTTCTCTCTAGAAACTTTAGAACGGAGTGAAAACAGAATAAAAAAGCGTTTTTTATTTGGGTCCAGTGTTATATTATTGCTCTGTTGAACATAAATTGTACATGGAAATTAGTTGAATATAATATCCTTATTTCTAAAATTTTAAATATGAGATTGACAAATATGACGGTTTGACAGAAGGTGGCATTGGCGAAATTGTTTAACGCGCACGTCCTAGAGTACGGCGGAAATAGAGGTCTGGGTTCGAGTCCCAGTTGCAACCATTTCCTTTTTCTGTATCTTGTTCTCTTTCATATATATTATTATTGTTATCTTCTTCTTCAATGATATATTACATTGATAGGAATTACCTTCAAAAAGTTATAACACTTTTTTATGTTAAAACAGTTTTTTATAAGGGTCACTCAGAGAATATTGTACAATTGGAAACGACAAAAAGGGATACGCGGAACTTTAGCCTATGGTTGTGTTGGGCGGATTACTGTCTTCCAAGGGCTGTGTTGGACACAGGTTCCCAAGAGAAGGAGCGGGCCTTGACGAACCTAGGTATGTTGAAGTCAGATGCTTGGCAGCTGGAAGTAGATGTCTGTCTTCTCGTCTTCTGAGGGCCGTGCGGGACATGGGTAGCTACAAGAAGGAGGGTACAAGCCAGTGCAAGCAGACAGGTGAACTGTGATCTGTCGAGATGCCGCTTATAAAGGATTCGTCAGGTGTGTGCGCCGCGAAAGGCGTGGCCAGCCGCCTGATAGAAATGCATAGATATCGTCTGCGCATCTCGCCAGCATTGCGCAACGGGAAAGAGACAACGCCATACGGGGAGAGAGAGATGGTGTATTGGGATGAATATTCTGCACGCCACAAAGTGAGTTTTTTTTATAAAAAATTGCAATTTTTTTACTTTTAAAATCCATCTAACTAACACGGTAGCCTGAAAAAATTATTTTGATTTAAACAAGACTTTTTTAAAATATCATCGTTTAAAGTGAAAAAACATTATCTTCCGAAGTTTAAATAAAATATAAATAAGATTACATTTGGCACAAATTAGTTTATGAACAAAGTGATATTAAATAATGCGCTTGTGTTAGGGACGCACATATCAAACATTCAGGGACTTACATAATTCAAACACAAACAGACTTTACCTCTTCACCGCCTGCTCCGTGTTGATATTCAGAAATGTTTTAACTAACCGATAATACTGAATATTGTTTATGGTAACATCGCTATCCTCCGAAAACAATGTATCTTTGGTTGTAAATAAAGATTTAAAAAGTATTATTGGTTGGCGACATGAGGCATGAGGTGAAAATGCACCGCGTTGTGGTGACACCACCCGTACATTTGAAGGCAGGCTGGAGGTTAAATTAAATACCAAAATAATTAATTAACCGCAAGAGGTGACGGTGTGAACAAGCAAATGAACATTCCAAAACATCTGAAATCAACATTTAACATTTTTTTTACTTTTGCAATGCAACTTACTGTCTGTCGGAGAAGTCTCTGAATGCTGCAAGCATTCCTTCTTTACATCCTGGAGGTCGAAAACTACATCTGTATACCGCATTTCACCTCCACCTTCTTCCTGGGAGCCTGGTTCCACCTTGATGGAAGCACTCTCTGGGTTGGGAAGATCCATGGCCTTCTGTGATAGTGTTCTGTTATGTGGTTGAAATTGGTCCAATTTCACAATAGATGAGAACTGTAACAATTAATAAATTATTCGCATTTACCAGTGGCTGTAAAAGAGTTTAAGGTAAATAGTAAGCGTCATAGTAAATATACGAACATGTGTAGGATATAAAAATGTTATACAAAAATGTTTTAAGCCAAAAAAATCAAGTCGTACAATACTCTTTAATTTCACCGATATATCGTAATTTAAGTTCGTCAATAAACGAACTTGACACATATTTTTCGACATTTCATACTGCAGTAGGTAGATATTAGCATGGATCCCAATAAGAAAATCCAATTTTTTTTTAAATATATCAATGTTCACGTTCAAACTTAAGTAAATAAGAGTGTTTCTTTTTTAAAGTTCGTCTTCATAATTAAATTAATTCTTCAAGTTAAAATTTTATGAAGCCCGTCAAAACGAGCGGAATCCGAGCGCTAAGAGGCGCGGTCTGTGTGTGACGTCTTTTAGTCTCTGGAAAAAACGTCGCTTTAGCATTTTGTAATTCCTGTAATTTTTAATCAATATTAACCGTCTATCAGAATTAATGGTATATAAAAATAATTAATCAAGATTTCAATGTTGAATTAATTTTTAAATGTTTCTCCTGCCTATTCTGTCGACATTTTGAAGAAAATTGGAAGTCGCAGCTAGCGCCACACGCTAGCCAGTAGCGAGAATTACGATTCCCGCGGGAACTAATTCTGAGTTACAAAATCAGCTGTTAGTGTGCGGCCATCTTGAGGCAAGCGCTATCGTACAGGGAGATTGTCCACAATCTGCTAGTTAATAATTAGTATTACGACTACACCAAGCGAGTTTACTAACATATAGTGAATTTCCCAGCTAGTAGCTTGTAAACTGTCTCAATGTAATTGAGGCTTTACTTTAACTAAAAAGACTCACGACATGATAGCAAGCAAAACTGTTTGGCGTATACCTCTCTCATCATAGACAAAACATCTCTCATGTATTAGAAAGAGATGCACCATAGACATTCCAATACCATACAAACCGGCGTATAGATGACGTCAGAATTATTTCGACCATTCATGAAGCGTTTATAGTACACGCCTTTTTAAGCGTTTTTTAAGAACGTTTAATTAATTCTTCGAATAATAATATGGAAATATTTTTTTTTTATTGGTGCCTTTTTTACTCATTTAAAGTACGCTCTAGCGTGTTTAAATCGCACTTTATGGAACGCGCGTTTTTTAAAGTTACCATGGCAACATCAACAAATCAACAAAATGTGAAGTCTAAATGTCAACTTTTAACTATAAATCTGACAGGAATATTTTAAACGTCAAATAAAACAAACACTTTGAATACATACGCCTTCTTAGCAACGTCATCCTTGCAAATTGCCTTCATGAATGCATGCACTTTCACAAATGATTTTAAATCAACCCCTTTATTTATCCTCAACAGACATTGCAATTTCGAATGTATGGCCCACATAGTCGATGCTTCGTGCTGTTCCGACATTTTCTGAAGGTAATCAAGCACAACTCGTTCATCTACATCTACTACGTTTTGCTCCTCCATCCATGTTATGAACCTTTCATGTTCTTTTTTATAAACGTCTTTGGATTTTTCAGGTATCAACCGCTATTCTGCTTTGGTATTAAAATTATCAATGTTAGAACTCATTTTACAACACACAATAACTAGTAAAAACTGTGATGTCAACTATTAATCTTATGTGACAGATTGCAAATTAATGTTTGTTTTTTTTTCATTTCCATGACAACAAGATATTGTGATGTCACATCACGAATTCATTAATAGTTCTTATTTCCAATTTTTTAATAATAATATCAATATTTATGTTTTCAAAGTGTACCAATAAAAAAAATAGCATAAAGTATTCGTGGATAACTGGTCTTTAAAACACTTGCTTTATTTCGAGCACTCGGTCGAAAAATCGCGCGTGTTTTAAAGACCTATTTATCCACTTATATTTTAATATACTATTATATTAAGAACATTTTTTTATCTCCATGAACTTATTTTTTATAAGTCAAAATATTTATCACACAAATTCCTTATTAGGCTGCCTTGTCAGATTCATGAATCTATCTATCTATCTATCTATCTATCTATCTATCCTCTATCTATATAAATAAAAATGAACCGTCGAAATGTATGTACGCGCATAACTTCCGAACGACTGCAACAAATTTGGCAGCCACCTCTGGTCTGGGGCTCCAAAATACCTAAAAAAAAACCTTAACTCTGTGCAGAAACGGGCGATCCGTTTGATAGATTCTCCCATTTTAACAGACGGACTGCAATCTTTAGAGCACAGGCGTCAGGTGGGAATGCTGTCCTTGTTCTACCGGTATTACAATGGAAGATGCTCCGAGGAACTAGCGTCATTGATCCCCTCGGCACTGGTGCATAGTCGGGAAACACGCCAAACACGCGCCCAACATTTGTACACGGTTGACATTAGTCACATGAGAACGGGTCATTTCTACGACTCGTTCTTGAGTTCAACAGCTCGGCTGTGGAACGATTTGCCGGCTTCTGTGTTTCCTCCCTCCTACAACACGGGTCTCTTCAAGACCCATGTTCATTCCTTCCTTTCCTCATAAATACCCTCCACACAGCATCTTCAAAGATGACATAGGCCCTGAGGGAAGTTATTTTTGTCAGGGCCTCCTGTATGGAGTTAATGTAAAAAAATAATAATAATAATTGGATAATTCTTTTTGTTTTGCGTTCGTTATTGTCAGGACAAGGTTTGTATAAGTGAAGTCTGGCATTATGAAATTTGTATTAAAAAAATGTAATAGGTGGCACGCGAACTGTTGGAAAATTAAATGTACGGGAATGAATGTATGGAATGCAGGGGGGGGAGGAGGGAGGGGGAAAGGGGGGAGGGAACTCGGGAAGGGGGTTTGTGGAGGGGGGGGGGAACTCGGGAAGGGGGTTTGCGGGACGAGGCAAGAGGGAAAGTGGACTGGAAAGAGGGAAGGTGGAGAAGGCGGAGAGGAATGGGAGGTGGAAGGGTAACGGAGTGAATGGAAAAGGACACCAAGGGAGAAACAATTTCTTTATTAAATGGAATAGCAAAGCATGCCGCGAACCAGCTAGTTTGATATAATGTGCAAGTTATTTCACAGGGGACCGGCGCTTGGGCTCTTTTGATTTCCGATGAGATGATGATTCTAGACCTAGACGGTTATTTGATGGTAGTAAATCACGAAAGTAACAAAAAAAAATGAAAAATTGAGCAAACAATAAAAGTTCAATCTTTTTACTTTTGCTGCCATTCTAACATATTTGACGGGCGCTTTCAACAATAAAACAACAGAAGAGCGACCACTCAGAAGGAACAATGACAATGTTGGCTTCACAAACACTTCACGGAACAATTTCAATGAGTTATTCTCGCGGATATAAATAAAATTATGGGTTAAATTTTAAATTTGTCAAGATTAGTATTACGGGCAACCAGCAGAAAACATGTTAACAGGTCGCTCTAACCTTGTAAGTTCCTAAATATACTTACTTAAATCCGTCATGTGTAAGCCTGGTCTATATATTACATCTATATATTACATTACGAATGTTGTACAAGTTGACGGGTTGTAAAGTCTAATGCGACATATTCTGATAATGAACTGGCACCTAAAAGGAGTTTGGGTGTTATTTAGTCAGTTTAACCTACTTACATAAGACGAAGCGCGGCGAGCAGTTCCAATGTGTTGAAGAAACGTCAGTAGAAAGGTAGAAAAGCTTAAATTCAGATAAAAATGTTCCGATAAAGAGATTAGTTATGTTTATTCAATTAACCTTAAAACTATACAAAAACACTAAAAGAATTGTAGGAATACGTTTTTACTTTATACAACGTAACTAATGAACAATCACGCTGTGTTCACGCACCAAGAAAAGCCGTGGAATAACAGAATTTTGTGGGGCGTAGGCCGCGGAGGCAAGTGTAACAGTGTAACGTCAGATGATATAACCATAGACAATATACACATAGAAACAGTTTTCCAAACAACTACTGTACAGTAAAAGATAAAAAGAAAATGTTTGAAATTTTGTGGAAGGAATTTTTTAAAGGAAGGAAGTTCTTAAAATATGGAAGAAGGCATTTTTCGGAATAAAACGCATTCTGCCGCTCGTAACTCGTGATGTAGGTAGCTCGTAGTCCCGAAAGGAACCGTCACGTGACAGTCGGCTATAATTCTCCAGGCGTTGGTTGTTATATTTTTTTTTATTTTTTTTATTTTTTATTGTATGACAAACAGGTGAGTCCAATTACGGTACAATTTTAATTTTCTTATAACTAACAATACATGTATATAGTTTTTTTAAAACATGGTACGGTGATATCAAACACATCTATATCCGCTGGTAGGGCATTAAGCAATGCCATACTTCTTGTCATGCTGTGTTGAGCCATGACATCTGTCCGACCCTGCGGTATGTAGAATAGGGCGTGGCTACGAGTTCGACAGTATTTGTCAGGAGCGAATAAGCCACAGCATGACAGGAGATATGGAGAATCAATAAGGTTTTTTATTAACTTTAATTCGAATACCATGAGTCCGGCATTACGCCTGGTCTCTAGGCTTTGATAATTTGTCTCCTTTAGCAGTTCCACGTGATGCATGAATTTCGGATATATTCCGTAAGATCGCATGTAAACATACCTTAGGAATTTTTGATCTGTTGATTATTTCCTCCATGAATGTACAGTTTCCAGTCTCAGTATTACCTAAGTATAAATAAAATAAATCCCATTATGGATTTTCTCATTCTGACTTTACCTTAAGACAACTTAGTACATATTGAAATAATTGTAGCATATCTATTTCGTTAGCAGGTATTGCGCAAAGTAGGTACTGTTTACTGTTTATGCTTTATTTATTTTTTCTTTTTTTTTAACTTTGTTGGTTGGCCAAACTGGAAGGGGGACCGGAAACGTCATTCGAGGAAAGATGGCGGCAGACATCGCGTAGTTTTTTGGGGCAAGAGGAGATTTTTTGAAGAGGAGTTTTGTTATGTGAGATTCTAGTGCGATGTAGCCTTGAAAGAGTTTTTATATTCGTTATGTGAGTGTGTGACGACTCAAATGGCAAAGAAGCTTTTTTATTTTGTTTAATTCCTCGCCGGATGCCGTGTGATTGCTTTATCCGCTTGCGGAAGTGAATTGAGACCGTAAACAACGGGCAATGTATTGCGTGCAAGGATTACTTTGCTGTTCCTTTGGCCGGTGAGATTTCCACACGCCGCTTGATGGGTGCGGATCAGCTGTGCCTGTTTTGTTGGGTGGATTCCCTTTAAATGAAGCGGCTTTTAGACTCTGGTTGGATACGCCGATATTACCTACTTTGCTGTTCCTTTGGCCGGTGAGATTTCCACACGCCGCTTGATGGGTGCGGATCAGCTGTGCCTGTTTTGTTGGGTGGATTCCCTTTAAATGAAGCGGCTTTTAGACTCTGGTTGGATACGCCGATATTACCTACTTTGCTGTTCCTTTGGCCGGTGAGATTTCCACACGCCGCTTGATGGGTGCGGATCAGCTGTGCCTGTTTTGTTGGGTGGATTCCCTTTAAATGAAGCGGCTTTTAGACTCTGGTTGGATACGCCGATATTACCTACTTTGCTGTTCCTTTGGCCGGTGAGATTTCCACACGCCGCTTGATGGGTGCGGATCAGCTGTGCCTGTTTTGTTGGGTGGATTCCCTTTAAATGAAGCGGCTTTTAGACTCTGGTTGGATACGCCGATATTACCTACTTTGCTGTTCCTTTGGCCGGTGAGATTTCCACACGCCGCTTGATGGGTGCGGATCAGCTGTGCCTGTTTTGTTGGGTGGATTCCCTTTAAATGAAGCGGCTTTTAGACTCTGGTTGGATACGCCGATATTACCTACTTTGCTGTTCCTTTGGCCGGTGAGATTTCCACACGCCGCTTGATGGGTGCGGTTCTGCTGAGCCTGTTTTTGTTGGGAGGTTTCCCTTTAACCAAGTGGCCCCATGACGTGCTGGACGGTGTCTTGGGGATTGCTGTTGTCGTTTGGAAGAGAAGCACGGCGACGGGACATATGCGGTTTTAATAACTAACCGTTATTTTGTTAACTCTCTCTCTTTCCAAATCAGTAGATAGATGCTAAAGGTATTTATGTTTTTGTTAACTTTTCTTTGGTTCTATTTTCACTTGCAAAGTGCAATAAAGTTTCTATTAATTTTCAATAGTAAAATAAGTGCCTCATTTATATGCATGACCTAAATTCCCTATCTCCACTATCCTGAAATGGATTTTCTAGTTGCTCTGAGAAGATAAGCTGTCGGATGACTAAGGTATGCTACCTACGCAGAATTGTATTACATTTGGCGGCCCAATAAAAGTTTTTTAAGTTTAATAACTGGTGCTCGGATGGTATTTTCAGATCATGCATATATCTGTAAGAATGGTCTTAATAATTTGTAATGTATCTGTATTTTACGATGTATTTTATATAGAACGCATCAGTGTGTGTATTTTGTTAACGTTTTGACGTTTCTGTTTAGGTTATGTGTTGCCACATAAATAAAATGCGTGATAATATATTGTTTTTGACAATTTAAATGTACATTGTTAAGAGATTCCGACACTATCAATAGCAATTTCATTCAAGCACGTAGTTTTTTGTTAAGCTGGCAACACTGCGCGTAGTTTTCGTATGAGCCAAGCATTTCGACAGTCAACCGAGGACGCTTGAAGCAAGCTACGTGCTGGCGGCGAGCTTGATGCGAATTGATATATTTTTTTAAATTATTTATTTAGCTATCACTCATTAAAGGTGATCTTGGCCATTTCTTGAAATTAATTACATTCTCGAAACAATCGCAGAATCATAAAATAGGACCCCATGTAAATTAATAGTTAGCGTTCTTCGACATAAAAGAAAAGATTTTTTTCAAAATTTGTTACATTTTTTATGAAACAATTCTATAAATTAGATAAAATTAATATAAAATAAGAATTAATTGTTTTTGTGTTTAATTTGTAGAAATGCATCTGATTTTTCTCTTTAATTAATGTAAATATTATTTACATTAGGTAATTTAAAAGTAAAATCAGATGCATTTCTACGTTTTTAATTATTGTTTTTGTGTTTAAGTTGTAGAAAAATCAGATGGATTTCTACAAATGAATCCCTGTTTCCCTTGGTCACGCTATAACTTCAGAACCACTTTACCTACTTCATTCATCTTTTTTTTTTAGTTTTCTAATACTTTGTAGAAGGTTCTTCCGGAAAGAAAAAGTAAGAAAATTGGAGGGAGGGGAAGGAATTGAAAGTTTTTTTTAAGTCTTCCGATACTTTGTGGAAAGATCTTACGGAAAGAAAAATTGACGTAAGTAAGGCTCTTGACTCGTAAATCGAAGGTCGGGGGATCGAATCCCGGCGTGTCATAATAAATTTTATTTGATTAATTTGTGTTATTTCACAATTTTTTTCTTTAAAATAATATAAAGTATATTTGCGGCACGTTCCAGATTGGAAGATACTCTAAGTATCGCCCTGGTAGACCACCATTCAGAATTGAAACGTTGCTTGAAACGGCATAAGCCGTGATTGGTGACCAGATCTAAATAGCCAGCTACTTTCCCACCTTCCTCTTTCCAATCTTCTTCCCCACCCCACTACCTACAGCCTGACAACATACCCCGATCGGGGATACCATAGTCTCACTGGCTCCAGACGGGAGCAGTTGGGACTCTTTTGCAGTATTCTCGGAAAGGGACTCGGGATGTCAACGGGGACGCACGGGAAAGGACTTGCAGGGAGAATTAATTTATTTATTTGAATGGCATTGCAACCAATGCCGGGTACCAGTTAGTATTATTTATTATTAAGTTCTACAAGTATTTTTTTTCTCTCATTGTTTAATAATATTGTAACTGCTATTAATGTTATTAAGTATTCAGTTCTGCAAGTATTTTTTGTTTTCTTATTTTTAATGATGTAACTGCTTTGACTGATTTAAAACATTGTTTAGGTCTTGTGAACATCTGAGAAATAGGTATTAAATAATTTTCCTTTATCAACTTTATCAATTAATGTTATATTAAAATATTAATTATAACATTTATTCAAAATATCAACGGAAATATACAACAATGCTTCGTAAGTACGATCATCTATTTTGAAAAAATGCGTGTAAGTAATCATTTGGTGCCGTGCCTGTAATACGCTCTGTAAATGCTTATGAGTAAAGCGGGATCACAAATTGTACCATTCTTGACACAAAATTCATTTATTTTTTTTAAAATACAAAGATAACCCAAGAGCTAAGAATGCTTTGTCTCCGTTATATTCCATTTTATTTCAGCCTCACAAAATTCACTGTCAACCATAAATAAACCAAACAAACTATCGAAAATCACATCTAGGCATAGACAAATGCTTGCCAGAACGCTTGTAGACTATCAAGCGGCTTGACGGCCAGCACGTAAATTTATTTTCCGTTATTGTCTATGAATGCTTGCCTCAACAGCTTGATGCGCGCTTCAAGCCCTTGAGCCAAGCCTTAGTCTATGCCTAGACGATTTTTCATTCGAGAGGCACTTGAACATATTACTCCTTTGTCTACGGCTTCTTGTCATTTTCGGTAGTTGAAAGTGATTTTTGTGCGTGATGGAATCTAGTAAAGAAAAAGAATTATTTGTTATGTTATAATAAATGTTATATATTAATATTTTAATATACCATTGACGTAATAACATTATTAAATTATATTTACAATAATTTAAAAGAAAAATCTGATGGATTTCTACACTTTAAACACAAAAACAATTAATACCTATTTTGTAATAATTTAATCTAATTTTTATAAATGTTTTACGTGATACGTAATATCTAAAATCACCACTCAGGTACTTATTTGTCTATGATTTGTTGTCTACGCTCAAAAAATATAAATTCGATTCAAGCATTGCGCAATAACGTAGATTATTGCGCAATGCTTGGCTCAAGCGTCAAGCCACCTCTGGAGACGGTCAAAATGCGGTCAAAACTCTAGCCACAGACAAAAAACTACGTGATTGAGCCAAGCCGCTTGATAGTCTCGCTAGCCCTTTAGCAGTGACAACCTTAAGAATTTGTGGGGAAAATATTTTCTCTTTACTGGCAATACGTGAATTTCTTATGTCAACTTTCATCTGCCAAATTGACGTGTTTGTTTATCAACATACCTTGTAAATACGCAAAGCAACGTATTATTATTTTTTTAGACAACATACTGCCAACGCACAATATATTTAATTGTTTTATACCAGAATTATGACACTAATATATCAATATTTGGCTGTCCTGAAACGGGTATTCTACCCAGTTGGACAGACAAATGTTCACATTGTAATGTATTGTTAATATATATGCATATGTAAATAAATAAATAAATACCTTTTACCAGAATTATGACACTAATTCTAACCGTGATTCGTATATAGCTGAGTGTGTGGATCGCATTCTTTTTTAATTGTCCCGAAGCGACGAGAGATCGCCATGTTTTAAGGCTAACACACCGCCGTGTTCAAAATTGAGTGTGAAATATCTCAGGAATCAGGGCGAGCGCAGTCGATGGCTTGGCATAAATAAGGCCCGGTAAATAGCTACGGTCGTGGCGGTACCATATTTGTCGCGATATCCGCCGATGGATGGATTCCTGGCGCTCATCTTCGGATAAAGCATGCTGATCGAAATGGGCTTCTACCCAGTGCTCCTTGGTGTGCTCAAACCGGAGCACTGGTCCTGATCGGGAGCTTGGATCTTGCTCCCTGGCGAATCGTCTGGTTACTTGGAGGCTTTCTTTGGTGTCTTTTCTCGGTGCCCGAACTGGAGATGGAGCGAGACTACAGCCCGTGCTTCCTCAGCACGCTGTGTGAAGCCGAATAAAGTGTTCGCGTGAATTTAGAAGTAATTTGTTTAGAACCATGGTCCGCAGGTACGCTATTTCTTTATTTTAGTTAATTGCCTCCTAAATTTCAGAACAGGTTATGTTTTCTTTGGGAAATGAATCCCGGTCCCTTGAAGGGCACCGTTGTATTGAAGGTTTAAATATAGCTGTAATTATTACTGGATAAACTCTTTTATTCCCCTAGCCTAACTATCCTTACCGGAGGGAAAACTGCATTCTCCCTTCCCACCATCCTGAGGGAGTTTCTCATGCTCTGAATAAAAAAATGGCGCCAAGGAACCATTATGTTGCATATGTTCCATATAAATAGAATCTGATATATTTATTCGAAGAGCTATCTAGGTTACAAACCAGTTCTTAGAACGATTGTTTCCAATGAAAGGGTAGTTGCCTATTATATGAAAAATTGGTCGAAAATAATATTTTAATAAAAAAATATGATATTAACAATTACGACGGTTTCTTAGAAGGTGGCAATGGCTGAATTGGTAAAAGCGCACGTCCCGGTTAGACGAGAGTTTCTGGGTTCGAGTTCCAGTTGTGACCATTATTTTTTTCTGTTTTTCTGTTCTTTCATATTTTTGTTTAGATTGTTATTATTATGTTCATCAATGAATTATTTATTTAATTATCTTTATTAATTAACGCACTTTTTAGGACTAGGTTATATGAAAAATCCTTTGTGATACAATTTTATTTTTATTTAAAATATTGTTACAATAATACATAAAACAACGGCAAAAGAAGATATAGTAAAATACACATTTTTTAAATATTTTGACGCTAATGGAGAGAAAAAATGGCTCTTGATTTTGGTGTAGGAGTAAAAATTATATTATAAATTATAGAGTGTTCAATAATATTATATCTAAGTAAAGGATGTGGTAATATATTTTTTTTCAATTATTTCTGGCTTTCACCCTTCAAGGGTGTTCTAGGCCATCATTTATAATTACAGAGAAAGGAAAGGTGAATTTATACACTAATTTTATTTAAATGTGCAAATTTCAGAATTTTATGGAAGATTGGAGTAGAGTTCAGACTTAGAAGAGATGAAATGTTGAATGGAGGAGAGGCAATTTTTGATAACACTTGATAGAAGAGAGGATATTTATTTAGAGAGGGACAATCAAAAAATATGTGATCTAAAGTTCCCACATCTAGACCAAAGAACGTACAATCTGGGGAGTCAAGCACATGAATTTTATAAAGGTGAGAAGGAACGGAACAATGTCCGATTCTCATACGAATAAGCAAGGAAATTTCTTTTTTGAAAAAATGGGGGAATTTTTGAAACCACGGTTTTGATGGGAAAGTCCTTTTATTGAGGCGTAACGGGCACCCTTGGATTGACTAGCAATGTTCCAATACTCTGTCCAAACATTGCGGATCTATCTTTGATGATGGAAAAAATATCAGACAGGGGAATATGGTTTACGAGGGTAACGGTAGGGTTAGACGCTCCTTGTTTTGCCAAGGAATCAGCAATATCGTCACCCACTATGCCAACATGTCCAGGAATCCAAATCAGAGTGACAGTTTTTCCAGAGCTTTGAATGGAGGTTATCAATACTCGAATAAGACATACAAAGTGATCATTAGGATGAAGAAGAGGACTGGTTTTAAGTTTTTGGAGGGAACTGAGAGAGTCAGAGAGAACAAGAGAATGTTCAAAATTATTTTTTATTATATATTTGAGAGATTCAATAATCGCAATGCACTCGGCAGAAAATATTGAAAATTGGTTTGAAATTGAATAAAATATTCTTTCATTAGAATTATTGTGGTAAACGTTAATACCAATACCACAGTTAGGAGAGTCCGGAGATTTGGAGCCATCAGTAAATAAAAGAGAAGAGTTGGGCCATTTAGAAGAAATAATGTCATTAAACATATTATTGACAGTACGGGCTGGGAGATTGGAATGACTTTTAAGGATGCCGATCCCTTCTAAAATCATTGGGGATAGGGTGACGTGACTATATTTTAATTTGTACAAAGGAAGAAGATCATTTTTGATAATTTGAAGCTCTGAGAGAGAGCGAAAATTTTTACAGATGGCAGGGAGAGGTTTAGTTCGAGCTCTGATTGTAGATGAATGTGTTGAGTCGTTGAACAACGAGACTCTGGGAATAACCTGATGACTTTTAGAATTTAAACATTTAAGAACAAATTTGTCAGCAAATAGTTGACGCCTTAAATAAAGAGGAGGATCAGAACATTCTACTTGAACGGAATTGATGGACGACGATTGCATCGCGCTAGTTATTATTCGCAATGACTTAGATTGAATTTTGTCTAATTTACTGAGTGCATTTTTGGATGCAGTACTAAAAAGTGGGCAGGCATAGTCGAGATGGCTTCGAATAAGTGCATTGTAGAGCAACTTAATGCAGATAGGATGTGCACCCCACCAAACGCCAGTCAATGATTTGATAATATTTAAAAAAAATTCACATTTAGTAACTATATTATTAATGTGGGAAGACCATTTAAGTTTCTTATCAAATGTTACTCCCAAAAATTTAACTTCGGAAGCATTGGGGATTGGAGAGTTTTTAAATAAAATTTGAACAGGGGGTTATAATGACGATTTGAGAAGGTGGCACACTGACTCTTTTGTACTGAAAGTTCAAGACCATTTAAAGTGAGCCATGTGCAAAGGGCATCCATGGCTTCATTAAGATATTTGACGGCGGATGGAATGATTTTGGATGATAAAAGAAAGCCATGTCATCTGCGAACTCAACAATTTTTACTTGAGGGGGAATGGTGACATGCATATCATGTGTATATATATTATACAGTAAGGGGTATAATACATCGCCTTGGGGTAAACCCTTCCAAATTGACCTACTCTGAGGAGTAATATCTGGTAGCTCAATAGAAATTTTCCTATCGAGATAAAGATTAATAATAGATTGGACAAACATGAGGGGTAAGCCAAGGCCTAAAAGTTTTTTTTTAAGAATTGGGATGGAAACATTGTCAAAGGCGCCTTCTATGTCTATAAAGACTGCAAGACATACTTCTTTGTTAGAAATGGATAAATTACTATAAGTGCTGATGATGGCAAGGTTATTTTGTGTAGATTTCTTTTTCCTAAATCCAAATTGGGATGGAGAGATGATTACTCTCGATAAAAAATTCTAACCGGTTTTTAATTAATTTTTCATAAATTTTACTAAGGGTGGATGAAAGAGCAATTGGCCTATAGTTGGATCCAGAATTGGGTGATTTGTTTAATTTTAGAATTGGGATGATTATTTGAGAACTCCAGTCATCAGGTATTATGCCAGTCTGGAAGATTTTATTTAAGATGCTTAAAAAGTGATTTAGAACATTATCATTACTATTTTTGATAATGATATAAGGTATACCATCTCTGCCTGGAGATGAGTCCTTGACTGTTGATAAACAATTTTTTTAATTCAATTAAAGTGAATGGAGAGTCTAGCCAATGATCAGACATAGGAGTGTTGTGGATTGGAGTTATTTCATCTTAGTTAGGTACAGAAGGGGGGGGGGCAATTTTTTCCAAGAACTCGTCTATCCATTTAGAATGAGAAGCTCGAGGAGATGTTGGACTGAAGGAGGATCGAAATGTTCGAATCATAGACCAAACTTCCGAAATTGGAGTGTTCGGAGATACTGAACTGCAGAAGTTGTACCACCCGGATCTTTTTTTTGACCTCAATACCCTTTCGGCATTGGCTTCGGTATTTTTGTATATGAGATAGTTCTCCATAGTCATATTGTGACGATATGAAAGAGATTTAGCTTTCCGAATTCTCACTACTTTGGAAAATTCCTCATCCCACCAGGAAGTCTGATAAGTGATGGTGATCGGGAAATGATCACTGGAGCAAGGGTCGGGGGACACCACCCACGAGGAGAGAGGTGCCAGATTAGTAGAGCATATGGAGAGATCCACTGCAATGGGGTTTGTGTTGGGGTGAGAGATTCTAGTAGGAGAACCGTCATTCAAAAGAAAAAGGTTGGATTCATCTAGGAAATCCATCACACTTCGACCATCTCGATCACAGAAAGCAGAACCCCAGACGGGGGAATGGGGATTAAAATCACCCAATAAAAAGAATGGAGGGCTTAGTTGACGGACAATTTGCAACCACGCTTGTTTATTGAAGTGCGATGTTGGGGGAAGATAGATAGAAACAAAGGAAGTGTCCTTTATTTTAGCTGCAACCATTTGAAAGTCAGCATTGGGGGGTTAGATATTATTTATTGGGAAAAACGGAAGGGATTTTTTAATAAGAAGGGCAGCACCACCGCCCGTACCTTCCGGGCGATCATCGCGGAGACAGGAGTACCCTTCCACATTAAAGTGGGTGGATGGAGTAAACCATGTCTCCGAGACAGCAGCCACAGAAACAAGGTTTGAATTTAATAGGTTAAGAAGGTTCGATTTGTTAGAAATAGCACTGCGGCTATTCCACTGAAGAATTCTGACATCTTGAAGAGCCATTTTGAATAAATGATTTTAATGTGGAAATAATAGAAGCAGCGTTGGACGGTAGATTAGTTTGAGAAGAAATTAGGTCAATTAGAAGCAAAATAAGAGTTTGAATAAATGAAGAATTATCTTGGGAGAATTGTTCAGAAAGCTTTTGATGGTTTGTCGAGGATGAATTATAATTGTTTGCGCACCCATTTGTGGCATTTGAAAGAGGTGAACCATTGGGATTTAAGAGAAGTGAGTTGTGTTGTTGCTGATCGTATCCAGGAGCCGGTTTTGAGGAGGCGGGTGGGTTGGATGAAGAGTTACTGGATAAAACCTCAGCAAATGATTTTTTGACAGGCAGGAATAGTTTAGAAGCCTGCAAAAAAGACAAGTTCTCAGAGGCCATAGAAATTTTTATATTTTTTTGGCGAGATTGTTCCGGACAAGAAGAGTTAATGGCGGAATGAGCACCTGAGCAGTTAAAACATTTAGGTGAAGAGAGAGAAGAACAATGGTCAGCCGTGTGGTTTTCTCCACATTTGAAACATCTGGGAGGGGATCTGCATGCAGCTTTGGTATGACCAAAACGACAGCAATTGTAACATTGAGTGGTGGGATAAGTATACATTTCAACTTGTAAGGAGTTGAAAAATAAATAAATATGGGAGGGAAGAGATTGTCCTTCAAATGTGATGACGACAGATTGGGAGGGCTTCCAGGAAACGATGCCCTCAGAAGAGTCCTTATAATTTAACCTCCTGGCTTTTATGGGATTGCCAATATGTTGGGGGGTTGAAAGTGAAGACAGGATTTCTGGAATGGACAGATCGGTCGAGATACCTCTGACGAGGCCCATTCGAGTGACATTGAAAGTTGGGATGTACGTCTTGAATTTAGAATTTGATGAAATAAATATGTTTTTGATAAAATTGTTGGCGGCTGAACCTGAGAGGAATTTAACAGAGATTCGGAAGCGACCCTCGGCTTTTACACCTCCAGGCTTAATCGAAAGGTTCTTGCTATTTGATAGGAATTTACCAAATTCAAGAGGGTGGATAGTTTGGGGTCAGGGGGAGGATCTGGGGGCTTTTTAGGGTGTCCAGGGGGGTCCTCCTCCATTGTTCACAAAATTACAAAAGAAAAAATGTATGGAAAGTGACAGAAATAAAAAAGGTTATAAATATCTGGAAATCAGCGACGAAAAGTGACTCCTGGAAGATCAGAGGGGAGAAGAATCCTCAAGGAACAACACACTACACTTTTATTGACCAGAAAACATAAAAATATTTGTTAAAATAATAAAAAAAGATTATTTTTTTCTAGGGGAAAACAAAATAACTGTGACAGCCAGATGTTCAAAATTAGAATCCTGGTTAGGAATTCCAAATTCAAATTTATACAGCTATTTATTTACTCATGTATTTGTGTTTCGAAAATTATAATTCATTTGTTTTTTCCTTAATTGTATTTTTTCTTTGCGTCACTTAGTTTACAAAATGGTAAACTTGAAATATCGCGTTATTTGCAAGTACGAGTTCCACCGTGGTACCAGCGCTGCAGAAACGGCTCGAAGGATTAATGATGTGTATGGCGACGGTGCCGCAAAAGAAAACACAGTGCGTTTTTGGTTCCAACGTTTTCGTTCTGGAAATTTCGACCTGCAGAACAAGCCCCGTGGACGGCCGGAGACCAAAGTTGATAATAAAGAATTGAAAGCTATTATGGAAGCGGATCCATCGCAAACCACGTCCGAGTTAGCTGCAGGCTGCGGTGTTAGTGATAAAACTGTTTTAATCCACTTGAAGCAAATTGGGAAGGTGGAAAAGCTTGAAAGGTGGGTACCTCACGAATTGAGTGAAGCAAATCAACAAACGCGCGTTGACCGCTAGACCACACACTATACAACAGACGGCTACCAAATTAAAGGAGCTACAATTGGAATGTCTAAGACATCCACCGTACTCTCCGGACCTTGCCCCAACAGATTACCATTTTTTTCGAAATTTGGATAACTTCTTGCAAGGGAAAAAAAATCAACTCCGATGGGACAGTCCAAACCGCCTTCAAAGATTTTATTGATTCCCGTCCGAATGGTTTTTTTAGTAAAGGGATCGATGAACTACCTATGAGATGGCAAAAGTGCATAGATAGCAATGGTACATACTTTGATTAAATAAATATATTATATTTAAAAAAATCGACTTTATGTTCCTCCCATACAAAACGCCAATTTCATATGTAAGGACCTAATATTATGTAACAGCCCTCTATCCCACATCCATGAAGAAAGTTATCGGTTTTACCTGAAGGGCGTGCTTTTAAATATATGAGGGATGGAAGTCTCGCCCCCTTGAAATTTCCAACAGTTCAAAACATTCCAGAGTATTCTTGAGCATTTCAACACACTCCGGAACATTCTGGAATATTTTTGTTATTAGTTTTTGGGGTATTATGCCGTGTTGCGCTACCTCCTTCTTTAGCCAACGTTTCGGACAGCGTTGCAGTGTTCCCCGAATGTTCCGAATATTCCAGAATGATACAATTTTAGATTTTCACGGCCAAAAACATTTTTGTTGTTAGTTTTTGGGGTATTATGCCGTGTTGCGATACCTCCTTCTTTAGCCAACGTTTTGGACAGCGTTGCAGTGTCTATCATCGGGGCAGATGTGTGGATCTGCCCTTTTACACATCTGCCCTGATGATGGACACTGCAACGCTGCCGGAAACGTTGGCTAAAGAAGGAGGTATCGCAACACGGCATAATACCCCAAAAACTAATAACAAAAATATTTTTGGCCGTGAAAATCTAAAATCGTATCATTCTGGAATATATTTAGGAATATCCCAGATCATTGTGGAACATTCCAGAACATCCCTGAATAGAATGATCTGGAACATTATTCTCGAACATTTGAAGTTTTTTTATGGGGCTACTCATATGGGGTACATAAAGCAAGATCCGTCGTGGATTCGAACGTCAATTCAATCTCACATCAACTCCCTGAGCGAAGCCGGACACCCAGTCAAAGTATTTGAGAGCATTCCACAACGTTCCAGAACTTCCCGGAACATTCTGGAAAATTGTGGAAAGTTCGGGATTAGGGAATCGGGAACATGAATGTGAAACATTTCAGAACACTCTCGAATGTTGTCCTGAGCGAAGCCGGGTAACCCAGCTAGTATTTTATAACGGACACTGATTAGGTTAAAGTTGTTCATCCGAGAGAGAATGATTAGACAGTTTGAGTTTTTGTCATTCGCAATAACATTTCAGCAAATAGATTTTCTGAGCTTAAGGATACTTCGGTGACATCTGTGGTTTGGGGTGGTCCATTCGCAGTTCAAACAGACACTCGCAGTTAAACTCTAGTGTCCCCGAAAACACACAGAGACTGACAAACGACAATTCATGATATAAATAATTTTATTTATGAATATGAATTAATCGAGATCTAAAAACTAAAACAAATTATTAGCTTTTCTGATTTTTCTGTCTCCAGATTTTCGATTGAGTTTCGCTAATATTGTCTTCATTTAAGTAAAACATATTATGCTGCCTAACCAGGTATCGTGTTTTTCTTCTAACACATTTCATCACATATCAAATTGGGCCATTGCGAATAATATTTTACTGTCCAATAAATGATATACTTTTTAATAAATCAGATATAATACTCCAAATATTTTTTTCTTACATTAAATTACATAAATACTCACGACAATATTAAAAAAAAGTTATAATTTCCAAAACTCATACAATTACATTACATACAGACGGTACGATGTAGGTATTTTGACAGGGGAGTAGGTCAAAATATATATATCGGTAAGTTCTTTTATTATTAAAAAGCATTACTCATACAGGCGAAAACTTAGATTTACTTTAAAAAAGGAAGGTTACTCTCCCCTGTGAGTCAGCTTGTGCCTCGTCAAACTTCCCTTTTGAGAACAAGAAAAACTGCATTTGGAACAGGAAAACGGTTTTTCTCCACCATGAATTAGCATGTGTCTCGTCAAGTCTCCTTTTCGAGAAAATAAATTGTGACAGTCGAAGCATGAGAAAGGTTTTTCTCCACTGTGAATAAGCATGTGTTGCTTCAAACCTACCCTTTGAGAACAAGAATAGTTGCAGTCAGGACATGAAAAAGGTTTTTCTCCACTGTGAGTCAGCATGTGTCTCGTCAAAGATCCCCTTTGAGAAGATGAGTAGTTGCAGTCGGAACAAGAAAATGGTTTTTCTCCAGTATGGGAGCGCAAGTGAAGATTCAATTTTGACTTATGAATACATAAGTATTCGCAATGAGGACAAGCGAATCGTTTTTTCGCAGGATGTGTCTTGAGATCTGTCAACGAGTCTGAAAAATATTCGTGTAAGAACATTTAATTCATAAGGATGTAAAAATCAGAAAGCACGAATTAAAGAAAGCAGTCCTGATGATGGTACGGAGATACCGAAACCGGTAGACTAAAAAATAACAATAAAGTGACTTTAAACATTCTTTTGACAAAGCGCTTTATTTGAAGTTAATCGGGATAGTTGGATAACTTTGAATAAAAAATAATCAAAAATTACTCTTGTGCACATTTCTGTTAAAATCATTTATTTAAAAATCTGACTCTGCAACCAGAGGGATGATATTATAATCAATTAGTATATGCGTTTTTAATGCATAATAATAATATACCTAACTAATATTATTTTTAAAATAACTTATGGTAAATATTTGCTTTACTATACCAGTTTTATGTAAAGATACATTTTAGAGAAAATCCCTTTTAGCGCCAAGAAAGAACGTTGTAAACAAACGAATTATAATATCCTGTCTATGCAACAATTCAAAACGGGCAAAAGTTTCAAAGATCGAAATTAAACATCCTACATCTTTTCGTATTATGTAATTCAACTTACTGGCTGTTGGAGAACTCTCCGTATACTGTAAACATTCCTTCTTTACATCTTGGGGGTTAAAATCTATATTCGTAAAAGGAATTTCACCTCCAACTTCTTCCTGGTGCACTGGTTCCATCTTGATGTAAACAGTCTCTAGATTTAGTGGATTCATGTTAATACTGTGATAGGGTTATGGATTTGTTTCAAGCCCAAAAATATATATCTGCAATTGCATGAAACAAAACGTTCTTTTAACAGCGGAACTCTAATTAAGACGAGCTCTGAATATTTTATTTCACCAGGAATATTCTGTGAAAATAATGAAGTGTAAGCATATCAAATATAAGAAATAATGATATTATTCTAACTGAATAGACCTAGAAGTTAAGACAATCGAAAACGGTTGATATCGATTGACAAAATCGTCAACAATCATCATTCCGCTTTTGACAAAATTGTCTAAAATCATCCCTAAACAAATCGTCAAACAAGTTCGTCCTACGCGGATGTTGGTAACTTCGGTGTAACGATTTTAAGTAAAACTGGTGGCGTTCGACACAGCGCAGTTAAAATACTTGGGTAGAAAATATCAGATAGATCTTACCAATAACTATCACAAGCACGGCATTATCAATTTAATTGCGTGAATTAACCAGTTTAGGGGATATTATGTAGAATTAAATTTTAGAATAATTTGCAGGTAACGCCGGCGACAGATGTATCTATAATAGTGTCGTTATGGCGGACGGAAGTCAAACGTCAGATCGATATGACCATAAACAATGAACAGACGAGTTTTTTTTAAGTGTGCCTAGGATGGTATATGCTTTTAACCCAGCCAGCCCGGACCGGGGACTACAAGATCCCCAAGATCCACCTTTTTTGCGATATCTCGATAATTAATTATACAATTTCATTCATATTTTTTGTAATCCTTGAGAAAATACCAACATTTTTTTTTTCAATTTTTTGTTTTTCAATATTCAAAGCACATAAATAGAAAAAAATATTTTTGACAAAAATTAGTGCAAATCGCGGTGCCCGCTAGCATTTCAATACCATTATTTTTGTATTTACTTTACGTTCTCGAGTCATGTTTTTTTTTTCAGTCTAACTTACCCGAATGGCCACCCGGGACAGCCCGTAATACATATGTGAAGGAGCGAGACAGTTATACTGTTTGTACATTCTGCCAGTTATACCTGCGCTGCAATTATCTTTCAACAGTCTAGGTCAGTTTCGACCTTTTTCAGAAAACACGTTTTTAGTTTCTGAGGATGTGGGTGGTTTGGTATATTTATGCAGAGGATGTTAAACGTGTTTTTTCGTTTCCGATACTATTATTTATGATAACGTTTTTTGTACATAAAAATATTATCTGTAGGTACGCTCCTTTAAAGCTTTCTTAGACGTATTACTTAAAATTTGGGATGGGTAAAAAATTTGGCAGGCGGGTATGGGTACCGCAGCCCGGGAACCATTTATTGAATAACCAACACCCCTGCCGTAGGTCACCCTAAGTAGTAAGGTTCTCTACGTTTGGTGGCTCAGCAGGGGTGCCGGGTTCATGGGGTGAGGTTCGTTTAGGTCTTATGTACCGTTTATAGTTGGAATAATAAAATATTTTAACAAAAAAACAATGTTAGTGCACCGTAAAAGACAAAACACCTATAATATACACTTTAAAAATAATCCGGAGGGTATTAGGAAAAACCTTACTAATCAACTGCTAAAAATAAGTATGAAAAAAATAGTATTATATAAAAATGTAACATAACCCATAGTATTCAGTTAACCAAATGCAATGCTTACCATCCCCCAGAAGGAAAGAATCGAAGGAATCATGAAAAAATGTAACAAAGCCGCAACGCCGACAATAAAACTAAATAAATCATAAATATTCAATATTGCAGAGAACCAATGACGCCCTGACATAATTTAGTTCAAATTATATTAGTCTTAACAATCCTTTAAAAGTATATTCCATTTACTACCCAAGTACAACATTGCATATTAAAAGGGGACAATCTTTTCAAAGATAACATGAATTTAAAATTACGCTACACATTTTTTTTATTTTTTTTTTATTGTAATATAAAAAATATGAGTTACATATTATATACACATATATTTTACAATATATTAAATTAAAGGTCTTTTCTGGTCATGTATACCTTATCAGAAAAGAGGGGCTCTTGTGCCTGATAAGAGAGCCACGATTCTTACTTGCGTTGTAAGTTATAATCTGTTTTGTATAAAATATTTACTTTTTACTGTAAGTTTTTTTGAAAAATTGTTTTATTTTATTTATTTGTTCTGATTGGTTGATGATGCAGCGTAATACAGAAGGGAGGTTATTATAGTTTTTTTATGGCTTGGAAAATATAATGATTTTGCATTTGAGTTGTTTTAAAATTAGGTGTAATAAATTGGTTTCCATTTCTCATTAGTTTGTAAAATTCTTGATATTCTGTGTTATTTTTTTCTTTACACATTTTTATAATGGAAGCTTGCTTGAAAATGTCATCGACATTTGGTACTGGAAATAATTTAAAAAGTGATTCTGTTGAGAAGGTAGATTGTTTTTTTAATATAACTTTAATGATGATTCTTTGCGAAACTTTTACTGAGTTTAGATTTTTTTTGTAAGAGCCTCCCCAACCTATAATTCCGTAGATAAGTAAATAATGAACAAGGGCATAGTACACAATTTTCATTATTTTTACATTTAAAATATTTCTTAACCTAACAAATATATATATACATTTCCTCATTCTCTTCACTAGCTCTGAAATGTGATTATTCCATTTCAGGTTTTGATCAATGATCACACCGAGATATTTAATTTCGGAGGAAGAGTTAATTACGGTACAAATAGTATTATGTTGTTTACAGAGTACATGATCACATTTTTCGTCATGGATTACAATATTAACTTTATGATCATCAGGTATTTTCTGCAAGGAAAATAAGACATATGTTGTTTTTTTAGCATTAAGTGTGAGTAAGTTATCATCAAACCATGATTTTAAGATATTAATATCTTCATTTGCCATTTCGTTAACTAGTTCCCATGTTTGACCTTTTATTAGCAATACAGTGTCATCAGCATAAGAGATTAATTCACCTTTAATTTCCTGTCGGAAAATGTCATTCACGTATATTAGAAATAGTAATGGTCCGAGGACGGTACCTTGAGGGATGCCAAATTTACTTGTGAGTGGTGTACTAAACGATTGATTTAATTTTACTATTTGAGGTCTCTCTGTTAAGTAGCTTACTAACCATTTGAGGGCTATGCGGTCAATGCCGTTATCTTTTAATTTTAAAGCAAGTTTTTCATGGGAAATGCTGTCAAATGCTTTCTTTAAGTCAATGAAAATTCCTATACATTTATTTGATTGGTCCAGGGTACTCTGAATACTAGATGAAATTTTAGCGATGGCGTCTTGGGTACTTTTTCCCTCCGTGAATCCATATTGATTTTTATTGATGGTTGAATTTTTTTTTTATGAATGCAGTTAGTCTTTTTTTAGCAATTTTTTAAAAAATTTTCGATATATTAGATAGGAGTGAAATGGGTCGATAATTGGAAACGTCCTCCGGATTACCTGATTTAAATATTGGCGTGATTATTGCTTTTTTGTACATGTTCGGGAAAACACCTGTCTTAAAGCTATTATTTATTATATGAGAGATTGGTGTAGAGATATAATTTTTAATGTGTTTTAGTATTTTTACAAAAAGGCCATCAAATCCTGGAGCAGAACCGCCTCGCATTTTTGATATTGTTTGAACAATTTCAAAAGGATTGGTTGGTTCAAAAAGTTCTAGTTTATTTTCTGTATTTGGAATTTTTCCAAAAAAAACTTTTTTTTTTAACTTGAATTTTTTTGGCTAGATTCATTCCGACGTTTGCGAAGAAATCGTTGAATGCATTTGCTCCTTTTTTAGGTTCCTCAAGACAATTTATTATATTGTTGTTTTGTATTATGCTCTTTATGGTATTATTTTTATTTTTCTGTTTATTTTGCAAGATTTCATTTATTATTGTCCAAACTCTCTTACTAATTACATATTTACATAATTATTATTTTGTTTTAATTTTAATACATTTTAATCTACTTTTTATTGGTCGTTTTGTTCATGGGAGCACTTTACCGCTCCAAATAGCTGTGTGTCGATTTCGGCTTCCTTCAGAATTTGGGAGGCGGGAATGGGTACCGCCGCCCCGGAAACCTTTATTGGATAACCAACACCTCTGCCACAGGTCACCCCAAGTGGTTCGCTACGTTTGGTGATTTAGCAGGGGTGCCCGGGTCCATGGGGTGAGATTTGTCTAGGTCTTGCAGGTGGATGACCTGAACACACTGAACCCCATATTCCTACCCACCCCTTAAACCAATTTCCTTCCCAGAACTCACCTCTCCTTCCTTTCCTTTAAAAAATACCTCCACACAGCATCCCCAAAGATGACATAGGCCCTGAGGGAAATTATTTTCCTCTGGGCCTCCTGTGTGGAGGGCATGTAAAAAAAAAAAAAAAAGAATGGAGATAGTATAATAGACTTTTGCGTGTTTTTTTATTGAACATAACAATGTGCATATTATTATACAATGTTTACAATTATATTTACAATTATATTACAATGTTTCTGGTCTAGGAATGTAATTTCTAGGTCTCATAAATATATTTATACATTTTCATTTGACAAGTTCACAAGTATACAGGCAAGCTGAAATCTCTGAATGTGAAATATTTGTTTTAAAGAATATTTGCAAAAGTTACCTATCTATGTAAAGAAATTATCGTTGTTATGTATATTAATTTTATTAAAAATACTTTCTTTTTAAATTTATCGAAATACTTAAGTTTAAATAAAATATAAAGAACAGTCAAAACTGCAATGTTTACAAATTATTTTTATTTAAAAATATATCCCACTGTTTAGAAATCGCTGGCTAGCTAGGGCTTCAGTGGCTATTGCAACTCCGGTCACATTCCGCATCAAGCCAGATGGTTGACATGACGTCACTTAGAACACATAATATTTTGCGATTTGTACAAATACGAGCGGGGGCTTGCGATCCCCCGGTTCGGTGCACACGGAATTTTTGGATGCTTAGTATGGGGAAGGTTAAACGTATGACAACCAGGGCTGGGCAAAATACACGCTTTGCTGTAATTAAAATACAAATACAAAAGCGACATTGCTGGCACACACGGAGAGCGATGCCCAACTAGCCATCATTCTAATATTCCAAAAATATTTGAGTCGATAATTACAAAGAAAATTACTCCTGTTTTCAAAAGTGTTCTAATTGAGGAACAGCATGGATTTAGATCGGCGAAATCTACAACAACAAATTTACTTTCCTTTACAAGTACCATTGTGAAAGCCTTAGAAGATAACCCTCAGGTTGATGTTCTTTACACTGACTTCTCCAAAGCCTTCGACAAAGTTAATCACCGTATTCTCATGGCCAAACTTTATGCTATAGGCATTAGAAACCCTTTGTTATCATTCTTTCACTCTTACTTGACAGATAGAAAACAAAGGGTTAAAATAAATAACTTTGAATCCTTTAACATTGATGTAACTTCCGGCGTTCCCCAAGGAGCCCATTTTGCCCCGCTTCTTTTTAACCTTTTTATTAATGATATCACAAAAGTTTTCTCTCACACACGTTTCTGGCTATTTGCTGATGATAATAAGATTCTTAAGATTATAAAATCCCACCTTGACTGTTTACTATTTCAACTTGATATTGATTCATTTAACGATTGGTGCAAAATTAACTGCATGGAACTTAATGTTGATAAATGCAAAATTTTGTCCTTTTATAGAACCAAAAAACCTATTCAGTTTGATTATAAACTAAATAGTGTTTGTCTTTCTACTGTCACGTCTATCAAGGACCTTGGGGTCACTTTAGACTGCAAATTTTCTTTCCGTGATCACATAAATAATATCGTAAATAAATCACTTAAACTACTCCGCTTCATTCATAGAATTACCTCTGACTTCAAACATATAAGTACACTTAAAACTCTTTACTGTTCGCTGGTTCTCCCTCACCTTGAATATGCTAGTGTCATTTGGTCTCCTTTCTACGCTGTCCACATTTGTCACATCGAATCCGCACAACATCGTTTCCTAAGAGGAATTGCTTGGAGGTTGGGTCTTGAAAGAGGCAAGTACTCATATGATGAAATTGAACACATTTTAAACATGCCTTCTTTAGAAAAACGTAGAAAGAACTCTGATCTAATTTGCATATTTAAAATTATCAACAGTATTACAGATACACCTGCATTGTTACAACTCATCCAGTTTAACATCCCTTCCCGTAGGCTTCGAAATAATGAATTGCTGTTCCTCAATCAACATTCTACTAATTACGGATACCATTCTCCCTTATCCAGAATGTCGAGACTTGTCAACGCAAGTCAAAGCATTGATTTTTTTGGTGTAAAACTAAATGACTTTCGGCAGTCGTTACGCAATATTTAAATGCTTCTTCATGCTTCGAATTGTAGTGTCTCTATATGTTCTTTTTATATTTTATATTGTCATTGCTATTAATTTTTATGTGCTCTCCCTTCACTGTCATCTCGGTTTATTTTTATTTTTATTCGTGTTATTATTATGTTTTTAATGGACTGTTGTCCGTAAATTAATAAATAAATAAATAAATAAATAAGTGACGCCTCCGATACCACCGCCGGGGCAGCATTGCAACAGCTAGTGGATGGCCAGTGGGAGCCCTTGGCATTCTTCTCAAAAAAACTAAGCCCAGCAGAGAAAAAGTACGGAGCGTATGACCGGGAGCTACTTGCTATACGTAATAAGTACTTTCGCCATATGGTTGAAGCAAGGACGTTTACGATATACACAGACCACAAACCAATCACGTATGCTTTTGCGCAAAAAGCAGAAAAATGCAGTCCACAGCAGTTCCGACACCTCGTCTTTATCGGCCAGTTTACAACGGATATACAACACGTATCCGGCAAGGATAATATAGTTGCTGACGCATTATCCAGAATTGACGCCATCGAGACACCAATTAACTCTGCCGAGCTGGCAAAAGATCAAGAAACCGACGAAGAGGTGAAAGATTATCTTCAGGAAGGATCGTCCCTACGACTGGAAAAGGTCATAATTGACCTTTGAATCCTGATTTGAATCCTGACACGAACATATCTTTATACTGTGACGTGTCAACTGGAAAATCGAGACCATTTGTTACGACAAGATTTCGAAGAGCCGCATTCGACGCGATACACAACCTTTCTCACCCGGGAATAAAAACCACTACCAAACTCATAACACAGCGTTGCGTCCGATGAGATTCCCAACGTCACAACACGTCACGGAATACCCGAAGAGATCAAAGATCTTATTAGGGAAAAAAATCTTGTTAGAAAGGAGTGGCAAAGATCTTGCAACCCGATAGTGAAACAACATTTAAATCGACTCAACAGAGAAGTGCGCGATGCCCTCAGCGAATTTCGCAACGAGCGTTGGCACGATTTCATTTCAACTTTAGAAGACGATAGAGCAGCTTACTGGAAGCTCTCCAAAACACTAAGACGCCCGAAAACTAAAATCTCCCCGATTCAAGGCCTCAACGGAAAAGTTTACTCCGCTGCAGACAAGGCAGAAGCCTTTGCAGATAGCCTTGAAAGTCAATTCTCTCCAAACACCGATCACGACGATCCTGCGTTCGTAGCAAAAGTGGATTCAAAAGTAGAAGCAATCTTAAATCTAGACCCTGAAGACCCCCCAATCAGGTGCACAACTCCTAAAGAAATTTTAAATATAATTAGGAAATTAAAGAAGAAGAAGGCCGCCGGGCCCGATGGCATTTCAAATAAGATTTTAAAACATCTATCAACTAAAGGCATATGCGCCATCACAGACATCTGCAACGCGTCACTTCGGCTGCGTTGCTTTCCTAAGGATTTTAAAGAAGCTGACGTAATTTTAATTCCCAAACCAGGCAAGGATCCATTATTAACGGCGAATCATCGGCCAATTAGCCTCCTTCCATGCCTAGGTAAAATCCTGGAAAAAGTAATACTAGCACGACTGAATGCATTCACAAATAAAAGTAAATTCTTGTCAGACTTTCAACACGGTTTTAGAGCAGGTCATTCCACCTCTCACCAACTCCTACGTGTGGTGGAACACATCACGGAGGCATTCAATATCAAGAAAAAAACAGTAATTCTCTCACTCGATGTCAGTAAGGCTTTCGACAAAGTCTGGCATAACGGCCTCTTATATAAAATGTACTCTCTTGGTTATCCATTAAGACTTATTCAACTAATAGCCAGCTACCTAAGAGATAGATCCTTCAAAGTCAAAGTAGAAAATGTATTCTCCACATCCCGCCCCATATCAGCTGGGGTTCCACAAGGCAGCCAACTCTCACCATCCCTATACAACATCTATTGTAGCGATATTCCTAAACCCGTGGATCATAATGTTAAAATCACTCAATTTGCGGATGACACTAACATCATTTCTAGCTCGACTGACGAGGCCACTGCTACACGCCGCGTACAGATACAAACCACTCTAACTGAAAAGTGGTGTAAAAAATGGAGAATATCTATTAACCCGACTAAAAGCGCCGCGACCGTTTTCTCAAAGACACGGCCAAGACGGCCCCCATTCATTAGACTGTTTGGGGATAATGTTCCATGGGAAAAGTCAATTAAATACCTAGGTGTAACGCTAGACTCCAAGCTCACCTGGAAGAAACACATAACTGGTAAAATTAAAGCAGCTAATAAATGTCTATCTTCACTCTATCCAATGATGGGAAAAAAAAGTCGTTTATCAACGGGCAACAAATTACTGTTATATAAAACAACCATAAGGCCTGGCTTCACCTATGCTTGCCCCGTTTGGGGGCACGCGGCCCCCAGTCTCTTAGAGAAGATTCAAATATTTCAAAACAAAGCCATTAGACTTACCTTAAATGCGCCTAAATGGAGTAGAATTTCTTGTCTCCATAAAGACTCCAACATTCCGTTGATAAAGGACTTCATTTTCTCACAAGCAACTAAATTCTACGCCGGCCTACCCGGCCACTCAAACCCCACGATTAACACGCTCGCGAAATATAGCGAAAATGAAAATTTTAAATATAAAAAAACCCAAGATAGTCCTCCGGAAGGAATAAAAAAAACCTGCTTACAGTCGCAGTATAGTATTAATCTCACTTTCAAACCAACCATTATAATAAAATACCAGTAAAGTATCTATAGATAATCCATTATATAATTATGTTAGAGTCAGTAAACTCATGTTTAGGAACTCTGTAAAATGAATCAATCAAAAGTAAAAAAAAAAAAATAACACAGCGTTATGTCTGGCCTTCCATTAGAGCAGATTGCAACAAATGGGCAAGAAACTGCCTACCCTTTCAACTTAACAAAGTAACGCGACACGTAAACGCTCCACACGGCAACTTCCCACTGAATTCGGCAAGATTCGAGCACGTCCACATCGATATCGTTATTATGCCAATGTCAGAAGGACATAGGTATTGCTTGACGTGCGTGAACCGATTCACAAGATGGTCTGAAGCTTTCCCCATCAAAGATCAAGAAGCGGAAACGGTCGCCCGCACATTCTATGAAGGATGGATTACTTCCTCATTTTGGTGCACCAATCCGGATAACTACCGACCAAGGAAAACAATTCGAATCTAAATTATTCAGACAACTTAACCACTTGGCAGGGACGAAACAAATCCACACGATGGCCTATCATCCAGCGGCAAACGGGATGGTAGAGAGGTTACATCGCCAGATGAAAGCAGCTATCAAATGCCACCAGACTAACCGATAGACAGAGACATTACCAACCGTGCTAATCGGAATACGAGCTGCTTGGCGAGAAGACTTGAAATGCACATCAGCAGACCTCGTAAATGGAGAGCCGCTTCGCCTTCCGGGAGAATTCTTGAACGTGAGATCTTCCGACAAGGATGACTTAACTGGCTTTGTAAAAATCCTAAGTCAACAAATGCAAAATCTCCGACCGGTAGAAGGAACACGTCATAACTGATGAAATGTAAGAAAAGGCAGTTAAGACTTTAGAACTATTTATTTTATAATTAGACAACGTAAAAGATCGTAAATGACAGTGCACAAACAATCTAGGTAGAACTGATAACAAATTTGTTTTTAATTCTGGTACATATAAAACATTCCTCACCTGTATTGAATCGGTGCTGCCATTGTTTGCATTTATTTTGATACATACATTACCGCAGCATTCAACCTTTAATACTTTGTTATTAGCAATTCTGATGTTCGGTACAGACGAGGGAATGATATCAGTGAGCCAGTCACGGTGCATGGTCATATGCATAGATGCCCCTGAATCAATATGCCAAGAATGAGAGTCGTTTGTTGTAGATGCTGAAAAGGCTGCAACATACCCTGTATTTTTATCTGTTTTTTTATTATTATCACTTGTCTTCTTATGCCAACAATTTTTACTGAGATGTCCGTACTTGTTACAATTAAAACATCTTGGGCCTTTCTTAATACTTTTGGGCTGATTATTCTTTGTGTTTGTATAAAGTGCGGTAGTGTCTGATGTCTTTACTTCCTGTAGTAATTTGTTTTTTTACTAAATCAGCACTAATCTTTATACCGAAACTTTCTAAGCCCATTATCATGGGCCTATATATTTCTGGCAAACCTGCCAGCATTAATGTGCCCAACCACTCATCGTCCACATGGAATTTTATATTCCTTAACTTGTGCGCGGCTGTCATAATTTTGTTTACGTAGTCTTCGACTGAAATGCTACTTTCTAAATTGGTGTTAATGAATTTTTTTAATAAACCCACTTTTCGAGTCAATCCACTGTCCTCGAATGCCTTTGCCAAATTTTCCCATACCTGTTTTGCATTTTCGGCTTCTTGAATGTGTACATATAAAATCGGGTCTACTAATAATATTAACTTTGACTTGGTTTTGATGTCTTGTTTAACTGAATTAGAATCTGTAGCCACTGGTTCTTTCAAAATACAACAATATAAATCTTCATGTTGTAGGTATGCTTTGACCGCAAAACTCCAACTTGCCCAATTGTCACGACCAGTCAACTTCTCAATCGACATCATTGAATTATTTCCAGCCATATTTATATTTAAACATTCAACAGTAAGTAATAGATGTCTGAAAAGAAAAAATAACTCGCGAGCGCGGTAACCAAAGTGAGGTTATACTCGCAGTTTTCACTATTTTTTCTTTGTAATTACCACTCAAAACACAAAAATAACTGTAAACGGCAGGCTTGGGGCGGCCCATAACCTGATGAAATGTAAGAAAAGGCAGTTAAGACTTTAGAACTATTTATTTTATAATTAGACAACGTAAAAGATCGTAAATGACAGTGCACAAACAATGTAGGTAGAACTGACAACAAATTTGTTTTTAATTCTGGTACATATAAAACATTTCTCACCTGTATTGAAACGGTGCTGCCGTTGTTTGCATTTATTTTGATACATACATTAACATTCCGTTTATAAACGAAAAGTGGAACATTTGTGAATGAATTGAATGTACAGTAGACGAACCTTTATATTCAAAGATCTTCATTCGACCACCCACGTTCTGTTACGAGACGACACTATTCGTGGACCACTACAACAATCGTATAGCGGTCCATATGAGTTTATAAACGCAATGGGAGAACATACGTCATTCTCATAAAAGGGAAAGAAAAAACAGTTACGATAGACCGTATAAAACCAGCATACATTATCGAGGAAGGAAAATCAACTATAATCCCTTCAACAACGCTATCAGCCGTATCAGTACCAGATAAGAACACAGCGGTAAAGATAACGGACCAAGGATCAACGAACATAACAAGGAGTGGAAGGAGCGTCAGATTTCCCGAAAAATATCAAGCATAACATATTATAACAAGTTTACAATCAAATACAATGAAGAAATCTTGGTATGAATAACAAGGTGATTGCATAAGCGAAACCCGAAACCAACATAGTAATGAAAATAAAACAAAAACAGCTGACCGTTACAATGGCGAGTTCATTAACCAAGCATTACGACATCGGCAACGTAAACAATAGTGCGATAACGAAAGGCGCACACAGCTGTTTTAAACAAATCTCAAAAGAAGGGCACATACAAGATGATTCCATCAGCAAAATTTTAATGAAATTATTTTGAAACAATCGTATTATAAAAGGAGCTACAAATCAAAAATTACTTCAGTCGACAACCAGCACAACGTCATCATGGGACAAGCATCAAGCAAAGAAGAAGTCATCATCGCCCAGACAGGAGACATCCATGTGGAAACAAAACGATTGCAATGGGCGACTCTCAGCATACTGTCAGTAGCAGTGCTACTGGCGGGCATATACTACACTTGGAGGAGATGCCAGAAGCATTACAGAAGTCAAGCATTGGAGGATCTGAGGGTCAGCGGCGGACCGACGCAACCCTAACGAATCGTGAGGCTCCACCTCAGGGGAGGGGCGGACCCTGTAGCAGCCGTGCCAACGCTGCTAAATACCTTTGCAGGATGTCGACCCGAAGACCATAAAATCAACACGAGCGGGAATGCGAAGAAAAGCTGAATCAACAATCAAACAACAATGGATTACGAAACAGGAATTTAAATATCGATCAATGACATCCGAGACGAAAACCGCTGACCAGGCAAAGATATTGCAAAACATTCATTCAATAACCGGGTAGACGAAATACTCTACCCGTGCTAAAATTATAAATGAATTATGGAGCCCACCGTCAGCGATTCTGCGAGTTCGAGGTCCGGACGCTTTACTCCCACCCATGGAAACAAGAACAAAGGAATCATCACCTATATAAACGGAGGAGGACCTACTCAAAAAAGCCACTCGCTCCGACAAGACCGACTCAGAACATAACTCTACCCGCGCGAACACCCTATACTTTATCTTATCGACTTTTGCATTTACGAGTATTTAATTTGATTCACCAATATTAAATCTTCTGCTGAGTTTGCTGTCCATCCTCTCCGGCGTAGTACCCGAAATACCTACACGTATAATGCACATATCCTACGAAAAGTGCTAAGACTTCAGGCTTCCTTTACGGCATTGATCTTCAAAGTGGGGGGCGCGCCCCACTAGGGGGGCGCGAAGACATGTACAGGGGGGCGCGGGCGCGGGCGGCGGTATCACTACGATCGCCGTATACCCGTGCTACCGTACGCATCTGTGGAGTAAACCCTTTTTCATGTTCCGAATGCAGTTATACAAATTCTCAAAGGGAAGATTTAAAAATCCACAGTATGATTCACAAAAGAGAAAAACCATTTTCATATCCCGACTGCAACTATTCGTGTCCTCAAAAAAGATATCTAAGAAGTCACTTGCTGACTCATAGTGCAATTATTTATGTACTACTAAGAGAAATCTAAAAATCACATGTTTACCCACAGTGAAGAAAAACCTTATTCATTTTCTGACTGCAACTCTTCATATTATTACTATTCATGTACTATTAAAAAAAAAAACATCACATATTTACGCACAGTGGTAAAAAAACTCATTTCAAGCCCTGACTGCAACTATTCTTCTTCTCGAAAAAAAAATAAAACAGTGATGAAAAACCTTTTTCTTGTCCCGACTGCGACTATTCAGGCGCTACAAAACGTTATCTAAAAAGTCACATGTTTACCCACACTGGACAAAAACCCTTTTCATGTCCCGACTGCAATTATTCATGTTGTACAAAGGAACTTTTTAGAAATCATTCGCTGACTCACAGTGCTATAAAACCACTTACATGTTTCTACTGCGACTATTCGTGTTCTAGAAATGGGGTCAAAAATCACATGTTTACCTTCAGGAGACAAAACCATTTTTTGTCCCGAACGTGGTTATTGAAGTTCTCGAAAGGGAGATTTAAAAATCCACAGCGCGATTCAAAGTGGAGAAAACCTTTTTCATGTTCTAAATGTAACCATGCATGTACTACGAAACCTATCTTTAGGTAATATTATTATATTTTAGCAGTAAACTAACCGTGTTTAATAACTAAAAAGCCTTGTTCCAACTAAAAACTCTCATATAACATCATTCATATGTTCCATAAATTTTTCATTATTTTTTTTATTTTTTCTTTTGCTGTCTTCCAAATACGGTTGGCATGTTTTGGTTGCGCTGCGCTGGCAAGTCAGCATGAGAGCTTTTATAGGCCAATAACAGCTGATGATGTAAATCTCCGGCTTTGGAGGACATTATAATTCCTACAAACTCACATTAATTGTGTTTATGCGTATTTCGTGTTTAAAACACTAACGAATACTGACAACGAAAATAAAATAAAAATTACGCACAATACAGTCGAGGAATTCCCCGTACAACATAAACTAAAAGGGTTGCCAACTTGGAAGATTTTAATTCCCTGTTTTTTTTTAATTTAAATAAAGAAAAAAACATGTTACCCCTCCCCCCCAAGTGCATTACGTAATACTTGAACGGCCCTTTGCTGGGCCCTGGGCCGAGGGAAGGCGTGGGCATATTCATTTTAAGCAGTAGGGAGGCGTGATACTAATAAGTTTGGGAACCCCTGCTTTACGGCATTCGGCAGGCTGTTTTAAAGTTTTTGCCCTTTATAAAACGCGCTATCTGTGGCCTCTTTTACCCATAAATTTAATATGTGTGTCGCCTTTTGCTAAATATTTCTGTGAATTTTTGTCTGTCTTCACATTTGACTGTGACCATCCGTCAACTTTCTCTTTCGTGTTATTAAATAGCTTCTTCTCATATTTGCAACTCATTCGTCAAATTAAAGCCCTTGTGCTCAGATTAGAATCAAGTCTCTGTAAATTTACTATTCATCTGAATAAATTGGTATTTTACAACAATATCCAGTACCTATACAACACAAGTGTTTTTACTAAAAAAAGGATAACTCAAACCACATAACGTATCTCTCTGTACGGAATCCCTTGATGTGGAAAAAGAAGAAGTCTCACAAAGGCAGCTCAATTCAGCCTGCCTGCAGACTGTCTGGAGTCCATACCCTGGGACCCTACACATATTATGTATGTAAATAACACCAAAAATAAACTGTTGCTTACTTAAAGCTAAAGCTCTTTTGTAGCCACCGGCAAATATAAATAATTCATTAATTGTTTTCAATTCTCATGTATTTTTAAATTGGACTGATTTCGACCATAAGCCATTACAGAAGGCCATGAATCTTCCCAACCCAGAGAGTGCTTCCATCAAGGTGGAACCAGGCTCCCAGGAAGAGGGTGGAGGTGAAATGCGGTATACGGATATAGATATCGACCTCCAGGATGTAAAGAAGGAATGCTTGTAGTATTCAGAGACTACTCCGATAGACAGAAAATTGCATTGCAAAAGTAAGAAAATGTTAAATTTTTTTTTTCAGTTGGTTTGGAATGTTTATTTGCTTGATCACGGTATCACCTCTTGCCGGTCATTCGTTATTTTGGTATTTATTTGAACTTTCAGCCTGCCTTCAAATGTACGGGTAAAAAACCAAAAAAAAGTTAACACTCTCTATCACTTACTGACCAGTTAGACAATCGTGCAAAGAAAACATAAAAACTCCGACGGTAAACACAAGCTTTGGCCAAAGATACCATAAATACCAGGTAATAAAAGCATTCAACAGACATTCCTTGATTCAAAAAATGAGGAAAACCAAAATTAATTAAGATGCAAAATTAAAAGATGGTTTAAATAACAAAAAAGCAATATTTAAACGATATTATAATATAAAAGAATAAAACATATATACAATTAACACACAATGGCATAATGAAATATAAATCATTTCTCACAATCAGAACTCATAATATGTACCGATTTTTTGTGTGTGCGTCGATAACATGAGCTTATTTTAATAACGTTTTGACCATGAACTTATTTGTGCCAAACGCAATCATATAAAAATAAATTCTCTTAAATAAAACTTCGTGAGAAACTATGACGTTTTTTTCCTTTGGATAATGGTTTTAAATTCCAAATATTGTTTCTGTCTACCGTTGCAGTTAAAAATAAATTTAAAATAAAACAATTTGCGTTCATTGGATAATTTTCTTAAAACACAAAACAACAAAGCAATAATTCTCTGAACATAAATCTCAAAAAAGAAATGATTTCACTTCTTGGGTCCTTCCTATTTTTTTAATTTGTCTTGAAAAGTTTCTCAATTTCCGTCTCTACAGTGCTATCTTTAATCGTTTATATTATCTATGTATATAAAAATCAAAATATGTGTATTTTATGCGTCGCTAAACCTTTCTTTCCATTGCGATGAAACTTTGGGGATTTAATGTTTGCATGCCCGGAAAGGTTTCTGCTGATGAGCTCTGTCATTATGAAAATTGTTTTAAAAAATTGAAATAAGTGGTTGTGTGAAAACTGAATGTACCGGGACTGAATGTATGGAATGCGGGAGAGGGAAGGGGAACCGAGGAGAAAGACGGGAACTCTGGAGGGGAAGGGGAGTCCTGGAGGGGGGAGAGAAATTCGGGAGGGGGTCTCGGGAGGTGGGTTAGCGGGTGAGGGGAGCGGGGATCAGGGAAGGCGGAGAAGGCGAGGTGTGGACGCGAGAAGGGAACGGGGCGCGGGAGAGGAAGGGGAGGTGGAAGGAGAATCGGACAAATGGGAAGGACACGCAGGGATAATAATATTAATTAAATATTTTGCTTTCTCATAGAACTCATGTGGAGTGGCACAATTATACTTTTGGAATTAATGTGCAGTTCAATAAACGTGTGTTTTTTGTTTGTTTTTCCAGGTAATATTATTTTGGAGACTGTTCCCATGAAGGCAGAACCAGGACCCCGAGACCTTCCTTATACGGAAATTGACATAGATCTCCCGGACGTTAAAAAGGAATGCTTAGAGCGCCCTAAAAGAATAACCCTGATAGCAGGTAAGAACGCTTTTGTTTATTAAAATTTCTTTTTTTTTTGTCCAAATATTAGCAATTACTAAATTCCTTTTTAATTATTTAGTTAAGTTAATTACTGCACTTATACTTATTTATCTTGTTTCGTAATTTTTTTCAGACTTACTGACAAACCCGAAGACGCATCCTGGGGTAAAACGATTCTCTTGTCCCCTTTGTAACTACTCCTACCAAGGCAAGTCATCGTTAGAACTGCACACGCGCAGACACAGTGGAGTGAAACCTTTTTTATGTTCCGTCTGCAGCTATTCATGATCTCAAAAGGGTGATTTGAAGAGGCACATGCTGACTCACAGCGGAGAAAAGCCTTTTATATGTTCCGCCTGCAGCTCTTCATTTTCTCAAAAGGGTGATTTGAAGAGGCACATGCTGACACACAGCGGAGAAAAGCCATTTACATGTTCCGCCTGCAGCTATTCATGTTCTCGAAAGGATGGTATTACGAGTCACTTGCTGACTCATAGCGCAGAAAAACCTTTTACATGTTCCGTCTGCAGCTATTCATGTTCTCTAAAGGGAAATTTGAAGAGACACTTGCTGACTCACGCCGGCGAAAAATCTTTTGCATGTTCCGTCTGCAGCTATTCATGTTCTCAAAAGAGATATTTGAAGAAACACATGCTGACAAAGAAACATGGTGGATAAAAACTTGTTCATGTTTCGACTGCAGCTACTTATGTTCTCAAAGGGGTGCTTCGAATAATCACACGAAGACTCACATTAAAAACCCCTTATCATTTTACGTGTGCCGTTATTAAGATTCTCAAAATAGAATTTTATCGACCCACATGTTGAGTCACTTGGGGGAGAATGACATTTTGCTGTTCCGACTGCAGCTATTCATGTAGGTACTCAAAAGTTCGTTTCGATTGTCTTGTAGTTTCCACGTATATTTTTAGAATACAAGGAATTGCTGCACGTATTTAACATTTATATTTTAATTTTTTTAAAGTAATATTTTGTTTTCCTAAGATAAATGTTGGTTACAGTCTATTTTATCAAAATTGTGCAATGAAAGCTCAATCTGTATTTTGGAGTTTCTGCTTTGATGACTTTCAAACTTTTTTCTCTAAACGCGTGTTAAAAATTCATTGATAGAATAATTAATTACCTTTTATGAATGTTTAAAAGGTATTTGAAAATTCGGTTGTAAATATTTTTTTTTCAATTTACTGCTTCTATATATACTTTGTTTTGCGTACTTTTAATTTATTTTCATAAACCGTATGGTAATTTTTGCTACCGAATGATAATTATTAGCCGAGTCGGCACTTATTATAAATGTATAAATAAGTCCCGGTATGAATAGAGAGCACCTGGGCTTGACTTCAAGTTTCGACCATTACCTTTTATTATTTTCTATGCCTCTTTCATATTTTTAAACGACTTCAAAAAGGAGGAGGTTCTCATTTCAACTGTATTTTTATTATTTTTTTTTTATGTTTGTTACCTCAGAACTTTTGACTGGGCCAACCGATATTGATGATTCTTTTTTGAATGAAAAGGATGTACTTCAAGGGTAATTTGATGAGAGTTTGGTAAGGTTCTGATTATCGGATCCATGACAAATTAACGAAACTCGGCCGAATCTCTTAATTTGACCCTAACATCGCTATGGTCAAATTATGTCTGTCTCACATGAGAAGCACGTTTAGTAGGTTTACCCGTATTCAGAAAAATTAGTTAGTGTACTTCAGATTCACTAAAAATCAAAAAATAAACAACAATTTTAACAAAACAAAAAAACGACTTAAAAAAATGCACTAAAAAGTAAAAAAATAATTTCTTATTCTTCTACAACTTCATAATCAACTTACTTTTTCTAATCATCAATATGTAGGTACGATTGTTATTTTTGGAGTCGGTGTCAGCCAAGGTACCCGGCCCAGCGCGGCGTGTTCACTTGACAGCTCCACGCGCCGCCGCGGCCCCGCTCTCGCCCCTCGCCACGTCAAGTCGCTTGTGCGACACAAGCACATCTCACCTATATGTAGTTACAAACCTACCTTGACTGACACCGACTCCAAAAGTAACAATCGTACCTACATATTGATGATTAGAAAAAGTAAGTTGATTATGAAGTTGTAGAAGAATACGAAATTGTTTTTTTACTTTTTAGTGCATTTTTTGAATTCGTTTTTTTGTTTTGTTAAAATTTTTGTTTTTAAGGAGAGTTATTGATTTAATCTTCAGTCATACGATTATGTATAAAGAAGCATCCAACATAATGACTGTGCTATGGTAACTTTTCCTCTTGAAATCATTCAATAAATAAAATATGCACATTAAACTCCTATTATAAATTAATTTGAAATAAATATTTTTGTATCATAAACGAACTATTATTACTATGTCACGTTTTTTAAATTTTATTTGAATTAATTAAATAAAATTTATTTGCCACGTCGAGGACTCGATTCCACTCTGGAAGATACTCTCAGTATCGCCCTGGTGTAAGACCACTATTCAGAATTGAAACGTCAATTTAAATGGCTTTAGCCGTGTTTGGTGACCAGATCTAAATAGCCAGGCACTTCCCCACCTTCCTCTTCCCTATCTTTTTCCCCTATCCACTTCTTTCAGCTTCACAACATACCCCAATCGGGGATTCCATAGTCTCACTGGCTCCAGACGGGAGCAGTTGAGACTCTTGTGCGGTATTCATATAAAAAAATGGGTGCCGGGTTTATGGGGTGAGGTTTGTAAGGGTCTTGGCTGCGGATGTGTCTGCCCACCAACTGCGTGAAAGGCCAGATCGGGAGAGACCGGTTGAGGGAAACCTTGTGACCTCTCAGGCAGAACTCTTTTGCAAGATCGCCTTGCACCGCAGTGGGAGGGATGGATTCATATCTCCGTCACTCCAGTACCCACAGACCCCCCACCCCTTCTTATCCTTCCCAAAACTCCCTCTCCTTCCTTTCCTAAGACCCTCCACATAGCATCATCGAAGATGACATATAGCCCAGTCATTCCGTAGTTTTACCTTACAAAAGGTCATGTAGTAGCGATTTTGATATATGTTGTTAAGATTTGGACTCTAAAGAAAAAAAAAAGTTTTCGACCTCGGGAGGGTCGAGCTCGATCCGCAATCTTGGATTGAAGGTCCCAAAATTTGGTTTTTTCAAAATAATTATGAAATGGTTGATTTTACAACCAAGTTGTTCAAGGCGAACTTGAAGAAAACTAAATTACGTACATTTTATGTCGAATGTTTTTTTTGTAAGTCTAGTAGGTAACGAGTTACAGCGGAAGAAAGAAGACAATTTTGGCAAAAAATTGTAAAACTCAAGTTTTCTTGATAAATTTTTGTAAGAACATATTACAAAATATCATTTTAACGTATTCCCACAAACAATATACTTATATAGCATCATCCGTGTTCTCGATGACGTTGTTATAGTAGGCTCCTAGTATATAGCTGACTTGGCAACACTGATTGAGTCCAGGTTGCTGGACGATGCGACGCTCGGTCTATCGGACGTCGGAGGATGTCGAACATGGTTACCAGGTACAAATTTTGAATCTATTAAATTCAAACATAAGGACAAAGTTATTCCATTAGTAGCAGTCAACAGCAGCATCAAGATCGGCGAAACAACTATTTCCATCAACCCGCTAATGTTGTCCCAGAGAATGTGTGTCTTGAAGAAATCCGACGAAGAATTGAAGGATTACCTTAAATTCGAACTCGCCCCATTTCCTTTGTCGCTTTTCTCTGAAGAAGGAATGCGCAAAGGTACGAAATCATCATTTTATGGTAGTTTTGAACAACTTCCAGAAGGCCTGCAACTTGAAGGTAGCAAAATTAATGTTGTGGATGGAGGATACCTTTTACATAAAGTTGTATGGAGTCGTAATGATTTTTTGGGTCAATTTGCGAGAAGTACGTTCACTATGTAAGACGTCACTATGGATCACATGCAGTTATTGTTTTCGATGGATATCCGCTAGATGATGATGAAAAAAATACAAAAACCGCAAAAAGACTTTTTTTTTTTTTTACATTAACTCTACACAGGAGGCCCCGAGGAAAATAATTTCCCTCAGGGCCCATGTCATCTGGGATGCTGTGTGAAGGGTCTTTTTGAGGAGAGGAAGGAATGAACATTGGTCTTGAAGAGACCCATGTTGTAGGAAGGAGGAAACACAGAGGCCGGCAAATCATTCCACAGCCGAGCTGTTGAACATAAGAACGAGTCGAAGAAACGACCCGTTCGTCGACTTCGCCGATCGAAGAAGCATACGTCTGCAGATGTTCTTTTCGATGAAACAATGCCAGTTCAAGTTTCACAAGAACGTTTTTTAGCCAATGAAAATAACAAAGTCCATCTGATTTCGATGCTTACAAAGCAATTTATACAGGCTGATTTTATAGTTAAGCAGGCTGAAGAAGATGCTGATGAGTTGATTGTTCAAGACTGCGATTTCCTTGTGTTTATCATTTGACGCTGTATTCGTTATTGGCGAAGACGATCTCCTAGTTCTGCTAACAGCATTGGCACCACCCGAAAGTAGTATATATCTTCACAAACCCGGGAGAGGCAAAACTTTTGAAAGACTGTTTTCCGCGAATAGTGTGAAATACAAAGAAGCGGCTGAGAATATTCTGTTTCTCCATGTCTTTAGTGGCTGCGATACAACATCGTCCTTCTTCAACCAAGGAAAAACAAAACTTTGTTCACTTGTACAGAACGACACAAGACTCAATGCCATGATAGGAATCTTCAAACAACATGATGCAAAATCAGAAGACATAGCAGATGCAGGAACACGCTTTCTTGTTGCTTTGTACGGGGGTGACATGGATAAGGAAACCTTGGAAGAAGTCCGCTACCAACGTTTCGCAAAGTCAACAACAAAAAGCAAATTCAATCTTGCCTCTTTGCCACCAACGAACGACGTTGCACGGTACCATGCATTTAGGACATACCACCAAGTCCAAAAATGGTATGGAATCCAAAACAATCCAGAAAACTGGGGCTGGAAACGTGGCACCAACGGGCTTGTTCCAGTAAGAATGACAAAGAAATCAGCACCCGAGACTTTATTGAAATTTATTTCATGTAATTGTAAAAAAGGATGCGGCGTTGCATGTGGCTGCAGGAAAGCTGGATTAAATTTTTCTATTTTGTGTTAGTGCTGTAATGGTCAAACATGCCGAAATTCGCCAGAGGTTCATATCGATGTCGAGGAAGAAGATGAAGAGAATTTGTCAATGGAAGCCCAGAATCTCAGTACCACAGGCAATGAATTAGATGATGACATCGATGAAGACTGTTATTAAGATGTCGATATCAACCAACCGGCATCAACAAAAAAATATCATTACGAAATATCCAATATATAAAATAATTTCGAAATCTACCATCGCTGGTATATCTGTGGAGTACACTTACAGGAGTAAACCACAATAAAAAAAATGCGCCATGTTCTCTACCTCATAGTGGTGTGGAAATGAGTTAACAAAATTATTATAATTATATGATAAAAAATATATTATATAATATAATTATGTATAAAATGGTCACCAACACTAACTGGGCAAAGCCAAACCAAAAGCTGCCTACATGGCCTAGCAGTAAAATCCTACGGAGCGGGTTTTTAACAGGTAGTTATGTAATGAATAACCCAAAAAAATAACACAAATTGGGAATTTCATCATTTTTTAGAAAAATATTCACATTTCCACCACTGTAACACATTTAGTTTTCTTCAAGTTCACCTTGAACGACTTGGTTGTAAAATCAACCATTTCATAATTATTTTGAAAAAAACGAATTTTGGGACCTTCAATCCAAGATGGCGGATCGAGCTCGACCCTCCCGAGGGCGAAAACTTTTTTTTTCTTTAGAGTCTCAATCTTAACAACATATATCAAAATCGCTACTACATGACCTTATGCAAGCTAAAGGCCTTTTTTATCCCCCACTGACTGGGCTAATAGGCCGTGAGGCAAAATATTTTCCTCGAGGCCTCCTGTGTGGAGTTATTGTAAAAAACATAAACAAAAACTGGCTCAATTACTTAACTAGTCCTGAATATTAAAAAATAATTGAGGTTTATGAGGGCATACTGTACAGGGCCCATAGATACTTTAGTAGTACACAACAACTTAACAACTTTTTTTTAATTTGGTAGGCGGGTACCGCCGCCCTGGGAACCATTTATTGGATGACCAACACCTCTGCCAAAGGTCACCCCAAGTGGTTCGCTACGTTTGGTGACTTAGCAGGGGTGCCCGGGTTCTTGGGGTAATGTTTGTCCAGGTCTTGATGGCGGGTGCGTCGGCCCACCTTCTCCGTGGCGGGTCGCATTGGGAGATGCTGGTTGAGGGAGACCCTTTACAACCGGTTACCGCTGTCCGGGCCGCTCGGTGGTACAGGGGCCCGACCCTCAGGCTCACGACTGAGGGTGGGCTGCCCCATCAACGAGTGTAAAAACCCCGCCGCTGCTGTTGTGCCGGTTCGTGACCGGAGGGGACCCAGCAGTAGCGTTTGGGGCGCATTGGGCGACCTCTCCAGCCGGACTCTCCCTACCCATCGCCTTGCACCGCAGTGGATGGATTGGATTCATTCGTTCATCACTCTTAGACACTGATCCCCAGCTTCCTACCCACCCCTCATACCTTTTCCTTCCCAGACCTCCCTCCCCCAACACCCTATCATAAAAATAAAAAATCATGACAACACAACCAACAATAATTAACTGCATTACAGCGGCGAGTAGTAGGAGACCCCGGCGCAGGCCAAAAATGTTGGTGAATTACACCAACATTCGCGGCCTGCATACCAATTTAAACTCCGTCCACCATCACCTTTTCTCTCAACGCACCAACCTACTATTCCTGACTGAAACGCAGATAGCTGAGCCTGTAGACGCCTCCTATCTAGACTGCCCGGGCTTCACCCTCGCAAGCAAGTTCAGACCTAAAGGAGGTGTCTGTCTCTATAGTCGAGCTGACGTCAACTGTGTGCGACTGTTGAATCTTGAAAATTCCAGATTCGACGTAATGTGAGTACGCGTCAATCTTGTCAGTACGGTAAGATTCTACGCGTGTTTATACCGCTCACCGAACCTTAGCGAATCAGACACGTCCGAGCTCTTCAAACATTTAAGCGACACTATTGATGACCTCTTGCCCCGCTACCCTACGGCAGAGTTTGTGGTCCTGGGGGACTTCAATGTTCATATCGAACCTTGGTTGAAGTTCTCAGGATCAATAGACTCGGCTGGACGCCAAGCGGAATCCTTTGCCCTTTGCTAGGAATTGGAGCAAATGGTTCAGGAGCCTACAAGGGTTCCTGATGTCCAGACTCACCGTTCCAATCTGTTAGACCTATTTTTAACTACTGTGCCACACGGTTACAGGATTGAAGTCACAGCGCCTTTAGGATCGTCCGACCACTGCCTGAAATGGATGTCCGGAGATGGATTTCTGAAAACAAATACATAAATTGAATTCACGGATTGTTCTCATTCATGCGTGAACTGCATCTGTAAAAAACCAGTAGGTAAAATAAATAAACAATAATAATCACTGTCATGAAACAGCGTCGATTCTACTGCTTGTGCATAATACAGATAACCAGAGAGGTGATCCAAATCAGTGTTGCGGAACACTCCGGAAAAACAATAACATATTATCGTGCGTCTAAATACTTACTTTCTTTTAGTTTTCCTTGGTGCTGTCGGGAGTAATATGCGGGCCGCCTGCTTGTGGAACTTTCTGCTTTAAATTCCAGTTGGAATGAAGCAGACTGCGCCCGAACTGCCTTTTGGGCTCTGGCACGATCCTCCCGAACAGTTAGCAAAGCAGGATCACTATTAAAATATTGAAAATATCATTAGCACAACACAGATTCACACCCAAGTAAAACCTACTTTAAAAAATTACAAAATACTTACACTCCAGACCGAGCTGCAGCTGCAGATGAACGGCCACGTCCACGCCTACGTCCTCGTGGTGCAGGTAGTCCGGCACCAGCTGCTATTGTTATTGCAGTTGATGCAGTATCAATAGCAGCTGGTGCCAGAATCCTTCCTCTCCCCCTGCCCCTACCACTGCCTCTTCGGTTTCCAGACATCAGTACACTGTACGTACATATTTGTATTAAAAATAATGTATTACTTATATTTTGTAAAATATTGAATACTAAAATATATTTTGTTTACCTGGTTCGTGGAGTATTCTGTTGATTGTTGGTTCAGAAATTTGAAATTAATTACAAAACTAAATAATCCCGGCTTTTTATTATGTGGTTGCACCTTTATCAACAAAAATGGCTATTTTTTTCTGAAATTACTGCGAAGTGTTTGAATTGTAAATAACTGATTAAAATTTAACCCAACTAAATGAAATGTACATGTACATATTCGTTATGAATCACTCTAATTGAATAACTATACACACGTCAAGTAATTGGATCGATACTTGCGAAAATTTACACATTCAATAGATGAAATTTGAAATGCACATTCGGTTAATGTAAAATTTTTAAAAAGTCACTAAATTTCTGTTTGAACCCTTGAAAACACGTTAAACAGATGGATAATTGAATTGTGATAACTGTATTATATAAATTTGTACAAAACATCCATTAAAACCGACACTTATGACATTCTAAATACCACGCGCGGTTGACAGTTCTCATACAATTCCGTTGACAATTATTGTGATTTGCCGCGAAAATAATCGATCTAGAAATTTCCGTAATTAAATCATAGAAAAAAAGAATTGAGATATCTCTGGAGAAAGCGCTAAAAGATTTTGTCAACTACATGATTATGCAAATTATAGATCGCGGGAGTTTTCGAAAATATTTAAATAAAATTTTTAGTGCGCCAAGGGAGAATCTTCCGAAATTCGGAAGCTTTTCAGCTTTAGATTTTGTAAGTGGTTCCGAAATTCTGAAAAAATCGTTCCAGTGGTTATGCTTTAAAAATCCATTTTAAAAACTGCGTTAGTATCAAATGCAGCAAACTTCAATGCACTTAAGAAACAAAACTAGCATTCTCCAATTTGACCAATGGTAAACCTCTATTTGGTCACGTGAATGGCTGCCCATACAAAATTGTATAGTGGTGTGTTGAATATGTCGGTCTTATTTTACTGTTTTAAATAGTTCGAAGTGAATATAGAAATAAAAACAATGTGCCAGTGTGATTATGGACTCTCACCCTTCATCCGTGCCCAAGAAAAACGCAAGGAAGAAGTCAAGGAATCCCGAAAAATGCAAAGCAAAAGTAGCCAAAATTCAAAGATGAGCTGTCATAATATTCCGTTTATTTCAGAGGCGTGGAGTGGCAAAAGATATTTTCAAGTGTTAATTAGAATTCATAAATTAAATTCATATGCATAAACATATTTTATTTTTATAAATAAACCTAGAATTCATAGCCTTGCATGTAAACATTGCGAATTACCTGTTTGGTGTTGAAAATTTGTGAGTTTCAAGATATTTAATTTTGATCATATTTCCAAATAATTAGCTTACATTATAAATTATTTGGAAATTTGATGAAAATATATTTTTAATTTTTTTTTAATTTTCACTCTTAATATTATTTTTCTACGTTAGCTCCACACAGGAGACACTGAGGAAAATATTCCCCTAAAGGCCTATGTCATCTTTGGGGATACTGGGTGGAGGGTCTTACACCGCAGTGCGAGGGATGGTTTCATACGTTCATCACTCCTGGAACTATTGACCCCCAGATTCCTACCCACCACTAATATCCCTTTCCTTCTCAGAACTTCCTCTCCTTCCTTTCCTAAAAAGACCCTCCACACAGCATCCCCAAAGACGACATAGGCACTGAGGGTAATTATTTTCCTCAGGGCCTCCTGTGTGGAGTTAAAAAAAAACTTTATTCACCGAGAGAACATACCAATGAAGTCAGTTTGTGGACATAGTTCATAATTCATGTTGTAAATTAGGAAATTTTTGCTATTTGTTTTTGGGGTATTATGCCGTGTTGCGCTACCTCCTTCTTTAGCCAACGTTTTGGACATCGTTGCGGTGTCCATCATCAGAGCAGATCCGGTAGATATAGAACACGGCGTAACACCCCAAAAACAAATAACGAAAATACTTTTTACCGTTACAATATTAAAAAGTATCTAATTAGGAAATGTTTATTTTATGAAAAAATTGGAAAGGTATTTCTTGTGGAGAGTTTTTTTTTTCAAACCGTTTCTATGGAAACCTATTTTTTTTATTTTAATTAAATTAACAATAAAATCACAATAATATAATAATAATCACGAACTTCCCTATGATTTGGTCAGCCCATTATTGGTGACGTCGTATTTATTTGTCTGTATCAAAGTCAGATATCTCCACACGTGTGAGAAACAAAAGCAGCATTCTCCTTAGGTGAGTATCAAATGCAGCAATCTCCAAAATTAAATCGGTTTAACTAATCAATCAATACAATAAACAAATTTTGCTTTGGAAATTATAATAGATAAGCAGTTTCCCTTTTTTAATAAAATTATTAACTTATAAATGCGTGAGAATGGGCCGTTTTCGCACGATTTTGGCCGCTAGGATCGCTAATAGTCCTACCGGTCCAACTATTTTATTTAACTGTCAGATCCCATACATTTTTTAGGCCGTTTGACGCAATTAAGTGTTTTTAAATATTATAATAATGCCGTCAACCTGTTGTAGTGTTCCAATGTGTAGAATAGGGTTGGGCACGAGTTTCCCAAAGATTGAAAGACTTGAAAGCGCAATGGATTCATTCAATTAGGTTCATTTCAAATGGGCACCGACTCCTGATTCTGTTGTCTGTAAAGCTCATTTCAGGGACACAGATTATGTATTTAATAATATTAACCATAACAGTAAGTACATGACTCACTCAATTAATATCTTACTATAATTGAATCCCCAATATAATACAGATAGTACTTGTATAGTATAATGAACACGTAAAGAAACATTTGACATAGAATGCACAAAATTTTATACACAATGTTTTGCCTTCTTTCGCAGTTGACATTATTTGACCAACGTACCTTTAAATATAAGTGTAGTCAACCACAACTAACAAATAATTATGGTAGACATAATATCTTATTTCCTTTTTTTTATATTAAGTAAACATTTTCAATTATTGCAATAATTTTATTACACGGTTATCAAACTTTCTGGCACGAGATATATGGGCGGGTGATTCTTCTTTGTTGGCAATCTAATTTGCTTTGCATTTCTCGTCCCATATATCTGTATATCTCGTGATTGTAATTTAATTTTCAGTAGGAGTGTTTTAAGAAAAAAATCAAATTATTATTATTTCTTAACGTAGACCGTTTTGTATTTTATATCATGTAAGTATGAAGTTTGAGCCTAATTTTATTTTCAGATGTACTGTGCAGGCAAAAGCTACTGAAAGGTGTAGTTCCTTCAATATGTCCCTGGATAAAAGTAGAAGTAGGTAATATAGAATTAAGAAACTGACAGGAAAGGCGTCTGATACATGAAAAAATATATTTGAATTCTACAAAACCAAAACCAAGGGAAAGCTTATGGCGCAGACTATGCCAGTCGAAGAATACCATCATCACTGCCATGGTTGCCTGGATGGAGTCCCCGCTGATGCCCTTCTGGAAATGGGAGCCTGGCAAATATCCCCCATGAATGGATATTTGCATATTTTTTTGGATTTATTATTATATACTATATTTTTCATTTATTTTCTGTTCCATTCTGTGTATGAATGCATTGTTATTTTGTCAATGTTTGAACTATTTCAAAATATGGAATGTATTGCAGTGCACAACATTCTGAAATAAACGATCATTATTATGATACGTTTTAAGATTTTCACGGCCAAAAGTATTTTCGTTATTTGTTTTTGGGGTGTTATGCCGTGTTGTGCTACCTCCTTCTTTAGCCAACATTTCGGACAGCGTTGCAGTGTCCATCATCAGGGTGCCCTGATGGTGGACACTGCAACGCTGTCCGAAAAGTTGGCCAAAGAAGGAGGTAGCGCAACACGGCATAACACCCCAAAAACAAATAACTAAAAGATCATTATTATATTTCTTTTATTAAAATAAAGACTGAGTGTCGCTCCAGTTTTTTCATGGTTTTCTGCGGCCTTGCACGACAGGCCATGGCTAAAAAAGATTGTTGTTTAGTTATACTAAATAACACAAAATAATTTAACAAATGTATAAATAAATAAAAAAAACTTTCTTTTATTTCTCGAGGTCAATACGAAAAGAACAAGATTACAGACATAATATAAATGTGTGGTAAAACATTTATAAACATTATACACATAGAAGAACATATCAGTACAACAAATAATTAACATTATGCATAAATTATTTATTTTATTTTTTATTTTAACTTTATGAGTAAAACCTCAAATTGTAATATTTAAATAAATAAAATATTCATCCTAGACTTGCAGAAAAGTCAATAGATGTCGCATATTAAATAAAATGGATAAAGATTTATCCAGACACTATCTAGAGAGCATTTAGTTCGGGTTTGAATCTTGCAATCATACATAAAGATAGTTGCCAATAATATATGCGTTAAAGAAAATGAAGATAATATAGGTGGTTCTTAGTCGAAGTATGGTACAGTTAAACATGACCGAATTTCATATCGACACCGTGGCGCAGTGGTTAGCGCGTTTGCCCCGAAAGCAAGAGGTCCTGCGTTCGAGTCCCAGAGTTGTCAATATGTTTTTCTGATTTTTCTGTTTCCAGATTTTCGATTGAGTTTCGCTTATATTATCTTCATTTATTTAAATTATTTATTGTTTTGGCATTTTTTTATTTTTTTTTACATCCTAATATTATATAGTTGTGGTAGCGTCGGTCAACGCGTGAGCAACTTTGTGAACAGTCAACCTGTTAAAATAAAGAAAATAAGATTATCAAATTAAATATGCAACTAGTGTAGAAATCTCCCAACCTCCATACTATATAATATTAATTAACATTTATTTTTAGAATTTACTTGATAAAAAATTGATTTTTCCTATGCTAATATTTTATATGTAAACATTCAATAGAAATATAAATATAATCTATTTCACAGATGAGGGATATCAAAATACAAAGGTGATAAGAGGTAATATAAGTAAACCTATTAAAACTTCTATTCAGCCGTGGTTTCGGGGAAATTTGGGTCCTTTTGATGATGAAGATAGAGTCGTTCAGCCAGTAGGACTGGTTGAAGTCCCCCCTCGCAGAGGTAGGACACGCGTGACCACTGCATGACCTGGAGCCCCACGGTAGTAGCGCAGTAGCTGGTGAAGGATTCCACGTACTCCTCGAATGTGTGGCCTCGGATGGGCAGACGCTCCTTCGTCATGTGGTCAGATTCGTCTGAAAATTATAATTGAATAGTACAAGGAATCCGAGAGAAGACGACCAGTGCAATGCCCTAGACATAGTTAGGAGAAATTAAAGATTGTGCTTTAAGCTTTGAGTTTAAGCTTGAGTGTTAAGTGATTAGATTTTTGCCTCGAGCTTTATGCTTTGAGATTTAAGCTTTGCTTTTACCTATATCAAAAATAATGAAAAATTAAGAGTAACAAAACAGCAGCTTTTGAGTCTAGAGGAAATTGGTAAACTGTCTGGTTATTCAGATCTGGGCAATACACATAGCAGATAATGTTAATAAATTGATGAGATCCCTTTGGTATAGGTTCACCAGCAAGAAATTCGCCAGACAAGAGCGGAACATCCATCCACAGTAGATGACAACAGCATTCGACTTGTTCTCATGCAATATTTCCCTAAATACTAGGAACATTTCCCTCTCCTCCCTTATTTAATAGTGGTCTTTTCAAGCTCTTTATTAAAATTCCATTCTTTTAAGGCCCTTCCTTAAACAGCCGGTGAAAAACCACCATTTAGAAGCGATACATTGCTTGAAATGGCAATAGTTGTGTTAGGTGACCAGGTGTGAATAGCCAGGCATTTCCCATATTCTTTCCTCCCCCATTCAGTTCAGCTTCACAACATACCCTGATTGGGGGTGCCATAGAACCACTTACTTAAAATTAATCACATTTAAAAGACCGGTTAAATCCCTGGTTAAAGTATTAGAGGTATAATAAAATCCATATCTTACATTCAACGTATGGTTTGAAGGGCAGAACCAGCGCTACGATAAGGAGTTCATCGTCGTTGAGAGCCTGCTTAGTGTTGAGGCCGTTGAGCAGCATGGTCTGTGGCTCGGAGCAGCATCTTACTTTTTGTGCATTTTACTTACAAATCGAGCAAACTTGGTTTGGCTAAACTTGTCGGAAAACAAATTGCAAATAGCTATCGAAATGACAGATCGTTGAAAGACGTCAGTGTGTCAGTCCATAGATTTGGTTCACAGATTAGATGACAGGAGGACCGCTAAACACCGTGCTGCCATCTCGTGGGTATTTTGGAATTACTCAGAAAACGGCCCATTGATGAAATGAAACTTTTTTTTTTAGTTATCTCAATATAAAAAATTTTGGAGAATGCTGCCTTTGATTCTACACCCCTCAGACGAAGTCGTATAGTATAGATAAAGTATTTACTTACGCAGAAAAAAAATAAGTGAATAAAGATGACTTTTAAGAAAAATTGTCGTCGTCAGGTAAAATATACTTTACTTCTATTTAAAAATGAAAAAAATTTGTGCTGACTCACAGCAGCCGAGAAAAACCTTTTTCATGTTTTGCCTGTAGCTATTGATGTTCATTAAAAAGTAATTTGAATAGTCACATTCTAATTCACAGCCGGGAAAAACCTTTTTCATGTTCCGGCTGTAATTATTCGTGTTCTCAAAAGGCAAGTTTAAAAAGACACCTGCTGACTCACAGCGCAGAAAATCCCTTTTCCTGTTCCCTGTGTCACTATTAACATTCGCAAAAGTTTAAATTACTACTCCACATGCTTATTCATTCACAGAACATACATAACATTGCCTGAAACTATTGAATTATCGGTCTTAGATATAACTGAACACCAGGGAGTCGCAAGTATTCAATATGCTGTCATTATTATGTAACATGATGACCGGTGTGGTCTATGGGTTAGGCTCTTGATCGCAATCCAAAGGTCGTCGGATCAAATCCCGGCGTGGGCAAATAAATATTAAATTAATTATTACTATTCGTGGTTTTACTATTAAAATAAAAATTAAAATAAAATAATTATTATTTGATTTATTTGTGTTTTTTCATAATTAATTCATACAAAAATAATACGGAGTATATTCGCGGCACGTTCCAGGGTGGAAGAAACTCTTAGTATTTCCCAGGTGTAAGACCACCAATCAGAATCGAAACGTTGCTTAAAATGGCGTTAGCCGAGTTGGTTGACCAGATTATAATAACCAGGTGCTTCCCCACCTTCCTTTTCCCCATCTGCTTCCCTTCCCCATGCCTTCAGCCCCACAATATACCCCAATTGGGTATGTCATAGTCTCACTGGCTCCAGACGGGAGTTGCTGAGACACTTGTGAGATGCTTGCAAAAAAATAATAAAAAAACGTGTATAAATAACCTCCTAAAGATAAATTTATTTCAATCTGGCTCCTGACAAATAATAAATATATAGAATAAAAAATTTAACAGAGCAGCATGATTGTTTGAGATTTATTAATTATTAAGTAGGAATTCCAATCGAAGGACTTAATTATGCATTTCTAGTGGATTTACTAAACTTGGAGAATTATCATCTAAACTCTTTTTGGGTGATTTAGTTCGTCTTATCAAAACATCACTTTGATTTAACTAGCCCGGGGGTCTCCAAATTTTTCAGCGTTAGGGCCGTATTGATTACTCCAGTAAGTTCCAAGGAACAAAACCATTTTAACTTTCCTGCCATTATCTATAATTTCTAGACTAGTACGCGCCCTAAGCGAGTGAACGTTTGATAAATTCGCTAGTTAAATTTTCTATTGTGTGGTTGGATTGTTACGATATCGACACTTAATGACACCAGGTGGTTACACGCACAAATAGGTAGTGGTAGTACCCTCTATCTATCCCTAACAGATAGTGCTGGTAATACTTTTTCTCGAATAACCTCTTTGGTTCGATAGATATTATACTTGTTATTAAGCTTTGCCTAGGAAGAAAATAAAACCGAGATACTATAATTCAGTGTTTTTTATTCGACTTATAACATCAACACTAAGCCATTAGCTCTCGCGGGCCTGACTGATGACACTGGTCATTAGCTATCGCGGGCCTGACTGATGACACTGGTCATTAGCTCTCGCGGGCCTGACTGATGACACCGGTCATTAGCTATCGCGGGCCTGACTGATGACAGTAGTCATTAGCTCTCGCGGGCCTGACTGATGACACTGGTCATTAGCTATCGCGGGCCTGACTGATGACACTGGTCATTAGCTCTCGCGGGCCTGACTGATGACACTGGTCATTAGCTATCGCAGGCCTGACTGATGACACTGGTCATTAGCTCTCGCGGGCCTGACTGATGACACTGGTCATTAGCTATCGCGGGCCTGACTGATGACACTGGTCATTAGCTCTCGCGGGCCTGACTGATGATACTGGTCATTAGCTATCGCGGGCCTGACTGATGACACTGGTCATTAGCTCTCGCGGGCCTGACTGATGACACTGGTCATTAGCTATCGCGGGCCTGATTGATGGCACTGGTCATTAGCTCTCGCGGGCCGGATTGATGACTACCTGCGCTTTATTTTGTTTCCATAATATCTGTTATTAATTACTTCTAAAACTCGCCCACTCAATGGATTCATGGCAATAAATATAGTTCAATCGATGTTTATCGTCATCAATCTGCGTGCACACTAAAATTCAACCTATTAGAATGAATATAATAGAGCTTTAAATTTCTTGTGTGTGCACCTTTTATCGTAATATTAATTTAGTTAATTTCTACCACTATATGGGGCCTAAAATTGGCTACTAATTTTATAATTACACTTAACAATAATATTTTCATATTATTTAATAATAATAAAAGAAACATAATTATAAAAATGTCTTGACTGCGAAATGTACGAGAGTGGACTATTAGAAGTTTGAAGAAGCTATTCCGGCAGCGCAAGAAAAAGAGACATTTTCGCACAGTTAATATTTAGTAATAGTGACATTTAGTAAAAGAGACAATGTCACAAAGTTAGTTACTTGTGATATCTAGCTCGACTTTATTATAAAACACTAATTTTCTTTCTGGATTTAATTTTAATTCAATTGAGTACCCAAATGTCAAAGAAATTAAAAAATATATATTTTAGCTGCTTACGACGTCGCAGCAACATCGCAACTACTCACTACCTCGAAAAGCGAACTAGTAATTTTATATCTGTCCAGTTTTGTGTTCAGAATATAACAACAAATTAAAAAAACAAGTTGCATATTCATTCTATTACATGGACACCATTCTCGATTTCCGAGATAGCAGTTATAAATTTGTGGTAGAATTAATAAACGTAATTTTTATTGAAAGTTACCCCTTCACTAAATTATGTGGTTGGTTAAGTATGAAAATCAGCATAAGATGAGGTCCTTACTAAAAATAAAAATAAATTGATTCACCCCCCCCCCCCCTGCTTGTGCCCGTATACGGCGTTTCGCATGCTGATCACATGCGAAGCGTCGCACCATTTGTGTCTGATACTTATTCGTTTGACAGAAATGGCGTCGGAACATGGAAATAATGTTAGAATTGTTCTGGACGTGGAAAAAATGCGTGTTTACCAGAATCACTTTACCACAATATGTGAGAAAAGATTTAGTGGTGAAGGCTTGGATGTTGGAAAAAAAGCCATTTGACATTGCTTGACATCGTGTTAACTTCACGGCTGCCCGTGAAAAATGATCAAGTTCAGTATATTTCGGGTAGCGCCGTGTATGGAGAACAGCATTAAAAAGTAGTATATCAGCAGGGTACTTGATACGGGTTGCGTCACAATTAGGTAGTTTTGTATCTCCATGAACGGGGGCCTCCGGTTGTAGGTAGGTACCGTCGTAGGCTAATTTAAAAAAAAAACAACTGATGTTTCGACCATTGTCTATGGTTATAACATTTTGACGTTTCGCGTTCTTCCACGCCACAAAATATTGTTCCGCTGCTTTTAATTAATTAATGATCTATTAATTAGTGATTTTTTAAATAGTTTGAGGTTATTTTGATAAACATTATCACATTTTTGCGACCTAAAATAAATTGTAGTGGGTACTTCTAGTTTCTACTGACGTTTCTTCAACACATTGGAACTGCTCGCCGCGCTTCGTCTTACGTAAGTAGGTTAAACTGACTAAATAAGACCTAACCTTCTTTTAGGTGCCAGTTCATTATCAGAATATGTCGCATTACACTTTTAAACCCGTCAGCTTGTACAACATTCGTAGTGTAATAAATGGATATGGGTAGAGGACAGTATGTTTATTATATTATTAATTAACGATACACTTAAGCTTATTCCTGATAGTTAATTACGTTATTATAACATATTTTGTCTATCCACTGTCAGTACTAGACTGCATGAAGGAGTTGTATTTGTTACTACTGGTTTGAACCACGCAAAATACCAGGACATATTTTTTAAAGTGAAAACTTCTTTAGCACCGTTGTGATTTGAAACTCGATGAAACGGAAACGAGCGACACTAAAAAGAGACAAACACATACATCTATAGGATGTTTCCTGCGAGATAATGATATAGATTTATCGGCCTTCTACTTGTGCGGCACTTCGTAGAATAAAATGCAAAATAATTTTTAGCCTTGGTTACAATATTTTAGTATAATATTTAATAAACACAATTAGTTACCTTTGTTTCATTTCCACTTAATTATTTCTTTTTTCAACCGGTTTCAGTTCATTCTGAACCTTCCTCAGGCGTGAATAAAAAAAATTATTTTAATAAATAAATCTAACAATTATCCTACTCCTTATACTCTGCATTCGTCTCATTCTCTCGAAGTTTAGTTTCATCAAGGTTTCACTTCTACCGCGTGTGAACTTCATGCATGTTTTTTATTCTTAATAACGGGCATGTTATGGTGGTGGTGGTTCGCTACGTGGTCCCAAGTGGTTCGCTACGTTTGGTGATTTAGCAGGGGTGCCCGGGTTCATGGGGTGAGGTTTGTCTAGGTCTTGGAGGCGGATGACCAGGACATACTGAACCCCAGATTCCTACCCACCCCTTAAACCCTTTTCTTTCCCAGAACTCTCCTCTCCTTCCTTTCCTTAAAAAAAACCCTCCACACAGCATTCTCAAAGATGACATAGGCCCTGAGGGAAATTATTTTCCTCAGAGCCTCCTGTGTGGAGCTCATGTAAAAAAAAAAAAAAATGTTTTGTCAGATTCATGAATCTGATAGGAGAGCCTTAATGGGATCCACGCAAATATCTACCTTACTGCAGTGATAAATATGAAAAAAAACATGTGTCAAATTCGCATATTTTTACGTTTGAATTACGACAAATCTTCGAAATTACAGAGCACTAATGTGAAGATAATTTTTTTTTGCTCAATTATATTTTAAGTATTTTTACATCTATTAAAAAAACCTAATGGCAAATAGAAATAATTCATTGATTGTTACAGTTCTCACGTGTTTTGAAATTGGACTAATTTCCACCATATAACAGAAAGGTATCACAGAAGGCCATGAATCTTCCCAACCCAGAGAGTGCTTCCATCAAGGTGGAACCAGGCTCCCAGGAAGAGGGTGGAGGTGAAATGCGGTATACGGATATAGATTTCGACCTCCAGGATGTAAAGAAGGAATGCTTGCAGTATTCAGAGACTACTCCGGCAGACAGTAAGTTTTTTTTTTTTTTTTTTTTATTTATTTATCTATAATAAAATATGTTTACAATGGTTTTATTTGTATGCCTGTCTCACTAGGGTATACCTGTGTCGAGACAGGCGTACAGGTATATAAATGAATATAGTAATTACAAGGATATTTCAGGTAAAATACATATTATGAATAGAATTAAAACAGAAGGGTGATTGGAAGGGTAATAAATCTTTTAAAGAGAGTTATTTTATAAATGTTGGAGATGGAGTAATGAAATCAATTCTGCCTAGTCTATTTATAGGTTAAATTTGACAGGATTCCATTATTTTCATTTGTTTTATATGGGTTAGGTTGTATGTGAATAGTTATTTATGTCTATGTGTGATTTATTTTACAGATATTTGTGATAGTGTGGCGTCCAATACTTATAATCCATTTTTTAATATCTTGTTTGAATTTTGTAAAGGAGTCACTTTGTCTGATCGTAGTTGGTAGTGTATTGTATAGTTTGCAAGCTATGTATTTAGAGTGTCTTTGCCCGAAGGTGGTTTTGAAAAAAGGAGTTTGGAGAAGTTCGTTGTTTTTGGCTCGGGTATTGTGTATTGTTTGTGTAGCTTTGTATGGTGTTTTGTTGTTTTTGTGTAAATTAAGTAATATGGATCTTGAGTAGAGCTGTTTTATGTCCATAACGTTGAAGGAATTGAAGATAGTATCAGTGCTGGTAGTAAGCGGCATTTTAAGAATTATTTTTATGATTAGTTTTTGTGCTTTCATGATGGGATCAAGGGCATTGGAATATGCATTACCCCAGGCTAGAATTCCGTATTCGATGTGAGATTGGCACAATGAGTAATATACTGTTTTTAAAAGTTTTAGGTGAAGGAAATTGCGTGTTTGTTTGAAAAAGTATATAGATTTTCGGATTTTGTTTGTAGTATTATGTATATGTTGCTTCCAATTCAGGTGTGTATCGAAGGTTACTCCTAAATATTTGATAATGTTTACTTGCTCTAGGCATGGGCAGTCACAGTTTCGGTTTAGAGATGAATTTTTACATTTGTGTATTTTTAATGGCGGGGCTGGGTTTGACTTTGGGATATTGGTGAGACTAGACAGTAAGTATTTGGTTTTCTGTACATTTAGAGTTAATATGTTCGAGTCAAGCCAATATTTTACCTGTTGAATTCCTTCCTCCGCTTTGGAATATGCGGTAAGCCAATCTTTTGCTTGGAAGAGTAGGACAGTGTCATCGGCGAAACTGACAATAGTGGCATCGATATCTAGGTTGCATAACTCGTTAATATATATTAGGAAGAGCGTTGGACCTATAACACTGCCTTGAGGGACCCCGTAACTAATGGGCAAATTCTGGCTCTTTGTGGTATTGAGTTTAACGCATTGGGATCTGTCAGATAAGAAGCTGGAGAGGAGGCCTAATTCTTTGTTCCTAATACCTATATTAAACATTTTGCGTTTTAGTTTGCTGTGTGAGATTGTATCAAATGCTTTACATAGGTCGAGAAATACATATAGACATTTCAAGCCCTTATCCAGGTGGCCAGAAATATGGTCAGTGACCGTGGCTATAGCATCATTGGTGCTTTTATGTTTTCTGAATCCAAATTGCCGCGGCGATATTAAGTTATTGGTTTCCAGATATTCCATGAGACTATTATTGACGATCTTTTCGAATACTTTTGAGAGGGAATTTAGCAACGTAATAGGACGATAATTACTAATATCAAGTTTGGAGCCAGTTTTAAAAATAGGGATAATGAGACCTTGTTTTAGAATGGTGGGAAATACCCCTTGGCGGATGCTAATATTAAGTAGATGCGTTAATGGTTGAAGTATACCAGGGGCAATTTTTTTAAGAACATTGTTAGATATTTCATCAATGCCGGTTGATGAAGAGTTTTTGAGCGAGTTTATTACTCTAGAAACTTCTTTCTCTGTAATCGTTTTAAGAACAAAGCGGGTTGGGAAATCATCATTGGTCGCGTGGTCATTTGGACCAAGCGTATCGTTATTTATTTGGATTTTTTTTGCTAGTTCCGGACCTATGTTTGTGAAGTACTGGTTTATGTAATTGACAATTGTGTTGGGGTTCGATGTAAAGTCTACAGTGATATCTTTGATATTGAGAGAGTTTAAGGTGTCGGTGGCTTTATTTGAATTGGTAGCTTCCTTGAGGACTTTCCATATTTTTTTAGGGTCATTGTTGCATTCGGAAATTTTTTTGTTGTAATATAGATTTTTGGCTTTCCTAATGACTTGTGTGCAGATATTACGGTATCTTTTGTAGAAATTATGGAGTGTGATATCATATGGGTTTGTGGCACATTTTTTGTGTATGGAATTGCGTTTCCGAATGCAGTTGATTATAGTATGGTTTATCCAAGGTTTGAGAGGTTTGATCGCTTTAGGAATGGTGTTTGTGGTGATTTTGGTGTTTTGGACAAGGATATCTTGTAGGTAGGTAGAGAAGTAGTTCCAGGCCTCCTCTATGTTAGTTTTGTTATAGAGTGTGTCCCACGATTTGGAGTTAATCGTTTTGTTAAGATTGTCATAGTTAATTGTTTTCTTCGTTGTTTTAGTTGGAGGTTTGCTTTGTACGTTGTGTTTGGAACTCATTGTGAAAGAGGTAGCGTAGTGATCTGTGACTGATGACATGTGGATTTCGGAGGTGTATTGGTTGGTTGATTTAACCATAATATGGTCGATGCAGGAGGAGGAGTTTGGCGTACATCGTGTTGCTGAATTTATTGTGCTTTCCATTCCGTGGAACATCAGTGTGTTTAGATAGTCTTGGCATTGGGGATGTTCGTTGTTTTTTAAAATGTTAATGTTAAGATCCCCCATTAGAATTAAGTTGCATTGCAATAGTAAGAATATGTTATTTTCAGATGTTTTTTAATGTTTCATTTGTTTTTTCGCGGCGTCACTTTTTGCCGTTAATTATTTATTTTGGTATTTACTTTAACTTTCAGTCTGCCTTCAAATGAATGGGTGATGTCACCTCCACGTGGTGCACTTCTCCTTCTCGTCTCTTTATTCAGTAAAGCTTTTTAAATCTTTAATTAAACTTATTTCAAATAGTTGTTTTTGCAATCCTTGCTCAAAAATGAATCCATTTAAACTATTCTTGTAACTAAAGATAAATGGTTTTCGGAAGATAGCGATGTTATTATGAACAATATTAAGTATTACCGACTCTTTTAAACATTTCTGAATATCAACACGAACCAGGCGGTAACCGGAGGTCAAGTCTGTTTGTGTTTGAATTTTATACTCAGTTGTTTGATAATGTGCGTCCCTAACACGCGCGTATTATTTAATAACCCTTTGTTTATTAATGTATTTGTGTCAAATGCAATCTTATAAATATTTTTTCTCTGAAACTTCGAAAGAAAAGATAGTGTTTATTCACTTCAAACGTATTTAAAAAATATTATTCAATTCAAAATATTTTTTTCTAGCGACCTTGTTAGTTAAACGTATTTTAAAAATAAAACAATTTGTGTTCATCGCGGAAGTTTTCTAAAACACAAAACAACAGCGCAATAATAAACTAACACCGGATCCTAATCTCAATAATATAAATTATATTTTTCTTCGGTTTGCTCTTCGTTCTAAAGATGAGAGCAAAAATGGATTTTCCTTTTTGAGGTGCTTCAGGAGTCTTTTTTATTTTTTAAATTTGCAATGACCCGTTTCCAAATTTCCGTCTCTACGCGATTTATCAGTGCTATCCTTAATCGTTAATATTTTAATAAAAATAATAAAAAAATTACCTTTCATATAAGAGAGGTAAGACGGTAATGTTGAATGTAAAACGCTGTTAAATTTATGTTTGGTTTTGTTTATTTTTCCAGTTGGTATTATTTTGGGGACTGTTCCCATGAAGGCAGAATCAGGACCCCGAGACAAAGACGGAGGGGAAATTCCTTATGTGGAAATTGACATAGAGCTTCCGGATATTAAAAAGGAATGCTTAGAACACTCTGAAATGATAACGATCACAGGAGGTAAGAACGAATTTAGTTTGGTAAAATGAAATATTATGTGGGGCGTCTGAACTTTTGCGTTTTTTTATTTACTATACTTACACTTTATCTGTTTGGTTTTTCAGACTTATTGATAAACTTGAAGACGCATCCTGGGGAACAACGGTTCTCTTGTCCCCATTGTAACTACTCATGCCTAGGCAAGTCATCGTTAGAACTGCATATGCGCTCACATACTGTAAACAAACATTTTTCATGTTCCGCCTGCAGCTATTCATTTTCACTTAAGAGTAATTTGAAGAGTCACATGCTGACTCACACCGGTGAAAAACCTTTTTCATGTCCCGACTGCAATTATTCTTTTTTCCGAAAGGAAAATTTGAAGATTCACATGATGACTCACAGCGGAAAAAAACCTTTTTTATGTTCCGTCTGCAGCAATTCGTTTTCACAAAATGGTAGTTTGAAGAGACACATGCTGACGCACACTGGAGAAAAACCTTTTTCGTGTACTGCCTGTAGCTATTCATCTTCGTTAAAGGGTAATTTCAAGAGTCACTTACTGACTCACAGCGGGGAAAAACCTTTTTCATGTTCCGCCTGCAGCTATTCATGTTCACATAAGGGAAATTTGACGAAACACGTGCTAACCCACGGTGGAGAAAAACCGTTTTTATGTTCCGCCTGCAGCTATTCATGTTCACGAAAGAGTAGTTTGAAGATTCACTGGCTGACTCACAGCGGCGAAAAATCTTTTTCATGTTCTGCCTGCGGCTCTTCATTTTCTCAAAAGGGAAATTTGAAGAGTCACATGTTGACTCACAGCGGAGAATAGCATTTTTCATGTTCCGCCTGCAGCTATTCATTATAACCCCCCCCAAATATAATCATTATAATATAATTAATAATAAATAATAAATAATTCATTATAATATATAATTAATTCAATAATATATATAATTAATTCAATAATAAATAATTCATTATAATATCCCTAATTCATTATAACCCCCCCCCCCCTCCCCCCCCTAGCCCCCCCCCCCCACGCTACGCCACTGCTGTACGGTAGATCGATTGTTAATGCTATTGGTGCACCGACGTACAAACACTCCCAACACCAAGATTGCTGCAGATGCAAACTGGTAAAACTGAATCATGGATCAATGATTCCACAGATCTGATCAGTAAGCTAAAAAATGTCAAGACTGAGGAAGGCGATATCCTAGTCAGTTTAAATGTGCCTCTAGAAGACTCCATGACAATACTCAGGGAGATCTATGAGGACGACATTTGCAAACTTCTTGAATACTGCCTCAAAACGGGATATTTTGCATTCCAGGGTGAACTTTTTGAGCAAGTGGAAGAAGTTGCGATGGGCAGTCCGTTGTCGCCAGTACTAGCCAACTTTTTTATGGAGAAGTTTGAAGAAGTGACACTCGACACAGTTTCAGCTGTTCCCAAGATATGGAGGTGTTATGTTGACGATGTCTTCGCCATCTGGCCTCATGGAACAGAGAAACTGAATGAATTTCTGGATCATCTTAATTCACTCCACAGTAAAATAAAGTTCACAATGGAAGTGTAAAACGATGCAAAAATCCTGCATTTTTTAGAGATGTGGAGTTGATGCGAAAAGAAGATGGTACTCTAGGACACACTGTATATAGAAAACCAACGCATATAAATCGGTATATACAGGCTGATTCGCATCACCACCCAGCGCAGAAGAGAGGACTTATCCATACGTTGATGACCCGAGCGACCAGAATATGTGAAGAAACAAAATTCGGAGCAGAACTTACAAAACTGACCGATGCACTGGAGCGCAACGGTTACCCGGCAATTCAGACAAGGCAAATTATAAGAGCCAAATCTATACCAAACGAAGACATATCTAAACAAAAGTTAAAAGGCTGCGCTTTCCTGCCTTACTTTCACAATGTGACAGATAGAATTGCCAGGCTGTTGAGAAAAGAAGCATCAAGACTATCTTCGGTGGCACAACTAAAATTCAAGACCTTCTGAGGTCTGCAAAGACTAAGTTTCCTCTGGAAGCAGATGGAGTTTATAAACTCAGCTGTTCCGGATGTGACAAGGTTTATGTAGGCCAGACAGAGCAACACTTTCGTGATTGTAAACTCGGCCACTCTGATAAATCGACAATCGCTGAGTACTTAATCGAAACCGGCCATTACTTTGGGTTTGTTCTTAAGGTCCTGGGAAGACCCAAAACTTATAGAGCACGCCTGATTATGGAGGTAATTCAAATCTACAAAAATTCATGTAATATTAATAGAGACGACGAAGCTAGCTCTATAGCTCTTGGTATCCGGTAATTGACGGCTACACCAAAGCAAAACGCAAAAAACCATGTCTAAGTATACAGTAATGCCAGCTCGTGTTAAACCGTTTTTTTGTTTTGTACTTTTATATTGACTAAATTCGCTTTAACCATTATAATTCTATTTCTAATATTCTTACCATTATGATTTCTAATTTTAGAATTCGTTTAGAGATGGAGCCACTTCCGTCGGCAACTCGCAAACGGACTTGTCCCAGGCTAGCATAAATACCACGATTTAGTGAACTTTCTCTTCCGTTCCGCGGCAATGACGCCGCTGCTTGTCACGGTTATTTTGTACCGGTGAAAGTTAGTAGAGCTGGCGACATGGTATCGCTTCGAAATAAATAAGCACACATTTCACCACTAAAAATTACATATCTACCGGATCTGCCCTGATAATGGACACTGCAACGATGTCCGAAACGTTGGCTAAAGAAGGAGGTAGCGCGACACGGCATAACACCCCAAAAACAAATAACGAAAAAAGTATAAAATATTAATGTAAAAAGGGAATCAAACTAAGAAATGATATTAGTAGGTACCAAAAAAAAATATTATTAAGTATGTCATCGTTCTGATAGAGCTTGCCGCAATTTTATTTAGCACTAAAAGAAACGATTGTATTTTTACTCTGTTAAATGCTTTTGGATGAACAATATTTTCTGTTTTTCTATCTAGTCGGTACAAAAATTTACGTTGCCTGAGCAGGCCACTTAAGCTGTGCGTTAGGGAAGTTGTATTTTCCAAATTTAGCTCCTGCTATCCCTTACTGATACTCTGTGGCATTTGCAATCCCATCCTCTAACCATCTCTCGTCCTCAACTCCTTCCCTGTATGTCCTTTCCCATGCGTCCCCGTTCCCCTCCCGGGTGACAATTCCAACTACTACGCCTTTCCTCTGACTCCCTATTGCGAACCCCAATTTACTTCATTCTCCTCCCCTTCCCATCACACCTTCCTTCCCTGCTTCTAAACTATGTGCATGTATACACACATTTTTAAATAACTCGCAGGCCACTTATTGTTATTTATTTATACAAATTCACAACGCCAGATCTCACCATTATACATAGAAAAATTTGCGGGCTTGCGCAAATCAAACTACTTTAGTTTCATCGCAATTCGATGAATGGCATAGGAACGCATACGGGACAAACAAAGAAACATTTTTTTTACATATAAAAATGAGATAAACTAACATAATAAGAATCTTCTTGTTTTCATTATTGGGGGAAGCAGGTGATGTGTTAACCACTCGAGCGATTGCGAGATTTTTAACTTATTCCTCCGATTGCTCGTGATTTTTTGTGACCATTTTGAATATTTTCCGCCCGTATAAATAAAATCATACCTCCGAAGTTTAATATTTAGAAAAACCAACTGTGGGATTAAAATTTACTGCCCATTTTGTTTAAACTCTAACTTGACCTTGTTGGTGATTATTTATGGTAACCATGGTGATAATATTCTTCTCTCTGTTACAATGCAAAGCATGTAAACCTCTTATCAATTAAAACCAATTATGTAAAATAAGAGTTTATTTTTGTTTAAAACCATTACAAACTGATTATCGTTCTGCAATAAATTTAACCATCTTTCTTCGAATATCACATATTTGAAAGATTTATAATTTTTTTTTTTATAAAATCGTAACCTTTAAAACCGCGAGAATCCTGCGTGTTAGTTCCTCTGATAAATTCCTTAACACAATATCAAAATCAGACCGCAGCTTTATAAATATTTGTGACCTAACATTGGATATATATCACCACATTTTTATATAACATAGCAAAATAAGAAACAAGGTTTTTAGTAGGACACATATCACAAATATACACATTAATAACCTTTCAGAAAATAATTTTCTGGTTGCTTAAATTTAAAAATTTCCGTTCTCACAAAACATACAATTTGAAAGCTGGTTGAACTGTAATTTACTGAGTTAAAAGTTTACCCTATATCTTTGCTATGAATAATTCTAATTGAAGAACTATAGTTCAAATGTACACGTCAAGTAATTATTTTCAACTAAATGTAAAAATAAGACAATGGCCACATGAAATTTGAAATTCACATTCAACCCACAAAGAAGTCAGTAATTTAAAATTTAAATATCTTGAAAGAACGTTAGGTAGATGTATAATTGAATTGCGACAACTGTCGTATATAAAGAAGTAATAAAAATCAATTAAAACGAACACTCACGACATTCTAAGCAAACACACGGCTGACAGTTCAATTGATAATTTTTTGTCTAACGACGAGAATAAATATGTTTTATAGAAGCTTCCTGTAAATGACAAAAAGAAAAGAATATAGACATCTATGAACCAGGCAAAATAGGAATTTAGAAGCTGCATCATTATATGAGTCGCAGATCGCGGGAGTATTTGAAAATATTACTTTTTTTTTTTAAATGAATCAAGTGAAAATTTGCCTAAACCTGGCAGCGAAGCAATCCGAGGTATTTAAGTGGTTTCATATTGCGGCTAAAACCTCTCCAGTAGTTAAATATCTCTTTTCAGAAATGTGTTTAGAAGCAAAAGCAAGGTTTTTCCTCACAAACGAAAAGTTGCTTTAGTAAAATTAATAAGGGTTTTCTTTACTAAAGTAAAGCATGCGGCGGTCTAAAGCTCCTATTTTAAAACTCGCATGCTTGCAGTAGACATTTTAGCCAGTATGGGCGAACGTGTGACATTGTAGAGTTCCTTTATGAAAATTCAGATAGTTGCAGTTACACTTAAAGGTTTTTCTCCAATATGGGTAGGCATGAGAGTCTTTAAATGTTTTATTTGTGAACTAGAATAGTTGCAGTCGGAACATAAGTAAAGTTTTCAGCCAGTATGATTAATTAAGGCGGGTCACGATTGTATGGGGAAAAAAAAACTTGTTTTGGTTTTTATGTTAGTGATAAAAGGGTGTTAAATGAAGATGTAAAATCACATTATTTTTTTTATAATATTTGGATATCATCTTCTTCCTCCGGATTGAGTTTGAAATTTCACAAAATAGAGAAAAACCCACCCTTGTTAAATCTCTAAAAAATGTTAGATAAACAATTAAAAATGAACTTTTTTTCAATAAAACACAAATTAGAGAGAATATTCTGACTTATTTATTAAAAAAAATATATGATTATAATTAACATTATCTCAAGACAGTGTATTCAAAATCCAGCAAAATCCTTCTTACTCTCAAATTTCGGCATTATTTTGTGAGACTCAATATTTGCCTTAATAAGACCTTCTCTTGCAGACTTCGTACATAAAGTAGTCAAGGCTCCAGTAACAGTCTTTACAGCTCTTTCAACTGCTTGAGTATGACATGGCAGACGCAGAAGAGGCAATTTACCTTCTCCCCCCTGTGCTACAAATAATTGAAGATCTTCATCCGATATATTCTTTAGTATTGGGGGTTCGGTTACATTTTGCTGCCAATTAATAAGGTCGTAGTAATATGATGCATCGAGGTTTATGTTTGGAAGTTGGAACAGCATTGTTTTACTTAGTTTCTTACTGCGTGCTTTTAGAACACGACGCGCAGCTAATTCCCGGATATGCTTGTGACGGTCAGTTAACATTGCAAGTAGTAAATTTTCGGGGTGTGCGAAGTAACTGTTTCTTTCTATTACTGGATCAATTATAGTTTTTAGTTCAGGGGATAAGTATCTAGACGCTGAAATTAGCTGCCATAGGTGACGTGCTCCATCTTTACAGGTGGGATGAGTTTTAATACTGAACCAAGTCGGAGCATAAACTTTAACAACGTACGTTGCTAAAATAATAAGATTCTCTGTAGGAGCTTCCGTTGCAACATAAAGACGAAGAATTCGGTTAGCACGCGTAAGCCATCTGGCATGAGACATTTTTCCAGGAGATTTGTGGCCTAAATCTTCAGGTAATTCCCCCACCGTAACTGCAGATACGATTTTATACAAATATAACTGATCTGTACTTAGGTCTTTAGTTAATAATTCAGGCAACTCTCCGTCAATTTTCTGAAAATGAACAATTGGCTTTTTTTCACAGTTTTCTAAAGCTAGTCCTATTGTCCCTGAATATGTTTGAGGTCCAGATGTCTTACCGTCAAGATGTGTGAACAAATGATGAAATGGTAACTCGTTCATGTGAAGCAAGCAAATTATCCATTGCAATGGTTTATCCAAACGTTTTTCAAGCAAACGTATTATACCTCCATGTTTTCCAACGTTCACGTTCGTTCCGTCACATCCAATAGCCATTAATGGTTCAAATGGTATTTCTTCCTTTAAAAAACAATCGACAATTGTTCTTTCTATAACTTTCGACGTGCCAGAGTTTGGTGCAATATAACCCAAATATATTGAGTCTGGCTCTTTTATCATTGAAATATGCTCTTCAATGATTAGTTCTCTGTAATGCCTCCCCCCTTTTTCCCTGATAATTAATGTTTTATCTTTCCGGCCATCAAAATATAATGCGGGTATTTGTAAAACTATGTGTTGTGCCTTAATATAATCCCTTGTTTTTTTTCGTTCTCTGCGAAGTTTACTTTTGTCAATAACTGGAATATTAGACTTGATGTCATACAGAACTGCTGAGGCAATGGCTGCCGCTGCTCTATCCGAAACTCCATATCTATCACAAGTTTTCGACAGTGTAGAATAATCAATAGTGACCTGCTTCTGAGGCATTTGAGATACAACATTTGGTTTGAAAACATCATTGCAATCGGATTCATTTGATGAAGAAGACGTGGAAATATCGATTAGAGAGGTAGTTGGCTTACCTGTGCTTTCCTTTTTAGACGTACGCAAGGATTTTTGCTTCAGATGTTTTCTTTTCAACGCAGTTTTCATTCGTTTTGTTGTAGCGGTATCCACATTTCCTATTATCATTTTTCGTGTAGTACGTTGGTCACTAATGAAACTCTGTTTAAATACATAAATACATAAACGGCTATCCTGCCTTTTATAAATAAACATATAATAGAGTACAAAAGTAAGAAAAATAATATCATTACATAAAAGTAGTTTTAAACTTTAAAATAACATACAATTATTTTGTGTATCACAACAAAAAATAACAAAAAAGAACAATGAGAAATATCATCATTTCATTTCAATATGTCCATATTGCGTATATAAAGTTACATTATGGAAAAATAATTTTTGAGTGCTATTTTTATTATTTAATTGTATTGTTTTTAAAATACGTTCAACTAAAACGGTAGCCAGAAAAAATTACACAGTATTTTTTTTAAATATCATTGTTCGATGGGAAAAAAGTCGTTGTTGCCCTCGAAGTTTTAGAGAAAAAATATTAATAAGATTGAATTTGACACAAATAAGTTCATGAACAAACACAAACAGATTTCCCTCTCGTTGCCGCCTGCTCCGTGTTGATATTCGGAAATCTTACCCGATAATACTGAATATAGTAACATCGTTACCGTCCGAAAACAATTTATCTTATAAATAGTTAGGATATGAATACATTTTTGAGCAAGGAACAGAATAATGATCCAAGTGAAAAATGTTCAAATAATGATTTAAAAGTTATTATTTGTTGGCGAGATAAGCTTAAAAAGTGCACCGAATGGTGGTGACATGACCCGTACACTTGAAGGCAGACTGAAGGTTAAAGTAAATACCAAAATAACTGATTAACGGTAAGAGGTGAAGCCATGAACAAGCATACTTAACATTCCAAACATCTGACAGCAACATTTAATATTTTCTGACTTTTGCAATGCAACTTACTGTCTGTCGGAGTAGTCTCTGAATACTGCAAGCATTCCTTCTTTACATCCTGGAGGTCGATATCTATATCCGTATATCGCATTTCACCTCCACCCTCTTCCTGGGACCCTGGTTCCACCTTGATGAAAACACTCCCTGGGTCGGGAAGATCCATAACCGTCTGTAATTGTGTTCTGTTGTTTGGTGGAAATTAATTCAATTTCAAAATACAAGACAAGAGAACTGAAACAATTAATAAATTATTCATTTTTGCCAGTGGGTACAAAAGAGCTGTAGTTATAAGGTAAGAGCATCAGTTTTTCTTTTAAATTTTATTGTTATTTACATAAATACATAACAAATATGAACGTTAGGATTTTTTTGATGGATGAAAACAAAATGAAACAAAAATGGCTCGGGCCAAAAAAAAAATATTCAAAAAAATATTTTTTATAGTAATACCTCACAAGGTGTCAGCTGCTCCGGTCTGGAGGCAGTAAAACTATGGCATCCCCAATTGGGGTATGTTGTGTGGCTGAGGGTAGTAGGGAGGGGAAGGAGATGGGAAAGAGGTAGGTGGGGAAGTACCTGGCTATTCAGATCTGGTCACCAAACACGGCAAACGCCATTTCAAGCAAAGTTTTAATTCTGAATGTTAGTCTTACACCAGGGCGATACTGAGAGTATCTTCCACTCTGATAACTGTTTAACTTCATTGATTTGTCATAATTTAAATTTAAAAATTTTGCGAATTTCACATATTTGTCACTACAGTAAGGTAAATAAGGCTGACCTATCAGATTCATGAATCGGACATTGCGTGTCCGTCATTAAATAATAGCGTAACCGGCGCTTTTGTCTTCCGATGAGATGAAGTGGGATTTTCGGGACACGAGAAAATACGTTTTATTGACCACCGCGTTCAGCTCAGTTGAAAAACTTTGGGCATAAAATTGTGATTCAAATTTAGTTATAATTAAGAAAATAATATGATATAAAAGTACCAATAACTTCTAAGTCTAAAAGTTCAATGAATGAAAAATGTGTATTAATAATTAAATAATATAACCTTTGTTGTGTGGGTGCAATGGGCAGAACCAAGTATGAAGTAATACAAAAAAAGAAACTCGTTTGAGAGAAGCTATCTTCAGTAAAATCGTTAAAACATAAAATTTCAAGACTCGATTTTGACATTGCTGAATTACTTTAATACAAATTTCAAAGAGTTGAGCAAACAAAAGTTTGACAAGCTTTGTATTGTAAATAATAAGTCAAGAATTCTGGAGTTCCTTCGATCCCATTCACTCACATTCTCCATTCAATCACTCTCACAATCTTGTTCACAGTACTTAAAATAATGATTATATATTCTATATTACGCAAAACAACAAAAATTGTAAAATAAAATGTATGACGGTCGCCTTCAACAATAAAACGGCAGAAGAGCGACCACTCAGAAGCAACAATGACAATGTTGACTTCAAAAACACTTCAGGGGGAAATTATCATTTAAGGAACACTTTCAATGCGAGTGATTTTCACGAATATAAGAAAAACTAAATGATAAATTCATTACGATTTGTCGTTATGGGGTCCCAAATTTTCTTAAATACAACTAAAAACGTAAAAAATTTTTAGGAAAATAAGTCGAAATTGCATGGATCGGACCAGTGGTAGAAAATTCGACACCTTCATGGAGTCTAATACTGATAGTGGATAGACAAAATATGTTATAATAATGGAATTTACTGAAAAAAAAACGTTGAACAAGGGTGCGTTGTTCAAACCAAAATTAAACTTTTTTGGTATATAATATTGACATTGGGTAAACGCAAGACAAAATATGTAAAAATAATGGAACTAACTAACAGGAATATAATGTAACGTGTTGGGTGACAATTTTAAGATCTTTCTACCTTATATATTTATCCATATATTACATTGCGTATGTTGTACAAGCTGACGGGTTGAAAAGTGTAATGCGACATATTCTGATAATGAACTGGCACCTAAAAGGAGCTCAGGTCTTATTTAGTCAGTTTAACCTACTTACGTAAGACGAAGCGCGGCGAGCAGTTCCAATTTGTTGAAGAAACGTCAGTAGAAACTAGTCGCAACAATGAGATATTGTTTATTGCAATAACATCAAACCATTTAAAAAGAACAACAGACTGATGAAGTTTACCAATATTACTGAGGAAAAGCTGCGGAACGAGTATATCGTAGTACGGAAGCAAGTGCAACGTCAGACTGATATAACCATAGACAATATACGAAACATAAGTTTTTTATTACGGTACCTACCCACAAATGTAATTAACTGACTAACTCACATGCGGTTTCCGAAGGGGTTAGATAAGAAGAAAGACCGTCGAACAAACCGGTCTTGGAACACGCCCTATGCTTCATTCACATTAATTCATCGTCTCATACAAACTGTTCTATTTTTCCGAACGATAATAATAATGTTCAAAAGATAAAATAAAAATAAATAAAAGAAATATAATGCAACTCGAGAAAATTTAAAAAAAATCATTCTATAGATAAATCATTATAAAGTGAATTTATTTATTAACTTCATCAATCTATTTCTTACGTCCACCAACAATTTTTGGTGTTATGAAAATTTCTTATTAATGTCATTATTTCTTATTACGTATTAGGTTGTCTTAAAATAAAATAAGAATGAGTAAATCCATTATTGGATTTATTTTGGCTAAACTTAATACTGAAACTTGAAACTGCACATCCATAGAAGAAATAATCATCGACGCCTGGGGAATTAATTATAGCCGACTGACTACTGTCACCTGACGGTTCGTTTCTGGACTTCAAGCTACCTACATACATCACGAGTTACAAGCTGCGGAATGTGTTTTATAACGAAAAGTGCTTTTGTGAGCAACCTTGCATATTTTAAGGAACTTATTCCTTCATTCAATTTTAAAACATTTTCTTTTAATCCTTTACTGTACAGTTGTAGGTAGGTACCGAAATGGCTGATTTTAAAAACTGTTTCTATGTGTCCATTGTCTATGGATATATCATCTGACGTTTTACCAGTGGTGGTATGTCTAGGGAAATTTCGAACTCTGGCAAAAATTTTATTACATATGACAAAGTTACTGGTATTACATATTTTTTAGGAATTTCCATGAATCTTAAAAATTGTTGATGTACTTTCAAGTAATTTTATCAAGCAATGATATTTTTAACACTTAGGTACCAGGGCGTTTTTCAAAAAAATTGTACATTGGTAAAAGTCAGTATCCGATCACTTTCAGGATCAATAACTTATGTTGTGTCGGTTTTAATGACCACCCATATATTTTTTCCAACATAATAACAAATAAATACCTTTATGGACTAAAAATAATGAATGAATCAATTAAATTCCATATTATTTTTAAATAATTAAGACTACAGGTCACTGTTTTGTTCATTGGTCAGAAGTCCACTGGAGTATGCGTCCCCGGTATGGAATCCTCAATATAAGGTGTACATAGATATAGTAGAAAGTATACAGAATAAATTCTCTAAATATTTATTCAAGAAATACAAATAACATGTTAAGTTTACAAAAAAGACGCACATTATCAGATCTGCTGTTTCTGTATAACCTGCTAAATAATAAAATAGATAGTCCTGAATTGCTATCCACTATTGGTTTAAATGTCCCAATGAGGCGTACGAGGCACACTTCTCTTTTTCATATAGAATCCAATAACACTAATGCAGCGAGTAACTCACCAATTACTCGCGCAATCATAACTTATAACCACTATGAAAAATTACTACACTTAGACATTTTTCATGATTCCTTGCAAACATACAAAACTAATTTATTAAATTTCTTGGCGTGATATAATTGTTTTAAAATTACTTACACTTAACTTTTCATTAAACTTTAATCAGTCAATTACAATTAGTGAGCATATAATTCTTGATTTCGAAATGTCTCCTTATCTCCCCCCCCCCTCTTTTCTTCCTTTTTTATTATTATTACTTCATTCATTCAATAATTAAGTTTTAAGACCGGTTCATATCTCAGGCGTAATTATCAAATGACATTCTATGGACTTACGTAATAGGTACATAACCATGTAATAATTTAATTTAACATACCTTATAACCTGTATTATAATGTACTGTGTATGTCTTGATAAACAAATAAATAAATAAATGTCCTACACCTACCGCTACCAGTTAGAGTTCAAAAATTTTACGTTATTTAATGTTATACTGGTATTTATTTCTAATTATATTAATACGATAATATTGTATTTTCGATTTGAGACATTAATATAGACCAGATTTTAAGTTGTCCTGCGATATTGCGTATGGTGGAATTTCCGCCTACGTGACCGCATTATTGAATTCTTCCAAACCAAATTTTGCCAAATCGATGCATATTTTCGAAAATAGCAACATTATTTAGTGTATGAGGGCGATCATGTTTGATTTTCGACAGCCAGTTTGCCAAGAATTTGCAACAGAAGTGGTCGATCTCAGTTGTGCTAAAAAAATATTCCACCAACGATTCCATATTTCTTCAGGTAAATTAACAACACGCATTAGATCTATTTTTTTATTAAATTTATTCATTTATTGTTTTGCAAAATGATCAGTTAGAATAAACAGAAGTTTCATAATTTATTGATAAACATATTTTGAAAAAATATTGACAAGATTACGTTACTTCTATTACGCTACTGTCTCATGAATGGAACATACAAGTAACGTAATGGAATTCTAAAGGTCGGTTCACCTGATGGCTCTCTACCTGTATTTTAGTCTATTTTTAAGAGCGTTACAATTTTGTAATAATTTTTTTTGTATGTATCTACATAATGTAACGTATTGCCTTTAGGTATGTGGGTTGAGTGATATAGCATTGAACAAAAAAACACAAAAAAATATATAAAGAAAAAAATTCTTCTATGATATATACATATAACAATAAATAAATAAAAATAAAATCCGCTGGTTCATACAACTTTGATCGAGTTAGTATAACATGTAGTATGGAACAGTTGATTTTTGTTCCTGTGTGTTTTAGTTGGTCCTGTAATAAAGTTGTGTATATTAATGAGTACTTTAATACCCTTTTAGCTTAGTGCCCTAATTCAGGCTATGGTATGCACGTGTAGCCCATTTTTACGTATCTAATTATTTAAGCATTTTGAAAATGTATTTTAATTTAAGATTCAAATATGCCGTTGACAGCTGCAGAAAAATCAAAAAAGGTAGAGAGACAAAATTAAAAACTATCCTGAAAAACATGAAACCTTTAAAAAAAGAGTTACAAAGAAAAAAAAACACCAAAAGAAAATCAAAGAGCTAACCGAAGAAGATAAAATAGAAAAAAGAAGACGTTGAAGAGAACAGAAACGAAAACAAAAAGAAAATAAAAAAGAACAAGTGGATTCTCAACCGCGACAATCACCAAATAAAGTATCCGATACTTATCATTCGTTAGAAAACTTTTAACAATTTATAATAAGATTTTAAATACATCTGAACGCTGCCATAGAGTTCCTAAACGTTACCAAGTATTTATTTTTACGCCACTGTCCTGTTATTGCTGTGTTTTATTTGCTAAGATTAATTAATATATCTCAAAGAAATTTGTTCTATTTTTTATAGATATAGTTTACGGTTCATTTTAAATTTGTTATAATTAAACATTCGTAAAACAAAAACCCACATTTGTCTTTCTAGAACGAATAATATATAGTACAATGTACCAAAAAGTAGCGCAAAAGAATGTTTTTATTTAAAAACTTAATATTTAATTCAATGAGCGTAATTATTAATATTTTTTAGAAGACTGGTCGTGTTTTCAATTCGTAAATAAAATTCTTTAATAATGAATTTCTTTTAAATTTCTTTATAAACTTTATATATAAGTGACGTAAAAGAATTTTTTACCAACAGTAAATCGCAATTATTTTAAAAGTTTATTTATTTTTTCTATTTTAAATACTGAATCAGTATTTAAAAAAGAAAAAATAAATAATGTTACGAAGTTCATACTTTCTTTAATAAATTGACGTATATTTTTAATCGAAATGTAGCATCTCACATAAGTGGAATTCCTATTACGTCACCGACATCTTTTTTGGAAAACGCCCACAACTCAAAATGATATTATGTATCTAAAAAGATAAATGGGGACGAAAAAAAAGTTTCAAGTTCCGTTTTTTTGGTGATTGCTGTTGATTTTTATTTGGCAAAAGTGATTTTTATTTGGAATTACGTTTCTAATTCAGTGATAACATACAACGTGTACGCATACTTTGAAATTATTATTTCAACTAGCAAAAAGTGTTTCATTTGGTATTATAAGTACGGTATTATAAGTACATCTACTGAGTTCCGACATCTTTTCAATAATTATTTAACATACAACAGGATTAACATTACACACTCAGGTGATTACGTAAGTACTTAATTTGACTGCTTACAATGTAACATGTACAACAGACGTTTATTAGCGGTCGTCCATTAATCACGTGATGTTTTTTAGCAACTTTTTAACCTCCCCTCCCCCCTGGTGATATGTGGTGAGGTTTTAGACTAACCTCCCCCCAAAAAAAATCACGTTTTTTTTATTACAAAGTGTTTTGAAATTTTCAGAATATTATCTCGAAAAAAAAAATACACGTGTTATCTCATTATACCCCCCCCCCCTCGTGATATTTCGTGATTTTTCCGACTCCCCCCCCCTCCCTTTTGAGCCTCGCGTGATTAATGGACGACCCATTATGTATTTTGTTTGAAAAGTTTTATTTTCTACTAGCTGACTGGGCCACGCGTTGCTGTGGTTAATAAAACACTTTGTAAAATCCAACCTTTGTAACCACACCACCGTCTTTGTGTTTATCGCGAAGAGACAGACAGATGCCGCGGAGCACTTTAATTTATAATACGTAGAGATGGTGTGAAAGATTTTAATAATGTGCATGAAATGCTTGGTGAAACTAACGTATTTAAGTTAAGAAGGATTTACTGTATCCGTCTAAATAACTTTTCAATTACCGCAATGTACGTGACCATTTTTTAGAAGATAGAATGGGTATAGTAAGCTATCCGTAAAAGATAGATATATGCCCTCGCGGACTTTTTTGTAGATCTATAAAAGAGGAATATCCCACCATGAATTGTTTTGTTATATCCCAAAAGGATTAGGCAGCGTTTTTGATGAAAGCAACCAGGCGGCTTGACTTTTTCCGACACTTCTAACAATTATCGTTACGTTTCTACCAGTTTACACAAATCCTTAACAAACTACATACATAAACCTTCCTCACGAAACACAATATCTATTGGTGAAAACCGCATGAAAATCCGTTCAGTAGTTTTCGAGTTTATCGTGAACAGACAGACAGACGTCGCGGGGGACTTTACTTTATAATATGTAGAGATGTAGAGATATACATTTGTTACCTAAATTTATGTATTATGTAAAAAATTTATTTTATTTATTTAAGTAAAAAAACTTTTGAAAACAAAATGTCTAGGAATTCTTATAGTTAATACCCAAGAAATACTAAAAAAAGTTTAATTTTATGTAAATAAAAGGAATACCACTTTCCAAGTCCTTTATTTCAAAGTCCGACCCCCCCCCCCCCTCCCATAGCTTGTGTCTTACGAAACAATGTGATGGTTTGTAGGTAAGTTGTAGGTGGGTACCGTCACAGGCTAACTTATATTTTAAAAAAAACTTATGTGTCGTCCATTATCTATGGTTACATCAGTCTGACCGTCTGACGTTTCACTTGCCTCCGCAACACAATATTTTTGTTCCACGTCTTTTTCTGAGTAATGTTGTATAAACAATAACTACACAAGTTTAGTGTTATTTTTAAATAGTTAGATGTTATTGCAATAAACAATATCTCATTGTTGCGACTAGTTTCTACTGACGTTTCTTCAACACTTGGAACTGCTCGCCGCGCTTCGTCTTACGTGAGTAGGTTAAACTGACTAAAAGGGACCTAAGCAAACTTCGACGTTTTTTTTCAATTCATCACTTAGCACCGTTTTTATTTAGATTTAAGAAGATTTGCGAGCTTATAGCGACCTGTCAACAAGTATAATAGTGTTGGTTGCCCTTAGTACAATCCTGACCACTTTAACCTTTAAAATTTCTAATATCCGAGGGAATAACTCGCATTGAAAGTGTTCCGTGTTTATTTTATTATTATTATTATTTATTTGATGCAATATTATTTACATTTTTTACATAATTCAATGATGTTGGCCTCACTGGGTGGTTTACCCGTGCTGAGGCCTCCATTTCATATACAAAATTATACACAATACATCTAAATATATATATACATAATATTGGTGAAAAAAAGTAAATAAAAAAACATACGATTAAGATAAATTAAACTTAAAAATTAGAGATTTAGAATTAACGTAAAATTAAGTATAAACAATATTATATAAGGTTAAAAACGATATTTTTAATACGTGTTGTGTGTTTGTGGGTGATTGTGTTTTATATTGGTTTTGTGTGTTACTTATATGTTTTGTTATTTTATGCTATGATATTTTGGTAGTATTGTCTATTTTGGTCTTTAATCCATTTTGTAATTTTGTGCCGGAATTTATTTTTGTTTTCCTCAATTTTATTTTCAAGTGTTGAATGCTTTTATAGCGTGATAGTGGTAATGTCTTTGTCCAAAGCTTGTATTTACCGTTGGAGTTTTTAAGTTTTCTTTGTATGCTTGTCTAACTGGTCTGTTTGTGATATTTTGTGTTTGTTGTAGGTTGTTTTTTTGGTCAAAAATGTAATTGATTAGCGATTTAACATATAATTGTCGTATGTCTAGTAAGTCACAACGGTTGAATATTTGGTCTGTATCAGTAAGTCTATGTTTTTTTAAGTATTACCTTTAAGATCGTTTTCTGCGCAATTTCCAGATGATCGATAGCTGAGTTTGTTGCTCCTCCCCAAGCAATTATTCCATATTCTATTATAGACTGACATAGAGCAAAATATATTGTTTTCATTTGTTGTATTTTATATATGTTTCTTATGTTTAGGAAAATGTGTATCGTTTTGAGGAGTTTATTTGTGATTTGTTGGATGTGATGTGTCCATATAAGGTTATGGTCAATTATGATTCCTAGATACTTTATTTGTTCTTTTTTTTCTAGAGGAGGGCAAACGCAAATGTTGGTGTTTAAACATTCGTGTATTTTTATGATGTTTGTGTTATTTTTTGCTGTCCCGTGCTATTTACTGTACGTTGTGAATTTTGTTTTCGATATGTTTAGTGTAAGTATGTTTGAGTCTAGCCATGATTTCACTCGCGTGATTCCTAAATTCGCTATGTTGTATGCATTTTTCCAATCCTTCGATTTAAAGAGTAAAACTGTGTCGTCTGCATAACTAACTATTTCGCCGTCTTTTTTCATGCTGCAAAGTTCATTAATGTAAATAGTGAAAAGAACGGGCCCTGGTATGCTTCCTTGTGGAACTCCATATGTAATTGGTAGTGGCTTGCTAATATGGTTGTTAATTTTTACTTGCTGTGTTCTGTTACTCATATAACTTTTTAATAGTTGGAATAGTTGAAATTTTTATATACCAACTGGTACTCGGCATGCGTTGCTATGCCATTTAATAACGAAATTGTTTCCCCCTGCCCGTCCTTTCTCATTCGTCCCGTTCACCTTCCTCCTCCCCTTCCTCTCCCGCGTCCCCTTCCCCTTCTAGCGTTCCCACTCCTCCTCCACCTTCCCTCTCCTCACTCTACTCCCCCCCTTCCCCGTCCCGTGAACCACCCCCCCCCCCCGAGTTCGGCCTTCCTCTCCTCACTCCCCTCGCCCGCTTCCCCTGTCCCCCTCCCGGGTCCCCCTCCCCACCCCTCCCGCGGACCCCCTTTCCTGGGTTCCCCTCCCTTGTTCCCGTCCCCTCCCCTCCCTCATCCTTCACCCCTCTCCCATCCACCACCCCTCCCGTATTCCATACATTCAGTCCCGGTACATTCAGTTTTCAAACAGTTCTCGTGGCATCCATTGCAATTTTTTATACAAATTTCATAATGCCAGAACTCACCAGTATATACAGAAACCTTTGCGGGCGTGCTCACAACAACTCACCAAAGTTTCATCGCAATCGGATGAACGGTTAGCAATTCACAGGAAAGTAGGTACAACAGTTTATATGGGAAAATGAAATTGTGGTTTTTACTATCTTCCTCGCAACTACTATATTTTTTCTCACCATTTAAACCTTCCCTGGATTACGACAAACTTTTCAAGACCAAAATCAGCTAAATCAGCCCAGCCGTTCTCGAGTTTTAGCGAAACAAACAAACCGCAATTAATTTTTATATATACATATAGATTGAATAATTATTTTAAGTTCGTGAACAAGATTGTGAGAGGAATTGAATGGAGAATAGGAGTGAAGGGGATTGAAGGGAATGAAGGGCCGCATTCTTGACTTATTAAGTATATAAAAATACAAAGCTCGGCAAGCTTTTATTTGTTTGCTCAACTCCTTGAAATTTGTATCATAGTACGAGTAATTTAACAAGGTCATAGAACCGTGGAGACTTAACATATTATGTTTCAACTATTTTCCAACCAAAAGCTTCTCTGAAAACGATTTTAATAGCTTTTTCATTTCTGTTAAATAAATATTTATTTTTAAAGAACATTTAAGGTGTCTTAATAATAATACTTTTTCTGAGTTCGCTAACCATATCATTGAAAATAACCAAAGTTTTGAAAAAACTACGGGGATTAATATTCTTCATATTAATCATAAAGGAAAACGCTTAGCTAACTTAGAAGCCTTGGAAATAAAAAAAATCCCTTAAAAATAATGAATCTATTATCAACAAACAAAAAATATTGTCTTACTGCCCAGTTATGGATATGTTCCCCTACCCACCCACTCTTCATTAATACTAAACAACGGCTCCACCCCCACCACAATCCTTAGTAATAATACATTGTTCACATCCACTATTGTGTAACTGTAAAATCAGTATACGTTTGCCCTGAAGAAGGAACAGTCGTTCCGAAACCGGTCGGCTTCACTCAAATATACAAGTGATTCAAACAAAGTAACATTGTTTCATTTATCTATAATGGATAACCACAAAGTTATAGCTACATTCAAAATTATATTTATTTTTTCTTTTTAATATTTTTTAAAGCTTATCTCGTACTACAGTTTTGGCATTTGCAACCAACGAAAGTGGTTACATTTTATTAGAAATCCTAATTTTAAATTCATAATTTTATGCTTACAAATATTGTAACTTTTATATCATTTTATTTTCTTAATTATACCACAAAAATAAATTATGATACCACTAAATTTTGAGTCACAATTGTATGCCTAAAAAACGTTCAAATCAACTCAACGCGTTAGTCAATAAAATGCCTTCTTCCGTGTACCAAAAATTACGCGTCATTTCATCGGAAATCAAAATAGCCCAAGCGCCAGTCCCCTATGAAATGACGTGCACGTTATGTGAGATTCATGAATCTAGAAGGCATACTAATTGGGATCCACGCTTATATCTACCTACTGCAGTATGAATTGTAGGAAAACATGTGTCAAATTCATTGATATATTTGAATTACGACAAATCGCTGAAATTACAGTGTAATGAAATGAAGAGAAATTCTTTTGGCTTATACATAAAAACAAATTATTTACACATGTTTTAACATCCATCGATAAACCTAATGTTTTAATATTTCATTCATATTTATATTTCTAACAAACAAAAAACCAAATTCTCTCTGTACAATTAAAGCTATTTTAAAGCTACTGGCAAAATTTTTATTTGTTGCAGTTTTCATTTGAAATTGGACGTATTCCCACCATATAACAGAACGCTATTACATAAGGTCATGGATCTTCCCAACCTAGAGAGTGCTTCCATCAAGTTGGAACCAGGCTCCCAGGAAGAGGGTAGAGAAGAAATGCGGTATACGTATATAGATTTCGACCTCCAGGATGTAAAAAAAGAATACTTGCAGAATTCAGAGACTACTCCGACAGACAGTAAGTTGCATTGCAAAAGTAACAAAACGTTGAATGTTGATTTCAGATTGTAACCTCTTGCGTACGTGATATGATAAGAGAAGAATCTACCTACAACACACACTGGCATGAAGGTACCAATTCGACATTAATCCAATAAATAATAAGTCTGCTGTTGAACGAATGACATTTATTGATAAGCAAGAAACAGGTAGAGCAAGAACCATAAATCTCAGAGCGTGTCAGGTAGGATCCTGATAGAGGTTAAACATTTAAATAGCAAACTGTGGGTAATCTATGCCATCAAAGCTATGGAGAATTTAATCAATAGGGCGCCAGCCAGGGAAAACATCCTGACATATTTTTAAAACCAGTGACCATAATCTAAACTATAATTATATTCATTTGTCTCACGCGTAATCGAAGTTTCCAGAAACCACCCAGCTGCGTGCGTCGGCACGACCCACCTCACAACACCGGCTCTCCACGCCAACTGACGGTTGCGGAAATCCCTCAAACTATCGAACCCCGAAACTCAGGCGTACCACCGTCGGGAAACATGCGTAGTTACCACAATGCGGAACCATTCAGTAGCTACCTGCTACAATATCCCCCCACGAATCCGAAATTTTCCCAGGGAAAATTTCCTAAAGCCTCCTGGCGCTCGGGGAAGAAAAAACGTACTCGCAGACCAAGTGATGAACTGGTTCAATTGACTGCAGGCGGCAAGGAAGAAGACCAGGCCCCGGATGTTTACTGGAAATGCTGTTCCTCCAAGGTGACGATGCTGGAGAACAGATTCAGGAAAGACTTCAGCGAACGGCCTCACAATTTGACTTCTGCACACTTCGATGCACATAATTGTGGATTATAGCCCGAAAGCGTTGTAAAGAACGGAAGTGTAGAAAATCCTAGAAGCATCTTCAGGAACCAGAGTGTTAATGCGCCTCATCAGCAATCTTGTAAGGATGATGAAGTGTCCAGTGGGGAAAAGACCGAGGTCCATGAGGAGAACTTGAGATGTTCCTCCCACCAAGTAATGTTATAGAACAGCATCCGCATAGGTAGCAATGATGTCCAAGGTCCATGTGGAAACTTAAGATGTTTCTCCCGCCAAGTAATGTTTCGTTACAGTAACCACGTAGTGGAGAAGATTGTTGATCGTAGAGTAGAAGAATCTTGATTGAAGAACGTAGAGGAATATACGTGTGAGACACTAACAGCTAAACTACAACTTACATAGTGGGTCACTGAGATACTGAATGTTACTTAATGTAGATCTGAACTTAAAAGTTTACTTAAAATAGAAATAAAATCCAAAGCTAAACCCGAATAAACATCTGTTATCCAATGATAATTAAAAGCCTAGACGCCCCAAAACAATTATATAATACCTAACAGGCAATATATGAAAGCTACATAATATAGATAAGAAAAAAAAAAAAAAAATTCAATATTAAAAGGTAAACCAGAAAGACATCATGAATATCATTATGATTGTCAAAGTTTGTTGACTAAGGCACTGCCATCTATTGACCCAGAAATGGGTAACCCGAGATCCAAACCATTGAGAAAATTAAATAAATAAAAGTTGCTACCAAAAATTAAACAAAATGTCCAAAGTAACCAGTAATTTTAATATTGCATCAAGAGGTCTGGAGACGTGCCTTGAGCTCAGAGGCAGGTCCCGAAAGCTCAAAATGGAACATTAAAACTGATTGTAACATTAAAACCAAGGCTTATCGCCAATCACATTCAAAATTAATTATGTACGAATGGAAACATTTAATTCATGTAGGAAAAATTCCAAATGCTTATATAGAAAAATCACAGTCTCCAACTAGTGGGAAAATCATTATAAATAACAACAAAAAAATTGATGTATTGAATATACTTAAAACACATGCAAAATTATATGGTAATATAAGACAAAGTAGTATCAATTATTATTTATCACATATAAAATGATCACTTGTGAAAAAAACACGTATATATAAAATGACATGTAAAATCACGCTACCGGAAAACTGACATAGCCTGTGGATTTCCTAAAATCCAAAATAGATAAATATTAGTTTCTGAAACTCTCGCCTGTGTAAACCGCACAGCCAATTTTCCGAAAGGGTGAAGTTGTTAAATAGCAAATACCAATATTAATAATTTAGAGTGTCTACGCACTACATTTTTAGTTTTTAAACAAGTGTGAGTGTAAAATGTTTTAATAAAAGGCAAGCTACAATAAATACAACAGAACAATCCTTAGTACGCACCAGATACATAATTGAAAACATGGTTTATGACCAGGGAGTTGAGATAAACCATCTTCCTAAACCAGGAAGTGAATATATATCCGTTACGTACTACATTCTTAATATAAATAAACAAGATCCACAATTCAATGCCCGAAGATAAGAAAAAGTCATCTTCGCGCGTTAAATTTTTCATAAACAAAACCCAACAAAGGGACACACAGACAAACACAACCCCAACAAATAACAAAACCAATCAATGTGAAGACACAAGTGTTATGTCGTGTCATCACAAAGAAGGAACAATAAAATTTGCATGGCAACGGTGGCAGAAGCATGCAAAAAAACTAATATTATTGTAAACAGCAGAAAGCAAACTCTTTTGTAGATTCGCCTTCACATTTTAAAAGAAAAATTATCCCGTAGATCAACCGGAGTGTTCAGACTTGAGAATATCCTTCACATGGAAAACTCCCAGCTTTTTCCCATTCATGTCTGCCAATTCATAGGCAACAGGGGAAATCTTCTTAATCACCTTACTCCTAATGAATTTAGGGGCCAATTTTGCAGAGAAATGTTTACTAGCATCAGACAGGACAAACGACCGCCTCCAGACTATGTCCCCGAGGTTGTATTGAACATCCCTGCGACGCAGGTCATATTGACGTTTGTTGCGTTCGTAGGACTGTCTCAGGGACGTGCGTACCTGCGAAAAAATGTCGTTCAATTCCTGTAAATCATGAGCCCAAGAGTCACGTTCTGAAAATTTAATTTCATCTTCATTGAAATCCACCCCCAAATAGTCCTTCCCTGAAATAATTATTTCCCTACCAAAGTTGAGGAAAAACGGAGTATACCCTGTGACCTCATGAACCGCAGTGTTGATAGCTAATTCAATTTCAGGAATAAAGTTCGCCCAAGTTCGGTGATCAGAGCCAACGTATGAAGCAAGAGCAGAAACTAAAACCTTATTTACTCGTTCAACAGGATTATTTTGCGGGTGATATCTACAGTTGTAGAACAGGTGACGAATGTGAAATTTGCTGGCCAACGCCTTTATGTCACGAGAAATGTACTGAGGTCCATTGTCCAAAACTATAGTATCCGGAACACCAAATTTGTAGAAGATGTCATTCTCCAGAATCGAAGCAATATTACTACCCGTAGCTTTCCTGAGTGGGAAAAGTCTTGTAAATTTCGAAAAGAAATCTGACACTACCAACAAATAAGTATATCCTTTCTTGTAGGAACTAGGATATGGGCCAAGTAAATCTGTCGCTATCATCTGCCAAGGACGCTGAACCAATTTGGGATCTCCCATAAGACCTGGAGGTAACAAATTCGAGCTTTTGTAACCTAAACAAGTTTGACATTTGGCTATGAACGATTTAACATCAGCCGCCATCTTGGGCCAATAATACTTATGTCTGATCCTGTTTAATGTTTTTAAAATGCCGAAGTGAGCGCAAACCGGCGGAATATGGTGCTCTTTTATGACACTAATTCTGAACTCTTTAGGGAGTACTTCCTTCCAGTCATAAGACCTGTGAAGCGCTTCCATACTTTGAATGTGTTTAAATATCTTGCCATTAAAAACCTTCCATACCGGATACTTCTCGGGATGTGTTACGATTTTATCCCTCAATTTGACATACCACTCATCAGAAGTTACAAAGTTCTGATCTAAGGATTCTACAAGTAAGGGGTCACGGGATAAAGCATCAGGAATGACATTGTCTTTGCCATTTCTATGTACAATCTCAAAATTGAACTGTTGCAGTCTGACTGCCCAGCGGGCCAGCCTTCCTGACGGCGACTTTAGTTTCGTAAGCCATTTAAGACTATAGTGATCCGTGATAACTTTTACCGGAATGGGAGAGCCTTCGATATATCCTCTAAACTTTTCTAACGCGAAAATCATGGCATTCAACTCTCTTTCAGTTGTAGAGTGATTTCTCTCCTGAGCTGAAAGCGTTCTTGAAATAAACGAAATAGGATGTTCAATCTGATTATCATCCATCTGCGTTAAAACTGCCCCGAGGCCTATATTCGACGCGTCACAACTAATGGTAAACGGTCTATCAAAGTTCGGACATGCAAGAACTGGCGCGTTCACCAGGATGTTCTTTAATTTAAGAAAAGCAGCCTCGGCCTGCTCATTCCATTTGAACTTTTTCCCCGCGAACTCCTTCTTCGTGAGATTATATAAGGGTGACGCAATTATGGAAAAGTTAAGTATGAACCTTTTATACCAAGAAAGAACACCTATGAATCTGCGCAGACTCTTTTGAGTCGTAGGAGTGGGAAATTCAACTATAGCTTTAACTTTGTCCGGATCTGTACGGAGCCCTTTGCTGTCGATTACATAACCCAAGTATTTCAAGGAATCCCTGCAGAAAACCGATTTTTGAACATTTATGGTAAGACCGGCGGCTTGCAATCTCTGTTTAACCTGTCTTAAAAAATGAATGTGTTCTTCAAAGGAGGAACTGATTACAATAATATCATCTAGGTAACAGAAAACTTTCCCGTCGAATTCCGGCCCTAACACCTTATCCATTAATCTCATCATGCGTGCGCTTGCCCCGTGAAGACCGAATGGCATGGTAACGAAATGAAATAATCCTCGTTTGGGGATTGTAAAAGCCGTTTTTTCTTTAGAACTCTCATCCAATGGAATCTGGAAAAATGCATCATTAAGATCCAAAGTCGTTAAGTAGCGAGCTCCCCCCAAACTGTTAAGAATGTCCGAGATAAACGGCGTCGCGTACGCGTCACGTTTTGAGTTTGCGTTTAAAAGTCTGGAATCCAAACATAGTCTGAAGGAACCATTCTTCTTGGGGACCAGAACAATCGGATTATTCCACGAGCTGTTACTAGGTTCAACCACCCCTAACTCTAACAATCTGTCTAGCTCGTTATGCACTTTAGGAAGTATATGCGGTGAAATCGGATATATCCTTTGCTTAATAGGAGAACAATCACCCGTGTCGATTGTGTGTTTTTCTAACGAGGTTCTACCTAACCGATTGCCCGAATATTCCTTGAATTCATTAATTACCTTATCCAAAACAGAACGTTGAGAAATTGATAGGTTATGAGCATTTTCCAACCCAACAGCATCAGCTATGCGCTGTTTGTTCCCCGTCTCTTTGCAAGACATTAACTTAGAAATCTTTGGACAAATATTAAATATCTTCCAGAAGTCACAGCCTAATATTATATTCGCTTTTATCTGTGGCATGACAACAAAGTTAAAAGCTTTTTCCACCCCATTGACACAAACCGGAAGCGAAATCTTGTACGAACAACATACAGAATGCCCTGTGGCAGATACTAAAGAGAAACTGACATCTAACTTAGACAGTTCAAAACCTGAATCTAAAAATTTTTTGTGAAAGTTATTCCCCAGAATTGAAACATGTGAGCCTGAATCCAACAGACCGGAGCACACAAACTGATTAACTTGAAAAGAGATGTAAGGACGCCCGTCCCTGTCAGGCGCTCGCACCTCCTTCGCAGTACTAAGATTAGCATAAAATTTTCTTACAACCTCGAGCCAGGAAGACCATTCCCCGGAAGCAATCTCGGCAAACGACGGCGTCCCGACGTCCGCTGATAGAATCTCCCGGGAAATCAGTTTTTTTGACTGATCTCGACAGCCGCAAGCTGGAGCCTTCACCCCTGGTCTGCCGCAGCGGAAACATTGCACCTTCCTGGAATGAGACCTTGACGGGCTAAGCTTATCATTGTTACCATAACGATTTGTATTGAAATTGGGATTTACATTTCCAGAATCTCTAAAATTAGCATTGTGAGAATTACGTTGATTCCTCCTGAAATCGGGATTTGCAATCGCAGAATTTAAATTATCATTCCGCCTCACATTGTTATACCTAGAATCTCTAAAATTAGCATTGTTAGAATAACGTTGATTCCTCCTGAAATCGGAATTTGCATTCGCAGAATTTAAATTATCATTCCGCCTCGCAACATTATTATTCCCAGGTTGCGATGTGCACGGAGAATTCCTGTCACCCGAACGGCTATCAGCCAGCTCAATCATCTTCCCAAGCTTCTTGAGCGTAATAATGTCAGGAATTACTGAAAGGGATAATTTTTGTATATACCTAGGTAACATATTGCATTGCATAATTTCAAGTAATTCTACCTCAGATAATTTAGTAGATAGACGGTTATTCAGTACAAGAATGCGAGTTATGAAAGCACTAATATTCTCTTTTTGCAATTGAAGAGTAGATCGAAGTTGAGCCAACAGTCGTCTTTCATGATCGAGAAGCTCATATTCATCCTTTAATGCGACAACAATATCCGCCCAGGACGAGAAAGACGAGCGATTCACTCTAAACCACAAGAGCGCATCACCTGCAAATAACTCCACAGCTGACGAAAAAAGTGAAGAGGTACATACATTCCTTGCTTGAGCAAGTTCCTCGATCCTCTCTATGAAGTCCCTCACACTGGTCGACCCATCATACGTGAGATTCCATTTATATACCGGAACGGATGGTGATGAAGAAGGAAAAGAAACCGGAACGGAAGTAGCCGACGTTTCTCCTTGTTTCGCCATTGTGCACAGTGCTTTGCTTCTTGTTAAAACGCCACAATCCATAACCTAACTTATAGCAAGGTAAGAAAAAAAATTATTAGTCACATGCAACAACCACAATCCACCTAAAATTGCGATACGCCATCCACGTGCAAAACCAAATAAAACTCGGATAAAATTTGAAAAGCGCTTTCACGCTGGTGAGTTGGGGAGATTACAAACTGTGTAAAACTATAATTAACATACCGGTTGAAATGAGGAGATCGCGCCCTCGCCACAACATTCGAGAAACCACTCCCCCGCATGAGACAAATGAAATATATCAAAATTCTAAATGATAAACTCACCATAACCTCAACGGCATAGACCCAGCAAAAATATTTCACCTCTAGATTCCACAAAGCCGTTGGGCCGCCATTTTGTAACCTCTTGCGTACGTGATATGATAAGAGAAGAATCTACCTACAACACACACTGGCATGAAGGTACCAATTCGACATTAATCCAATAAATAATAAGTCTGCTGTTGAACGAATGACATTTATTGATAAGCAAGAAACAGGTAGAGCAAGAACCATAAATCTCAGAGCGTGTCAGGTAGGATCCTGATAGAGGTTAAACATTTAAATAGCAAACTGTGGGTAATCTATGCCATCAAAGCTATGGAGAATTTAATCAATAGGGCGCCAGCCAGGGAAAACATCCTGACATATTTTTAAAACCAGTGACCATAATCTAAACTATAATTATATTCATTTGTCTCACGCGTAATCGAAGTTTCCAGAAACCACCCAGCTGCGTGCGTCGGCACGACCCACCTCACAACACCGGCTCTCCACGCCAACTGACGGTTGCGGAAATCCCTCAAACTATCGAACCCCGAAACTCAGGCGTACCACCGTCGGGAAACATGCGTAGTTACCACAATGCGGAACCATTCAGTAGCTACCTGCTACAAGATGTTTTGGAATGTACATTTTCTTGTTCATGACGTCACCTCTTGCGGGTCATTGATTATTTTGGTATTTACTTTAACTGTCTCAAATGTATGGATGACGTCACATCCACGTGACGCGTTTTTTCGTTTCGTCCCTCCAACCAATAATACCTTTTAAAACTTAAATTGAACAAACTTGCAAAATGAAAATCTGAAAATAGATTTTTTCTGTATCGAGCTCTCCGTCCTAAAGTTGCTCGAGAGAAAATAGATTTTCCTTCTTTAAGCACCGATCCCTGAATCAGATCTAGATTATTTTTATTTATTTTTTAAATTTACCTTGTCACGTTTCTAAATTTCCATCTCCAAGTGGTTTATCAGTGCTATCTTTAATCGTTAATATTAAATTAAATATTTTAATGAAAACAGTTCTCTTTTTGTAGAACTCTTCCGGGAAGCTCGATGGTAATTTTGAATGTAACACGCTGTTTAAAAATTGTATTGTTTATTTTTCTAGGTAGTATTATTGTGGAAATTATTCCCATGAAGACAGAACCAGGACTTCGGGACGAAGATGGAGGAAAAATTCCTAACACGGAAACTGACATAGACTTCCCGGTCGTTAAAAAGGAATGCACAGAGCACTCTGAACGAATTACCCTGGCAGCAGGTAATATCGATTTTAGTTTGGTGAAATTAATTCTTATTTGTGTTGACCGAAATTTTGGCGTTTTGTAATTTACTGTACTTATTCAACTTAAACCGTTATCTTTTCCAGACATATTGAAAAGCCCGAAGACGCATCCTGTTGAAAAACGATACTCTTGTTCCCATTGTAACTACTCTTGCCCAGGCAAGTTATCGTTTAAACTGCACAAGCGCTCCCATACTGTAGCAAAACCTTTTTCATGTTCCGACTGCGACTATGCAAGTTCAAAAAGGAGCAATTTGAGGAGACACATGCTGACTCACAGTAGAGAAAAACCTTTTTCATGTTTCGTCTGTGGATTTTTATGTTCTGTAAAGATAAATTTGACGAGACACATGCAGACTCACTGTGGAGAAAAATCTTTCTCGTGTTCCGACTGCAACTATTCGTGTCTTCAAAAGTCTGCTTTGAAGAGTCACATGTTGAGGCACAGTGCCAAAAAACCCTTTTCTTGCTCTTTGTGTACCTATTCAGCTTCTCGAAAGTGCTCCTTAAATAATCACATTAATCGGACTCATTTACAGAATAGGCTCGCTTCAAACAAGCCATTATGAATCTTAGATCTGATTAATACCAGGGAGTCTCCAGAACCTAAATAAATATCATTCATAAGTGGTTAGAATGGCAGAGGCCTTACTTTCTCTAGAAATTATCTTGAATCACAATGTAATTGATTTATTTCTTTTGAAACTTAAGAAATGATTTTTTCAATGCTTGTAAAACAAAGTAACAATTTTCAATTTGTTAGGCGGGTATGGGTACAGTCGCCCGGGTACCATTTGTCGGATTATCAAGACTTATGCTACAGGACACCCCTAGTGGTTGTCTACTTATGCTACAGGACACCCCTAGTGGTTGTCTACTTATGCTACAGGACACCCCTAGTGGTTGTCTACTTATGCTACAGGACACCCCTAGTGGTTGTCTACTTATGCTACAGGACACCCCTAGTGGTTGTCTACTTATGCTACAGGACACCCCTAGTGGTTGTCTACTTATGCTACAGGACACCCCTAGTGGTTGTCTACTTATGCTACAGGACACCCCTAGTGGTTGTCTACTTATGCTACAGGACACCCCTAGTGGTTGTGTACTTATGCTACAGGACACCCCTAGTGGTTGTCTACTTATGCTACAGGACACCCCTAGTGGTTGTCTACTTATGCTACAGGACACCCCTAGTGGTTGTCTACTTATGCTACAGGACACCCCTAGTGGTTGTCTACTTATGCTACAGGACACCCCTAGTGGTTGTCTACTTATGCTACAGGACACCCCTAGTGGTTGTCTACTTATGCTACAGGACACCCCTAGTGGTTGTCTACTTATGCTACAGGACACCCCTAGTGGTTGTCTACTTATGCTACAGGACACCCCTAGTGGTTGTCTACTTATGCTACAGGACACCCCTAGTGGTTGTCTACTTATGCTACAGGACACCCCTAGTGGTTGTCTACTTATGCTACAGGACACCCCTAGTGGTTGTCTACTTATGCTACAGGACACCCCTAGTGGTTGTCTACTTATGCTACAGGACACCCCTAATGGTTGTCTACTTTAGAAGGATGTCCTGGGGTGATTGGAGTGAGGTTTGCAGGTCTCGGTGGCGAATACTTTTTTTGCGTAACATTTGCATTACACTCCGAATCGGGAGGGACTGGTTTAGGGATATCTTTTGATCTCTCCAGCCGGACTCTCTCGACCCATCGCCTTGCACCGCAGTGGGAGGGTTGGTATCATTCTTCCGTTACACTGAATACACTGAACCTCAGATTCCTATCTACCCCTGATATCTGTTTCCTTCCCAGAACCTTCTCTTCTTCCTTTTCTAAAAAGACCACCTACCTTGCATCTTCAATGATGATACAGGTCATGAGGGGAATATGTTCCTCAGGGCCTTCTGTTTGGAGCTAATGTAAAAAAGAAAAAACCTGAATATAAAATGTATTGTTAAGATTTGGTAGGATCCTTTCGTCAATAATAAACACTGCATGAGATTTGAACTAAGTTATTATTTACACATTTAGGTTAAACGTGGCAGATGCTTCAAAAATGCTCCGAATTACAAAAATGGCCGGTTTCCCGTTCAAGTGAAAGAAAGGCAGAATAAGTCCTGTTTGTAACGATCTTGATACTGTAACGCCGTCCGAAACTTTGGCGTAAGAAGGAGGTAGCGCAACACGGCATAATACCCCAAAAAACAAATACTTATCAAGTGTTATTTGTTCATGGGATAAGACCTTGTAAGATCATGATGATTAATGAATTTAGTTTTAGTACAGAGGAAAAGAGTAGCAGTTGTAAGTGTAAAACATATAACCACCATATATAGTCCACTAGTGAACTGAATTGAAAAAAGAAAGATAAGCAACGTGTACTACAGTACTAGGATGTAATAAGTATTTATAGACATATTGAATTAAGAAAATGAATTTTCTTAAGGTTATTACAGATGAAAAAAGGTGGTTCACCGTTGTAAGTTTTTGACAGTTATTTGTTATTAAAACAACTCCTTAAATATGCGTGTTTGCCTAAAAGTGAAAACTTGTATTAATTATAAATAAAATAAGCTCTCTTGGATTATACGAGACGTTTGTCTTATAAAAGCAATGAATGGGGAGTTTATAAAAAAAGTAGATGTCCAATTTATTTTAGAAAATCATTTTAAATCATCACCCTATTTGTCTATAATGTTTGTCTTATAAAAGCAGTGAATAGGGAGTTTATAAAAAAAGTAGATGTCCAATTTATTTTAGAAAATCATTTTCAATCATCACCCTATATAACCTTTGTCTTATAAAAGCAATGAATGGGGAGTTTATAAAAAAAGAAGATGTCCAATTTATTTTAGAAAATCATTTTCAATCATCACCTTACTACCTAATACCGTAAACTACCATAATACCTCACTTAATTTTTAATCACTTGTTATTAACGGGAAAAATATCTAAGTCCACGAACAGCCAAAAACTTTAGTCGATCACGTTAACCATTATTTCAGTCACATCGGCAAGAACTAAGCCAACAAAATTCTTAAAGCCACAAATAAAATCCAAAATCTTCTAACTTCACGAGTAAGACAAAAGAGCTCTCTTCATTCCTCACTTATGCTAGCCCCCTCATCCACTAAATATTTTTTTATGCAATACTCTCCATTAAAACAAATAGTGCTGCAGGCATTAACAAAATTTCACCTAACATACTAAAACACATGGCTCACTTTATTACCACACCGTTGAAACATATTGTAAATCTAAGTTTCAAAAGCGGCTCTTTCCCTAACCGACTAAAAGATGCAACGGTTATCCAAATCTATAAGAGTGGCGACAAAACAAATATCGGAAACTGCAGACCCATTTCTTTGCTAAGTGTCTTATCAAAAATCATTGAAAAAATTGTTAAAAGTGAACTTGTCTCCAATTTGGAAACCCAGAAGATTCTCTCGCCCAATCAGTTTGGCTTCCAAAAAAAATACTACAGAATCTGCAATCTTAGATTTGACTGAAAACATCACAAACAGCCTGAACGAAGGCGATTCCTGCCTAGCCATATTCTTAGCCCAAAAAAACGATAATACGTACTATCAATAAGCGACCGACAAAATACTCCTCCACTCTCACTCTTCATTGAATATAATGTCTTAAACATATGGCAACTTCATCTAAAATTTACTTTAACGCATTTTGTGTTCAAATATAAGAAAAAAAACCCTCTTACACCATAATTACACCACCAGAACAACCAACCCACACCACCTTCCACATCATGACCAACCCAAATGGCCAAAATACCTACACTACATACCGCGTCAGCTCGAAGACATTTCATGTACCTAGCTCCTAAAATATTCAACCTTCTCCATGAGAACTTAAAAACCAAAACCCAACCCTACACATTTAAAAAAAACAATTATCACTAATGGATCCTAACATTGAAAAACTATGATATTTAAAACTTGTTACTTGAATTGTAAAATTTAAATACTATTATTATCAAATTGAATTGTATAATTTAATAACTCTTTCTTAAGTTAACGAATAATTTAGTAACTATTACTTCGCCGATTTGTATAATTTTATTAACTTTCATTATTATAGAATTTAATTATTCATACTTTTAGAAACCACGAAATAAAATATTTGCAATTTTATTTCATTTGAATAACTTATAATTTAATTTATCAACCATAATATGTATGATTCCAACCTGTAAACTTCACTCGCCATAACAAAGGGACATCCCTAGCATGGCGGATGAAATAACACAAAAATACAATGTACAAAATCCTTATAATAATAAATAAATAATTCACACCAGAATAGGCAAATGTACACGCGGTGCAGGTAGCGAGTACAACAATAATACACAGGCGGCAAAGCAGAGCCAACGAAACTGTTTGGTTTGTTTTGGCGTGGAATGAATAAAAGGTAGGAAGTGGGCAAATTCGGCTACTTTTCAATAGACACTCGTTAAAAGAACAGGTGAATATACACGCGGTGCGGGTAACGAGTACAACAATAATAAACAGGCGGCAAAGCAAACTGTTTTGTTTGTTTTGGCGTGGAATGAAAAAAAGGTAGGAAGTGGGCAAATTCAGTTACTTTTCAATAAAAAATCGTAAGGCATCGATTCGCACAAACATTCTTTAAAAAAATATATTTTCTCACCTATTATATTTCTCCATTGTGAGTCAGCATGTGTAACATAGAATAATCCTTTGGAAAACATACATAGTTGCAGTTGGAACATGAAAAAGGTTTTTCTCCGCTATGAGTCAGCATGGTGTCTCGGCAATTGTTCACTAGCCGCCATACTGACTGCAATATACTCTGCCTCGATTGATGATAAGCTTACAGAACACTGTTTCTTAGAACACCACGAGATAAGACAGTTGGAGAACTTGAAGCAGTTGCCAGTGGTAGAATTTCTATCTCGTGTGTCACCGCCCCAATCTGCATCACAATGCCCAACAAGCCCATCATCATTACATTTTAAAATCAGCTTGTAATCTAGAGTATATTTTACATTGGTAAATTGGAACACATATACAAATGAAATCCAACAGCGTTATGAAACAACCCACTTGTTACTAAAATTGTTTGAGCCTTAGCATACTGTGTCTCCCATGCTTTCCATCCCTCGGAGCATGGTCCTTTTACATCTTTGCCTTCAACGACATTAATCAGAATTTAACCCCGTAGTAAACACCATAGTTAGAATTTTCCTAACATTCCAGTTTTTTTATTCCTTCCAGTTTGATAAGTGTATTATTTCCATCTATCGTGTCTTTTAACTCCTTTCTTACTAGTTTTCCTTCCTTGAAGCTGAATGTAACAAATATTATTCTCCTTCCCGGCAACTTAACCTCCAACGCCAACACGTGTGTGGTGTGAGGTTTTTTTTTTATTTTCTCCGGTATTTTTTTTCAACAAGAAACTTCACTGTACTTTTATTTTTGATAGGTATATGGCCTGGGCCCATAACCTGGTGTATTCTTCTGAATAACTAATCTTTATAATAAAAATGAATCGCCGAAATGTATGTACGCGCATAACTTCCGAACGACTGCACCAAATTGGATAATTCTTTCTTTGTTTTGTTTGTTATGGTCAGGACAAGGTTCGTATAAAACTACTGGTGAGCTCTGGCGTTACGAAATTTGTATAAATAATTGCAATAATTAGGTGGCACGCGAGCTGTTTGAAAACCCAATGAACCGGGACTGAATGAATGGAATGCGGGAGGGTGGAACTCGGGAGAAGGGTTCGCTGGACGGGGGAAACGGGCGAGGGGAGTGGGGAGAGGGATGGCGGTGTGGGAACGCGTGAGGGGGAAGGGGACGCGGGAGAGGAAGGGGAGGCGGAAGGGGAACGGGACGAGTGAGAAAGGACACGCAGGGAGAAACAATTTCTATTTAAATGGCATAGCAACGCATGCCGGGAACCAGCTAGTAATAAATAAAATACACTTTTTAATAATTTGTTTAATTGACGATTTACATTTTACAAGCAGTGACGCAGTGGGTGAGAGAGAAAAGAACCGAAGAAATGTAAATGGGTTGCCACAACAAAATGTAGCCAGCTTTTAAACTTATATTATTTTTATAAGAAATGATGTTTACATTGTATGTTTTAACAATTTTTATATAATCAGAATATGACAAATGTTTATCTCCACCGTCAAATCTCCCTTTCTAGAACATGATGAATCAATTGCAGTAGGAAAAAAAAAGGGTTTTTCTGCACTTTAGGTCAGCAATGATCCACTTTGAGAACACGAGTAATTTCAGTCGGAACATGAAAAAGGTTTTTCTCTGCCGTGAGCCAGCATGTGCCCCATTAAATTTTCCTTTTGAAAACATGAATAATTACAGTCAGAACACGAAAAAAGTTTTTCTCCACCGTGTGACAGCATGTGTCTCATTAAATTTGCCTTTCGAGAAAATGATTTATTACAGTCGGAACATGAAAAAGGTTTTTCTCCACTGTGAGTCAGCATGTGTCTCATTAAATGTGCATTTCGAGAAAATGATTTATTACAGTCGGAACATGAAAAAGGTTTTTCTCTGCCGTGAGCCAGCATGTGCCCCATTAAATTTTCCTTTTGAAAACATGAATAATTACAGTCAGAACACGAAAAAAGTTTTTCTCCACCGTGTGACAGCATGTGTCTCATTAAATTTGCCTTTCGAGAAAATGATTTATTACAGTCGGTACATGAAAAAGGTTTTTCTCCACTGTGAGTCAGCATGTGTCTCATCAAATTTTCCCTTCGAGAACATGAATAGTTGCAGATGGAACACGAAAAAGGTTTTTCTTTACCATGAGTCAAAACGTGTTTTTTTAAATAACTCTTTTGAGAACATGAATATTTACAGTCGGAACATGCAAAGGGTTTTTCTCCGCTGTGAGTTAGGATGTGCCTCGTCAAATTTCCCTTTCGAAAACATGAATAATTGCAGTCGGAACATGAATATGGATTTTCTCCACTGTGAATCAGCATGTGACTCTTCAAAGCACCCTTTCGAGAATATGCGTAGCTGCAGTCGGAACATGAAAAAGGTTTTTCACCACTATGAGTGAAATTGTGACTCATCAAATGTTCCCTTCGAGAACATGAGTAGTTGCAGACGGAACAAGAAAAAGGTTTTTCTCCGCTGTGAGTCCGGAGGTGACTCGCCAAATTACTTTTTCGAGAACATGAATAATTGCAGTTGGAACATGAAAAAGGTCTTTCACCGCTATGAGTCAGCAAGTGGCTCGTCAATTGTTCCCTTCGTGAGCATGAGTAGTTGCAGACGGAACATGAAAAAGGTTTTTCTCCTATGTGGGTGCGCAAGTGACGTTTTAACGTCGACTTTTGAGAGGAAGAAAAGTTCCAATTGGAACAAGAAAGTCTTTGTTCCACGGGATGCGTCTTCAGATCTGTCAATGGGTCTAAATAAAAAAAGAATAAAAGTTAATAATTTAAACATACTTAATTCTAGTTCGTTCAAAGAAGATGTCATAAATTCCTAATTCTAATATACAAAATCGGTTTTACTTGTTGTCTGGATAATTCTATCACAGCTTTCTAAGCATTCTTTTTTAACATCCAGCATGTCTATGTCAATTTCCATGTAAGAGGTTCCCCTTCCTTCTTCTTCTCGTGGTCCTAGTGACGTGTGTACGATATTAATGCTGCCTGGAAAAATAAAACAAAAACATGTACATAGGATATAAGTTGATATGCCTAGACGCCTTAGGGCAGAGGTGCTCAAACTTAATTTACTGGTGATCTCCTCAATATTATTAGACAAATTTTTAAATGCGATCTTATTTTATGCCGATTTTATATTTTTATATAACATGTGACAAGTATTCTTGCAATAAAAATCATATTTATAAATTCTACTACAAACGAATAACTGCTCTTGGAAATCGAGAATGGTATCCATGTAATAGGATTTCTCGACTTCATAACACAAGACTGGTTTTAACTTAAGATTGCTTCTGCATAAGCCCTTAGAAGGCCGCCGAAAAATATTTTTGGGGAAACATTTTTTTAAGCTGATCTCCGGTACTGTACTGAATCCACCTATGTTGAAGGCGATTAACCTATATGTCCCTAACGCGTATACTCGTGGGAGATCCCACACACTTTTTATGCTCCGAAAGCGAGAACTTCTTCCTTTCAGAATGCCCCATTAAATAGAGCAATTCAACTGCTTAACGATTCTGCATTGAGAATTGACATCTTCAATGTTACCTATAGAGTGTTCAGTAACTATATTTTGACATACGTCTCAACATAGTGAAACTGCCCCCTTGGCCTTTTTCCTCTTATATTTTGTAATCTTCTCCGTAATAATTTGGTGTATAACTGTTTTATGGAGAACCTGAAAATATAAATAAATAAGAGCCCCGAAATAATACTTTCACACGGGTCAGTCAATTTCTCAGAACTCATGGAACTCAAATGCAAAGCTTCACTCGGTAGACGAAGAATCGGCAACTTGTTATTTAATGAATGGGTGAATCTCTTCACCGCACTCATTTTGTATTATTTATTAATAAACTTCGTAACACCGTCAAGTAAAACTCGGACTGACTGACTCATATAAAAACCAAACCACACACTAGAAACTACTTCGATAACTTTGGGCTTTTGAAGGGGGCAATTTTCGACAATATTTCACCTTGAATATGCAAAAATTAGACGATTTTTTTCTATGTAGACTTGTGATGTCGTATAGCATAGATGAGGATAGAGTAAACGAACAATAAAAATGCTAAACCATTGACAATATAAGCTACAAATAAATAATAAACAAAAAGGCATAAACATCGACGGTCTTACTGAGGCCAAATTGAGGAGCACATAAAACAAAAACTGTGAATAGATCTATTTATATCGGCAATTTTTTCTTTAGATCGACTCAAAAAGCACTTACGATCGACCGGTCGGAACTCGATCGACCGTTTGAGCACCACTGCCCTAGGGCCTAGACGAGTGTGATGTTAGAGCTTCTGAATACTTGCAGGAATATTTAACAAAGCAGCGTACGGACAAATAGCTCATGCCAAGCAAATTTGATAAAGTGATAAAAAGCAAAGATTAAAAAAACACCAGGCGGGGATCTAAGTCACGGGTATGATTTAAAAAAAATACGTCAAATTATTTTAGCCGTGTAATTGCTCATTTAAATAACATACAATGAATTTTACGAGCCACTTGACTGAAGAACTAAAGTGTTTCATAGCATGAAATATTTTTTTACTCCAAGAAAAATAAGGCTTGGTTTCGAACTTCGAGAGCCGTTTTCACCGGTTCCTTGTAGCCCAACAGACTGAAACTTAGGATACTGCTATTGTTCTCTTTTTTTAAGTTCGTAGATTCATTTTATCATACTTGTATTATTCAAAGAAACCCCTTTAATAGCTTCTTAAATTTTTTAAAATCATTAATATTATAATTGAATTTATAAAAAATAGCATAACTATCAACAATTTCCACGATGAAATTATTATTACGCATGATAGCTGTTTCGCCATCTGATATCATCGTCAAACCTGATAAGAAAGAAGAAATTTAAACAAAAATTAAATCATAATTTCAGTTTTGCTTCTATTCTTATACGAGTGTAATTAAGTTTAATGTATCAGCCCTTGTAATTATTAAAACACTTTATGATGGCAGAAATATAAATTTACCTGTCATTTAACATTAAAATAAAATATTTGGTTGAAACTGCTGACAAGCTGTCAGGTGAAAGCTTTAAAGGACTACCTATTTTAAAATCAATAGGAGTGACGGACGTATGAATCTATCCCTTCAACTGCGAGTCAAGGCGATGGGTAAAGAGAATCTGCCTGGAGAGGTCAAAAGACCTCCTCAACCAGTATCTCTCGATCCGGACCGCCACCTGTGGCAGAGGTGTTGGTTATCCAATAAATGGTTCCTTAGACGGCGGTACCCATACCCGCCGGACAAAATGTCAAAACTAGATAAAACCAATTGTTTTAACAATTCTTTTGCTCTAAACATAACATACCATTAATATGTCCTGTCTGCGCAATATTTCAAAACGGACATGGATTCCGAAAATTTTAAGTTAACATTCTAGATGTTTTACATATGCAATGCAACTTACTGTCTGTCCGAGTACTATCCGCATACTGCAAACATTCCTTCTTTATATCTGGGAGGTCAAACTCTACATCCTCGTATGGCATTTCACCTATGTCTTTTTCCTGGGGCCCTGGCTCCGCCCTGATGGAAACACTCTCTGGATTTATTAGATCCATGGTAAGACTGTGATAGGGTCATAGAATTGGTTTAAGCCCAAAGTATTTACCTGAAACTTCCTGAAACAGAACGTTGTCTAAACGGAACTTAATTCATAAGAGCATTTTATATTTTGATAAGGTTGGAATATTCTGTCAAACAATGAAGACGTAAGTACAACAAACATTTATAAATGTACTAGTGACCTTGAAGATAAGACAATTGAATGCGGCAGAGAGAATCATCTTGGAATGCCGGACTCGACGCAGTCTTCCACAATATCTCTACATAAAACAGAATGAATGTATTTTTGTTATTTATTTTTGGGGTGTTATACCGTGTTGCGCTACCTCCTCCTTTAGCCAACGTTTCGGACAGCGTTACAGTGTCCATCACCAGGGCAGATGTGCACATCACATCTGCCTTGATCTTGGACACTGTAACGCTGTCCGAAACGTTGGCTAAAGGTAAAGTACATATATATATATATATATATATACTTTTATCCGTGAAAATCTAAAATCATTTCGTTATGAACGTATGTTGGAACCTACATACCGCTTTTAACAAAATATCGGTATATCGTTTTTTTTATTATTATTTTAAGTGATTATTTTAATAAATTCCTTCGAAAAACAATTCTAAAATTCAAAGATGTCAAATCAACTGTTCCATAAACAAAACTTCAAATGGATTCTTTAACTAAGGTGTAATTTAAGCTAGGTCGATTCGATGCGACATGTAGGGCCTAATAGTGCGCCTGTACAGTTGCGAGCCGAACCTGTAAACCTGTGTTCCTGTGGAAAAGAAACTAGCCAACCGCATACGATGGTTTGCATGATCACACAGGTTCAGGTTCAAGTTTATGCGACATTATAAGTAACGCAGATGTACATTTGAGCTTGCCTTGAGTAGAAAATACTTGGGTAGAAAATATCGGCTAAGAACTTACCAATAACTATCGCAAGCATGGGATGATACGTTTTCGTGTGAGTTAAACAGTGTAAGGGATAATACGTAGATTTAGATATTAAAAACAGGATGAAACGACTGGCTGTGACATAAGCACGCGTAAGGAATAAATTTAAGGTTAAACTGGTTATTCATAGACAATATTGAAATCATAGAGTATAAGCGTCTTATTATTATTTAATTCGAGTAGGTACTGAACACAAAGTGCCGCACACAAATGTACAGGTTTTATTTCATTTTGTACCGCAAAAATTACAACGGGCTTAGATTTGGTAAGACGGGATGATTTAGTCGCCGATTCTACTTGCCTGTGCGGGTCAGTGCAGCTCCCAACAAACCAACTATTTCTTCACTAGTCCAAATGAAATCGTAACGACCATGGATATTATAAGAGTTGATAAGTTTATTAGCATTGAACTTTGATTGTGACCTTCATAACATTGGGGGCTTTGTGCTATTGTTCATCTATTGCTTGGTACTTGCTCCCACCCAGTCAAGAGCTAATGGCACAACATTTTATGAAGGTGAAGAGGGATCTTTTGCTTGACTGAAATATTTGAAAAAATTAAATAACTTTCTTGTGCATTTGAGTATGGCCGTGGCCCGAAATATTTCGGTAGGAAATATCAGCATTAGAACTTACCAATATCTATCTCAAGTATGGGATGATACACTTAACAGCGTGAGTTAAACAGTTTTGGGAGTAATAGATAGAAATTGTGTTTAGAAACAGATGTAACGTTTGGAAGATGACGCAGGCGGCAGATTTGTCTACAGTTGTTAGGTTACGAAAAGAACATATATAATAATTAGTGTTATAGACCGTGTAGTTCATTTTTATTATTTAATTTCAGTAGGTACTAATAACAAAGACCAAGAAATGTTGCTTCACTTTATAGCGCAAATGAACAGATTATTAATTTAACAATAATATTTATTTTAGATTAAAATATTTCCCTGATTATTTCTAAATTCATCATCATCATCACTCTTGACTCTAAAAACCTTGGTGGCTCTTGGCCTCCTCAAGATTCTTCCTTCACTCATCTCGGTTTTGTGCCAGCTCTTTCCATTTTAGAAGCTCCAAGGTATATACGTATATCTTTGAGGACACACGATTCTACATCACTGTGCACAAAAAATAACATTACATGTAGTAATTTTGGCGTAATGTTAAATGTGGGGCGGAAAAAAGATATCTGGAATACCAACCGTACACAACAACAAAAATCATGAAACGATCTATGAAACACCACACTAGCCAATATTGGTTAGTTCTGTAGACCACTTTTAACGGAAAGCCGTTTTCAGATAAAACTCATGTTACGTATTTAGATTTTCACGGCCAAAAGTATTTTCGTTATTTGTTTTGGGATGTTATTTCGTGTAGTGCTACCTCCTTCTTTAACCAACGCTGTTTAACCTTCGGCATGCCAACATGAAAAACAAAACGTTGGGTACCATGAGGGGTAACGCTACAACCCCAGGGATTTTATCATTTCAATGCCTTTTTTCCCAGTTATTCATGAGTTTGATGAAAAATTACTCTTATGGCCTACATGTTTAATGTATTTCCGTTAAAAAAATATCATTATAGAGTTAATTTCATAATATAAAACCTATTCAGTAAATTTTATATAAAATCATTCATCAACAAACGCTCCGGCCATGACGGCTTTGACTAGCTTCCTAGTCGGTACTTTGGTACCTGCCGGCAGGCCAGTGCGACCGGCGGCCGACGCGGCGGAGCGAATTGTAACAGGGTGGTTCCAAAATTACAAAAATAAAATTAAAAACTAAACATCGATTTTTTTTTTAAATTTTATTTGGGGTATGATAATTGATTTACATATATAAGAAAAAAAAACAGATTTCAAAAATTATAAAACATTAAACTACGCAAGATATACATACAAATTTGTCGGTATCACAACAATTACAACTATATCATAATAGTATCATAAAACATAACAATATAATCATTTATTTAAATTCAGCATACAATAATAAAATATTATATTTATTATTTATTTGAATCATCTTCTAAAACAGATATTTAGCAAGGTCCAAGAAGGGCAAAGTAACACATAAAAGAAATGCAAAGAATCAAATACTGTTAATTACAATAACTATAAAGTGGTTTAAAAGAAAGACGTAGAACACGTTAAATGCAAAATCATTTATTATAAGTGAACATACGCTATATAAAATTACCTACACTAGAAACTAGTTGAAGAACGGTTTTAAACTGTTTTATAAATCGAACAATTGAGCCTGTAAAAATCTAAAAATAATTATTATGAACCCCATTTTGAGATCAAACAATTTAAATAACCCCCAAAGTGCCGCTTACATGAAACGGAAAAAATGTTAGTTCCATGTTACGCAATAATCATTATAAATTTCTGAGAAGGCAGTACCAGAGCAATGATATGCAGATAATGCAGATAATGCTCCCAAGAATCCATGAATATCTAGAAAATAATATCACTTACTTGTTATAGGTACAAGAGAATAAACTATTAATGGGTTATTTCCCAAATGTCATTATAATTATGTTATTTGCTTAGCCATTGTTATTGTTAACGGTTCATTTTAAAAATACCCTTCTACCACTAATTATTATCAATTACTCGGAATACCCTTCCAACTATGGTGGGAAATTCTAATAATAAACATAATAATTGCCTGTCGCTAACCTCTCGCATTTTATTGATAAATTATATCTTATAAAATTCAAACAAAGTAACCCAACTTTTATTGATTTTTTAAACTGTGAAGGTTAATACATAGATTGTTATATTTTAAATTATTTTTAGTATTAAATTATTTGAGAGAAATGGATGAAAAAGTGCATAGGTAGTAATAAAAAAGGGAAGAACTGTCAACAATATTTGGATTCACGAAAAAATTACATTATTGTCGTAGATGACACAATTATTTTCTGGAGATACCCGATATTATCTTACATTACAACAAAACAAAGGGAGGAATTGTCACCTCCCGATAGTTGACACCACCGGTGATATAAGGGAAGTAATAATGTGTAAGGGCAAACGGGAGATGGCTATTTCGAAAATATATGGAGTTAGTTGATATTTCTGTCTTGAATGCCTACATTTTGTGGGTCGAACGTTATCCCAGTGGAGATCTAACGAAGTGATAGAAGCTAAGCACTGAGTTGGCATAGCTCAACGTCGATTTGAGGACAAATAACCCAAAACATCACAAGAATTTACAAAATAAAAAAACGGCATCAAAAGAAAATTCATAAAATTGGTTCATCATGTTGGCATTCAGGACATTGCCAAGAAATATTTTGCATTCTATGTAATGGGCATACGGGTTTGTTACACTGACTACATGATATTTTTGTTTTTCTATCTTTTGTACGGATGCAAAAAAGGCATCTTTTGGCTTTTGCAGAAGATCCGCTGGCGTTAGACAGATTTGGTCCTGGATTGTCGCTAAAAACTGATGAAGTTGGTGTACTTTCTTCAGTATAGAAAGTCTTTTAAAATATTTATGGAGTTCTGTAAATTCTTGTGATGTTTTGGGTTATTTGACCTCAAATCGACATTGGGCTTTGCCAACTCAATGCTTAGTTGGCGAATAAATTCTTTTCGACGGCTTCGATCGTTAGATCTCCACTCGGGATATCTTTCGACCCACAAAATGTAGGCATTCAAGGCAGCAATATCGACTAACTCCATAAATATTTGAAATGGCCATCGCCTGGTTGCCCTTACACACGAATATTCTTGAGTCATTTTATCACCGGTGTCAACTCCTCCCTTTGTTTTGTTGTAATGTAAGATAACATGGGGCCTTTTTTGACGCCACTCTCTATACCTCCATAATTAAATTGTGTCGTTAGGAGCGTTACGGCATTATTTTTTTTTGGAACATACGACAATAATGTCATTTTGTCCGTGAAACCAAATATTGTTGACAATTCTTCCCTATTTTTATTAGCTGCCATTTCTGTTTTATTTTTTCTAATTGTTCCTGTTAGCGTTAATTGATTCTCAAACAAATGATTCGCCAATGGTATTGAAGTAAAGATATTATCAGTAGTAATTCCTCTCCAGGATCCAAACCAAGGACTTACCATATCGGTAACAACTCGGAATCCCTGGTTGACTTCTCTTTTGTTGTTTATCATGCCCGTATAAATTTGCAAATTTAAAATATAAGCATTTTTGGTATCAGAAGCTACCCAAATTTTCATTCCGTAACGTCCAGGCTTACTCTTCATGTAAACCCGGAAAGGACAACGTCCGCGAAATGTGGCTAATCGCTCATCAACAGTTATGTTGCAACTAGGTGAATAATTATCTCTGCAGGCTGGTACGAAGAGTTCAACCACCTCCTTTATAGCTTCCAATTTATTTTTGGATACTTCCATTCTGCAGATCCGTGTCTCCTTGTCGTCAAACCGTATGCTGCTATATATAAAATGAAATTTGCACCTTGCCATTGTCGCGGAGAAAAAATGCTGCCGAAAAAGCTCATTCGTCGTCCACAATTCTTGTAAATGTTGTTTTCGTCCCCGATTTCTGCCGGCCACTAGAAGAATTCCTATGAAAGCGTAGATTTCCTCGTTTTTAACCAATTGTTCTTCACTGTTTGTCATTTTTTTACGTATAAATCGATTAGTTTCCTCACACACTTTTTGTATAATATTGTCGTTCATAAACAAACAAAAAGCCTCTCGGATGGTAGTTATATTTTTACCCTCATTTTGAACGCCAGGATTCGCATTTACAATATTGTGCGCTCTATTTCTTGCAAGTGGCGATGGCACTGAACTCCACTTCATGCCCGATTTCGAGGTCATGAAAACTTCACTAGCCGCAAATGTTGTTGTGTTTTCGTCTTCTACGATGTCTTCATCAGATTCTGACTCCTCCTGGACCTCAACGTGGTCCTCCACGTCAGAAAGATCCTCTTGATTTATTGCTTCAAAATCCATATCACTATCATTATCGTTTTCACTAATGTCACTGTCATTTTCGAGAAATTTCAATAATTCTTCATCAGTTAGACCCCTTCTTGTCATTATGAACACAGTTATTGAAAGGCAATATCACAGGAATGGAACGATATATCACAAAAACCGCACTTCAAACTTTTCAATATTCAAATTATTTTTTTACCGTCCGCTGTAGTGTTTCGACACGCACTGTAGCTAAACCCCAATAAAAACAGATGGTTGGGTCAGCCAGACTGGCGACGGTTTAGGTAAAGGACACTATGTCTTTACACCCTTATGCAGCTTTCGATGTAGTGCGTGGGAACGAGATGCCGTAAATTGGCGAGGTGCGAGAAGAACAGGGAACCATATCCATAAGCGAACTAATGCGGGAGAGAGATGGAGCATTTCTCATAATTTATTTTGTCGTAGATGAGGTTCCAGCGAGCAAGAAATATCATACGAGGCAAGGAATGATACCTACACAGTAACAAAATATTTTTTTACGCTTTAATGTAGTACAATTTTATATTTTTTTTAATGGCCGAATATGTGTTTATCGGTTTTGCAGGAATACAAAAAATATCGAAATCGTAAAGTCTCTATTAAAAATTCTACATGGAGAATAGTAAATTTATAAATTATGGGAACCCCTTTCAGCAACGGGAGGGTTAAAACGTTGGCTAAAGAAGGAGGAGAAACTAAAGAAGGGGGTAGCGCAACACGGCGTTACACCCCAAAAACAATTATCTAAAAACCGATCTTTATTATTGCTTTGTTATAAAAATAAAATACTGAAGCTATAAGATCATAATTTTATTGTTAAAATAAGAAAAATTGTGTTGATTTATTCATATGAGGACATAGAAAGGATAGAACAGACTTGTAGGTAAGTAATACAAAAGATATTTAAATTCAAGCTTTAATGTCCATAGGCTAAACAGGTCTGAAGCATTCATATTTGCACATTCACATAAATAACACATTACTTAATATAAAATTCGATAGTTCTGTAACGGCGAACCAATACACCTACACACATGCACCGAGTAAAATTATTTCTTAAAATCGAAATCGCACTGTGTTGGACATCCGCCGCCGCAATACTGTTTACTTAAAATATGTTAGTAGGAAATTTATGAAAGTAAAAACAACTACACTGGAGAAAACAAATATTTACAAAATTTGGAAACACATTCATTAATCAGATAATAAAATTATTTATTTGAACCAAAATTTTTACTGCTTGTTCAGGTACAAATATCATTGTGGTTGTGAAAGTACGTTGCGTTGGTTCGTTCCATATCCGGTTCCGTATAAACAAATCTGACAATACGCCTACAATTCACAAATATCAGTTTTATTCCATATTATTTTTGATCCATCGGGTGATATTGAAACGTTTGCCTGATGGCAAAGCCATCTCAATGACTCTTTTTAAACTCCAGAGGACGTGTGGCGTCACATCTATAATATAAAAATGAATCGGTCAATGTGTTGCTAAGCGTATAACTTTCGAACGACTGCACCAAATTGGATAATTTTTTTTTTGTGTGGTCATTATTGTCAGGACAAGGTTTTTATTTAACTTCAGGTGAGCTCTGGCATTATGAAATTTGAATAAAAAATTGCTATTGGTGGCACGCGAGGAAGCGGCTATTGCTTTGGAAAGCGGGAGGGAGAGTTGGGATAGGGGAACCAGGGAGGGGAAGGGGATCCTGGAAGGGGAAAGGGGAACCTGGGAGGGGGGAGGGGAACTCGGGAGGGGGGGTTCGCGGTACGGGGAAGGGGGGAGTGGAGTGGAGAGATGGAAGGTAGAGGTGACCGAGTGGGAACGCGAGAGGAGAAGAGGACTCAGGAGAAGAAGGGGAGGTGGAAGGGGAACGGGATGAATGGGAAAGGACAATCAGGGAGAAACAATTTCTTTATTAAATGGCATAGCAACACATGCTGGGGACCAGCTAGTCATATTATAATGCCGCAGCGAATATTGTCCTGTTTTGCTGTAGGTGGTGTTGATGGATTTCACGGTCAGGGAGATTGTATTGTTTTCTTTCAAATGAAGAATTTTGATCTGATTCTACATGCATTGCACAACATATTTATATCAGGTTGTCCCACGACCGTATTTTTCGGTCGCGTTTATTTTATGTTCTAATATTATTGAACTACAAGTAAATTTTGTTATGGAGGAATTAATCATAACGCCTGGAGAAATATAGCTGACTCTCATGTGACGGTTCATTTCAGGACTTGAAGCTACCTTTCTCACGAGTTACGAACTGCCAAATGCATTTTATTCCAAACTAGCTGACCCGACGAATTCGTACCGCCTCAGAATCAATATTTACTATTGAAATAAATTAAGTTTTTTTATTAAATTAAAAATTACACAATGAAGCAACTATCTGTGCCCAACTGTCCGTGTTTTGTTTTTGTCAGTATCAGAGATGGCGTTGTGTTTGGATTTATATTTTTTGTGATTTTTCCGACCAATGGGTCGAAAGAGTCCGACTGGAAAGATCAAGGTAAAAGGTCAATTCCGGTCAAGGCAATTGCCTTGCACCGCAATTGGAAGGATGGGTTCACTCCCGGATACACTAACCTCCAGATTCCTTCCCCCCTCATGTCTTTTTCCTTCCCAGAACTTCCTATCCTACCCTTCCTTAAAAAGACCCTCCACACAGCATCCCCTAAGATTCATAGGGCCTGAGTGGGAACTTACGTAAAAAAAATGGGTTTCATTTCAGAGGTTTATTATTATTGTATTTTTCCTTTGGAGGGGTGCAGAGACATACTACGTCCACCGTTTGTCTCATTTTCGACTACTGACATTTAGTGTGTAAGAAAGAGGGGCAGCATTATAAGTGTGAAGAGACGTCACAAGACAAAACCGCGCGAAGAAGGCGTTTTAGCCCGAATTTGAAATGTGAATATTCAAAACGTTGTTGAAGGACTATTCCCATCGTAAAAAAAATATTTTTTGTATATTCGACTTTGTAATTTTTTTCTCTAATTTTTGGTAAAAAAACCAAAAAAAAGTGATTGTACCCTATTGTGTGGTGGAAGCCAGTGAAACGTCAGATTAACAATACTATAGACGGCATAGACAATAGACAAACAGAAACTTTTTTTAAATCAACCATTTCGGTTCCTACTTACAACCGTATAGTAAAAGATAAAAGGTACTCTTTAGATATTTTAAGGAAGGAATAGAAAGGATTCTAAAATACCGAAGGTTGCTCGTAAAGGCAATATCTTTTAATATATAAAACAAAGTCGGGTTAGTTACACTCTTTATAACTCGAGATCGGCTTGACCGATTTTGATGATCTTCGATTTGTTGGATTTGTCTCCGCCCCGGATAACAGAATAACTATTAAAACATCGCAAAAATTCACCCTTTGTTATCATTCTTTCACTCTTACTTGACAGATAGAAAACAAAGGGTTAAAATAAATAACTTTGAATCCTTTAACATTGATGTAACTTCCGGCGTTCCCCAAGGAGCCCATTTGGCCCCGCTTCTTTTTAACCTTTTTAATTATGATATCACAAAAGTTTTTTCTCACACACGTTTCTGGCTATTTGCTGATGATAATAAGATTCTTAAGATTATTAATCCCACCTTGACTGTTTACTATTTTAACTTGATATTGATTCATTTAACGATTGGTGCAAAATTAACTGCATGGAACTTAATGTTGATAAATGCAAAATGTTGTCCTTTTATAGAACCAAAAAACCTATTCAGTTTGATTATAAACTAAATAGTGTTTGTCTATCTACTGTCACATCTATCAAGGACCTTGGGGTCACTCTAGACTGCAAACTTTCTTTCCGTGATCACATAAATAATATCGTAAATAAATCACTTAAACTACTCGGCTTCATTCATAGAATTACCTCTGACTTCAAACATATAAGTACACTTAAAACTCTTTACTGTTCGCTGGTTCGCCCTCACCTTGAATATGCTAGTGTCATTTGGTCTCCTTTCTACGCTGTCCACATTTGTCACATCGAATCCGTACAACATCGTTTCCAAGAGAAATTGCTTGGAGGTTGGGTCTTGAAAGAGGCAAGTACTCATATGATGAAATTGAACACATTTTAAACATGCCTTCTTTAGAAAAACGTAGAAAGGACTCTGATCTAATTTGCATATTTAAAATTATCAACAGTATTACAGATACACCTGCATTGTTACAACTCATCCAGTTTAACATCCCTTCCCGTAGGCTTCGAAATAATGAATTGCTGTTCCTCAATCAACATTCTACTAATTACGGATACCATTCTCCCTTATCCAGAATGTCGAGACTTGTCAACGCAAGTCAAAGCATTGATTTTTTGGTGTAAAACTAAATGACTTTCGGCAGTCGTTACGCAATATTTAAATGCTTCTTCATGCTTTGACTTGTAGTGTCTCTATATGTACTTTTTATATTTTATATTGTCATTGCTATTAATTTTTATGTGCTCTCCCTTCACTGTCATCTCTGTTTTTTTTATTTTTTATTCGTGTTATTATTATGTTTTTAATGGACTGTTGTCCGTAAATTAATAAATAAATAAATAAAAAGAAAGTTATGAAGAAAATTAAATTTTTCGTACATTTTGTATGGAACGAATTCTCATGTATTATTTTGAAAGAACTGCAGAAATATTGTGATAGGCATAATATTTAACTGTGCGCGAATTCCAAAAATTCAAAAACGTCAAATGTCAATGCGCTGTTTGTTTAGCTTTTTTTTATCCAACCGGTTCCGGTTCTACCTGAATCTTCATCAGGGGAGAATAAAAATATATTGAATATAATACAGATATATGTACCTATATGGTGTTTAAAAGAAAATTAGAAGAGAGAGAAAACATCAACTTAGGTGGGGGTGAGGGGGGGAGTGCCTCAGATGGAGAGGTGAAAGTGGGCGGGTGTTAATGGAAATATTTAAAAAATGAGGCTGTAACAGACGTATCAGCGTCTTTACAAGAACTGTAAAAAAGGGACCGGTCTCGTGCACGCCTTCCAGAGGTATAAGCTGATGACGATGGTTAGAGCTGGCTGGCCTCCCTACATCCAGTGGTAATGGTCCTGGATGCGCCTAGTTTCTGCCTGAGCGGTGCCTTGGCAGTGCCCAGAGTTAGGGCCGATTGCAGCGGTAGGCACCAGGTACTCGTTCAGGCAGAACTTTAGCAGGAGGCAGCAGGCAGACTTCCAGAGGTAGGCGTTCGTAGGAAAACTTCCGAAGAATAAAGACAAGTTTGTTGAGTAGAGATGAACATGATTTATTGATTTTTTTGATGCTACGGATTCTTTCGTAATCCTCTAACTAGCTAGGGCTTTGCAATTCCCTTTCATGTCCTAACTGACTAGTTTTACGGCTCATTCGGCCTTATAACTATTACCTTCTGAAGGTGATTATTTACTTGATTGAATTTACTTTACATTAGTGTTATCGAGAGGAAAAAAGTCTTTACTGGATAAAAACCTCACATAAATTTTCAAAGAAAATGGGGCAACATAAGTTCTGAACTTTTTCTGGAATTTTACATTTAACTTTACTGAATGTAAATATTTTGTTTTGTGGCACCCCTGAAAATTCTGCAAGATGGAATGCAAGGAATTTTAGCGCCAGGTGAATTACCGTGTCCAGTGTAGGGATTGGGGTAGGTCCGGGATTGCGGAAGGTCCGGGAGGTTGGGATGGAGTTTAGACATCGATGGTGGTTGTCAGGAGCCCATGAGGATGAGTAGTTTGTCGTCCCTGGACGCGCAGGCTGCCAGCCTTCCACGGACTTTGATGAGGCCGCGTAGAAGAGACATGATTTCCTCGTCCTCAGAGGTGTTGGATTGGGAGTTCTGGGTGTCGGCATCTGGCCCACGACACCCTTCTTGTTGTTGGGAAGTGCTAGGGGTGCCCCCCGCTGCTTCCGAGTAGGTCCTTCGGCCGCCTGTGTTGCCCGATGTTGATGGCTGGCGCGTTTCGGTGTTCTGGCGCGGCCCTGTTTCCCTCTGAGAGGCGTTCTCTTTGGCTCTGAGTTGGAGGGCAGCTACATACTCCATCCTCTTCGAGCATCCGCAGAAATTAGCGGGGTGAGGGCCTCCGCAGTTGCAGCAGGCGGCCGGTAGTTCACGTGTGACCTTCTCACAGTCAGATGTTGCGTGTGATCCCTCGCACTTAACGCAGCGGGCGTGATGGGCGCAGTTTCGGGAGCCGTGGCCGAACTTCTGGCACCTGTGGCACTGCGTGCGTGTTGTAGGTGGTTGCTCCTGTATTTTCTCATTGAGATTCTACAGAAGCAGATGAATCTCACTGTCGCTCTCAGCTGTCCCATGTCGGTCTCGCGGCTGAAGTTGGCCAGATACAGGGGGTATTCAGACCCTGGGGTATTCATCTCGATGATGGCCTTCGGTGGGAAGCCCTGATCCCTCAGGTCATTGCAGATCTCCTCTGCTGTCAGTTTAGGAAGACCTCTGATAACGGTCTTCTTGATTTTGTCGGCCAGGGTGGAAAACGTGTGGAAGGGCTTGGCCTCCCGACGTAGGGCGCTAGTGAGTTTGTTGTGAGCCTCGACAGAGCTTACGTTGACGCTGATGGTGCCTCCTCTGTTGTAGTGGAAATCGAAGGTCGCACTGCCGATGTGCTTCCTGATTTCATTCGTGACATCGCCATGTGTCATGCTCCCTAGAGTCATAATCACCGGTGGCACTCTCGTGCTCTTGCGGCCTGGTCTTGTTGCTGCAGCCCGTTGGTAGGGCTTGTTCTCTGTTTGGCGCTCTGTCGCAGGAGGGCGCTCTGTCGGGCGTCTCTTGTGCGGTGGGACGACGTGTGTGGAGGCGTCGCCGTCTCCAACCTCAGGGAGGGCATCGAACCTGTTCTCTAGAGACAGGCACGAGTTGGACGTGGGTTGGATGGGAGGGGAGTGGCACCACTTGGCAGCAGGCGCTCTCTGCCATTCCGGCTCCATTGGTGTCGAGCTGGGCCCCAGGATGGGGGAGGAATGGATAACTGATGCAGGGCTGGGCCCCGGGATGGGGGATGAGAGGGTATCGGTATGAGGGGCGGGGACTTCGGCGGAGTCTGCGAACTCAAACGCCACTATTCCTGTCCTGGTGTTGACCATGACGGCGATTGTTCCTGGCGGGCAGTCGAAGGCCATGAGCCAGACGGGGTTCCTGCGTGCTTTCGCCTTGTCAGTCATGTCTGAAAAATGTCAAAAGAAAAATTAATTTTGAATGAACACCTAGTTCTTCATGAATATGATCTTTGTCCGCTAGTCGTTTTGACCGGGTAACTAGGGTATTTATAACTGATGACAACTGAGATGGGTTATGATTTGAGTTGGCGTTTAAGTATTTATTTGTATGTGTCGGTTTACGATATACGGTATGGCCAAGGCTGCCGTTCTTTTTCTTTTTAACTAAAATATCGAGAAATGGGAGACAATCATTTTCTTCGATTTCCATGGTAAATTTAATATCTTCATGGATACTATTCAAATGAATAAGAAAGTTATTTAATTCTTCAATTCCGTGTTGCCAAAAATGAAGGTATCATCCACATAGCGACGCCATAGTGAAGGTTTTAGAGGGGCGCTCTCTAATGCATTTATTTCAAAGTACATCATGTAAATATTAGCGATCACCGGGCTGAGGGGTGAGCCCATCGGGGCCCCTTGAATTTGTTTATATATTAGTCCCTCAAATTGAGAATATGTATTTTTAAGGCAATGTTCCGTCAGAGTGATAAAATCAGTCGGAACGTCCAGTTTCGATTTAATTAACTCTAATGCTTCAATTATTGGTATTTTTGTGAACAAGGAGACTACATCGAAGCTCACTAAAATGTCACCCTTGTTTAAAGTTATATTAGAAATTATTGAAATAAAATGCTCAGCATTACGCACGTAAGAATCCGCTTTCTCAACAAAAGGCTGAAAGCGTTGGGCAAGAAATTTTGCTAATATCTGGGTGGGCGAACCACACGAGCTAACAATAGGCCTGAGAGGCGCGTTGGGTTTGTGAATCTTTGGAAGACCATATATTTTTGGATAACGTGATGATTTTTCTCTAGGGATAAGCATCTTCTTGAGATCATCACCGAGTTTAGAGGACATGATTTTACTTTTTGTAGTTTTTTTTCTAGATATGTAGTGGGGTCAACATAAAAATATAAGTGTTATAAAAAATATAAGTGTTATAAACAGGCGCGGCCGGTGCCTCAAATTATAGGTGGTTCACCAAGCCATTCATAAAAAACGAAAGGTTGATAATATATTTTTTTTTTAAAATGTAGACATCATGCATAATTTTACATTATTTGCTAAGTTTCTAAAAATATCATGTAACTGTAATAGTAAAAATATAGTGCGATGTAAAAACATGCTGATGTCTAGAGTTTAATATAGTGAATTGACCTGCCAGGTAAGTAGGTATGTTTTATGTATCTGTAAATTCAAATAATAAAAATACATAAAGCCTGGGAACTCATAATAAATTGTACAACGCAACATAACTAAAACGGCGCTCTAGTAATTATCCAATTATTATAGAATTATTCTGGTATTAATATTTTTAGAAGCATTTTACACTCCATTATTATCATATTACATCTATTAGAAGATTAGTGGAAAGGGTGGGTGTGATATCCATTTAAAAATACTCAACTTTCCAAAGATAATAATAATAACGCAATAATCCAATAATAATAATTAACACACAAGAAACGTTTCACTCTGCGGCGTGGATCGCCAATATCGCCATTTACTGTCGTGACAACTTCGATCAATGGGTGACAAACAAATAATAATGTCAAAAAGGTACATCCCAAGGGCTCGAACAAGATAAGGTCACACGAGACGCATAGCTGACCCTTTGACTAATGGTTACATTTTAGAAGAGAAATATTATTACTTAATATTATCTTGTTCAACCCTTACTACCGCTGGAACCAAAGCTTCGGAATATTTCCGAAGAATGCCGAAGCTCTTCGGGTCGGCCGGCCGATTTTTAGTATGACATGTTTCTGACGTTTTGGGATTTTTTACTACGAGCATCGTTCAAATTACGGGGCGCTTAGCTCTGGCGCGCGGTGTGGCATTGTACCTACCTCGGTTCCTCGCTCCTAGCGGGTAGCCGCCGTAACTGGCGAGTGGGAACAATGCGTTTATTAGGCCGTAATACATTGTTAATTGTTAGATTGATAAATAATTATACTTAATTAAATTTAAAGATTGTGCTCAATTTTATCAATTTAATAAATAAACACATTACGTAGAAATACGATGAGTTGTAAAATGACGTTGAATTTTTTTGGCGGTTCAGCGCCCCATTGCACGTTAGTGCCAGCCGCGCCTGGTTATAAATAATAAGTGTTATAAACATAAATATAATATGAATACTAGAAATGACTCAATCAGAATTCCCAACACCTGGAAAATCTTAATCGATGAAAATCCCCCAAAAACGGCATTTCCAAAATTACCAGTAGTGTCTCCAATTAGCTTAACCGATCAGGTATCTACTGCCAGCCCCGCCCCCCACCCCCTCCAACCATCAATCACCTGCAACCCGGGTACTTCGTTCTAGACATAAGAAGTGACTTGCACTCAATTAAGTTATAGCTTTCGAACCGAACAGACATGCGAAAGCTATCAGTTTGGGACAAAAACTCAAGACATAAGGCCTCTGAAGATGGACAGTGTGATCTGTCCGAAATGTCAGGAGTTAAAAAGTTTTAAAAACCACTTTATAATTCGTTTAAAAAATTAATAAATATATATATATATATATCGTATATATACTCTCCACGCTGAGCAAGGTATTTGAACAGGTGATTCTCAACAGACTTTTACCACACCACGAAGACACTTTGCCAGACGAACAATTCGGATTCAGGAAAAGGCATTCCACCACCCATCAGCTATCCAGAGTAGCGGAATTCATCGCGAGAAGGTTCAACGAAAATCGCTACACCGCCGCTGCATTGCTAGACTTGGAAAAGGCATTTGACACCGTTTAGATAAAAAGGCTTCTGCACAAACTTCACAGACTGAACACGCCCATATACCTAACGAGAGTGATACAAGAATACCTCAAGAACAGATCCTTCCAAGTCTTCATCGGGAACGCGCTGTCGACACTACGTGAGATTCCAAAAGGCGTGCCTCAGGGAAGTCTACTGGGACCTCACCTCTTCAACATCTTCACGCACGACATCCCCCATGACGAGAGATGCAACCTTTCCATCTATGCAGACGACGTCAAACTTTACGTTTCCTCGACGCAAGCAGACATGGCAGCCATATACCTACAGAGGGCGCTCGAGGCACTCGTAGAGTTCTACAAAAAATGGCGACTCAAACTGAACGAGGCGAAGACCGAAGTCATAATGTACTCGAGGAAAAATAAAATAAGAACACCAGACGTCAACATCGAAATGGGAGGACACGTCCTAGAATGGAAAGATGAGGTCGTCTACCTGGGCCTCACAATGGACTCACGTCTCAACTGGAAATCTCACAAAGCCAAGATGCACGTGAAAGCCAGAAAGGCAGTCGGCGCGATGAAGCCAATCTTCAACAGAAGAAGTCCGCTACTTCCCAGAACCAAACTCCTGATCTACTATTCGCTCATTCGACCGGTACTGACTCATGCTATCCCCGTGTGGGGCAGCATCTCCCACTCTGAGCACACAAAACTACAGACTTTACAAAATCTCTGCATTAAAATCACGTACAACACAAGACTCAGAACAAACTTAAAAAAACTACATGCAAGAGAAGAAATACCGACCTTATTTGAGTACACACACGGACTGACCGACCGATTTTACAAGTCACTTCAACATAGTAAAAATAAACTCATCAAAGAAATCGGTCAATACAATGCACCTAGCGATCTCCCTTTCAGGTTCAAACACAGACTACCCAAACATATTCTGATGGACCTTAATCACATTTGGCACAACCCTGAATCAGACGCGGATGACTGAGCGATCGGTAGGTATTCCCAATCACCAGACCCCTCCCCACAACTTATGTCTATATATCTATTTATATATTATATAATAATATTTATTTTATCTATATGTATGTAAGTTTATCCTAAAAATTCCCATAAAGTATATATCACATAAAAACAGACACCCACACCCATCACCACAAAATGCAGGATTTCATATACTGAAATCACTGAAGGCCGCACAGTTTCATGTTGAATGTCGGCCGACTCCTCCCGGATAAGGTTTTTCATGGTTTCCTTATTCCCAAATGCAAATGCGGAGGAGCTCCAAACAAAAGGACATGACCGACTCCTTCCCACTCCCAACATAACACAAACACACACGTATGTATATATTTTTCCACTGGGCCAAATTCAATTGCTTTGTGGAGCTAAGCAAAACATGCAATTTTAGTAGGGTTTTTTACATAACAATTTTTCCCTACCGACAAAACACATGACCTCTAAGTCTATAATAGCCAGGTACTATTTTTAAATACCCACATGAGGTAAAAATTGCAAGGCGCATATGACGCCGTTCTATTTGTGTAAAGAACATTAACTTTAAATTCAGTAAATTTAAATGATTCATCTCCTCAAGATACATAAGAATCTAGAAAATGAAAAAAAAAAAAAGCCCGTTGCGGAGGCAACTAACGGGTTAAAACACTCTGCAATTTGACATGTGAACGTGGATGAAGCGAGGAGGAGTGTGTGTTAAATTAAATATATGAAGAAAAAACGATGTTTGTATCTGGATAAAGGGCGAAATGTGCGCCTACTTCGGTCGCCCGGTTCACGGCATTCAGAACGGGCCTTTTCTCGCGTAATTTCGTGATGCCAGAGCTCATTATTGTATTCAGAAACCATCGCGGGAATGCACACATCAATTTCCCAAAGTTTCATCTCAATCGGATGAACGGTTTAGCAACGCTAGAGCTCACTATTGTTTATATAAACCATCGCGGGCATGCGCACATCAAATCAAATTTATTAATATAAAATAATATGTAGGAGCATATTTGCGGCATGTTCCAGAGTGGAAGGTACTCTCAGTATCGCCCTGGTGTAAGACCACCATTTACAATTGAAACGTTGCGTTTGGTGACCGGATCTGAATAGCCAGGAACTTCCCCACCTTCCTCTTTCCCATCTCCTTCCCCTCCCTACTGTCTTCAGACCCCAACTGGGGATGCCATGGTCTCATTGGCTCCACTAGTTGGGACTTTTGTGCGGTAGGTATTCACTTCAAAATTTAATTAAAAATGTACATCACAATTACAGAACAAATGTAGTTCCAGTGCATTACTCAAGTAGGTATCTACACCATTTGGCAAAAAAATTGTACCATTCTTAGTTATTTTAAATATAATATTATTACCTCAGCAAAATCAAAATCACAGACAAGATAATTATTTTAGGTACCTACGTCTCTTCACAATTTTTTTTTTTTCAAAAAATATTTAATTTAATTCAAATCATTTTGATATTGTAACTACTCATATTTCTGTGTTCCTTGTATAGAGCACTGCGCTCTTGGTGTGATGTTTTGCAGAAATGGCGCAGTAGAAATTAATGTTATGTTGGGAAAAAATAATTTTATTGAGTTTATTTAATTTCTTAACAAATTAGCGCAATAAATAGTACGCAAAAAATGGCAACAATCTTTGTTATTCCTAAGGAAAAAATAATTATATCGAGGTACTATGTTCAAGTAGGCACCTAAATCATTTGGCAAAAGAATGGACCATCTTTAGTTATTTAAATTAACCCATTTTATTATTTTCTCAATATTGGAACGAAAACAAAAGGCTACCGTCTAACTGTGCCAGTGTCATTTCATTCCTCTTTACAAAATTAATCATTTTATATAGATAATAGTTTTGAAATAGTATTGTAAATTAGTGTAATATAGTTTTTACTTGTATATTTGTTTTCACTGTAAGTATTTGTGTTATATAATTGGTTCTTCGGAGCAGTTAAGGTAAGATTTTTTTTTTGATTTGTGTGCTGTAGATTTATTCGAAAATGGATAAAGAAAAACCACCTGATCCCCCAGATGATGGTTTGCTATCTGAATCCTCGGGTGTTACAAAAAAAATAATCGCGGTTAATATTCCGGAGGCTTCGGACTTCGTAACGATTACGTCAAAAAAAAGAAAAATTGCTAAACCAGCAGATAATAGAAATGCAACAGATTTTGAACAAATACATCGAAAAACACCCTCCACGCAAAACGACTCCCTTCCAAATAATTCTATTTTACAGGATGTAATTCCGTCCACTTCTTCCTCGATTTCAAGTCTAAGTCCAGCAAGCCCTTCAATCACACCCGCCCCACTGGTAAACAATACTCCTTCACAAATGTCTCGTCTGTATAATAATCTTGATAGACCACCTTACATTACACACGTGACTAAAATTTCAAAGGATGAAAAACAATCAAATTTATACGATGTGGACTTTGGACATTTTATGTTTAAAAATAAAATCCACCCTGTCTGGAATGGAGTAAAATCGGTTGGGCGTAACCGTCTTTCTGTTGAATTCAAGACAGCGGCTGAGGCCAATAGCTTTGTAAAATCTGATGTTGCCAAAAAAACTCGTACAACGTTTTCATACCTACATATCAGGTTACAAAGTTAGGTGTCACAAAAGGGATCCCACCGCACTGGTCGATAGAGGACATCCTAGAAAACTTTACTGTTCCTCAAGGTTTCGGAAAAGTTTTAAAAGCGCGTCGTCTAAATTACAGGTTTAATACGGGAAACTCTGTAGAATGGAGACCCTCCCAATCCGTTGTCCTAACATTTGACAGCAAAGACCTTCCACAAAATGTTACTATGTTTAACGTCTCTCTACCAGTAGAGCTCTATGTGTTCCCGACTGTGCAATGCTACAAGTGCTGCAGATTTGGACACACGAAGAACCTCTGCAGATCAGAACCCCGTTGCTTCAAGTGCAGTTCGTCCCATAGTGGCGATTCCTGTGATAAAACAGAGAAAAATTATAAATGTTTAAACTGCTCCGGTACCCACATGTCCATCAGCAAAACTTGCCCTGAACTGTCAAGGCAGCGCAATATTAAACACACAATGGCCGAGAAGAGCATCTCTTATGCGGAAGCATCAAGAATGTTTAACAAATCCATTCCATCTTATTCTGAAGTAACTTCCAAAAACTCTAAAAAATCCACCCCTTCTCAACCTTCTTCTTCTTCATTTAGAAAAACTGTTGAAAGGGTCGTGAAACCTAGAGTTCTAACAAAAAAAATAATGCTAATCACGAATCCCTTCTGTGGTTCCCTAATGGACAAATTCCTTCCAGTTCAAATTTCAATTCTTACCTAAAGTCATCTACTAAAGAACAAAATTATAATATAGACCTTAACTCTACACTAATCACCTCATTTTTACATATTTTATAAACTTTAAATAAAAACAACATTCAAATACCGTCCCACGTTGCTAAACAAATTACTAATATTATCAACTCAACTAGAAATGGCTCCTCTGATGATGATTCTTCAGTGGAATTGTCATAGTCTTAGAAATAAGACTGAAGAATTTTTAAACACGTTACACTCAAACTCAATTGCAGTGGCTGCCATCTCGGAGACGTGGCTGGAACCAGATTCTGATTTCAGAGTCAGGGGATACCACTGTCTTCGAGACGACCGTCAAGATGGAAAGGGCGGCTCCGCTCTTTTCATTAAAAAATCATTACCCTTCTCCCCTGTAGATGTAAAACCAATTGGTTGTCCTTTTCAAGTGACGGTCGCAAAAGTTTTTGACACTACAATAATTTCTTTGTATATATCACCATCTAATAAACCTTCTAAATCAATCCTAAAAGCTATGTTTTCCAAGGTCACTACCCCTTCTCTTGTTCTGGGAGATTTCAATGCCCATCACGGATTATGGGGAACTCACAATTGTGTCAGAATGGGCAGAGATATTGTTGATCTACTAGATGAACTAGACTTTTGTATTATCAATGATGGTTCTCCTACTCGTCTTCAGGTGCCTGGTCAGCGACCCAGCATGGTTGATCTTACTATTTGCAATTCCAACATAGCCGCATCCCTGTTATGGAAGGTTTTGGATGACTCATTGAATCCTCAAATATTTATCATTCCAACAAAAATGTCAAGTGCAGTAGTCGAAAACCAAGGTTCTTAACTGCCAGAGCCAACTGGAATGACTATTCAAATCATACAAAGTTCTCTGTGCAAAATCTGCCCTCTCCAACTACAGAAAATGTTGCGGAATGTTACGATTTATTTGTGTCTGCAGTCATTACGGCCGCAGAAAAATTTATCCCCATTAAAACGACACGTAACAAAGGGAAACCTCCCCCAGCTCCTTGGTGGGATATTGAATGCTCAGACGCAGTAGATATGAGGAAAAAATATGCGAAAATTTATTCAACAAATATGAATATGGAGAATTTCCTTCAGTATAAACAAATTGAAGCTAAGACCAAACGTCTTCTAAAAAACAAAAAACGTCAAGGCTGGAAAAAATTTTGCACATCATTATCTCCCGAAGTTCCTCTTTCAGTTGTTTGGAATTCAATTCGCAGGTTTAAGGGTTCTCACGTCCCAGCGGTGACTCGACCGCTCACTTCAGAGTGGGTGAAGGAATTTGCCGATAAACTAGCTCCTCAAACTGCAAGTAATTTTAATGAAACAGAATTCACATACTCATTTAAAACACGGGGTTGGATGGACACCCACTTCAATTTAACGGAACTTAGGGAGGTCTTAAACGATCTCACAGACTCATCCGCTGGTGTAGATGGAATTCCTTATAGCTTTATTAAAAACTGCGACGTTACCACACTAAACTATTTTCTTTCAATTATAAATCTGATCTTTGACTCCGGTAAAATTCCATCATCCTGGAAAACTCAAATAATTGTTCCCATTCTGAAACCCCAGAAAGACCCTAACTCTGGACTTTCTTACAGACCTATAGCTCTGTCATCTTCCTTAGTTAAAATAGCTGAACATATGATTAAAAGACGTCTAGACTGGTATGCAGAAAATGAGAAAATTCTTCCCAGCTCTCAGTTTGGCTTTCGAAAAAGAAAAAGTACGATCGAAAGTGTGTCCATCCTGACTTCTGATATCCAGTTAGCCCTGGCCGATAATGAATTCCTTGTCGGTGTTTGCCTTGATGTGTGCGGAGCTTTTGACAATGTTTTATTGGATGTTTTATTTAATAAATTATTAAAAATTGGCATCCCTCGTAAGCTTTCCAGTTTTATAATTAACCTCCTTCTTACCAGGAAAATTCAAATCCAGGTGCTGGATTCTCCTCCACTGGAAAGAACAGTAAACCAGGGTTTGCCTCAGGGCTCCGTCCTTAGTCCTATCCTTTTTAATATTTATACCTTTGACCTGCATCGGAGTATGCATCCATCTTGTAAAATACTCCAGTATGCGGATGATCTTTTTATATATATTTCAGGACGAATTATTTCTATTCTGGAGGATGTGATTAACATTTGCATGAAAAACCTTGACACCTGGTTAAAAAATCAGGGCTTAGAAATTTCTCCGTCCAAAAGCAATGTTATCGTCTTTTCCAGAAAACGTGTTACTCCGCGTGTAACAGTCCAAATAAATAATTCAATTCTCCCTATGCAGGTACAAATAAGATTCCTTGGGGTAATTTTAGACTCTAAGTTAACGTGGAACCCGTATGTTAATTTAATCATTAGCAAATGTCAAGCTGGCCTCAACACTTTACGTGCCGTTTCACGGGTCTGGTGGGGAAGTCATCCATTCACCCAAAAACTTTTTTATAACGCATATGTTAGGAGTCATTTGGATTACGCGTCATTCCTCATTGAACCCACTTCTAAAAAGAACCTCGCAAGGTTGGACCGTATTCAATTTCAATGTTTAAGATTGATTATCGGAGCAATGCGTTCTTCCCCAATTAACGCTTTACAAGTGGAGGCTGTGGAGGCTACTCTTCATTTCAGAAGACAGTTCTTGGCTGACAAGTTTTTATTTAAATGCTTAAGACTCTCTAATCACCCACTGAAAGACAAAATTACTGCACTCACTGCTCAAGTGAAATCACTTCCATATTGGAGGAACAAATTAATCCCTCTTCTTGTTAAAAGCCTCCATACGTACTGTTCGTATAAACCCCTCTTAAATCCATCAGACAGACTTCCTTTATATGCCAACTCCTTTCGTATTCATTTGTGTAAACCAAATATTCTTTTTTCTCTCGGCATAATTAACAATCACGAAGCTCCAACAAAACTTATCCAAATTTTAAATTCGAAATATTCCAACTGGAAAATTATTTACACAGATGGTTCCAAGTCTCCCTTATCAAACCATGTGGGAGCGGCATTCCACTGCCCATCAGATCAAGTCGATAGAAAAATTAAACTTCCAAAAGAGGCTTCCGTTTTCACTGCTGAATGTATAGCCATTTTTGAATCCCTCAAATACATTGACGATGTTAACATTGGAAAATTCTTAATTCTCTCCGATTCCCTGAGTGCACTTCAAAAATTAAACTCTTCCCCTTTCCATTACCCAGAAGACGATTTCTGTGTTGGAATTCGCACTTTAATTCATAAATTAACCGACTCTGGCAAAGAAATCATCTTGGCTTGGATACCTAGTCACTGCGGTATCCCTGGAAATGAAAAGGCCGATTCATTGGCGAAAGATGCCATTATTTCGGGGGATATTTTATATAAATTTTTAAACACCGATGACATTTTCATAAAATTGAAGGAAAACATGATTTCCACATGGCAGAATCATTGGGAAGAATCTAGTCAATCAAAAGGATATAGCCTTTTCACAATTCAGCCAACGATTCCTTCAAAACCGTGGTTTTCAAGACTTTCTTTTAACAAATTCTCTACATCATCCATTTGCCGCATGCGGAAAGGGCATTGCTGCCACAATGTTCACCTGACAAAAATTCATATTAAGAATTCTGCGATGTGTGAATGTCGTCTTGGTGAAGAGGATCTCAATCATATTTTTTTCAGTTGTCCTTTAAATAATTCATACAAAAATTTAGAATTTAGAATATGTAAATCCACGACATTTTCAACGTATTTAGTACCTACCTACCTACTGTGGCTTTACCTGGCAACAGAATTTTTCATCCTCGAAGGAACGTTTTTCACGTTGATTTTTGTCTAAATGTCAAAAGTTTAATACAAAACTGTGGCATATTTTAAATGGATAAGATAAATGTTGGTTACAGTCTATTTTATCAAAATTGTGCAATGAAAGCTCAATCTGTATTTTGGAGTTTCTGCTTTGATGACTTTCAAACTTTTTTCTCTAAACGCGTGTTAAAAATTCATTGATAGAATAATTAATTACCTTTTATGAATGTTTAAAAGGTATTTGAAAATTCGGTTGTAAATATTTTTTTTTCAATTTACTGCTTCTATATATACTTTGTTTTGCGTACTTTTAATTTATTTTCATAAACCGTATGGTAATTTTTGCTACCGAATGATAATTATTAGCCGAGTCGGCACTTATTATAAATGTATAAATAAGTCCCGGTATGAATAGAGAGCACCTGGGCTTGACTTCAAGTTTCGACCATTACCTTTTATTATTTTCTATGCCTCTTTCATATTTTTAAACGACTTCAAAAAGGAGGAGGTTCTCATTTCAACTGTATTTTTATTATTTTTTTTTTATGTTTGTTACCTCAGAACTTTTGACTGGGCCAACCGATATTGATGATTCTTTTTTGAATGAAAAGGATGTACTTCAAGGGTAATTTGATGAGAGTTTGGTAAGGTTCTGATTATCGGATCCATGACAAATTAACGAAACTCGGCCGAATCTCTTAATTTGACCCTAACATCGCTATGGTCAAATTATGTCTGTCTCACATGAGAAGCACGTTTAGTAGGTTTACCCGTATTCAGAAAAATTAGTTAGTGTACTTCAGATTCACTAAAAATCAAAAAATAAACAACAATTTTAACAAAACAAAAAAACGACTTAAAAAAATGCACTAAAAAGTAAAAAAATAATTTCTTATTCTTCTACAACTTCATAATCAACTTACTTTTTCTAATCATCAATATGTAGGTACGATTGTTATTTTTGGAGTCGGTGTCAGCCAAGGTACCCGGCCCAGCGCGGCGTGTTCACTTGACAGCTCCACGCGCCGCCGCGGCCCCGCTCTCGCCCCTCGCCACGTCAAGTCGCTTGTGCGACACAAGCACATCTCACCTATATGTAGTTACAAACCTACCTTGACTGACACCGACTCCAAAAGTAACAATCGTACCTACATATTGATGATTAGAAAAAGTAAGTTGATTATGAAGTTGTAGAAGAATACGAAATTGTTTTTTTACTTTTTAGTGCATTTTTTGAATTCGTTTTTTTGTTTTGTTAAAATTTTTGTTTTTAAGGAGAGTTATTGATTTAATCTTCAGTCATACGATTATGTATAAAGAAGCATCCAACATAATGACTGTGCTATGGTAACTTTTCCTCTTGAAATCATTCAATAAATAAAATATGCACATTAAACTCCTATTATAAATTAATTTGAAATAAATATTTTTTGTATCATAAACGAACTATTATTACTATGTCACGTTTTTTAAATTTTATTTGAATTAATTAAATAAAATTTATTTGCCACGTCGAGGACTCGATTCCACTCTGGAAGATACTCTCAGTATCGCCCTGGTGTAAGACCACTATTCAGAATTGAAACGTCAATTTAAATGGCTTTAGCCGTGTTTGGTGACCAGATCTAAATAGCCAGGCACTTCCCCACCTTCCTCTTCCCTATCTTTTTCCCCTATCCACTTCTTTCAGCTTCACAACATACCCCAATCGGGGATTCCATAGTCTCACTGGCTCCAGACGGGAGCAGTTGAGACTCTTGTGCGGTATTCATATAAAAAAATGGGTGCCGGGTTTATGGGGTGAGGTTTGTAAGGGTCTTGGCTGCGGATGTGTCTGCCCACCAACTGCGTGAAAGGCCAGATCGGGAGAGACCGGTTGAGGGAAACCTTGTGACCTCTCAGGCAGAACTCTTTTGCAAGATCGCCTTGCACCGCAGTGGGAGGGATGGATTCATATCTCCGTCACTCCAGTACCCACAGACCCCCCACCCCTTCTTATCCTTCCCAAAACTCCCTCTCCTTCCTTTCCTAAGACCCTCCACATAGCATCATCGAAGATGACATATAGCCCAGTCATTCCGTAGTTTTACCTTACAAAAGGTCATGTAGTAGCGATTTTGATATATGTTGTTAAGATTTGGACTCTAAAGAAAAAAAAAAGTTTTCGACCTCGGGAGGGTCGAGCTCGATCCGCAATCTTGGATTGAAGGTCCCAAAATTTGGTTTTTTCAAAATAATTATGAAATGGTTGATTTTACAACCAAGTTGTTCAAGGCGAACTTGAAGAAAACTAAATTACGTACATTTTATGTCGAATGTTTTTTTTGTAAGTCTAGTAGGTAACGAGTTACAGCGGAAGAAAGAAGACAATTTTGGCAAAAAATTGTAAAACTCAAGTTTTCTTGATAAATTTTTGTAAGAACATATTACAAAATATCATTTTAACGTATTCCCACAAACAATATACTTATATAGCATCATCCGTGTTCTTGATGACGTTGTTATAGTAGGCTCCTAGTATATAGCTGACTTGGCAACACTGATTGAGTCCAGGTTGCTGGACGATGCGACGCTCGGTCTATCGGACGTCGGAGGATGTCGAACATGGTTACCAGGTACAAATTTTGAATCTATTAAATTCAAACATAAGGACAAAGTTATTCCATTAGTAGCAGTCAACAGCAGCATCAAGATCGGCGAAACAACTATTTCCATCAACCCGCTAATGTTGTCCCAGAGAATGTGTGTCTTGAAGAAATCCGACGAAGAATTGAAGGATTACCTTAAATTCGAACTCGCCCCATTTCCTTTGTCGCTTTTCTCTGAAGAAGGAATGCGCAAAGGTACGAAATCATCATTTTATGGTAGTTTTGAACAACTTCCAGAAGGCCTGCAACTTGAAGGTAGCAAAATTAATGTTGTGGATGGAGGATACCTTTTACATAAAGTTGTATGGAGTCGTAATGATTTTTTGGGTCAATTTGCGAGAAGTACGTTCACTATGTAAGACGTCACTATGGATCACATGCAGTTATTGTTTTCGATGGATATCCGCTAGATGATGATGAAAAAAATACAAAAACCGCAAAAAGACTTTTTTTTTTTTTTACATTAACTCTACACAGGAGGCCCCGAGGAAAATAATTTCCCTCAGGGCCCATGTCATCTGGGATGCTGTGTGAAGGGTCTTTTTGAGGAGAGGAAGGAATGAACATTGGTCTTGAAGAGACCCATGTTGTAGGAAGGAGGAAACACAGAGGCCGGCAAATCATTCCACAGCCGAGCTGTTGAACATAAGAACGAGTCGAAGAAACGACCCGTTCGTCGACTTCGCCGATCGAAGAAGCATACGTCTGCAGATGTTCTTTTCGATGAAACAATGCCAGTTCAAGTTTCACAAGAACGTTTTTTAGCCAATGAAAATAACAAAGTCCATCTGATTTCGATGCTTACAAAGCAATTTATACAGGCTGATTTTATAGTTAAGCAGGCTGAAGAAGATGCTGATGAGTTGATTGTTCAAGACTGCGATTTCCTTGTGTTTATCATTTGACGCTGTATTCGTTATTGGCGAAGACGATCTCCTAGTTCTGCTAACAGCATTGGCACCACCCGAAAGTAGTATATATCTTCACAAACCCGGGAGAGGCAAAACTTTTGAAAGACTGTTTTCCGCGAATAGTGTGAAATACAAAGAAGCGGCTGAGAATATTCTGTTTCTCCATGTCTTTAGTGGCTGCGATACAACATCGTCCTTCTTCAACCAAGGAAAAACAAAACTTTGTTCACTTGTACAGAACGACACAAGACTCAATGCCATGATAGGAATCTTCAAACAACATGATGCAAAATCAGAAGACATAGCAGATGCAGGAACACGCTTTCTTGTTGCTTTGTACGGGGGTGACATGGATAAGGAAACCTTGGAAGAAGTCCGCTACCAACGTTTCGCAAAGTCAACAACAAAAAGCAAATTCAATCTTGCCTCTTTGCCACCAACGAACGACGTTGCACGGTACCATGCATTTAGGACATACCACCAAGTCCAAAAATGGTATGGAATCCAAAACAATCCAGAAAACTGGGGCTGGAAACGTGGCACCAACGGGCTTGTTCCAGTAAGAATGACAAAGAAATCAGCACCCGAGACTTTATTGAAATTTATTTCATGTAATTGTAAAAAAGGATGCGGCGTTGCATGTGGCTGCAGGAAAGCTGGATTAAATTTTTCTATTTTGTGTTAGTGCTGTAATGGTCAAACATGCCGAAATTCGCCAGAGGTTCATATCGATGTCGAGGAAGAAGATGAAGAGAATTTGTCAATGGAAGCCCAGAATCTCAGTACCACAGGCAATGAATTAGATGATGACATCGATGAAGACTGTTATTAAGATGTCGATATCAACCAACCGGCATCAACAAAAAAATATCATTACGAAATATCCAATATATAAAATAATTTCGAAATCTACCATCGCTGGTATATCTGTGGAGTACACTTACAGGAGTAAACCACAATAAAAAAAATGCGCCATGTTCTCTACCTCATAGTGGTGTGGAAATGAGTTAACAAAATTATTATAATTATATGATAAAAAATATATTATATAATATAATTATGTATAAAATGGTCACCAACACTAACTGGGCAAAGCCAAACCAAAAGCTGCCTACATGGCCTAGCAGTAAAATCCTACGGAGCGGGTTTTTAACAGGTAGTTATGTAATGAATAACCCAAAAAAATAACACAAATTGGGAATTTCATCATTTTTTAGAAAAATATTCACATTTCCACCACTGTAACACATTTAGTTTTCTTCAAGTTCACCTTGAACGACTTGGTTGTAAAATCAACCATTTCATAATTATTTTGAAAAAAACGAATTTTGGGACCTTCAATCCAAGATGGCGGATCGAGCTCGACCCTCCCGAGGGCGAAAACTTTTTTTTTCTTTAGAGTCTCAATCTTAACAACATATATCAAAATCGCTACTACATGACCTTATGCAAGCTAAAGGCCTTTTTTATCCCCCACTGACTGGGCTAATAGGCCGTGAGGCAAAATATTTTCCTCGAGGCCTCCTGTGTGGAGTTATTGTAAAAAACATAAACAAAAACTGGCTCAATTACTTAACTAGTCCTGAATATTAAAAAATAATTGAGGTTTATGAGGGCATACTGTACAGGGCCCATAGATACTTTAGTAGTACACAACAACTTAACAACTTTTTTTTAATTTGGTAGGCGGGTACCGCCGCCCTGGGAACCATTTATTGGATGACCAACACCTCTGCCAAAGGTCACCCCAAGTGGTTCGCTACGTTTGGTGACTTAGCAGGGGTGCCCGGGTTCTTGGGGTAATGTTTGTCCAGGTCTTGATGGCGGGTGCGTCGGCCCACCTTCTCCGTGGCGGGTCGCATTGGGAGATGCTGGTTGAGGGAGACCCTTTACAACCGGTTACCGCTGTCCGGGCCGCTCGGTGGTACAGGGGCCCGACCCTCAGGCTCACGACTGAGGGTGGGCTGCCCCATCAACGAGTGTAAAAACCCCGCCGCTGCTGTTGTGCCGGTTCGTGACCGGAGGGGACCCAGCAGTAGCGTTTGGGGCGCATTGGGCGACCTCTCCAGCCGGACTCTCCCTACCCATCGCCTTGCACCGCAGTGGATGGATTGGATTCATTCGTTCATCACTCTTAGACACTGATCCCCAGCTTCCTACCCACCCCTCATACCTTTTCCTTCCCAGACCTCCCTCCCCCAACACCCTATCATAAAAATAAAAAATCATGACAACACAACCAACAATAATTAACTGCATTACAGCGGCGAGTAGTAGGAGACCCCGGCGCAGGCCAAAAATGTTGGTGAATTACACCAACATTCGCGGCCTGCATACCAATTTAAACTCCGTCCACCATCACCTTTTCTCTCAACGCACCAACCTACTATTCCTGACTGAAACGCAGATAGCTGAGCCTGTAGACGCCTCCTATCTAGACTGCCCGGGCTTCACCCTCGCAAGCAAGTTCAGACCTAAAGGAGGTGTCTGTCTCTATAGTCGAGCTGACGTCAACTGTGTGCGACTGTTGAATCTTGAAAATTCCAGATTCGACGTAATGTGAGTACGCGTCAATCTTGTCAGTACGGTAAGATTCTACGCGTGTTTATACCGCTCACCGAACCTTAGCGAATCAGACACGTCCGAGCTCTTCAAACATTTAAGCGACACTATTGATGACCTCTTGCCCCGCTACCCTACGGCAGAGTTTGTGGTCCTGGGGGACTTCAATGTTCATATCGAACCTTGGTTGAAGTTCTCAGGATCAATAGACTCGGCTGGACGCCAAGCGGAATCCTTTGCCCTTTGCTAGGAATTGGAGCAAATGGTTCAGGAGCCTACAAGGGTTCCTGATGTCCAGACTCACCGTTCCAATCTGTTAGACCTATTTTTAACTACTGTGCCACACGGTTACAGGATTGAAGTCACAGCGCCTTTAGGATCGTCCGACCACTGCCTGAAATGGATGTCCGGAGATGGATTTCTGAAAACAAATACATAAATTGAATTCACGGATTGTTCTCATTCATGCGTGAACTGCATCTGTAAAAAACCAGTAGGTAAAATAAATAAACAAAAATAATCACTGTCATGAAACAGCGTCGATTCTACTGCTTGTGCATAATACAGATAACCAGAGAGGTGATCCAAATCAGTGTTGCGGAACACTCCGGAAAAACAATAACATATTATCGTGCGTCTAAATACTTACTTTCTTTTAGTTTTCCTTGGTGCTGTCGGGAGTAATATGCGGGCCGCCTGCTTGTGGAACTTTCTGCTTTAAATTCCAGTTGGAATGAAGCAGACTGCGCCCGAACTGCCTTTTGGGCTCTGGCACGATCCTCCCGAACAGTTAGCAAAGCAGGATCACTATTAAAATATTGAAAATATCATTAGCACAACACAGATTCACACCCAAGTAAAACCTACTTTAAAAAATTACAAAATACTTACACTCCAGACCGAGCTGCAGCTGCAGATGAACGGCCACGTCCACGCCTACGTCCTCGTGGTGCAGGTAGTCCGGCACCAGCTGCTATTGTTATTGCAGTTGATGCAGTATCAATAGCAGCTGGTGCCAGAATCCTTCCTCTCCCCCTGCCCCTACCACTGCCTCTTCGGTTTCCAGACATCAGTACACTGTACGTACATATTTGTATTAAAAATAATGTATTACTTATATTTTGTAAAATATTGAATACTAAAATATATTTTGTTTACCTGGTTCGTGGAGTATTCTGTTGATTGTTGGTTCAGAAATTTGAAATTAATTACAAAACTAAATAATCCCGGCTTTTTATTATGTGGTTGCACCTTTATCAACAAAAATGGCTATTTTTTTCTGAAATTACTGCGAAGTGTTTGAATTGTAAATAACTGATTAAAATTTAACCCAACTAAATGAAATGTACATGTACATATTCGTTATGAATCACTCTAATTGAATAACTATACACACGTCAAGTAATTGGATCGATACTTGCGAAAATTTACACATTCAATAGATGAAATTTGAAATGCACATTCGGTTAATGTAAAATTTTTAAAAAGTCACTAAATTTCTGTTTGAACCCTTGAAAACACGTTAAACAGATGGATAATTGAATTGTGATAACTGTATTATATAAATTTGTACAAAACATCCATTAAAACCGACACTTATGACATTCTAAATACCACGCGCGGTTGACAGTTCTCATACAATTCCGTTGACAATTATTGTGATTTGCCGCGAAAATAATCGATCTAGAAATTTCCGTAATTAAATCATAGAAAAAAAGAATTGAGATATCTCTGGAGAAAGCGCTAAAAGATTTTGTCAACTACATGATTATGCAAATTATAGATCGCGGGAGTTTTCGAAAATATTTAAATAAAATTTTTAGTGCGCCAAGGGAGAATCTTCCGAAATTCGGAAGCTTTTCAGCTTTAGATTTTGTAAGTGGTTCCGAAATTCTGAAAAAATCGTTCCAGTGGTTATGCTTTAAAAATCCATTTTAAAAACTGCGTTAGTATCAAATGCAGCAAACTTCAATGCACTTAAGAAACAAAACTAGCATTCTCCAATTTGACCAATGGTAAACCTCTATTTGGTCACGTGAATGGCTGCCCATACAAAATTGTATAGTGGTGTGTTGAATATGTCGGTCTTATTTTACTGTTTTAAATAGTTCGAAGTGAATATAGAAATAAAAACAATGTGCCAGTGTGATTATGGACTCTCACCCTTCATCCGTGCCCAAGAAAAACGCAAGGAAGAAGTCAAGGAATCCCGAAAAATGCAAAGCAAAAGTAGCCAAAATTCAAAGATGAGCTGTCATAATATTCCGTTTATTTCAGAGGCGTGGAGTGGCAAAAGATATTTTCAAGTGTTAATTAGAATTCATAAATTAAATTCATATGCATAAACATATTTTATTTTTATAAATAAACCTAGAATTCATAGCCTTGCATGTAAACATTGCGAATTACCTGTTTGGTGTTGAAAATTTGTGAGTTTCAAGATATTTAATTTTGATCATATTTCCAAATAATTAGCTTACATTATAAATTATTTGGAAATTTGATGAAAATATATTTTTAATTTTTTTTTAATTTTCACTCTTAATATTATTTTTCTACGTTAGCTCCACACAGGAGACACTGAGGAAAATATTCCCCTAAAGGCCTATGTCATCTTTGGGGATACTGGGTGGAGGGTCTTACACCGCAGTGCGAGGGATGGTTTCATACGTTCATCACTCCTGGAACTATTGACCCCCAGATTCCTACCCACCACTAATATCCCTTTCCTTCTCAGAACTTCCTCTCCTTCCTTTCCTAAAAAGACCCTCCACACAGCATCCCCAAAGACGACATAGGCACTGAGGGTAATTATTTTCCTCAGGGCCTCCTGTGTGGAGTTAAAAAAAAACTTTATTCACCGAGAGAACATACCAATGAAGTCAGTTTGTGGACATAGTTCATAATTCATGTTGTAAATTAGGAAATTTTTGCTATTTGTTTTTGGGGTATTATGCCGTGTTGCGCTACCTCCTTCTTTAGCCAACGTTTTGGACATCGTTGCGGTGTCCATCATCAGAGCAGATCCGGTAGATATAGAACACGGCGTAACACCCCAAAAACAAATAACGAAAATACTTTTTACCGTTACAATATTAAAAAGTATCTAATTAGGAAATGTTTATTTTATGAAAAAATTGGAAAGGTATTTCTTGTGGAGAGTTTTTTTTTTCAAACCGTTTCTATGGAAACCTATTTTTTTTATTTTAATTAAATTAACAATAAAATCACAATAATATAATAATAATCACGAACTTCCCTATGATTTGGTCAGCCCATTATTGGTGACGTCGTATTTATTTGTCTGTATCAAAGTCAGATATCTCCACACGTGTGAGAAACAAAAGCAGCATTCTCCTTAGGTGAGTATCAAATGCAGCAATCTCCAAAATTAAATCGGTTTAACTAATCAATCAATACAATAAACAAATTTTGCTTTGGAAATTATAATAGATAAGCAGTTTCCCTTTTTTAATAAAATTATTAACTTATAAATGCGTGAGAATGGGCCGTTTTCGCACGATTTTGGCCGCTAGGATCGCTAATAGTCCTACCGGTCCAACTATTTTATTTAACTGTCAGATCCCATACATTTTTTAGGCCGTTTGACGCAATTAAGTGTTTTTAAATATTATAATAATGCCGTCAACCTGTTGTAGTGTTCCAATGTGTAGAATAGGGTTGGGCACGAGTTTCCCAAAGATTGAAAGACTTGAAAGCGCAATGGATTCATTCAATTAGGTTCATTTCAAATGGGCACCGACTCCTGATTCTGTTGTCTGTAAAGCTCATTTCAGGGACACAGATTATGTATTTAATAATATTAACCATAACAGTAAGTACATGACTCACTCAATTAATATCTTACTATAATTGAATCCCCAATATAATACAGATAGTACTTGTATAGTATAATGAACACGTAAAGAAACATTTGACATAGAATGCACAAAATTTTATACACAATGTTTTGCCTTCTTTCGCAGTTGACATTATTTGACCAACGTACCTTTAAATATAAGTGTAGTCAACCACAACTAACAAATAATTATGGTAGACATAATATCTTATTTCCTTTTTTTTATATTAAGTAAACATTTTCAATTATTGCAATAATTTTATTACACGGTTATCAAACTTTCTGGCACGAGATATATGGGCGGGTGATTCTTCTTTGTTGGCAATCTAATTTGCTTTGCATTTCTCGTCCCATATATCTGTATATCTCGTGATTGTAATTTAATTTTCAGTAGGAGTGTTTTAAGAAAAAAATCAAATTATTATTATTTCTTAACGTAGACCGTTTTGTATTTTATATCATGTAAGTATGAAGTTTGAGCCTAATTTTATTTTCAGATGTACTGTGCAGGCAAAAGCTACTGAAAGGTGTAGTTCCTTCAATATGTCCCTGGATAAAAGTAGAAGTAGGTAATATAGAATTAAGAAACTGACAGGAAAGGCGTCTGATACATGAAAAAATATATTTGAATTCTACAAAACCAAAACCAAGGGAAAGCTTATGGCGCAGACTATGCCAGTCGAAGAATACCATCATCACTGCCATGGTTGCCTGGATGGAGTCCCCGCTGATGCCCTTCTGGAAATGGGAGCCTGGCAAATATCCCCCATGAATGGATATTTGCATATTTTTTTGGATTTATTATTATATACTATATTTTTCATTTATTTTCTGTTCCATTCTGTGTATGAATGCATTGTTATTTTGTCAATGTTTGAACTATTTCAAAATATGGAATGTATTGCAGTGCACAACATTCTGAAATAAACGATCATTATTATGATACGTTTTAAGATTTTCACGGCCAAAAGTATTTTCGTTATTTGTTTTTGGGGTGTTATGCCGTGTTGTGCTACCTCCTTCTTTAGCCAACATTTCGGACAGCGTTGCAGTGTCCATCATCAGGGTGCCCTGATGGTGGACACTGCAACGCTGTCCGAAAAGTTGGCCAAAGAAGGAGGTAGCGCAACACGGCATAACACCCCAAAAACAAATAACTAAAAGATCATTATTATATTTCTTTTATTAAAATAAAGACTGAGTGTCGCTCCAGTTTTTTCATGGTTTTCTGCGGCCTTGCACGACAGGCCATGGCTAAAAAAGATTGTTGTTTAGTTATACTAAATAACACAAAATAATTTAACAAATGTATAAATAAATAAAAAAAACTTTCTTTTATTTCTCGAGGTCAATACGAAAAGAACAAGATTACAGACATAATATAAATGTGTGGTAAAACATTTATAAACATTATACACATAGAAGAACATATCAGTACAACAAATAATTAACATTATGCATAAATTATTTATTTTATTTTTTATTTTAACTTTATGAGTAAAACCTCAAATTGTAATATTTAAATAAATAAAATATTCATCCTAGACTTGCAGAAAAGTCAATAGATGTCGCATATTAAATAAAATGGATAAAGATTTATCCAGACACTATCTAGAGAGCATTTAGTTCGGGTTTGAATCTTGCAATCATACATAAAGATAGTTGCCAATAATATATGCGTTAAAGAAAATGAAGATAATATAGGTGGTTCTTAGTCGAAGTATGGTACAGTTAAACATGACCGAATTTCATATCGACACCGTGGCGCAGTGGTTAGCGCGTTTGCCCCGAAAGCAAGAGGTCCTGCGTTCGAGTCCCAGAGTTGTCAATATGTTTTTCTGATTTTTCTGTTTCCAGATTTTCGATTGAGTTTCGCTTATATTATCTTCATTTATTTAAATTATTTATTGTTTTGGCATTTTTTTATTTTTTTTTACATCCTAATATTATATAGTTGTGGTAGCGTCGGTCAACGCGTGAGCAACTTTGTGAACAGTCAACCTGTTAAAATAAAGAAAATAAGATTATCAAATTAAATATGCAACTAGTGTAGAAATCTCCCAACCTCCATACTATATAATATTAATTAACATTTATTTTTAGAATTTACTTGATAAAAAATTGATTTTTCCTATGCTAATATTTTATATGTAAACATTCAATAGAAATATAAATATAATCTATTTCACAGATGAGGGATATCAAAATACAAAGGTGATAAGAGGTAATATAAGTAAACCTATTAAAACTTCTATTCAGCCGTGGTTTCGGGGAAATTTGGGTCCTTTTGATGATGAAGATAGAGTCGTTCAGCCAGTAGGACTGGTTGAAGTCCCCCCTCGCAGAGGTAGGACACGCGTGACCACTGCATGACCTGGAGCCCCACGGTAGTAGCGCAGTAGCTGGTGAAGGATTCCACGTACTCCTCGAATGTGTGGCCTCGGATGGGCAGACGCTCCTTCGTCATGTGGTCAGATTCGTCTGAAAATTATAATTGAATAGTACAAGGAATCCGAGAGAAGACGACCAGTGCAATGCCCTAGACATAGTTAGGAGAAATTAAAGATTGTGCTTTAAGCTTTGAGTTTAAGCTTGAGTGTTAAGTGATTAGATTTTTGCCTCGAGCTTTATGCTTTGAGATTTAAGCTTTGCTTTTACCTATATCAAAAATAATGAAAAATTAAGAGTAACAAAACAGCAGCTTTTGAGTCTAGAGGAAATTGGTAAACTGTCTGGTTATTCAGATCTGGGCAATACACATAGCAGATAATGTTAATAAATTGATGAGATCCCTTTGGTATAGGTTCACCAGCAAGAAATTCGCCAGACAAGAGCGGAACATCCATCCACAGTAGATGACAACAGCATTCGACTTGTTCTCATGCAATATTTCCCTAAATACTAGGAACATTTCCCTCTCCTCCCTTATTTAATAGTGGTCTTTTCAAGCTCTTTATTAAAATTCCATTCTTTTAAGGCCCTTCCTTAAACAGCCGGTGAAAAACCACCATTTAGAAGCGATACATTGCTTGAAATGGCAATAGTTGTGTTAGGTGACCAGGTGTGAATAGCCAGGCATTTCCCATATTCTTTCCTCCCCCATTCAGTTCAGCTTCACAACATACCCTGATTGGGGGTGCCATAGAACCACTTACTTAAAATTAATCACATTTAAAAGACCGGTTAAATCCCTGGTTAAAGTATTAGAGGTATAATAAAATCCATATCTTACATTCAACGTATGGTTTGAAGGGCAGAACCAGCGCTACGATAAGGAGTTCATCGTCGTTGAGAGCCTGCTTAGTGTTGAGGCCGTTGAGCAGCATGGTCTGTGGCTCGGAGCAGCATCTTACTTTTTGTGCATTTTACTTACAAATCGAGCAAACTTGGTTTGGCTAAACTTGTCGGAAAACAAATTGCAAATAGCTATCGAAATGACAGATCGTTGAAAGACGTCAGTGTGTCAGTCCATAGATTTGGTTCACAGATTAGATGACAGGAGGACCGCTAAACACCGTGCTGCCATCTCGTGGGTATTTTGGAATTACTCAGAAAACGGCCCATTGATGAAATGAAACTTTTTTTTTTAGTTATCTCAATATAAAAAATTTTGGAGAATGCTGCCTTTGATTCTACACCCCTCAGACGAAGTCGTATAGTATAGATAAAGTATTTACTTACGCAGAAAAAAAATAAGTGAATAAAGATGACTTTTAAGAAAAATTGTCGTCGTCAGGTAAAATATACTTTACTTCTATTTAAAAATGAAAAAAATTTGTGCTGACTCACAGCAGCCGAGAAAAACCTTTTTCATGTTTTGCCTGTAGCTATTGATGTTCATTAAAAAGTAATTTGAATAGTCACATTCTAATTCACAGCCGGGAAAAACCTTTTTCATGTTCCGGCTGTAATTATTCGTGTTCTCAAAAGGCAAGTTTAAAAAGACACCTGCTGACTCACAGCGCAGAAAATCCCTTTTCCTGTTCCCTGTGTCACTATTAACATTCGCAAAAGTTTAAATTACTACTCCACATGCTTATTCATTCACAGAACATACATAACATTGCCTGAAACTATTGAATTATCGGTCTTAGATATAACTGAACACCAGGGAGTCGCAAGTATTCAATATGCTGTCATTATTATGTAACATGATGACCGGTGTGGTCTATGGGTTAGGCTCTTGATCGCAATCCAAAGGTCGTCGGATCAAATCCCGGCGTGGGCAAATAAATATTAAATTAATTATTACTATTCGTGGTTTTACTATTAAAATAAAAATTAAAATAAAATAATTATTATTTGATTTATTTGTGTTTTTTCATAATTAATTCATACAAAAATAATACGGAGTATATTCGCGGCACGTTCCAGGGTGGAAGAAACTCTTAGTATTTCCCAGGTGTAAGACCACCAATCAGAATCGAAACGTTGCTTAAAATGGCGTTAGCCGAGTTGGTTGACCAGATTATAATAACCAGGTGCTTCCCCACCTTCCTTTTCCCCATCTGCTTCCCTTCCCCATGCCTTCAGCCCCACAATATACCCCAATTGGGTATGTCATAGTCTCACTGGCTCCAGACGGGAGTTGCTGAGACACTTGTGAGATGCTTGCAAAAAAATAATAAAAAAACGTGTATAAATAACCTCCTAAAGATAAATTTATTTCAATCTGGCTCCTGACAAATAATAAATATATAGAATAAAAAATTTAACAGAGCAGCATGATTGTTTGAGATTTATTAATTATTAAGTAGGAATTCCAATCGAAGGACTTAATTATGCATTTCTAGTGGATTTACTAAACTTGGAGAATTATCATCTAAACTCTTTTTGGGTGATTTAGTTCGTCTTATCAAAACATCACTTTGATTTAACTAGCCCGGGGGTCTCCAAATTTTTCAGCGTTAGGGCCGTATTGATTACTCCAGTAAGTTCCAAGGAACAAAACCATTTTAACTTTCCTGCCATTATCTATAATTTCTAGACTAGTACGCGCCCTAAGCGAGTGAACGTTTGATAAATTCGCTAGTTAAATTTTCTATTGTGTGGTTGGATTGTTACGATATCGACACTTAATGACACCAGGTGGTTACACGCACAAATAGGTAGTGGTAGTACCCTCTATCTATCCCTAACAGATAGTGCTGGTAATACTTTTTCTCGAATAACCTCTTTGGTTCGATAGATATTATACTTGTTATTAAGCTTTGCCTAGGAAGAAAATAAAACCGAGATACTATAATTCAGTGTTTTTTATTCGACTTATAACATCAACACTAAGCCATTAGCTCTCGCGGGCCTGACTGATGACACTGGTCATTAGCTATCGCGGGCCTGACTGATGACACTGGTCATTAGCTCTCGCGGGCCTGACTGATGACACCGGTCATTAGCTATCGCGGGCCTGACTGATGACAGTAGTCATTAGCTCTCGCGGGCCTGACTGATGACACTGGTCATTAGCTATCGCGGGCCTGACTGATGACACTGGTCATTAGCTCTCGCGGGCCTGACTGATGACACTGGTCATTAGCTATCGCAGGCCTGACTGATGACACTGGTCATTAGCTCTCGCGGGCCTGACTGATGACACTGGTCATTAGCTATCGCGGGCCTGACTGATGACACTGGTCATTAGCTCTCGCGGGCCTGACTGATGATACTGGTCATTAGCTATCGCGGGCCTGACTGATGACACTGGTCATTAGCTCTCGCGGGCCTGACTGATGACACTGGTCATTAGCTATCGCGGGCCTGATTGATGGCACTGGTCATTAGCTCTCGCGGGCCGGATTGATGACTACCTGCGCTTTATTTTGTTTCCATAATATCTGTTATTAATTACTTCTAAAACTCGCCCACTCAATGGATTCATGGCAATAAATATAGTTCAATCGATGTTTATCGTCATCAATCTGCGTGCACACTAAAATTCAACCTATTAGAATGAATATAATAGAGCTTTAAATTTCTTGTGTGTGCACCTTTTATCGTAATATTAATTTAGTTAATTTCTACCACTATATGGGGCCTAAAATTGGCTACTAATTTTATAATTACACTTAACAATAATATTTTCATATTATTTAATAATAATAAAAGAAACATAATTATAAAAATGTCTTGACTGCGAAATGTACGAGAGTGGACTATTAGAAGTTTGAAGAAGCTATTCCGGCAGCGCAAGAAAAAGAGACATTTTCGCACAGTTAATATTTAGTAATAGTGACATTTAGTAAAAGAGACAATGTCACAAAGTTAGTTACTTGTGATATCTAGCTCGACTTTATTATAAAACACTAATTTTCTTTCTGGATTTAATTTTAATTCAATTGAGTACCCAAATGTCAAAGAAATTAAAAAATATATATTTTAGCTGCTTACGACGTCGCAGCAACATCGCAACTACTCACTACCTCGAAAAGCGAACTAGTAATTTTATATCTGTCCAGTTTTGTGTTCAGAATATAACAACAAATTAAAAAAACAAGTTGCATATTCATTCTATTACATGGACACCATTCTCGATTTCCGAGATAGCAGTTATAAATTTGTGGTAGAATTAATAAACGTAATTTTTATTGAAAGTTACCCCTTCACTAAATTATGTGGTTGGTTAAGTATGAAAATCAGCATAAGATGAGGTCCTTACTAAAAATAAAAATAAATTGATTCACCCCCCCCCCCCCTGCTTGTGCCCGTATACGGCGTTTCGCATGCTGATCACATGCGAAGCGTCGCACCATTTGTGTCTGATACTTATTCGTTTGACAGAAATGGCGTCGGAACATGGAAATAATGTTAGAATTGTTCTGGACGTGGAAAAAATGCGTGTTTACCAGAATCACTTTACCACAATATGTGAGAAAAGATTTAGTGGTGAAGGCTTGGATGTTGGAAAAAAAGCCATTTGACATTGCTTGACATCGTGTTAACTTCACGGCTGCCCGTGAAAAATGATCAAGTTCAGTATATTTCGGGTAGCGCCGTGTATGGAGAACAGCATTAAAAAGTAGTATATCAGCAGGGTACTTGATACGGGTTGCGTCACAATTAGGTAGTTTTGTATCTCCATGAACGGGGGCCTCCGGTTGTAGGTAGGTACCGTCGTAGGCTAATTTAAAAAAAAAACAACTGATGTTTCGACCATTGTCTATGGTTATAACATTTTGACGTTTCGCGTTCTTCCACGCCACAAAATATTGTTCCGCTGCTTTTAATTAATTAATGATCTATTAATTAGTGATTTTTTAAATAGTTTGAGGTTATTTTGATAAACATTATCACATTTTTGCGACCTAAAATAAATTGTAGTGGGTACTTCTAGTTTCTACTGACGTTTCTTCAACACATTGGAACTGCTCGCCGCGCTTCGTCTTACGTAAGTAGGTTAAACTGACTAAATAAGACCTAACCTTCTTTTAGGTGCCAGTTCATTATCAGAATATGTCGCATTACACTTTTAAACCCGTCAGCTTGTACAACATTCGTAGTGTAATAAATGGATATGGGTAGAGGACAGTATGTTTATTATATTATTAATTAACGATACACTTAAGCTTATTCCTGATAGTTAATTACGTTATTATAACATATTTTGTCTATCCACTGTCAGTACTAGACTGCATGAAGGAGTTGTATTTGTTACTACTGGTTTGAACCACGCAAAATACCAGGACATATTTTTTAAAGTGAAAACTTCTTTAGCACCGTTGTGATTTGAAACTCGATGAAACGGAAACGAGCGACACTAAAAAGAGACAAACACATACATCTATAGGATGTTTCCTGCGAGATAATGATATAGATTTATCGGCCTTCTACTTGTGCGGCACTTCGTAGAATAAAATGCAAAATAATTTTTAGCCTTGGTTACAATATTTTAGTATAATATTTAATAAACACAATTAGTTACCTTTGTTTCATTTCCACTTAATTATTTCTTTTTTCAACCGGTTTCAGTTCATTCTGAACCTTCCTCAGGCGTGAATAAAAAAAATTATTTTAATAAATAAATCTAACAATTATCCTACTCCTTATACTCTGCATTCGTCTCATTCTCTCGAAGTTTAGTTTCATCAAGGTTTCACTTCTACCGCGTGTGAACTTCATGCATGTTTTTTATTCTTAATAACGGGCATGTTATGGTGGTGGTGGTTCGCTACGTGGTCCCAAGTGGTTCGCTACGTTTGGTGATTTAGCAGGGGTGCCCGGGTTCATGGGGTGAGGTTTGTCTAGGTCTTGGAGGCGGATGACCAGGACATACTGAACCCCAGATTCCTACCCACCCCTTAAACCCTTTTCTTTCCCAGAACTCTCCTCTCCTTCCTTTCCTTAAAAAAAACCCTCCACACAGCATTCTCAAAGATGACATAGGCCCTGAGGGAAATTATTTTCCTCAGAGCCTCCTGTGTGGAGCTCATGTAAAAAAAAAAAAAAATGTTTTGTCAGATTCATGAATCTGATAGGAGAGCCTTAATGGGATCCACGCAAATATCTACCTTACTGCAGTGATAAATATGAAAAAAAACATGTGTCAAATTCGCATATTTTTACGTTTGAATTACGACAAATCTTCGAAATTACAGAGCACTAATGTGAAGATAATTTTTTTTTGCTCAATTATATTTTAAGTATTTTTACATCTATTAAAAAAACCTAATGGCAAATAGAAATAATTCATTGATTGTTACAGTTCTCACGTGTTTTGAAATTGGACTAATTTCCACCATATAACAGAAAGGTATCACAGAAGGCCATGAATCTTCCCAACCCAGAGAGTGCTTCCATCAAGGTGGAACCAGGCTCCCAGGAAGAGGGTGGAGGTGAAATGCGGTATACGGATATAGATTTCGACCTCCAGGATGTAAAGAAGGAATGCTTGCAGTATTCAGAGACTACTCCGGCAGACAGTAAGTTTTTTTTTTTTTTTTTTTTATTTATTTATCTATAATAAAATATGTTTACAATGGTTTTATTTGTATGCCTGTCTCACTAGGGTATACCTGTGTCGAGACAGGCGTACAGGTATATAAATGAATATAGTAATTACAAGGATATTTCAGGTAAAATACATATTATGAATAGAATTAAAACAGAAGGGTGATTGGAAGGGTAATAAATCTTTTAAAGAGAGTTATTTTATAAATGTTGGAGATGGAGTAATGAAATCAATTCTGCCTAGTCTATTTATAGGTTAAATTTGACAGGATTCCATTATTTTCATTTGTTTTATATGGGTTAGGTTGTATGTGAATAGTTATTTATGTCTATGTGTGATTTATTTTACAGATATTTGTGATAGTGTGGCGTCCAATACTTATAATCCATTTTTTAATATCTTGTTTGAATTTTGTAAAGGAGTCACTTTGTCTGATCGTAGTTGGTAGTGTATTGTATAGTTTGCAAGCTATGTATTTAGAGTGTCTTTGCCCGAAGGTGGTTTTGAAAAAAGGAGTTTGGAGAAGTTCGTTGTTTTTGGCTCGGGTATTGTGTATTGTTTGTGTAGCTTTGTATGGTGTTTTGTTGTTTTTGTGTAAATTAAGTAATATGGATCTTGAGTAGAGCTGTTTTATGTCCATAACGTTGAAGGAATTGAAGATAGTATCAGTGCTGGTAGTAAGCGGCATTTTAAGAATTATTTTTATGATTAGTTTTTGTGCTTTCATGATGGGATCAAGGGCATTGGAATATGCATTACCCCAGGCTAGAATTCCGTATTCGATGTGAGATTGGCACAATGAGTAATATACTGTTTTTAAAAGTTTTAGGTGAAGGAAATTGCGTGTTTGTTTGAAAAAGTATATAGATTTTCGGATTTTGTTTGTAGTATTATGTATATGTTGCTTCCAATTCAGGTGTGTATCGAAGGTTACTCCTAAATATTTGATAATGTTTACTTGCTCTAGGCATGGGCAGTCACAGTTTCGGTTTAGAGATGAATTTTTACATTTGTGTATTTTTAATGGCGGGGCTGGGTTTGACTTTGGGATATTGGTGAGACTAGACAGTAAGTATTTGGTTTTCTGTACATTTAGAGTTAATATGTTCGAGTCAAGCCAATATTTTACCTGTTGAATTCCTTCCTCCGCTTTGGAATATGCGGTAAGCCAATCTTTTGCTTGGAAGAGTAGGACAGTGTCATCGGCGAAACTGACAATAGTGGCATCGATATCTAGGTTGCATAACTCGTTAATATATATTAGGAAGAGCGTTGGACCTATAACACTGCCTTGAGGGACCCCGTAACTAATGGGCAAATTCTGGCTCTTTGTGGTATTGAGTTTAACGCATTGGGATCTGTCAGATAAGAAGCTGGAGAGGAGGCCTAATTCTTTGTTCCTAATACCTATATTAAACATTTTGCGTTTTAGTTTGCTGTGTGAGATTGTATCAAATGCTTTACATAGGTCGAGAAATACATATAGACATTTCAAGCCCTTATCCAGGTGGCCAGAAATATGGTCAGTGACCGTGGCTATAGCATCATTGGTGCTTTTATGTTTTCTGAATCCAAATTGCCGCGGCGATATTAAGTTATTGGTTTCCAGATATTCCATGAGACTATTATTGACGATCTTTTCGAATACTTTTGAGAGGGAATTTAGCAACGTAATAGGACGATAATTACTAATATCAAGTTTGGAGCCAGTTTTAAAAATAGGGATAATGAGACCTTGTTTTAGAATGGTGGGAAATACCCCTTGGCGGATGCTAATATTAAGTAGATGCGTTAATGGTTGAAGTATACCAGGGGCAATTTTTTTAAGAACATTGTTAGATATTTCATCAATGCCGGTTGATGAAGAGTTTTTGAGCGAGTTTATTACTCTAGAAACTTCTTTCTCTGTAATCGTTTTAAGAACAAAGCGGGTTGGGAAATCATCATTGGTCGCGTGGTCATTTGGACCAAGCGTATCGTTATTTATTTGGATTTTTTTTGCTAGTTCCGGACCTATGTTTGTGAAGTACTGGTTTATGTAATTGACAATTGTGTTGGGGTTCGATGTAAAGTCTACAGTGATATCTTTGATATTGAGAGAGTTTAAGGTGTCGGTGGCTTTATTTGAATTGGTAGCTTCCTTGAGGACTTTCCATATTTTTTTAGGGTCATTGTTGCATTCGGAAATTTTTTTGTTGTAATATAGATTTTTGGCTTTCCTAATGACTTGTGTGCAGATATTACGGTATCTTTTGTAGAAATTATGGAGTGTGATATCATATGGGTTTGTGGCACATTTTTTGTGTATGGAATTGCGTTTCCGAATGCAGTTGATTATAGTATGGTTTATCCAAGGTTTGAGAGGTTTGATCGCTTTAGGAATGGTGTTTGTGGTGATTTTGGTGTTTTGGACAAGGATATCTTGTAGGTAGGTAGAGAAGTAGTTCCAGGCCTCCTCTATGTTAGTTTTGTTATAGAGTGTGTCCCACGATTTGGAGTTAATCGTTTTGTTAAGATTGTCATAGTTAATTGTTTTCTTCGTTGTTTTAGTTGGAGGTTTGCTTTGTACGTTGTGTTTGGAACTCATTGTGAAAGAGGTAGCGTAGTGATCTGTGACTGATGACATGTGGATTTCGGAGGTGTATTGGTTGGTTGATTTAACCATAATATGGTCGATGCAGGAGGAGGAGTTTGGCGTACATCGTGTTGCTGAATTTATTGTGCTTTCCATTCCGTGGAACATCAGTGTGTTTAGATAGTCTTGGCATTGGGGATGTTCGTTGTTTTTTAAAATGTTAATGTTAAGATCCCCCATTAGAATTAAGTTGCATTGCAATAGTAAGAATATGTTATTTTCAGATGTTTTTTAATGTTTCATTTGTTTTTTCGCGGCGTCACTTTTTGCCGTTAATTATTTATTTTGGTATTTACTTTAACTTTCAGTCTGCCTTCAAATGAATGGGTGATGTCACCTCCACGTGGTGCACTTCTTCTTCTCGTCTCTTTATTCAGTAAAGCTTTTTAAATCTTTAATTAAACTTATTTCAAATAGTTGTTTTTGCAATCCTTGCTCAAAAATGAATCCATTTAAACTATTCTTGTAACTAAAGATAAATGGTTTTCGGAAGATAGCGATGTTATTATGAACAATATTAAGTATTACCGACTCTTTTAAACATTTCTGAATATCAACACGAACCAGGCGGTAACCGGAGGTCAAGTCTGTTTGTGTTTGAATTTTATACTCAGTTGTTTGATAATGTGCGTCCCTAACACGCGCGTATTATTTAATAACCCTTTGTTTATTAATGTATTTGTGTCAAATGCAATCTTATAAATATTTTTTCTCTGAAACTTCGAAAGAAAAGATAGTGTTTATTCACTTCAAACGTATTTAAAAAATATTATTCAATTCAAAATATTTTTTTCTAGCGACCTTGTTAGTTAAACGTATTTTAAAAATAAAACAATTTGTGTTCATCGCGGAAGTTTTCTAAAACACAAAACAACAGCGCAATAATAAACTAACACCGGATCCTAATCTCAATAATATAAATTATATTTTTCTTCGGTTTGCTCTTCGTTCTAAAGATGAGAGCAAAAATGGATTTTCCTTTTTGAGGTGCTTCAGGAGTCTTTTTTATTTTTTAAATTTCCAATGACCCGTTTCCAAATTTCCGTCTCTACGCGATTTATCAGTGCTATCCTTAATCGTTAATATTTTAATAAAAATAATAAAAAAATTACCTTTCATATAAGAGAGGTAAGACGGTAATGTTGAATGTAAAACGCTGTTAAATTTATGTTTGGTTTTGTTTATTTTTCCAGTTGGTATTATTTTGGGGACTGTTCCCATGAAGGCAGAATCAGGACCCCGAGACAAAGACGGAGGGGAAATTCCTTATGTGGAAATTGACATAGAGCTTCCGGATATTAAAAAGGAATGCTTAGAACACTCTGAAATGATAACGATCACAGGAGGTAAGAACGAATTTAGTTTGGTAAAATGAAATATTATGTGGGGCGTCTGAACTTTTGCGTTTTTTTATTTACTATACTTACACTTTATCTGTTTGGTTTTTCAGACTTATTGATAAACTTGAAGACGCATCCTGGGGAACAACGGTTCTCTTGTCCCCATTGTAACTACTCATGCCTAGGCAAGTCATCGTTAGAACTGCATATGCGCTCACATACTGTAAACAAACATTTTTCATGTTCCGCCTGCAGCTATTCATTTTCACTTAAGAGTAATTTGAAGAGTCACATGCTGACTCACACCGGTGAAAAACCTTTTTCATGTCCCGACTGCAATTATTCTTTTTTCCGAAAGGAAAATTTGAAGATTCACATGATGACTCACAGCGGAAAAAAACCTTTTTTATGTTCCGTCTGCAGCAATTCGTTTTCACAAAATGGTAGTTTGAAGAGACACATGCTGACGCACACTGGAGAAAAACCTTTTTCGTGTACTGCCTGTAGCTATTCATCTTCGTTAAAGGGTAATTTCAAGAGTCACTTACTGACTCACAGCGGGGAAAAACCTTTTTCATGTTCCGCCTGCAGCTATTCATGTTCACATAAGGGAAATTTGACGAAACACGTGCTAACCCACGGTGGAGAAAAACCGTTTTTATGTTCCGCCTGCAGCTATTCATGTTCACGAAAGAGTAGTTTGAAGATTCACTGGCTGACTCACAGCGGCGAAAAATCTTTTTCATGTTCTGCCTGCGGCTCTTCATTTTCTCAAAAGGGAAATTTGAAGAGTCACATGTTGACTCACAGCGGAGAATAGCATTTTTCATGTTCCGCCTGCAGCTATTCATTATAACCCCCCCCAAATATAATCATTATAATATAATTAATAATAAATAATAAATAATTCATTATAATATATAATTAATTCAATAATATATATAATTAATTCAATAATAAATAATTCATTATAATATCCCTAATTCATTATAACCCCCCCCCCCTCCCCCCCCTAGCCCCCCCCCCCCCACGCTACGCCACTGCTGTACGGTAGATCGATTGTTAATGCTATTGGTGCACCGACGTACAAACACTCCCAACACCAAGATTGCTGCAGATGCAAACTGGTAAAACTGAATCATGGATCAATGATTCCACAGATCTGATCAGTAAGCTAAAAAATGTCAAGACTGAGGAAGGCGATATCCTAGTCAGTTTAAATGTGCCTCTAGAAGACTCCATGACAATACTCAGGGAGATCTATGAGGACGACATTTGCAAACTTCTTGAATACTGCCTCAAAACGGGATATTTTGCATTCCAGGGTGAACTTTTTGAGCAAGTGGAAGAAGTTGCGATGGGCAGTCCGTTGTCGCCAGTACTAGCCAACTTTTTTATGGAGAAGTTTGAAGAAGTGACACTCGACACAGTTTCAGCTGTTCCCAAGATATGGAGGTGTTATGTTGACGATGTCTTCGCCATCTGGCCTCATGGAACAGAGAAACTGAATGAATTTCTGGATCATCTTAATTCACTCCACAGTAAAATAAAGTTCACAATGGAAGTGTAAAACGATGCAAAAATCCTGCATTTTTTAGAGATGTGGAGTTGATGCGAAAAGAAGATGGTACTCTAGGACACACTGTATATAGAAAACCAACGCATATAAATCGGTATATACAGGCTGATTCGCATCACCACCCAGCGCAGAAGAGAGGACTTATCCATACGTTGATGACCCGAGCGACCAGAATATGTGAAGAAACAAAATTCGGAGCAGAACTTACAAAACTGACCGATGCACTGGAGCGCAACGGTTACCCGGCAATTCAGACAAGGCAAATTATAAGAGCCAAATCTATACCAAACGAAGACATATCTAAACAAAAGTTAAAAGGCTGCGCTTTCCTGCCTTACTTTCACAATGTGACAGATAGAATTGCCAGGCTGTTGAGAAAAGAAGCATCAAGACTATCTTCGGTGGCACAACTAAAATTCAAGACCTTCTGAGGTCTGCAAAGACTAAGTTTCCTCTGGAAGCAGATGGAGTTTATAAACTCAGCTGTTCCGGATGTGACAAGGTTTATGTAGGCCAGACAGAGCAACACTTTCGTGATTGTAAACTCGGCCACTCTGATAAATCGACAATCGCTGAGTACTTAATCGAAACCGGCCATTACTTTGGGTTTGTTCTTAAGGTCCTGGGAAGACCCAAAACTTATAGAGCACGCCTGATTATGGAGGTAATTCAAATCTACAAAAATTCATGTAATATTAATAGAGACGACGAAGCTAGCTCTATAGCTCTTGGTATCCGGTAATTGACGGCTACACCAAAGCAAAACGCAAAAAACCATGTCTAAGTATACAGTAATGCCAGCTCGTGTTAAACCGTTTTTTTGTTTTGTACTTTTATATTGACTAAATTCGCTTTAACCATTATAATTCTATTTCTAATATTCTTACCATTATGATTTCTAATTTTAGAATTCGTTTAGAGATGGAGCCACTTCCGTCGGCAACTCGCAAACGGACTTGTCCCAGGCTAGCATAAATACCACGATTTAGTGAACTTTCTCTTCCGTTCCGCGGCAATGACGCCGCTGCTTGTCACGGTTATTTTGTACCGGTGAAAGTTAGTAGAGCTGGCGACATGGTATCGCTTCGAAATAAATAAGCACACATTTCACCACTAAAAATTACATATCTACCGGATCTGCCCTGATAATGGACACTGCAACGATGTCCGAAACGTTGGCTAAAGAAGGAGGTAGCGCGACACGGCATAACACCCCAAAAACAAATAACGAAAAAAGTATAAAATATTAATGTAAAAAGGGAATCAAACTAAGAAATGATATTAGTAGGTACCAAAAAAAAATATTATTAAGTATGTCATCGTTCTGATAGAGCTTGCCGCAATTTTATTTAGCACTAAAAGAAACGATTGTATTTTTACTCTGTTAAATGCTTTTGGATGAACAATATTTTCTGTTTTTCTATCTAGTCGGTACAAAAATTTACGTTGCCTGAGCAGGCCACTTAAGCTGTGCGTTAGGGAAGTTGTATTTTCCAAATTTAGCTCCTGCTATCCCTTACTGATACTCTGTGGCATTTGCAATCCCATCCTCTAACCATCTCTCGTCCTCAACTCCTTCCCTGTATGTCCTTTCCCATGCGTCCCCGTTCCCCTCCCGGGTGACAATTCCAACTACTACGCCTTTCCTCTGACTCCCTATTGCGAACCCCAATTTACTTCATTCTCCTCCCCTTCCCATCACACCTTCCTTCCCTGCTTCTAAACTATGTGCATGTATACACACATTTTTAAATAACTCGCAGGCCACTTATTGTTATTTATTTATACAAATTCACAACGCCAGATCTCACCATTATACATAGAAAAATTTGCGGGCTTGCGCAAATCAAACTACTTTAGTTTCATCGCAATTCGATGAATGGCATAGGAACGCATACGGGACAAACAAAGAAACATTTTTTTTACATATAAAAATGAGATAAACTAACATAATAAGAATCTTCTTGTTTTCATTATTGGGGGAAGCAGGTGATGTGTTAACCACTCGAGCGATTGCGAGATTTTTAACTTATTCCTCCGATTGCTCGTGATTTTTTGTGACCATTTTGAATATTTTCCGCCCGTATAAATAAAATCATACCTCCGAAGTTTAATATTTAGAAAAACCAACTGTGGGATTAAAATTTACTGCCCATTTTGTTTAAACTCTAACTTGACCTTGTTGGTGATTATTTATGGTAACCATGGTGATAATATTCTTCTCTCTGTTACAATGCAAAGCATGTAAACCTCTTATCAATTAAAACCAATTATGTAAAATAAGAGTTTATTTTTGTTTAAAACCATTACAAACTGATTATCGTTCTGCAATAAATTTAACCATCTTTCTTCGAATATCACATATTTGAAAGATTTATAATTTTTTTTTTTATAAAATCGTAACCTTTAAAACCGCGAGAATCCTGCGTGTTAGTTCCTCTGATAAATTCCTTAACACAATATCAAAATCAGACCGCAGCTTTATAAATATTTGTGACCTAACATTGGATATATATCACCACATTTTTATATAACATAGCAAAATAAGAAACAAGGTTTTTAGTAGGACACATATCACAAATATACACATTAATAACCTTTCAGAAAATAATTTTCTGGTTGCTTAAATTTAAAAATTTCCGTTCTCACAAAACATACAATTTGAAAGCTGGTTGAACTGTAATTTACTGAGTTAAAAGTTTACCCTATATCTTTGCTATGAATAATTCTAATTGAAGAACTATAGTTCAAATGTACACGTCAAGTAATTATTTTCAACTAAATGTAAAAATAAGACAATGGCCACATGAAATTTGAAATTCACATTCAACCCACAAAGAAGTCAGTAATTTAAAATTTAAATATCTTGAAAGAACGTTAGGTAGATGTATAATTGAATTGCGACAACTGTCGTATATAAAGAAGTAATAAAAATCAATTAAAACGAACACTCACGACATTCTAAGCAAACACACGGCTGACAGTTCAATTGATAATTTTTTGTCTAACGACGAGAATAAATATGTTTTATAGAAGCTTCCTGTAAATGACAAAAAGAAAAGAATATAGACATCTATGAACCAGGCAAAATAGGAATTTAGAAGCTGCATCATTATATGAGTCGCAGATCGCGGGAGTATTTGAAAATATTACTTTTTTTTTTTAAATGAATCAAGTGAAAATTTGCCTAAACCTGGCAGCGAAGCAATCCGAGGTATTTAAGTGGTTTCATATTGCGGCTAAAACCTCTCCAGTAGTTAAATATCTCTTTTCAGAAATGTGTTTAGAAGCAAAAGCAAGGTTTTTCCTCACAAACGAAAAGTTGCTTTAGTAAAATTAATAAGGGTTTTCTTTACTAAAGTAAAGCATGCGGCGGTCTAAAGCTCCTATTTTAAAACTCGCATGCTTGCAGTAGACATTTTAGCCAGTATGGGCGAACGTGTGACATTGTAGAGTTCCTTTATGAAAATTCAGATAGTTGCAGTTACACTTAAAGGTTTTTCTCCAATATGGGTAGGCATGAGAGTCTTTAAATGTTTTATTTGTGAACTAGAATAGTTGCAGTCGGAACATAAGTAAAGTTTTCAGCCAGTATGATTAATTAAGGCGGGTCACGATTGTATGGGGAAAAAAAAACTTGTTTTGGTTTTTATGTTAGTGATAAAAGGGTGTTAAATGAAGATGTAAAATCACATTATTTTTTTTATAATATTTGGATATCATCTTCTTCCTCCGGATTGAGTTTGAAATTTCACAAAATAGAGAAAAACCCACCCTTGTTAAATCTCTAAAAAATGTTAGATAAACAATTAAAAATGAACTTTTTTTCAATAAAACACAAATTAGAGAGAATATTCTGACTTATTTATTAAAAAAATATATGATTATAATTAACATTATCTCAAGACAGTGTATTCAAAATCCAGCAAAATCCTTCTTACTCTCAAATTTCGGCATTATTTTGTGAGACTCAATATTTGCCTTAATAAGACCTTCTCTTGCAGACTTCGTACATAAAGTAGTCAAGGCTCCAGTAACAGTCTTTACAGCTCTTTCAACTGCTTGAGTATGACATGGCAGACGCAGAAGAGGCAATTTACCTTCTCCCCCCTGTGCTACAAATAATTGAAGATCTTCATCCGATATATTCTTTAGTATTGGGGGTTCGGTTACATTTTGCTGCCAATTAATAAGGTCGTAGTAATATGATGCATCGAGGTTTATGTTTGGAAGTTGGAACAGCATTGTTTTACTTAGTTTCTTACTGCGTGCTTTTAGAACACGACGCGCAGCTAATTCCCGGATATGCTTGTGACGGTCAGTTAACATTGCAAGTAGTAAATTTTCGGGGTGTGCGAAGTAACTGTTTCTTTCTATTACTGGATCAATTATAGTTTTTAGTTCAGGGGATAAGTATCTAGACGCTGAAATTAGCTGCCATAGGTGACGTGCTCCATCTTTACAGGTGGGATGAGTTTTAATACTGAACCAAGTCGGAGCATAAACTTTAACAACGTACGTTGCTAAAATAATAAGATTCTCTGTAGGAGCTTCCGTTGCAACATAAAGACGAAGAATTCGGTTAGCACGCGTAAGCCATCTGGCATGAGACATTTTTCCAGGAGATTTGTGGCCTAAATCTTCAGGTAATTCCCCCACCGTAACTGCAGATACGATTTTATACAAATATAACTGATCTGTACTTAGGTCTTTAGTTAATAATTCAGGCAACTCTCCGTCAATTTTCTGAAAATGAACAATTGGCTTTTTTTCACAGTTTTCTAAAGCTAGTCCTATTGTCCCTGAATATGTTTGAGGTCCAGATGTCTTACCGTCAAGATGTGTGAACAAATGATGAAATGGTAACTCGTTCATGTGAAGCAAGCAAATTATCCATTGCAATGGTTTATCCAAACGTTTTTCAAGCAAACGTATTATACCTCCATGTTTTCCAACGTTCACGTTCGTTCCGTCACATCCAATAGCCATTAATGGTTCAAATGGTATTTCTTCCTTTAAAAAACAATCGACAATTGTTCTTTCTATAACTTTCGACGTGCCAGAGTTTGGTGCAATATAACCCAAATATATTGAGTCTGGCTCTTTTATCATTGAAATATGCTCTTCAATGATTAGTTCTCTGTAATGCCTCCCCCCTTTTTCCCTGATAATTAATGTTTTATCTTTCCGGCCATCAAAATATAATGCGGGTATTTGTAAAACTATGTGTTGTGCCTTAATATAATCCCTTGTTTTTTTTCGTTCTCTGCGAAGTTTACTTTTGTCAATAACTGGAATATTAGACTTGATGTCATACAGAACTGCTGAGGCAATGGCTGCCGCTGCTCTATCCGAAACTCCATATCTATCACAAGTTTTCGACAGTGTAGAATAATCAATAGTGACCTGCTTCTGAGGCATTTGAGATACAACATTTGGTTTGAAAACATCATTGCAATCGGATTCATTTGATGAAGAAGACGTGGAAATATCGATTAGAGAGGTAGTTGGCTTACCTGTGCTTTCCTTTTTAGACGTACGCAAGGATTTTTGCTTCAGATGTTTTCTTTTCAACGCAGTTTTCATTCGTTTTGTTGTAGCGGTATCCACATTTCCTATTATCATTTTTCGTGTAGTACGTTGGTCACTAATGAAACTCTGTTTAAATACATAAATACATAAACGGCTATCCTGCCTTTTATAAATAAACATATAATAGAGTACAAAAGTAAGAAAAATAATATCATTACATAAAAGTAGTTTTAAACTTTAAAATAACATACAATTATTTTGTGTATCACAACAAAAAATAACAAAAAAGAACAATGAGAAATATCATCATTTCATTTCAATATGTCCATATTGCGTATATAAAGTTACATTATGGAAAAATAATTTTTGAGTGCTATTTTTATTATTTAATTGTATTGTTTTTAAAATACGTTCAACTAAAACGGTAGCCAGAAAAAATTACACAGTATTTTTTTTAAATATCATTGTTCGATGGGAAAAAAGTCGTTGTTGCCCTCGAAGTTTTAGAGAAAAAATATTAATAAGATTGAATTTGACACAAATAAGTTCATGAACAAACACAAACAGATTTCCCTCTCGTTGCCGCCTGCTCCGTGTTGATATTCGGAAATCTTACCCGATAATACTGAATATAGTAACATCGTTACCGTCCGAAAACAATTTATCTTATAAATAGTTAGGATATGAATACATTTTTGAGCAAGGAACAGAATAATGATCCAAGTGAAAAATGTTCAAATAATGATTTAAAAGTTATTATTTGTTGGCGAGATAAGCTTAAAAAGTGCACCGAATGGTGGTGACATGACCCGTACACTTGAAGGCAGACTGAAGGTTAAAGTAAATACCAAAATAACTGATTAACGGTAAGAGGTGAAGCCATGAACAAGCATACTTAACATTCCAAACATCTGACAGCAACATTTAATATTTTCTGACTTTTGCAATGCAACTTACTGTCTGTCGGAGTAGTCTCTGAATACTGCAAGCATTCCTTCTTTACATCCTGGAGGTCGATATCTATATCCGTATATCGCATTTCACCTCCACCCTCTTCCTGGGACCCTGGTTCCACCTTGATGAAAACACTCCCTGGGTCGGGAAGATCCATAACCGTCTGTAATTGTGTTCTGTTGTTTGGTGGAAATTAATTCAATTTCAAAATACAAGACAAGAGAACTGAAACAATTAATAAATTATTCATTTTTGCCAGTGGGTACAAAAGAGCTGTAGTTATAAGGTAAGAGCATCAGTTTTTCTTTTAAATTTTATTGTTATTTACATAAATACATAACAAATATGAACGTTAGGATTTTTTTGATGGATGAAAACAAAATGAAACAAAAATGGCTCGGGCCAAAAAAAAAATATTCAAAAAAATATTTTTTATAGTAATACCTCACAAGGTGTCAGCTGCTCCGGTCTGGAGGCAGTAAAACTATGGCATCCCCAATTGGGGTATGTTGTGTGGCTGAGGGTAGTAGGGAGGGGAAGGAGATGGGAAAGAGGTAGGTGGGGAAGTACCTGGCTATTCAGATCTGGTCACCAAACACGGCAAACGCCATTTCAAGCAAAGTTTTAATTCTGAATGTTAGTCTTACACCAGGGCGATACTGAGAGTATCTTCCACTCTGATAACTGTTTAACTTCATTGATTTGTCATAATTTAAATTTAAAAATTTTGCGAATTTCACATATTTGTCACTACAGTAAGGTAAATAAGGCTGACCTATCAGATTCATGAATCGGACATTGCGTGTCCGTCATTAAATAATAGCGTAACCGGCGCTTTTGTCTTCCGATGAGATGAAGTGGGATTTTCGGGACACGAGAAAATACGTTTTATTGACCACCGCGTTCAGCTCAGTTGAAAAACTTTGGGCATAAAATTGTGATTCAAATTTAGTTATAATTAAGAAAATAATATGATATAAAAGTACCAATAACTTCTAAGTCTAAAAGTTCAATGAATGAAAAATGTGTATTAATAATTAAATAATATAACCTTTGTTGTGTGGGTGCAATGGGCAGAACCAAGTATGAAGTAATACAAAAAAAGAAACTCGTTTGAGAGAAGCTATCTTCAGTAAAATCGTTAAAACATAAAATTTCAAGACTCGATTTTGACATTGCTGAATTACTTTAATACAAATTTCAAAGAGTTGAGCAAACAAAAGTTTGACAAGCTTTGTATTGTAAATAATAAGTCAAGAATTCTGGAGTTCCTTCGATCCCATTCACTCACATTCTCCATTCAATCACTCTCACAATCTTGTTCACAGTACTTAAAATAATGATTATATATTCTATATTACGCAAAACAACAAAAATTGTAAAATAAAATGTATGACGGTCGCCTTCAACAATAAAACGGCAGAAGAGCGACCACTCAGAAGCAACAATGACAATGTTGACTTCAAAAACACTTCAGGGGGAAATTATCATTTAAGGAACACTTTCAATGCGAGTGATTTTCACGAATATAAGAAAAACTAAATGATAAATTCATTACGATTTGTCGTTATGGGGTCCCAAATTTTCTTAAATACAACTAAAAACGTAAAAAATTTTTAGGAAAATAAGTCGAAATTGCATGGATCGGACCAGTGGTAGAAAATTCGACACCTTCATGGAGTCTAATACTGATAGTGGATAGACAAAATATGTTATAATAATGGAATTTACTGAAAAAAAAACGTTGAACAAGGGTGCGTTGTTCAAACCAAAATTAAACTTTTTTGGTATATAATATTGACATTGGGTAAACGCAAGACAAAATATGTAAAAATAATGGAACTAACTAACAGGAATATAATGTAACGTGTTGGGTGACAATTTTAAGATCTTTCTACCTTATATATTTATCCATATATTACATTGCGTATGTTGTACAAGCTGACGGGTTGAAAAGTGTAATGCGACATATTCTGATAATGAACTGGCACCTAAAAGGAGCTCAGGTCTTATTTAGTCAGTTTAACCTACTTACGTAAGACGAAGCGCGGCGAGCAGTTCCAATTTGTTGAAGAAACGTCAGTAGAAACTAGTCGCAACAATGAGATATTGTTTATTGCAATAACATCAAACCATTTAAAAAGAACAACAGACTGATGAAGTTTACCAATATTACTGAGGAAAAGCTGCGGAACGAGTATATCGTAGTACGGAAGCAAGTGCAACGTCAGACTGATATAACCATAGACAATATACGAAACATAAGTTTTTTATTACGGTACCTACCCACAAATGTAATTAACTGACTAACTCACATGCGGTTTCCGAAGGGGTTAGATAAGAAGAAAGACCGTCGAACAAACCGGTCTTGGAACACGCCCTATGCTTCATTCACATTAATTCATCGTCTCATACAAACTGTTCTATTTTTCCGAACGATAATAATAATGTTCAAAAGATAAAATAAAAATAAATAAAAGAAATATAATGCAACTCGAGAAAATTTAAAAAAAATCATTCTATAGATAAATCATTATAAAGTGAATTTATTTATTAACTTCATCAATCTATTTCTTACGTCCACCAACAATTTTTGGTGTTATGAAAATTTCTTATTAATGTCATTATTTCTTATTACGTATTAGGTTGTCTTAAAATAAAATAAGAATGAGTAAATCCATTATTGGATTTATTTTGGCTAAACTTAATACTGAAACTTGAAACTGCACATCCATAGAAGAAATAATCATCGACGCCTGGGGAATTAATTATAGCCGACTGACTACTGTCACCTGACGGTTCGTTTCTGGACTTCAAGCTACCTACATACATCACGAGTTACAAGCTGCGGAATGTGTTTTATAACGAAAAGTGCTTTTGTGAGCAACCTTGCATATTTTAAGGAACTTATTCCTTCATTCAATTTTAAAACATTTTCTTTTAATCCTTTACTGTACAGTTGTAGGTAGGTACCGAAATGGCTGATTTTAAAAACTGTTTCTATGTGTCCATTGTCTATGGATATATCATCTGACGTTTTACCAGTGGTGGTATGTCTAGGGAAATTTCGAACTCTGGCAAAAATTTTATTACATATGACAAAGTTACTGGTATTACATATTTTTTAGGAATTTCCATGAATCTTAAAAATTGTTGATGTACTTTCAAGTAATTTTATCAAGCAATGATATTTTTAACACTTAGGTACCAGGGCGTTTTTCAAAAAAATTGTACATTGGTAAAAGTCAGTATCCGATCACTTTCAGGATCAATAACTTATGTTGTGTCGGTTTTAATGACCACCCATATATTTTTTCCAACATAATAACAAATAAATACCTTTATGGACTAAAAATAATGAATGAATCAATTAAATTCCATATTATTTTTAAATAATTAAGACTACAGGTCACTGTTTTGTTCATTGGTCAGAAGTCCACTGGAGTATGCGTCCCCGGTATGGAATCCTCAATATAAGGTGTACATAGATATAGTAGAAAGTATACAGAATAAATTCTCTAAATATTTATTCAAGAAATACAAATAACATGTTAAGTTTACAAAAAAGACGCACATTATCAGATCTGCTGTTTCTGTATAACCTGCTAAATAATAAAATAGATAGTCCTGAATTGCTATCCACTATTGGTTTAAATGTCCCAATGAGGCGTACGAGGCACACTTCTCTTTTTCATATAGAATCCAATAACACTAATGCAGCGAGTAACTCACCAATTACTCGCGCAATCATAACTTATAACCACTATGAAAAATTACTACACTTAGACATTTTTCATGATTCCTTGCAAACATACAAAACTAATTTATTAAATTTCTTGGCGTGATATAATTGTTTTAAAATTACTTACACTTAACTTTTCATTAAACTTTAATCAGTCAATTACAATTAGTGAGCATATAATTCTTGATTTCGAAATGTCTCCTTATCTCCCCCCCCCCTCTTTTCTTCCTTTTTTATTATTATTACTTCATTCATTCAATAATTAAGTTTTAAGACCGGTTCATATCTCAGGCGTAATTATCAAATGACATTCTATGGACTTACGTAATAGGTACATAACCATGTAATAATTTAATTTAACATACCTTATAACCTGTATTATAATGTACTGTGTATGTCTTGATAAACAAATAAATAAATAAATGTCCTACACCTACCGCTACCAGTTAGAGTTCAAAAATTTTACGTTATTTAATGTTATACTGGTATTTATTTCTAATTATATTAATACGATAATATTGTATTTTCGATTTGAGACATTAATATAGACCAGATTTTAAGTTGTCCTGCGATATTGCGTATGGTGGAATTTCCGCCTACGTGACCGCATTATTGAATTCTTCCAAACCAAATTTTGCCAAATCGATGCATATTTTCGAAAATAGCAACATTATTTAGTGTATGAGGGCGATCATGTTTGATTTTCGACAGCCAGTTTGCCAAGAATTTGCAACAGAAGTGGTCGATCTCAGTTGTGCTAAAAAAATATTCCACCAACGATTCCATATTTCTTCAGGTAAATTAACAACACGCATTAGATCTATTTTTTTATTAAATTTATTCATTTATTGTTTTGCAAAATGATCAGTTAGAATAAACAGAAGTTTCATAATTTATTGATAAACATATTTTGAAAAAATATTGACAAGATTACGTTACTTCTATTACGCTACTGTCTCATGAATGGAACATACAAGTAACGTAATGGAATTCTAAAGGTCGGTTCACCTGATGGCTCTCTACCTGTATTTTAGTCTATTTTTAAGAGCGTTACAATTTTGTAATAATTTTTTTTGTATGTATCTACATAATGTAACGTATTGCCTTTAGGTATGTGGGTTGAGTGATATAGCATTGAACAAAAAAACACAAAAAAATATATAAAGAAAAAAATTCTTCTATGATATATACATATAACAATAAATAAATAAAAATAAAATCCGCTGGTTCATACAACTTTGATCGAGTTAGTATAACATGTAGTATGGAACAGTTGATTTTTGTTCCTGTGTGTTTTAGTTGGTCCTGTAATAAAGTTGTGTATATTAATGAGTACTTTAATACCCTTTTAGCTTAGTGCCCTAATTCAGGCTATGGTATGCACGTGTAGCCCATTTTTACGTATCTAATTATTTAAGCATTTTGAAAATGTATTTTAATTTAAGATTCAAATATGCCGTTGACAGCTGCAGAAAAATCAAAAAAGGTAGAGAGACAAAATTAAAAACTATCCTGAAAAACATGAAACCTTTAAAAAAAGAGTTACAAAGAAAAAAAAACACCAAAAGAAAATCAAAGAGCTAACCGAAGAAGATAAAATAGAAAAAAGAAGACGTTGAAGAGAACAGAAACGAAAACAAAAAGAAAATAAAAAAGAACAAGTGGATTCTCAACCGCGACAATCACCAAATAAAGTATCCGATACTTATCATTCGTTAGAAAACTTTTAACAATTTATAATAAGATTTTAAATACATCTGAACGCTGCCATAGAGTTCCTAAACGTTACCAAGTATTTATTTTTACGCCACTGTCCTGTTATTGCTGTGTTTTATTTGCTAAGATTAATTAATATATCTCAAAGAAATTTGTTCTATTTTTTATAGATATAGTTTACGGTTCATTTTAAATTTGTTATAATTAAACATTCGTAAAACAAAAACCCACATTTGTCTTTCTAGAACGAATAATATATAGTACAATGTACCAAAAAGTAGCGCAAAAGAATGTTTTTATTTAAAAACTTAATATTTAATTCAATGAGCGTAATTATTAATATTTTTTAGAAGACTGGTCGTGTTTTCAATTCGTAAATAAAATTCTTTAATAATGAATTTCTTTTAAATTTCTTTATAAACTTTATATATAAGTGACGTAAAAGAATTTTTTACCAACAGTAAATCGCAATTATTTTAAAAGTTTATTTATTTTTTCTATTTTAAATACTGAATCAGTATTTAAAAAAGAAAAAATAAATAATGTTACGAAGTTCATACTTTCTTTAATAAATTGACGTATATTTTTAATCGAAATGTAGCATCTCACATAAGTGGAATTCCTATTACGTCACCGACATCTTTTTTGGAAAACGCCCACAACTCAAAATGATATTATGTATCTAAAAAGATAAATGGGGACGAAAAAAAAGTTTCAAGTTCCGTTTTTTTGGTGATTGCTGTTGATTTTTATTTGGCAAAAGTGATTTTTATTTGGAATTACGTTTCTAATTCAGTGATAACATACAACGTGTACGCATACTTTGAAATTATTATTTCAACTAGCAAAAAGTGTTTCATTTGGTATTATAAGTACGGTATTATAAGTACATCTACTGAGTTCCGACATCTTTTCAATAATTATTTAACATACAACAGGATTAACATTACACACTCAGGTGATTACGTAAGTACTTAATTTGACTGCTTACAATGTAACATGTACAACAGACGTTTATTAGCGGTCGTCCATTAATCACGTGATGTTTTTTAGCAACTTTTTAACCTCCCCTCCCCCCTGGTGATATGTGGTGAGGTTTTAGACTAACCTCCCCCCAAAAAAAATCACGTTTTTTTTATTACAAAGTGTTTTGAAATTTTCAGAATATTATCTCGAAAAAAAAAATACACGTGTTATCTCATTATACCCCCCCCCCCTCGTGATATTTCGTGATTTTTCCGACTCCCCCCCCCTCCCTTTTGAGCCTCGCGTGATTAATGGACGACCCATTATGTATTTTGTTTGAAAAGTTTTATTTTCTACTAGCTGACTGGGCCACGCGTTGCTGTGGTTAATAAAACACTTTGTAAAATCCAACCTTTGTAACCACACCACCGTCTTTGTGTTTATCGCGAAGAGACAGACAGATGCCGCGGAGCACTTTAATTTATAATACGTAGAGATGGTGTGAAAGATTTTAATAATGTGCATGAAATGCTTGGTGAAACTAACGTATTTAAGTTAAGAAGGATTTACTGTATCCGTCTAAATAACTTTTCAATTACCGCAATGTACGTGACCATTTTTTAGAAGATAGAATGGGTATAGTAAGCTATCCGTAAAAGATAGATATATGCCCTCGCGGACTTTTTTGTAGATCTATAAAAGAGGAATATCCCACCATGAATTGTTTTGTTATATCCCAAAAGGATTAGGCAGCGTTTTTGATGAAAGCAACCAGGCGGCTTGACTTTTTCCGACACTTCTAACAATTATCGTTACGTTTCTACCAGTTTACACAAATCCTTAACAAACTACATACATAAACCTTCCTCACGAAACACAATATCTATTGGTGAAAACCGCATGAAAATCCGTTCAGTAGTTTTCGAGTTTATCGTGAACAGACAGACAGACGTCGCGGGGGACTTTACTTTATAATATGTAGAGATGTAGAGATATACATTTGTTACCTAAATTTATGTATTATGTAAAAAATTTATTTTATTTATTTAAGTAAAAAAACTTTTGAAAACAAAATGTCTAGGAATTCTTATAGTTAATACCCAAGAAATACTAAAAAAAGTTTAATTTTATGTAAATAAAAGGAATACCACTTTCCAAGTCCTTTATTTCAAAGTCCGACCCCCCCCCCCCCTCCCATAGCTTGTGTCTTACGAAACAATGTGATGGTTTGTAGGTAAGTTGTAGGTGGGTACCGTCACAGGCTAACTTATATTTTAAAAAAAACTTATGTGTCGTCCATTATCTATGGTTACATCAGTCTGACCGTCTGACGTTTCACTTGCCTCCGCAACACAATATTTTTGTTCCACATCTTTTTCTGAGTAATGTTGTATAAACAATAACTACACAAGTTTAGTGTTATTTTTAAATAGTTAGATGTTATTGCAATAAACAATATCTCATTGTTGCGACTAGTTTCTACTGACGTTTCTTCAACACTTGGAACTGCTCGCCGCGCTTCGTCTTACGTGAGTAGGTTAAACTGACTAAAAGGGACCTAAGCAAACTTCGACGTTTTTTTTCAATTCATCACTTAGCACCGTTTTTATTTAGATTTAAGAAGATTTGCGAGCTTATAGCGACCTGTCAACAAGTATAATAGTGTTGGTTGCCCTTAGTACAATCCTGACCACTTTAACCTTTAAAATTTCTAATATCCGAGGGAATAACTCGCATTGAAAGTGTTCCGTGTTTATTTTATTATTATTATTATTTATTTGATGCAATATTATTTACATTTTTTACATAATTCAATGATGTTGGCCTCACTGGGTGGTTTACCCGTGCTGAGGCCTCCATTTCATATACAAAATTATACACAATACATCTAAATATATATATACATAATATTGGTGAAAAAAAGTAAATAAAAAAACATACGATTAAGATAAATTAAACTTAAAAATTAGAGATTTAGAATTAACGTAAAATTAAGTATAAACAATATTATATAAGGTTAAAAACGATATTTTTAATACGTGTTGTGTGTTTGTGGGTGATTGTGTTTTATATTGGTTTTGTGTGTTACTTATATGTTTTGTTATTTTATGCTATGATATTTTGGTAGTATTGTCTATTTTGGTCTTTAATCCATTTTGTAATTTTGTGCCGGAATTTATTTTTGTTTTCCTCAATTTTATTTTCAAGTGTTGAATGCTTTTATAGCGTGATAGTGGTAATGTCTTTGTCCAAAGCTTGTATTTACCGTTGGAGTTTTTAAGTTTTCTTTGTATGCTTGTCTAACTGGTCTGTTTGTGATATTTTGTGTTTGTTGTAGGTTGTTTTTTTGGTCAAAAATGTAATTGATTAGCGATTTAACATATAATTGTCGTATGTCTAGTAAGTCACAACGGTTGAATATTTGGTCTGTATCAGTAAGTCTATGTTTTTTTAAGTATTACCTTTAAGATCGTTTTCTGCGCAATTTCCAGATGATCGATAGCTGAGTTTGTTGCTCCTCCCCAAGCAATTATTCCATATTCTATTATAGACTGACATAGAGCAAAATATATTGTTTTCATTTGTTGTATTTTATATATGTTTCTTATGTTTAGGAAAATGTGTATCGTTTTGAGGAGTTTATTTGTGATTTGTTGGATGTGATGTGTCCATATAAGGTTATGGTCAATTATGATTCCTAGATACTTTATTTGTTCTTTTTTTTCTAGAGGAGGGCAAACGCAAATGTTGGTGTTTAAACATTCGTGTATTTTTATGATGTTTGTGTTATTTTTTGCTGTCCCGTGCTATTTACTGTACGTTGTGAATTTTGTTTTCGATATGTTTAGTGTAAGTATGTTTGAGTCTAGCCATGATTTCACTCGCGTGATTCCTAAATTCGCTATGTTGTATGCATTTTTCCAATCCTTCGATTTAAAGAGTAAAACTGTGTCGTCTGCATAACTAACTATTTCGCCGTCTTTTTTCATGCTGCAAAGTTCATTAATGTAAATAGTGAAAAGAACGGGCCCTGGTATGCTTCCTTGTGGAACTCCATATGTAATTGGTAGTGGCTTGCTAATATGGTTGTTAATTTTTACTTGCTGTGTTCTGTTACTCATATAACTTTTTAATAGTTGGAATAGTTGAAATTTTTATATACCAACTGGTACTCGGCATGCGTTGCTATGCCATTTAATAACGAAATTGTTTCCCCCTGCCCGTCCTTTCTCATTCGTCCCGTTCACCTTCCTCCTCCCCTTCCTCTCCCGCGTCCCCTTCCCCTTCTAGCGTTCCCACTCCTCCTCCACCTTCCCTCTCCTCACTCTACTCCCCCCCTTCCCCGTCCCGTGAACCACCCCCCCCCCCCGAGTTCGGCCTTCCTCTCCTCACTCCCCTCGCCCGCTTCCCCTGTCCCCCTCCCGGGTCCCCCTCCCCACCCCTCCCGCGGACCCCCTTTCCTGGGTTCCCCTCCCTTGTTCCCGTCCCCTCCCCTCCCTCATCCTTCACCCCTCTCCCATCCACCACCCCTCCCGTATTCCATACATTCAGTCCCGGTACATTCAGTTTTCAAACAGTTCTCGTGGCATCCATTGCAATTTTTTATACAAATTTCATAATGCCAGAACTCACCAGTATATACAGAAACCTTTGCGGGCGTGCTCACAACAACTCACCAAAGTTTCATCGCAATCGGATGAACGGTTAGCAATTCACAGGAAAGTAGGTACAACAGTTTATATGGGAAAATGAAATTGTGGTTTTTACTATCTTCCTCGCAACTACTATATTTTTTCTCACCATTTAAACCTTCCCTGGATTACGACAAACTTTTCAAGACCAAAATCAGCTAAATCAGCCCAGCCGTTCTCGAGTTTTAGCGAAACAAACAAACCGCAATTAATTTTTATATATACATATAGATTGAATAATTATTTTAAGTTCGTGAACAAGATTGTGAGAGGAATTGAATGGAGAATAGGAGTGAAGGGGATTGAAGGGAATGAAGGGCCGCATTCTTGACTTATTAAGTATATAAAAATACAAAGCTCGGCAAGCTTTTATTTGTTTGCTCAACTCCTTGAAATTTGTATCATAGTACGAGTAATTTAACAAGGTCATAGAACCGTGGAGACTTAACATATTATGTTTCAACTATTTTCCAACCAAAAGCTTCTCTGAAAACGATTTTAATAGCTTTTTCATTTCTGTTAAATAAATATTTATTTTTAAAGAACATTTAAGGTGTCTTAATAATAATACTTTTTCTGAGTTCGCTAACCATATCATTGAAAATAACCAAAGTTTTGAAAAAACTACGGGGATTAATATTCTTCATATTAATCATAAAGGAAAACGCTTAGCTAACTTAGAAGCCTTGGAAATAAAAAAAATCCCTTAAAAATAATGAATCTATTATCAACAAACAAAAAATATTGTCTTACTGCCCAGTTATGGATATGTTCCCCTACCCACCCACTCTTCATTAATACTAAACAACGGCTCCACCCCCACCACAATCCTTAGTAATAATACATTGTTCACATCCACTATTGTGTAACTGTAAAATCAGTATACGTTTGCCCTGAAGAAGGAACAGTCGTTCCGAAACCGGTCGGCTTCACTCAAATATACAAGTGATTCAAACAAAGTAACATTGTTTCATTTATCTATAATGGATAACCACAAAGTTATAGCTACATTCAAAATTATATTTATTTTTTCTTTTTAATATTTTTTAAAGCTTATCTCGTACTACAGTTTTGGCATTTGCAACCAACGAAAGTGGTTACATTTTATTAGAAATCCTAATTTTAAATTCATAATTTTATGCTTACAAATATTGTAACTTTTATATCATTTTATTTTCTTAATTATACCACAAAAATAAATTATGATACCACTAAATTTTGAGTCACAATTGTATGCCTAAAAAACGTTCAAATCAACTCAACGCGTTAGTCAATAAAATGCCTTCTTCCGTGTACCAAAAATTACGCGTCATTTCATCGGAAATCAAAATAGCCCAAGCGCCAGTCCCCTATGAAATGACGTGCACGTTATGTGAGATTCATGAATCTAGAAGGCATACTAATTGGGATCCACGCTTATATCTACCTACTGCAGTATGAATTGTAGGAAAACATGTGTCAAATTCATTGATATATTTGAATTACGACAAATCGCTGAAATTACAGTGTAATGAAATGAAGAGAAATTCTTTTGGCTTATACATAAAAACAAATTATTTACACATGTTTTAACATCCATCGATAAACCTAATGTTTTAATATTTCATTCATATTTATATTTCTAACAAACAAAAAACCAAATTCTCTCTGTACAATTAAAGCTATTTTAAAGCTACTGGCAAAATTTTTATTTGTTGCAGTTTTCATTTGAAATTGGACGTATTCCCACCATATAACAGAACGCTATTACATAAGGTCATGGATCTTCCCAACCTAGAGAGTGCTTCCATCAAGTTGGAACCAGGCTCCCAGGAAGAGGGTAGAGAAGAAATGCGGTATACGTATATAGATTTCGACCTCCAGGATGTAAAAAAAGAATACTTGCAGAATTCAGAGACTACTCCGACAGACAGTAAGTTGCATTGCAAAAGTAACAAAACGTTGAATGTTGATTTCAGATTGTAACCTCTTGCGTACGTGATATGATAAGAGAAGAATCTACCTACAACACACACTGGCATGAAGGTACCAATTCGACATTAATCCAATAAATAATAAGTCTGCTGTTGAACGAATGACATTTATTGATAAGCAAGAAACAGGTAGAGCAAGAACCATAAATCTCAGAGCGTGTCAGGTAGGATCCTGATAGAGGTTAAACATTTAAATAGCAAACTGTGGGTAATCTATGCCATCAAAGCTATGGAGAATTTAATCAATAGGGCGCCAGCCAGGGAAAACATCCTGACATATTTTTAAAACCAGTGACCATAATCTAAACTATAATTATATTCATTTGTCTCACGCGTAATCGAAGTTTCCAGAAACCACCCAGCTGCGTGCGTCGGCACGACCCACCTCACAACACCGGCTCTCCACGCCAACTGACGGTTGCGGAAATCCCTCAAACTATCGAACCCCGAAACTCAGGCGTACCACCGTCGGGAAACATGCGTAGTTACCACAATGCGGAACCATTCAGTAGCTACCTGCTACAATATCCCCCCACGAATCCGAAATTTTCCCAGGGAAAATTTCCTAAAGCCTCCTGGCGCTCGGGGAAGAAAAAACGTACTCGCAGACCAAGTGATGAACTGGTTCAATTGACTGCAGGCGGCAAGGAAGAAGACCAGGCCCCGGATGTTTACTGGAAATGCTGTTCCTCCAAGGTGACGATGCTGGAGAACAGATTCAGGAAAGACTTCAGCGAACGGCCTCACAATTTGACTTCTGCACACTTCGATGCACATAATTGTGGATTATAGCCCGAAAGCGTTGTAAAGAACGGAAGTGTAGAAAATCCTAGAAGCATCTTCAGGAACCAGAGTGTTAATGCGCCTCATCAGCAATCTTGTAAGGATGATGAAGTGTCCAGTGGGGAAAAGACCGAGGTCCATGAGGAGAACTTGAGATGTTCCTCCCACCAAGTAATGTTATAGAACAGCATCCGCATAGGTAGCAATGATGTCCAAGGTCCATGTGGAAACTTAAGATGTTTCTCCCGCCAAGTAATGTTTCGTTACAGTAACCACGTAGTGGAGAAGATTGTTGATCGTAGAGTAGAAGAATCTTGATTGAAGAACGTAGAGGAATATACGTGTGAGACACTAACAGCTAAACTACAACTTACATAGTGGGTCACTGAGATACTGAATGTTACTTAATGTAGATCTGAACTTAAAAGTTTACTTAAAATAGAAATAAAATCCAAAGCTAAACCCGAATAAACATCTGTTATCCAATGATAATTAAAAGCCTAGACGCCCCAAAACAATTATATAATACCTAACAGGCAATATATGAAAGCTACATAATATAGATAAGAAAAAAAAAAAAAAAATTCAATATTAAAAGGTAAACCAGAAAGACATCATGAATATCATTATGATTGTCAAAGTTTGTTGACTAAGGCACTGCCATCTATTGACCCAGAAATGGGTAACCCGAGATCCAAACCATTGAGAAAATTAAATAAATAAAAGTTGCTACCAAAAATTAAACAAAATGTCCAAAGTAACCAGTAATTTTAATATTGCATCAAGAGGTCTGGAGACGTGCCTTGAGCTCAGAGGCAGGTCCCGAAAGCTCAAAATGGAACATTAAAACTGATTGTAACATTAAAACCAAGGCTTATCGCCAATCACATTCAAAATTAATTATGTACGAATGGAAACATTTAATTCATGTAGGAAAAATTCCAAATGCTTATATAGAAAAATCACAGTCTCCAACTAGTGGGAAAATCATTATAAATAACAACAAAAAAATTGATGTATTGAATATACTTAAAACACATGCAAAATTATATGGTAATATAAGACAAAGTAGTATCAATTATTATTTATCACATATAAAATGATCACTTGTGAAAAAAACACGTATATATAAAATGACATGTAAAATCACGCTACCGGAAAACTGACATAGCCTGTGGATTTCCTAAAATCCAAAATAGATAAATATTAGTTTCTGAAACTCTCGCCTGTGTAAACCGCACAGCCAATTTTCCGAAAGGGTGAAGTTGTTAAATAGCAAATACCAATATTAATAATTTAGAGTGTCTACGCACTACATTTTTAGTTTTTAAACAAGTGTGAGTGTAAAATGTTTTAATAAAAGGCAAGCTACAATAAATACAACAGAACAATCCTTAGTACGCACCAGATACATAATTGAAAACATGGTTTATGACCAGGGAGTTGAGATAAACCATCTTCCTAAACCAGGAAGTGAATATATATCCGTTACGTACTACATTCTTAATATAAATAAACAAGATCCACAATTCAATGCCCGAAGATAAGAAAAAGTCATCTTCGCGCGTTAAATTTTTCATAAACAAAACCCAACAAAGGGACACACAGACAAACACAACCCCAACAAATAACAAAACCAATCAATGTGAAGACACAAGTGTTATGTCGTGTCATCACAAAGAAGGAACAATAAAATTTGCATGGCAACGGTGGCAGAAGCATGCAAAAAAACTAATATTATTGTAAACAGCAGAAAGCAAACTCTTTTGTAGATTCGCCTTCACATTTTAAAAGAAAAATTATCCCGTAGATCAACCGGAGTGTTCAGACTTGAGAATATCCTTCACATGGAAAACTCCCAGCTTTTTCCCATTCATGTCTGCCAATTCATAGGCAACAGGGGAAATCTTCTTAATCACCTTACTCCTAATGAATTTAGGGGCCAATTTTGCAGAGAAATGTTTACTAGCATCAGACAGGACAAACGACCGCCTCCAGACTATGTCCCCGAGGTTGTATTGAACATCCCTGCGACGCAGGTCATATTGACGTTTGTTGCGTTCGTAGGACTGTCTCAGGGACGTGCGTACCTGCGAAAAAATGTCGTTCAATTCCTGTAAATCATGAGCCCAAGAGTCACGTTCTGAAAATTTAATTTCATCTTCATTGAAATCCACCCCCAAATAGTCCTTCCCTGAAATAATTATTTCCCTACCAAAGTTGAGGAAAAACGGAGTATACCCTGTGACCTCATGAACCGCAGTGTTGATAGCTAATTCAATTTCAGGAATAAAGTTCGCCCAAGTTCGGTGATCAGAGCCAACGTATGAAGCAAGAGCAGAAACTAAAACCTTATTTACTCGTTCAACAGGATTATTTTGCGGGTGATATCTACAGTTGTAGAACAGGTGACGAATGTGAAATTTGCTGGCCAACGCCTTTATGTCACGAGAAATGTACTGAGGTCCATTGTCCAAAACTATAGTATCCGGAACACCAAATTTGTAGAAGATGTCATTCTCCAGAATCGAAGCAATATTACTACCCGTAGCTTTCCTGAGTGGGAAAAGTCTTGTAAATTTCGAAAAGAAATCTGACACTACCAACAAATAAGTATATCCTTTCTTGTAGGAACTAGGATATGGGCCAAGTAAATCTGTCGCTATCATCTGCCAAGGACGCTGAACCAATTTGGGATCTCCCATAAGACCTGGAGGTAACAAATTCGAGCTTTTGTAACCTAAACAAGTTTGACATTTGGCTATGAACGATTTAACATCAGCCGCCATCTTGGGCCAATAATACTTATGTCTGATCCTGTTTAATGTTTTTAAAATGCCGAAGTGAGCGCAAACCGGCGGAATATGGTGCTCTTTTATGACACTAATTCTGAACTCTTTAGGGAGTACTTCCTTCCAGTCATAAGACCTGTGAAGCGCTTCCATACTTTGAATGTGTTTAAATATCTTGCCATTAAAAACCTTCCATACCGGATACTTCTCGGGATGTGTTACGATTTTATCCCTCAATTTGACATACCACTCATCAGAAGTTACAAAGTTCTGATCTAAGGATTCTACAAGTAAGGGGTCACGGGATAAAGCATCAGGAATGACATTGTCTTTGCCATTTCTATGTACAATCTCAAAATTGAACTGTTGCAGTCTGACTGCCCAGCGGGCCAGCCTTCCTGACGGCGACTTTAGTTTCGTAAGCCATTTAAGACTATAGTGATCCGTGATAACTTTTACCGGAATGGGAGAGCCTTCGATATATCCTCTAAACTTTTCTAACGCGAAAATCATGGCATTCAACTCTCTTTCAGTTGTAGAGTGATTTCTCTCCTGAGCTGAAAGCGTTCTTGAAATAAACGAAATAGGATGTTCAATCTGATTATCATCCATCTGCGTTAAAACTGCCCCGAGGCCTATATTCGACGCGTCACAACTAATGGTAAACGGTCTATCAAAGTTCGGACATGCAAGAACTGGCGCGTTCACCAGGATGTTCTTTAATTTAAGAAAAGCAGCCTCGGCCTGCTCATTCCATTTGAACTTTTTCCCCGCGAACTCCTTCTTCGTGAGATTATATAAGGGTGACGCAATTATGGAAAAGTTAAGTATGAACCTTTTATACCAAGAAAGAACACCTATGAATCTGCGCAGACTCTTTTGAGTCGTAGGAGTGGGAAATTCAACTATAGCTTTAACTTTGTCCGGATCTGTACGGAGCCCTTTGCTGTCGATTACATAACCCAAGTATTTCAAGGAATCCCTGCAGAAAACCGATTTTTGAACATTTATGGTAAGACCGGCGGCTTGCAATCTCTGTTTAACCTGTCTTAAAAAATGAATGTGTTCTTCAAAGGAGGAACTGATTACAATAATATCATCTAGGTAACAGAAAACTTTCCCGTCGAATTCCGGCCCTAACACCTTATCCATTAATCTCATCATGCGTGCGCTTGCCCCGTGAAGACCGAATGGCATGGTAACGAAATGAAATAATCCTCGTTTGGGGATTGTAAAAGCCGTTTTTTCTTTAGAACTCTCATCCAATGGAATCTGGAAAAATGCATCATTAAGATCCAAAGTCGTTAAGTAGCGAGCTCCCCCCAAACTGTTAAGAATGTCCGAGATAAACGGCGTCGCGTACGCGTCACGTTTTGAGTTTGCGTTTAAAAGTCTGGAATCCAAACATAGTCTGAAGGAACCATTCTTCTTGGGGACCAGAACAATCGGATTATTCCACGAGCTGTTACTAGGTTCAACCACCCCTAACTCTAACAATCTGTCTAGCTCGTTATGCACTTTAGGAAGTATATGCGGTGAAATCGGATATATCCTTTGCTTAATAGGAGAACAATCACCCGTGTCGATTGTGTGTTTTTCTAACGAGGTTCTACCTAACCGATTGCCCGAATATTCCTTGAATTCATTAATTACCTTATCCAAAACAGAACGTTGAGAAATTGATAGGTTATGAGCATTTTCCAACCCAACAGCATCAGCTATGCGCTGTTTGTTCCCCGTCTCTTTGCAAGACATTAACTTAGAAATCTTTGGACAAATATTAAATATCTTCCAGAAGTCACAGCCTAATATTATATTCGCTTTTATCTGTGGCATGACAACAAAGTTAAAAGCTTTTTCCACCCCATTGACACAAACCGGAAGCGAAATCTTGTACGAACAACATACAGAATGCCCTGTGGCAGATACTAAAGAGAAACTGACATCTAACTTAGACAGTTCAAAACCTGAATCTAAAAATTTTTTGTGAAAGTTATTCCCCAGAATTGAAACATGTGAGCCTGAATCCAACAGACCGGAGCACACAAACTGATTAACTTGAAAAGAGATGTAAGGACGCCCGTCCCTGTCAGGCGCTCGCACCTCCTTCGCAGTACTAAGATTAGCATAAAATTTTCTTACAACCTCGAGCCAGGAAGACCATTCCCCGGAAGCAATCTCGGCAAACGACGGCGTCCCGACGTCCGCTGATAGAATCTCCCGGGAAATCAGTTTTTTTGACTGATCTCGACAGCCGCAAGCTGGAGCCTTCACCCCTGGTCTGCCGCAGCGGAAACATTGCACCTTCCTGGAATGAGACCTTGACGGGCTAAGCTTATCATTGTTACCATAACGATTTGTATTGAAATTGGGATTTACATTTCCAGAATCTCTAAAATTAGCATTGTGAGAATTACGTTGATTCCTCCTGAAATCGGGATTTGCAATCGCAGAATTTAAATTATCATTCCGCCTCACATTGTTATACCTAGAATCTCTAAAATTAGCATTGTTAGAATAACGTTGATTCCTCCTGAAATCGGAATTTGCATTCGCAGAATTTAAATTATCATTCCGCCTCGCAACATTATTATTCCCAGGTTGCGATGTGCACGGAGAATTCCTGTCACCCGAACGGCTATCAGCCAGCTCAATCATCTTCCCAAGCTTCTTGAGCGTAATAATGTCAGGAATTACTGAAAGGGATAATTTTTGTATATACCTAGGTAACATATTGCATTGCATAATTTCAAGTAATTCTACCTCAGATAATTTAGTAGATAGACGGTTATTCAGTACAAGAATGCGAGTTATGAAAGCACTAATATTCTCTTTTTGCAATTGAAGAGTAGATCGAAGTTGAGCCAACAGTCGTCTTTCATGATCGAGAAGCTCATATTCATCCTTTAATGCGACAACAATATCCGCCCAGGACGAGAAAGACGAGCGATTCACTCTAAACCACAAGAGCGCATCACCTGCAAATAACTCCACAGCTGACGAAAAAAGTGAAGAGGTACATACATTCCTTGCTTGAGCAAGTTCCTCGATCCTCTCTATGAAGTCCCTCACACTGGTCGACCCATCATACGTGAGATTCCATTTATATACCGGAACGGATGGTGATGAAGAAGGAAAAGAAACCGGAACGGAAGTAGCCGACGTTTCTCCTTGTTTCGCCATTGTGCACAGTGCTTTGCTTCTTGTTAAAACGCCACAATCCATAACCTAACTTATAGCAAGGTAAGAAAAAAAATTATTAGTCACATGCAACAACCACAATCCACCTAAAATTGCGATACGCCATCCACGTGCAAAACCAAATAAAACTCGGATAAAATTTGAAAAGCGCTTTCACGCTGGTGAGTTGGGGAGATTACAAACTGTGTAAAACTATAATTAACATACCGGTTGAAATGAGGAGATCGCGCCCTCGCCACAACATTCGAGAAACCACTCCCCCGCATGAGACAAATGAAATATATCAAAATTCTAAATGATAAACTCACCATAACCTCAACGGCATAGACCCAGCAAAAATATTTCACCTCTAGATTCCACAAAGCCGTTGGGCCGCCATTTTGTAACCTCTTGCGTACGTGATATGATAAGAGAAGAATCTACCTACAACACACACTGGCATGAAGGTACCAATTCGACATTAATCCAATAAATAATAAGTCTGCTGTTGAACGAATGACATTTATTGATAAGCAAGAAACAGGTAGAGCAAGAACCATAAATCTCAGAGCGTGTCAGGTAGGATCCTGATAGAGGTTAAACATTTAAATAGCAAACTGTGGGTAATCTATGCCATCAAAGCTATGGAGAATTTAATCAATAGGGCGCCAGCCAGGGAAAACATCCTGACATATTTTTAAAACCAGTGACCATAATCTAAACTATAATTATATTCATTTGTCTCACGCGTAATCGAAGTTTCCAGAAACCACCCAGCTGCGTGCGTCGGCACGACCCACCTCACAACACCGGCTCTCCACGCCAACTGACGGTTGCGGAAATCCCTCAAACTATCGAACCCCGAAACTCAGGCGTACCACCGTCGGGAAACATGCGTAGTTACCACAATGCGGAACCATTCAGTAGCTACCTGCTACAAGATGTTTTGGAATGTACATTTTCTTGTTCATGACGTCACCTCTTGCGGGTCATTGATTATTTTGGTATTTACTTTAACTGTCTCAAATGTATGGATGACGTCACATCCACGTGACGCGTTTTTTCGTTTCGTCCCTCCAACCAATAATACCTTTTAAAACTTAAATTGAACAAACTTGCAAAATGAAAATCTGAAAATAGATTTTTTCTGTATCGAGCTCTCCGTCCTAAAGTTGCTCGAGAGAAAATAGATTTTCCTTCTTTAAGCACCGATCCCTGAATCAGATCTAGATTATTTTTATTTATTTTTTAAATTTACCTTGTCACGTTTCTAAATTTCCATCTCCAAGTGGTTTATCAGTGCTATCTTTAATCGTTAATATTAAATTAAATATTTTAATGAAAACAGTTCTCTTTTTGTAGAACTCTTCCGGGAAGCTCGATGGTAATTTTGAATGTAACACGCTGTTTAAAAATTGTATTGTTTATTTTTCTAGGTAGTATTATTGTGGAAATTATTCCCATGAAGACAGAACCAGGACTTCGGGACGAAGATGGAGGAAAAATTCCTAACACGGAAACTGACATAGACTTCCCGGTCGTTAAAAAGGAATGCACAGAGCACTCTGAACGAATTACCCTGGCAGCAGGTAATATCGATTTTAGTTTGGTGAAATTAATTCTTATTTGTGTTGACCGAAATTTTGGCGTTTTGTAATTTACTGTACTTATTCAACTTAAACCGTTATCTTTTCCAGACATATTGAAAAGCCCGAAGACGCATCCTGTTGAAAAACGATACTCTTGTTCCCATTGTAACTACTCTTGCCCAGGCAAGTTATCGTTTAAACTGCACAAGCGCTCCCATACTGTAGCAAAACCTTTTTCATGTTCCGACTGCGACTATGCAAGTTCAAAAAGGAGCAATTTGAGGAGACACATGCTGACTCACAGTAGAGAAAAACCTTTTTCATGTTTCGTCTGTGGATTTTTATGTTCTGTAAAGATAAATTTGACGAGACACATGCAGACTCACGGTGGAGAAAAATCTTTCTCGTGTTCCGACTGCAACTATTCGTGTCTTCAAAAGTCTGCTTTGAAGAGTCACATGTTGAGGCACAGTGCCAAAAAACCCTTTTCTTGCTCTTTGTGTACCTATTCAGCTTCTCGAAAGTGCTCCTTAAATAATCACATTAATCGGACTCATTTACAGAATAGGCTCGCTTCAAACAAGCCATTATGAATCTTAGATCTGATTAATACCAGGGAGTCTCCAGAACCTAAATAAATATCATTCATAAGTGGTTAGAATGGCAGAGGCCTTACTTTCTCTAGAAATTATCTTGAATCACAATGTAATTGATTTATTTCTTTTGAAACTTAAGAAATGATTTTTTCAATGCTTGTAAAACAAAGTAACAATTTTCAATTTGTTAGGCGGGTATGGGTACAGTCGCCCGGGTACCATTTGTCGGATTATCAAGACTTATGCTACAGGACACCCCTAGTGGTTGTCTACTTATGCTACAGGACACCCCTAGTGGTTGTCTACTTATGCTACAGGACACCCCTAGTGGTTGTCTACTTATGCTACAGGACACCCCTAGTGGTTGTCTACTTATGCTACAGGACACCCCTAGTGGTTGTCTACTTATGCTACAGGACACCCCTAGTGGTTGTCTACTTATGCTACAGGACACCCCTAGTGGTTGTCTACTTATGCTACAGGACACCCCTAGTGGTTGTCTACTTATGCTACAGGACACCCCTAGTGGTTGTGTACTTATGCTACAGGACACCCCTAGTGGTTGTCTACTTATGCTACAGGACACCCCTAGTGGTTGTCTACTTATGCTACAGGACACCCCTAGTGGTTGTCTACTTATGCTACAGGACACCCCTAGTGGTTGTCTACTTATGCTACAGGACACCCCTAGTGGTTGTCTACTTATGCTACAGGACACCCCTAGTGGTTGTCTACTTATGCTACAGGACACCCCTAGTGGTTGTCTACTTATGCTACAGGACACCCCTAGTGGTTGTCTACTTATGCTACAGGACACCCCTAGTGGTTGTCTACTTATGCTACAGGACACCCCTAGTGGTTGTCTACTTATGCTACAGGACACCCCTAGTGGTTGTCTACTTATGCTACAGGACACCCCTAGTGGTTGTCTACTTATGCTACAGGACACCCCTAGTGGTTGTCTACTTATGCTACAGGACACCCCTAATGGTTGTCTACTTTAGAAGGATGTCCTGGGGTGATTGGAGTGAGGTTTGCAGGTCTCGGTGGCGAATACTTTTTTTGCGTAACATTTGCATTACACTCCGAATCGGGAGGGACTGGTTTAGGGATATCTTTTGATCTCTCCAGCCGGACTCTCTCGACCCATCGCCTTGCACCGCAGTGGGAGGGTTGGTATCATTCTTCCGTTACACTGAATACACTGAACCTCAGATTCCTATCTACCCCTGATATCTGTTTCCTTCCCAGAACCTTCTCTTCTTCCTTTTCTAAAAAGACCACCTACCTTGCATCTTCAATGATGATACAGGTCATGAGGGGAATATGTTCCTCAGGGCCTTCTGTTTGGAGCTAATGTAAAAAAGAAAAAACCTGAATATAAAATGTATTGTTAAGATTTGGTAGGATCCTTTCGTCAATAATAAACACTGCATGAGATTTGAACTAAGTTATTATTTACACATTTAGGTTAAACGTGGCAGATGCTTCAAAAATGCTCCGAATTACAAAAATGGCCGGTTTCCCGTTCAAGTGAAAGAAAGGCAGAATAAGTCCTGTTTGTAACGATCTTGATACTGTAACGCCGTCCGAAACTTTGGCGTAAGAAGGAGGTAGCGCAACACGGCATAATACCCCAAAAACAAATACTTATCAAGTGTTATTTGTTCATGGGATAAGACCTTGTAAGATCATGATGATTAATGAATTTAGTTTTAGTACAGAGGAAAAGAGTAGCAGTTGTAAGTGTAAAACATATAACCACCATATATAGTCCACTAGTGAACTGAATTGAAAAAAGAAAGATAAGCAACGTGTACTACAGTACTAGGATGTAATAAGTATTTATAGACATATTGAATTAAGAAAATGAATTTTCTTAAGGTTATTACAGATGAAAAAAGGTGGTTCACCGTTGTAAGTTTTTGACAGTTATTTGTTATTAAAACAACTCCTTAAATATGCGTGTTTGCCTAAAAGTGAAAACTTGTATTAATTATAAATAAAATAAGCTCTCTTGGATTATACGAGACGTTTGTCTTATAAAAGCAATGAATGGGGAGTTTATAAAAAAAGTAGATGTCCAATTTATTTTAGAAAATCATTTTAAATCATCACCCTATTTGTCTATAATGTTTGTCTTATAAAAGCAGTGAATAGGGAGTTTATAAAAAAAGTAGATGTCCAATTTATTTTAGAAAATCATTTTCAATCATCACCCTATATAACCTTTGTCTTATAAAAGCAATGAATGGGGAGTTTATAAAAAAAGAAGATGTCCAATTTATTTTAGAAAATCATTTTCAATCATCACCTTACTACCTAATACCGTAAACTACCATAATACCTCACTTAATTTTTAATCACTTGTTATTAACGGGAAAAATATCTAAGTCCACGAACAGCCAAAAACTTTAGTCGATCACGTTAACCATTATTTCAGTCACATCGGCAAGAACTAAGCCAACAAAATTCTTAAAGCCACAAATAAAATCCAAAATCTTCTAACTTCACGAGTAAGACAAAAGAGCTCTCTTCATTCCTCACTTATGCTAGCCCCCTCATCCACTAAATATTTTTTTATGCAATACTCTCCATTAAAACAAATAGTGCTGCAGGCATTAACAAAATTTCACCTAACATACTAAAACACATGGCTCACTTTATTACCACACCGTTGAAACATATTGTAAATCTAAGTTTCAAAAGCGGCTCTTTCCCTAACCGACTAAAAGATGCAACGGTTATCCAAATCTATAAGAGTGGCGACAAAACAAATATCGGAAACTGCAGACCCATTTCTTTGCTAAGTGTCTTATCAAAAATCATTGAAAAAATTGTTAAAAGTGAACTTGTCTCCAATTTGGAAACCCAGAAGATTCTCTCGCCCAATCAGTTTGGCTTCCAAAAAAAATACTACAGAATCTGCAATCTTAGATTTGACTGAAAACATCACAAACAGCCTGAACGAAGGCGATTCCTGCCTAGCCATATTCTTAGCCCAAAAAAACGATAATACGTACTATCAATAAGCGACCGACAAAATACTCCTCCACTCTCACTCTTCATTGAATATAATGTCTTAAACATATGGCAACTTCATCTAAAATTTACTTTAACGCATTTTGTGTTCAAATATAAGAAAAAAAACCCTCTTACACCATAATTACACCACCAGAACAACCAACCCACACCACCTTCCACATCATGACCAACCCAAATGGCCAAAATACCTACACTACATACCGCGTCAGCTCGAAGACATTTCATGTACCTAGCTCCTAAAATATTCAACCTTCTCCATGAGAACTTAAAAACCAAAACCCAACCCTACACATTTAAAAAAAACAATTATCACTAATGGATCCTAACATTGAAAAACTATGATATTTAAAACTTGTTACTTGAATTGTAAAATTTAAATACTATTATTATCAAATTGAATTGTATAATTTAATAACTCTTTCTTAAGTTAACGAATAATTTAGTAACTATTACTTCGCCGATTTGTATAATTTTATTAACTTTCATTATTATAGAATTTAATTATTCATACTTTTAGAAACCACGAAATAAAATATTTGCAATTTTATTTCATTTGAATAACTTATAATTTAATTTATCAACCATAATATGTATGATTCCAACCTGTAAACTTCACTCGCCATAACAAAGGGACATCCCTAGCATGGCGGATGAAATAACACAAAAATACAATGTACAAAATCCTTATAATAATAAATAAATAATTCACACCAGAATAGGCAAATGTACACGCGGTGCAGGTAGCGAGTACAACAATAATACACAGGCGGCAAAGCAGAGCCAACGAAACTGTTTGGTTTGTTTTGGCGTGGAATGAATAAAAGGTAGGAAGTGGGCAAATTCGGCTACTTTTCAATAGACACTCGTTAAAAGAACAGGTGAATATACACGCGGTGCGGGTAACGAGTACAACAATAATAAACAGGCGGCAAAGCAAACTGTTTTGTTTGTTTTGGCGTGGAATGAAAAAAAGGTAGGAAGTGGGCAAATTCAGTTACTTTTCAATAAAAAATCGTAAGGCATCGATTCGCACAAACATTCTTTAAAAAAATATATTTTCTCACCTATTATATTTCTCCATTGTGAGTCAGCATGTGTAACATAGAATAATCCTTTGGAAAACATACATAGTTGCAGTTGGAACATGAAAAAGGTTTTTCTCCGCTATGAGTCAGCATGGTGTCTCGGCAATTGTTCACTAGCCGCCATACTGACTGCAATATACTCTGCCTCGATTGATGATAAGCTTACAGAACACTGTTTCTTAGAACACCACGAGATAAGACAGTTGGAGAACTTGAAGCAGTTGCCAGTGGTAGAATTTCTATCTCGTGTGTCACCGCCCCAATCTGCATCACAATGCCCAACAAGCCCATCATCATTACATTTTAAAATCAGCTTGTAATCTAGAGTATATTTTACATTGGTAAATTGGAACACATATACAAATGAAATCCAACAGCGTTATGAAACAACCCACTTGTTACTAAAATTGTTTGAGCCTTAGCATACTGTGTCTCCCATGCTTTCCATCCCTCGGAGCATGGTCCTTTTACATCTTTGCCTTCAACGACATTAATCAGAATTTAACCCCGTAGTAAACACCATAGTTAGAATTTTCCTAACATTCCAGTTTTTTTATTCCTTCCAGTTTGATAAGTGTATTATTTCCATCTATCGTGTCTTTTAACTCCTTTCTTACTAGTTTTCCTTCCTTGAAGCTGAATGTAACAAATATTATTCTCCTTCCCGGCAACTTAACCTCCAACGCCAACACGTGTGTGGTGTGAGGTTTTTTTTTTATTTTCTCCGGTATTTTTTTTCAACAAGAAACTTCACTGTACTTTTATTTTTGATAGGTATATGGCCTGGGCCCATAACCTGGTGTATTCTTCTGAATAACTAATCTTTATAATAAAAATGAATCGCCGAAATGTATGTACGCGCATAACTTCCGAACGACTGCACCAAATTGGATAATTCTTTCTTTGTTTTGTTTGTTATGGTCAGGACAAGGTTCGTATAAAACTACTGGTGAGCTCTGGCGTTACGAAATTTGTATAAATAATTGCAATAATTAGGTGGCACGCGAGCTGTTTGAAAACCCAATGAACCGGGACTGAATGAATGGAATGCGGGAGGGTGGAACTCGGGAGAAGGGTTCGCTGGACGGGGGAAACGGGCGAGGGGAGTGGGGAGAGGGATGGCGGTGTGGGAACGCGTGAGGGGGAAGGGGACGCGGGAGAGGAAGGGGAGGCGGAAGGGGAACGGGACGAGTGAGAAAGGACACGCAGGGAGAAACAATTTCTATTTAAATGGCATAGCAACGCATGCCGGGAACCAGCTAGTAATAAATAAAATACACTTTTTAATAATTTGTTTAATTGACGATTTACATTTTACAAGCAGTGACGCAGTGGGTGAGAGAGAAAAGAACCGAAGAAATGTAAATGGGTTGCCACAACAAAATGTAGCCAGCTTTTAAACTTATATTATTTTTATAAGAAATGATGTTTACATTGTATGTTTTAACAATTTTTATATAATCAGAATATGACAAATGTTTATCTCCACCGTCAAATCTCCCTTTCTAGAACATGATGAATCAATTGCAGTAGGAAAAAAAAAGGGTTTTTCTGCACTTTAGGTCAGCAATGATCCACTTTGAGAACACGAGTAATTTCAGTCGGAACATGAAAAAGGTTTTTCTCTGCCGTGAGCCAGCATGTGCCCCATTAAATTTTCCTTTTGAAAACATGAATAATTACAGTCAGAACACGAAAAAAGTTTTTCTCCACCGTGTGACAGCATGTGTCTCATTAAATTTGCCTTTCGAGAAAATGATTTATTACAGTCGGAACATGAAAAAGGTTTTTCTCCACTGTGAGTCAGCATGTGTCTCATTAAATGTGCATTTCGAGAAAATGATTTATTACAGTCGGAACATGAAAAAGGTTTTTCTCTGCCGTGAGCCAGCATGTGCCCCATTAAATTTTCCTTTTGAAAACATGAATAATTACAGTCAGAACACGAAAAAAGTTTTTCTCCACCGTGTGACAGCATGTGTCTCATTAAATTTGCCTTTCGAGAAAATGATTTATTACAGTCGGTACATGAAAAAGGTTTTTCTCCACTGTGAGTCAGCATGTGTCTCATCAAATTTTCCCTTCGAGAACATGAATAGTTGCAGATGGAACACGAAAAAGGTTTTTCTTTACCATGAGTCAAAACGTGTTTTTTTAAATAACTCTTTTGAGAACATGAATATTTACAGTCGGAACATGCAAAGGGTTTTTCTCCGCTGTGAGTTAGGATGTGCCTCGTCAAATTTCCCTTTCGAAAACATGAATAATTGCAGTCGGAACATGAATATGGATTTTCTCCACTGTGAATCAGCATGTGACTCTTCAAAGCACCCTTTCGAGAATATGCGTAGCTGCAGTCGGAACATGAAAAAGGTTTTTCACCACTATGAGTGAAATTGTGACTCATCAAATGTTCCCTTCGAGAACATGAGTAGTTGCAGACGGAACAAGAAAAAGGTTTTTCTCCGCTGTGAGTCCGGAGGTGACTCGCCAAATTACTTTTTCGAGAACATGAATAATTGCAGTTGGAACATGAAAAAGGTCTTTCACCGCTATGAGTCAGCAAGTGGCTCGTCAATTGTTCCCTTCGTGAGCATGAGTAGTTGCAGACGGAACATGAAAAAGGTTTTTCTCCTATGTGGGTGCGCAAGTGACGTTTTAACGTCGACTTTTGAGAGGAAGAAAAGTTCCAATTGGAACAAGAAAGTCTTTGTTCCACGGGATGCGTCTTCAGATCTGTCAATGGGTCTAAATAAAAAAAGAATAAAAGTTAATAATTTAAACATACTTAATTCTAGTTCGTTCAAAGAAGATGTCATAAATTCCTAATTCTAATATACAAAATCGGTTTTACTTGTTGTCTGGATAATTCTATCACAGCTTTCTAAGCATTCTTTTTTAACATCCAGCATGTCTATGTCAATTTCCATGTAAGAGGTTCCCCTTCCTTCTTCTTCTCGTGGTCCTAGTGACGTGTGTACGATATTAATGCTGCCTGGAAAAATAAAACAAAAACATGTACATAGGATATAAGTTGATATGCCTAGACGCCTTAGGGCAGAGGTGCTCAAACTTAATTTACTGGTGATCTCCTCAATATTATTAGACAAATTTTTAAATGCGATCTTATTTTATGCCGATTTTATATTTTTATATAACATGTGACAAGTATTCTTGCAATAAAAATCATATTTATAAATTCTACTACAAACGAATAACTGCTCTTGGAAATCGAGAATGGTATCCATGTAATAGGATTTCTCGACTTCATAACACAAGACTGGTTTTAACTTAAGATTGCTTCTGCATAAGCCCTTAGAAGGCCGCCGAAAAATATTTTTGGGGAAACATTTTTTTAAGCTGATCTCCGGTACTGTACTGAATCCACCTATGTTGAAGGCGATTAACCTATATGTCCCTAACGCGTATACTCGTGGGAGATCCCACACACTTTTTATGCTCCGAAAGCGAGAACTTCTTCCTTTCAGAATGCCCCATTAAATAGAGCAATTCAACTGCTTAACGATTCTGCATTGAGAATTGACATCTTCAATGTTACCTATAGAGTGTTCAGTAACTATATTTTGACATACGTCTCAACATAGTGAAACTGCCCCCTTGGCCTTTTTCCTCTTATATTTTGTAATCTTCTCCGTAATAATTTGGTGTATAACTGTTTTATGGAGAACCTGAAAATATAAATAAATAAGAGCCCCGAAATAATACTTTCACACGGGTCAGTCAATTTCTCAGAACTCATGGAACTCAAATGCAAAGCTTCACTCGGTAGACGAAGAATCGGCAACTTGTTATTTAATGAATGGGTGAATCTCTTCACCGCACTCATTTTGTATTATTTATTAATAAACTTCGTAACACCGTCAAGTAAAACTCGGACTGACTGACTCATATAAAAACCAAACCACACACTAGAAACTACTTCGATAACTTTGGGCTTTTGAAGGGGGCAATTTTCGACAATATTTCACCTTGAATATGCAAAAATTAGACGATTTTTTTCTATGTAGACTTGTGATGTCGTATAGCATAGATGAGGATAGAGTAAACGAACAATAAAAATGCTAAACCATTGACAATATAAGCTACAAATAAATAATAAACAAAAAGGCATAAACATCGACGGTCTTACTGAGGCCAAATTGAGGAGCACATAAAACAAAAACTGTGAATAGATCTATTTATATCGGCAATTTTTTCTTTAGATCGACTCAAAAAGCACTTACGATCGACCGGTCGGAACTCGATCGACCGTTTGAGCACCACTGCCCTAGGGCCTAGACGAGTGTGATGTTAGAGCTTCTGAATACTTGCAGGAATATTTAACAAAGCAGCGTACGGACAAATAGCTCATGCCAAGCAAATTTGATAAAGTGATAAAAAGCAAAGATTAAAAAAACACCAGGCGGGGATCTAAGTCACGGGTATGATTTAAAAAAAATACGTCAAATTATTTTAGCCGTGTAATTGCTCATTTAAATAACATACAATGAATTTTACGAGCCACTTGACTGAAGAACTAAAGTGTTTCATAGCATGAAATATTTTTTTACTCCAAGAAAAATAAGGCTTGGTTTCGAACTTCGAGAGCCGTTTTCACCGGTTCCTTGTAGCCCAACAGACTGAAACTTAGGATACTGCTATTGTTCTCTTTTTTTAAGTTCGTAGATTCATTTTATCATACTTGTATTATTCAAAGAAACCCCTTTAATAGCTTCTTAAATTTTTTAAAATCATTAATATTATAATTGAATTTATAAAAAATAGCATAACTATCAACAATTTCCACGATGAAATTATTATTACGCATGATAGCTGTTTCGCCATCTGATATCATCGTCAAACCTGATAAGAAAGAAGAAATTTAAACAAAAATTAAATCATAATTTCAGTTTTGCTTCTATTCTTATACGAGTGTAATTAAGTTTAATGTATCAGCCCTTGTAATTATTAAAACACTTTATGATGGCAGAAATATAAATTTACCTGTCATTTAACATTAAAATAAAATATTTGGTTGAAACTGCTGACAAGCTGTCAGGTGAAAGCTTTAAAGGACTACCTATTTTAAAATCAATAGGAGTGACGGACGTATGAATCTATCCCTTCAACTGCGAGTCAAGGCGATGGGTAAAGAGAATCTGCCTGGAGAGGTCAAAAGACCTCCTCAACCAGTATCTCTCGATCCGGACCGCCACCTGTGGCAGAGGTGTTGGTTATCCAATAAATGGTTCCTTAGACGGCGGTACCCATACCCGCCGGACAAAATGTCAAAACTAGATAAAACCAATTGTTTTAACAATTCTTTTGCTCTAAACATAACATACCATTAATATGTCCTGTCTGCGCAATATTTCAAAACGGACATGGATTCCGAAAATTTTAAGTTAACATTCTAGATGTTTTACATATGCAATGCAACTTACTGTCTGTCCGAGTACTATCCGCATACTGCAAACATTCCTTCTTTATATCTGGGAGGTCAAACTCTACATCCTCGTATGGCATTTCACCTATGTCTTTTTCCTGGGGCCCTGGCTCCGCCCTGATGGAAACACTCTCTGGATTTATTAGATCCATGGTAAGACTGTGATAGGGTCATAGAATTGGTTTAAGCCCAAAGTATTTACCTGAAACTTCCTGAAACAGAACGTTGTCTAAACGGAACTTAATTCATAAGAGCATTTTATATTTTGATAAGGTTGGAATATTCTGTCAAACAATGAAGACGTAAGTACAACAAACATTTATAAATGTACTAGTGACCTTGAAGATAAGACAATTGAATGCGGCAGAGAGAATCATCTTGGAATGCCGGACTCGACGCAGTCTTCCACAATATCTCTACATAAAACAGAATGAATGTATTTTTGTTATTTATTTTTGGGGTGTTATACCGTGTTGCGCTACCTCCTCCTTTAGCCAACGTTTCGGACAGCGTTACAGTGTCCATCACCAGGGCAGATGTGCACATCACATCTGCCTTGATCTTGGACACTGTAACGCTGTCCGAAACGTTGGCTAAAGGTAAAGTACATATATATATATATATATATATACTTTTATCCGTGAAAATCTAAAATCATTTCGTTATGAACGTATGTTGGAACCTACATACCGCTTTTAACAAAATATCGGTATATCGTTTTTTTTATTATTATTTTAAGTGATTATTTTAATAAATTCCTTCGAAAAACAATTCTAAAATTCAAAGATGTCAAATCAACTGTTCCATAAACAAAACTTCAAATGGATTCTTTAACTAAGGTGTAATTTAAGCTAGGTCGATTCGATGCGACATGTAGGGCCTAATAGTGCGCCTGTACAGTTGCGAGCCGAACCTGTAAACCTGTGTTCCTGTGGAAAAGAAACTAGCCAACCGCATACGATGGTTTGCATGATCACACAGGTTCAGGTTCAAGTTTATGCGACATTATAAGTAACGCAGATGTACATTTGAGCTTGCCTTGAGTAGAAAATACTTGGGTAGAAAATATCGGCTAAGAACTTACCAATAACTATCGCAAGCATGGGATGATACGTTTTCGTGTGAGTTAAACAGTGTAAGGGATAATACGTAGATTTAGATATTAAAAACAGGATGAAACGACTGGCTGTGACATAAGCACGCGTAAGGAATAAATTTAAGGTTAAACTGGTTATTCATAGACAATATTGAAATCATAGAGTATAAGCGTCTTATTATTATTTAATTCGAGTAGGTACTGAACACAAAGTGCCGCACACAAATGTACAGGTTTTATTTCATTTTGTACCGCAAAAATTACAACGGGCTTAGATTTGGTAAGACGGGATGATTTAGTCGCCGATTCTACTTGCCTGTGCGGGTCAGTGCAGCTCCCAACAAACCAACTATTTCTTCACTAGTCCAAATGAAATCGTAACGACCATGGATATTATAAGAGTTGATAAGTTTATTAGCATTGAACTTTGATTGTGACCTTCATAACATTGGGGGCTTTGTGCTATTGTTCATCTATTGCTTGGTACTTGCTCCCACCCAGTCAAGAGCTAATGGCACAACATTTTATGAAGGTGAAGAGGGATCTTTTGCTTGACTGAAATATTTGAAAAAATTAAATAACTTTCTTGTGCATTTGAGTATGGCCGTGGCCCGAAATATTTCGGTAGGAAATATCAGCATTAGAACTTACCAATATCTATCTCAAGTATGGGATGATACACTTAACAGCGTGAGTTAAACAGTTTTGGGAGTAATAGATAGAAATTGTGTTTAGAAACAGATGTAACGTTTGGAAGATGACGCAGGCGGCAGATTTGTCTACAGTTGTTAGGTTACGAAAAGAACATATATAATAATTAGTGTTATAGACCGTGTAGTTCATTTTTATTATTTAATTTCAGTAGGTACTAATAACAAAGACCAAGAAATGTTGCTTCACTTTATAGCGCAAATGAACAGATTATTAATTTAACAATAATATTTATTTTAGATTAAAATATTTCCCTGATTATTTCTAAATTCATCATCATCATCACTCTTGACTCTAAAAACCTTGGTGGCTCTTGGCCTCCTCAAGATTCTTCCTTCACTCATCTCGGTTTTGTGCCAGCTCTTTCCATTTTAGAAGCTCCAAGGTATATACGTATATCTTTGAGGACACACGATTCTACATCACTGTGCACAAAAAATAACATTACATGTAGTAATTTTGGCGTAATGTTAAATGTGGGGCGGAAAAAAGATATCTGGAATACCAACCGTACACAACAACAAAAATCATGAAACGATCTATGAAACACCACACTAGCCAATATTGGTTAGTTCTGTAGACCACTTTTAACGGAAAGCCGTTTTCAGATAAAACTCATGTTACGTATTTAGATTTTCACGGCCAAAAGTATTTTCGTTATTTGTTTTGGGATGTTATTTCGTGTAGTGCTACCTCCTTCTTTAACCAACGCTGTTTAACCTTCGGCATGCCAACATGAAAAACAAAACGTTGGGTACCATGAGGGGTAACGCTACAACCCCAGGGATTTTATCATTTCAATGCCTTTTTTCCCAGTTATTCATGAGTTTGATGAAAAATTACTCTTATGGCCTACATGTTTAATGTATTTCCGTTAAAAAAATATCATTATAGAGTTAATTTCATAATATAAAACCTATTCAGTAAATTTTATATAAAATCATTCATCAACAAACGCTCCGGCCATGACGGCTTTGACTAGCTTCCTAGTCGGTACTTTGGTACCTGCCGGCAGGCCAGTGCGACCGGCGGCCGACGCGGCGGAGCGAATTGTAACAGGGTGGTTCCAAAATTACAAAAATAAAATTAAAAACTAAACATCGATTTTTTTTTTAAATTTTATTTGGGGTATGATAATTGATTTACATATATAAGAAAAAAAAACAGATTTCAAAAATTATAAAACATTAAACTACGCAAGATATACATACAAATTTGTCGGTATCACAACAATTACAACTATATCATAATAGTATCATAAAACATAACAATATAATCATTTATTTAAATTCAGCATACAATAATAAAATATTATATTTATTATTTATTTGAATCATCTTCTAAAACAGATATTTAGCAAGGTCCAAGAAGGGCAAAGTAACACATAAAAGAAATGCAAAGAATCAAATACTGTTAATTACAATAACTATAAAGTGGTTTAAAAGAAAGACGTAGAACACGTTAAATGCAAAATCATTTATTATAAGTGAACATACGCTATATAAAATTACCTACACTAGAAACTAGTTGAAGAACGGTTTTAAACTGTTTTATAAATCGAACAATTGAGCCTGTAAAAATCTAAAAATAATTATTATGAACCCCATTTTGAGATCAAACAATTTAAATAACCCCCAAAGTGCCGCTTACATGAAACGGAAAAAATGTTAGTTCCATGTTACGCAATAATCATTATAAATTTCTGAGAAGGCAGTACCAGAGCAATGATATGCAGATAATGCAGATAATGCTCCCAAGAATCCATGAATATCTAGAAAATAATATCACTTACTTGTTATAGGTACAAGAGAATAAACTATTAATGGGTTATTTCCCAAATGTCATTATAATTATGTTATTTGCTTAGCCATTGTTATTGTTAACGGTTCATTTTAAAAATACCCTTCTACCACTAATTATTATCAATTACTCGGAATACCCTTCCAACTATGGTGGGAAATTCTAATAATAAACATAATAATTGCCTGTCGCTAACCTCTCGCATTTTATTGATAAATTATATCTTATAAAATTCAAACAAAGTAACCCAACTTTTATTGATTTTTTAAACTGTGAAGGTTAATACATAGATTGTTATATTTTAAATTATTTTTAGTATTAAATTATTTGAGAGAAATGGATGAAAAAGTGCATAGGTAGTAATAAAAAAGGGAAGAACTGTCAACAATATTTGGATTCACGAAAAAATTACATTATTGTCGTAGATGACACAATTATTTTCTGGAGATACCCGATATTATCTTACATTACAACAAAACAAAGGGAGGAATTGTCACCTCCCGATAGTTGACACCACCGGTGATATAAGGGAAGTAATAATGTGTAAGGGCAAACGGGAGATGGCTATTTCGAAAATATATGGAGTTAGTTGATATTTCTGTCTTGAATGCCTACATTTTGTGGGTCGAACGTTATCCCAGTGGAGATCTAACGAAGTGATAGAAGCTAAGCACTGAGTTGGCATAGCTCAACGTCGATTTGAGGACAAATAACCCAAAACATCACAAGAATTTACAAAATAAAAAAACGGCATCAAAAGAAAATTCATAAAATTGGTTCATCATGTTGGCATTCAGGACATTGCCAAGAAATATTTTGCATTCTATGTAATGGGCATACGGGTTTGTTACACTGACTACATGATATTTTTGTTTTTCTATCTTTTGTACGGATGCAAAAAAGGCATCTTTTGGCTTTTGCAGAAGATCCGCTGGCGTTAGACAGATTTGGTCCTGGATTGTCGCTAAAAACTGATGAAGTTGGTGTACTTTCTTCAGTATAGAAAGTCTTTTAAAATATTTATGGAGTTCTGTAAATTCTTGTGATGTTTTGGGTTATTTGACCTCAAATCGACATTGGGCTTTGCCAACTCAATGCTTAGTTGGCGAATAAATTCTTTTCGACGGCTTCGATCGTTAGATCTCCACTCGGGATATCTTTCGACCCACAAAATGTAGGCATTCAAGGCAGCAATATCGACTAACTCCATAAATATTTGAAATGGCCATCGCCTGGTTGCCCTTACACACGAATATTCTTGAGTCATTTTATCACCGGTGTCAACTCCTCCCTTTGTTTTGTTGTAATGTAAGATAACATGGGGCCTTTTTTGACGCCACTCTCTATACCTCCATAATTAAATTGTGTCGTTAGGAGCGTTACGGCATTATTTTTTTTTGGAACATACGACAATAATGTCATTTTGTCCGTGAAACCAAATATTGTTGACAATTCTTCCCTATTTTTATTAGCTGCCATTTCTGTTTTATTTTTTCTAATTGTTCCTGTTAGCGTTAATTGATTCTCAAACAAATGATTCGCCAATGGTATTGAAGTAAAGATATTATCAGTAGTAATTCCTCTCCAGGATCCAAACCAAGGACTTACCATATCGGTAACAACTCGGAATCCCTGGTTGACTTCTCTTTTGTTGTTTATCATGCCCGTATAAATTTGCAAATTTAAAATATAAGCATTTTTGGTATCAGAAGCTACCCAAATTTTCATTCCGTAACGTCCAGGCTTACTCTTCATGTAAACCCGGAAAGGACAACGTCCGCGAAATGTGGCTAATCGCTCATCAACAGTTATGTTGCAACTAGGTGAATAATTATCTCTGCAGGCTGGTACGAAGAGTTCAACCACCTCCTTTATAGCTTCCAATTTATTTTTGGATACTTCCATTCTGCAGATCCGTGTCTCCTTGTCGTCAAACCGTATGCTGCTATATATAAAATGAAATTTGCACCTTGCCATTGTCGCGGAGAAAAAATGCTGCCGAAAAAGCTCATTCGTCGTCCACAATTCTTGTAAATGTTGTTTTCGTCCCCGATTTCTGCCGGCCACTAGAAGAATTCCTATGAAAGCGTAGATTTCCTCGTTTTTAACCAATTGTTCTTCACTGTTTGTCATTTTTTTACGTATAAATCGATTAGTTTCCTCACACACTTTTTGTATAATATTGTCGTTCATAAACAAACAAAAAGCCTCTCGGATGGTAGTTATATTTTTACCCTCATTTTGAACGCCAGGATTCGCATTTACAATATTGTGCGCTCTATTTCTTGCAAGTGGCGATGGCACTGAACTCCACTTCATGCCCGATTTCGAGGTCATGAAAACTTCACTAGCCGCAAATGTTGTTGTGTTTTCGTCTTCTACGATGTCTTCATCAGATTCTGACTCCTCCTGGACCTCAACGTGGTCCTCCACGTCAGAAAGATCCTCTTGATTTATTGCTTCAAAATCCATATCACTATCATTATCGTTTTCACTAATGTCACTGTCATTTTCGAGAAATTTCAATAATTCTTCATCAGTTAGACCCCTTCTTGTCATTATGAACACAGTTATTGAAAGGCAATATCACAGGAATGGAACGATATATCACAAAAACCGCACTTCAAACTTTTCAATATTCAAATTATTTTTTTACCGTCCGCTGTAGTGTTTCGACACGCACTGTAGCTAAACCCCAATAAAAACAGATGGTTGGGTCAGCCAGACTGGCGACGGTTTAGGTAAAGGACACTATGTCTTTACACCCTTATGCAGCTTTCGATGTAGTGCGTGGGAACGAGATGCCGTAAATTGGCGAGGTGCGAGAAGAACAGGGAACCATATCCATAAGCGAACTAATGCGGGAGAGAGATGGAGCATTTCTCATAATTTATTTTGTCGTAGATGAGGTTCCAGCGAGCAAGAAATATCATACGAGGCAAGGAATGATACCTACACAGTAACAAAATATTTTTTTACGCTTTAATGTAGTACAATTTTATATTTTTTTTAATGGCCGAATATGTGTTTATCGGTTTTGCAGGAATACAAAAAATATCGAAATCGTAAAGTCTCTATTAAAAATTCTACATGGAGAATAGTAAATTTATAAATTATGGGAACCCCTTTCAGCAACGGGAGGGTTAAAACGTTGGCTAAAGAAGGAGGAGAAACTAAAGAAGGGGGTAGCGCAACACGGCGTTACACCCCAAAAACAATTATCTAAAAACCGATCTTTATTATTGCTTTGTTATAAAAATAAAATACTGAAGCTATAAGATCATAATTTTATTGTTAAAATAAGAAAAATTGTGTTGATTTATTCATATGAGGACATAGAAAGGATAGAACAGACTTGTAGGTAAGTAATACAAAAGATATTTAAATTCAAGCTTTAATGTCCATAGGCTAAACAGGTCTGAAGCATTCATATTTGCACATTCACATAAATAACACATTACTTAATATAAAATTCGATAGTTCTGTAACGGCGAACCAATACACCTACACACATGCACCGAGTAAAATTATTTCTTAAAATCGAAATCGCACTGTGTTGGACATCCGCCGCCGCAATACTGTTTACTTAAAATATGTTAGTAGGAAATTTATGAAAGTAAAAACAACTACACTGGAGAAAACAAATATTTACAAAATTTGGAAACACATTCATTAATCAGATAATAAAATTATTTATTTGAACCAAAATTTTTACTGCTTGTTCAGGTACAAATATCATTGTGGTTGTGAAAGTACGTTGCGTTGGTTCGTTCCATATCCGGTTCCGTATAAACAAATCTGACAATACGCCTACAATTCACAAATATCAGTTTTATTCCATATTATTTTTGATCCATCGGGTGATATTGAAACGTTTGCCTGATGGCAAAGCCATCTCAATGACTCTTTTTAAACTCCAGAGGACGTGTGGCGTCACATCTATAATATAAAAATGAATCGGTCAATGTGTTGCTAAGCGTATAACTTTCGAACGACTGCACCAAATTGGATAATTTTTTTTTTGTGTGGTCATTATTGTCAGGACAAGGTTTTTATTTAACTTCAGGTGAGCTCTGGCATTATGAAATTTGAATAAAAAATTGCTATTGGTGGCACGCGAGGAAGCGGCTATTGCTTTGGAAAGCGGGAGGGAGAGTTGGGATAGGGGAACCAGGGAGGGGAAGGGGATCCTGGAAGGGGAAAGGGGAACCTGGGAGGGGGGAGGGGAACTCGGGAGGGGGGGTTCGCGGTACGGGGAAGGGGGGAGTGGAGTGGAGAGATGGAAGGTAGAGGTGACCGAGTGGGAACGCGAGAGGAGAAGAGGACTCAGGAGAAGAAGGGGAGGTGGAAGGGGAACGGGATGAATGGGAAAGGACAATCAGGGAGAAACAATTTCTTTATTAAATGGCATAGCAACACATGCTGGGGACCAGCTAGTCATATTATAATGCCGCAGCGAATATTGTCCTGTTTTGCTGTAGGTGGTGTTGATGGATTTCACGGTCAGGGAGATTGTATTGTTTTCTTTCAAATGAAGAATTTTGATCTGATTCTACATGCATTGCACAACATATTTATATCAGGTTGTCCCACGACCGTATTTTTCGGTCGCGTTTATTTTATGTTCTAATATTATTGAACTACAAGTAAATTTTGTTATGGAGGAATTAATCATAACGCCTGGAGAAATATAGCTGACTCTCATGTGACGGTTCATTTCAGGACTTGAAGCTACCTTTCTCACGAGTTACGAACTGCCAAATGCATTTTATTCCAAACTAGCTGACCCGACGAATTCGTACCGCCTCAGAATCAATATTTACTATTGAAATAAATTAAGTTTTTTTATTAAATTAAAAATTACACAATGAAGCAACTATCTGTGCCCAACTGTCCGTGTTTTGTTTTTGTCAGTATCAGAGATGGCGTTGTGTTTGGATTTATATTTTTTGTGATTTTTCCGACCAATGGGTCGAAAGAGTCCGACTGGAAAGATCAAGGTAAAAGGTCAATTCCGGTCAAGGCAATTGCCTTGCACCGCAATTGGAAGGATGGGTTCACTCCCGGATACACTAACCTCCAGATTCCTTCCCCCCTCATGTCTTTTTCCTTCCCAGAACTTCCTATCCTACCCTTCCTTAAAAAGACCCTCCACACAGCATCCCCTAAGATTCATAGGTCCTGAGTGGAACTTACGTAAAAAAAATGGGTTTCATTTCAGAGGTTTATTATTATTGTATTTTTCCTTTGGAGGGGTGCAGAGACATACTACGTCCACCGTTTGTCTCATTTTCGACTACTGACATTTAGTGTGTAAGAAAGAGGGGCAGCATTATAAGTGTGAAGAGACGTCACAAGACAAAACCGCGCGAAGAAGGCGTTTTAGCCCGAATTTGAAATGTGAATATTCAAAACGTTGTTGAAGGACTATTCCCATCGTAAAAAAAATATTTTTTGTATATTCGACTTTGTAATTTTTTTCTCTAATTTTTGGTAAAAAAACCAAAAAAAAGTGATTGTACCCTATTGTGTGGTGGAAGCCAGTGAAACGTCAGATTAACAATACTATAGACGGCATAGACAATAGACAAACAGAAACTTTTTTTAAATCAACCATTTCGGTTCCTACTTACAACCGTATAGTAAAAGATAAAAGGTACTCTTTAGATATTTTAAGGAAGGAATAGAAAGGATTCTAAAATACCGAAGGTTGCTCGTAAAGGCAATATCTTTTAATATATAAAACAAAGTCGGGTTAGTTACACTCTTTATAACTCGAGATCGGCTTGACCGATTTTGATGATCTTCGATTTGTTGGATTTGTCTCCGCCCCGGATAACAGAATAACTATTAAAACATCGCAAAAATTCACCCTTTGTTATCATTCTTTCACTCTTACTTGACAGATAGAAAACAAAGGGTTAAAATAAATAACTTTGAATCCTTTAACATTGATGTAACTTCCGGCGTTCCCCAAGGAGCCCATTTGGCCCCGCTTCTTTTTAACCTTTTTAATTATGATATCACAAAAGTTTTTTCTCACACACGTTTCTGGCTATTTGCTGATGATAATAAGATTCTTAAGATTATTAAATCCCACCTTGACTGTTTACTATTTTAACTTGATATTGATTCATTTAACGATTGGTGCAAAATTAACTGCATGGAACTTAATGTTGATAAATGCAAAATGTTGTCCTTTTATAGAACCAAAAAACCTATTCAGTTTGATTATAAACTAAATAGTGTTTGTCTATCTACTGTCACATCTATCAAGGACCTTGGGGTCACTCTAGACTGCAAACTTTCTTTCCGTGATCACATAAATAATATCGTAAATAAATCACTTAAACTACTCGGCTTCATTCATAGAATTACCTCTGACTTCAAACATATAAGTACACTTAAAACTCTTTACTGTTCGCTGGTTCGCCCTCACCTTGAATATGCTAGTGTCATTTGGTCTCCTTTCTACGCTGTCCACATTTGTCACATCGAATCCGTACAACATCGTTTCCAAGAGAAATTGCTTGGAGGTTGGGTCTTGAAAGAGGCAAGTACTCATATGATGAAATTGAACACATTTTAAACATGCCTTCTTTAGAAAAACGTAGAAAGGACTCTGATCTAATTTGCATATTTAAAATTATCAACAGTATTACAGATACACCTGCATTGTTACAACTCATCCAGTTTAACATCCCTTCCCGTAGGCTTCGAAATAATGAATTGCTGTTCCTCAATCAACATTCTACTAATTACGGATACCATTCTCCCTTATCCAGAATGTCGAGACTTGTCAACGCAAGTCAAAGCATTGATTTTTTGGTGTAAAACTAAATGACTTTCGGCAGTCGTTACGCAATATTTAAATGCTTCTTCATGCTTTGACTTGTAGTGTCTCTATATGTACTTTTTATATTTTATATTGTCATTGCTATTAATTTTTATGTGCTCTCCCTTCACTGTCATCTCTGTTTTTTTTATTTTTTATTCGTGTTATTATTATGTTTTTAATGGACTGTTGTCCGTAAATTAATAAATAAATAAATAAAAAGAAAGTTATGAAGAAAATTAAATTTTTCGTACATTTTGTATGGAACGAATTCTCATGTATTATTTTGAAAGAACTGCAGAAATATTGTGATAGGCATAATATTTAACTGTGCGCGAATTCCAAAAATTCAAAAACGTCAAATGTCAATGCGCTGTTTGTTTAGCTTTTTTTTATCCAACCGGTTCCGGTTCTACCTGAATCTTCATCAGGGGAGAATAAAAATATATTGAATATAATACAGATATATGTACCTATATGGTGTTTAAAAGAAAATTAGAAGAGAGAGAAAACATCAACTTAGGTGGGGGTGAGGGGGGAGTGCCTCAGATGGAGAGGTGAAAGTGGGCGGGTGTTAATGGAAATATTTAAAAAATGAGGCTGTAACAGACGTATCAGCGTCTTTACAAGAACTGTAAAAAAGGGACCGGTCTCGTGCACGCCTTCCAGAGGTATAAGCTGATGACGATGGTTAGAGCTGGCTGGCCTCCCTACATCCAGTGGTAATGGTCCTGGATGCGCCTAGTTTCTGCCTGAGCGGTGCCTTGGCAGTGCCCAGAGTTAGGGCCGATTGCAGCGGTAGGCACCAGGTACTCGTTCAGGCAGAACTTTAGCAGGAGGCAGCAGGCAGACTTCCAGAGGTAGGCGTTCGTAGGAAAACTTCCGAAGAATAAAGACAAGTTTGTTGAGTAGAGATGAACATGATTTATTGATTTTTTTGATGCTACGGATTCTTTCGTAATCCTCTAACTAGCTAGGGCTGTCCTAACTGACTAGTTTTACGGCTCATTCGGCCTTATAACTATTACCTTCTGAAGGTGATTATTTACTTGATTGAATTTACTTTACATTAGTGTTATCGAGAGGAAAAAAGTCTTTACTGGATAAAAACCTCACATAAATTTTCAAAGAAAATGGGGCAACATAAGTTCTGAACTTTTTCTGGAATTTTACATTTAACTTTACTGAATGTAAATATTTTGTTTTGTGGCACCCCTGAAAATTCTGCAAGATGGAATGCAAGGAATTTTAGCGCCAGGTGAATTACCGTGTCCAGTGTAGGGATTGGGGTAGGTCCGGGATTGCGGAAGGTCCGGGAGGTTGGGATGGAGTTTAGACATCGATGGTGGTTGTCAGGAGCTCCATGAGGATGAGTAGTTTGTCGTCCCTGGACGCGCAGGCTGCCAGCCTTCCACGGACTTTGATGAGGCCGCGTAGAAGAGACATGATTTCCTCGTCCTCAGAGGTGTTGGATTGGGAGTTCTGGGTGTCGGCATCTGGCCCACGACACCCTTCTTGTTGTTGGGAAGTGCTAGGGGTGCCCCCCGCTGCTTCCGAGTAGGTCCTTCGGCCGCCTGTGTTGCCCGATGTTGATGGCTGGCGCGTTTCGGTGTTCTGGCGCGGCCCTGTTTCCCTCTGAGAGGCGTTCTCTTTGGCTCTGAGTTGGAGGGCAGCTACATACTCCATCCTCTTCGAGCATCCGCAGAAATTAGCGGGGTGAGGGCCTCCGCAGTTGCAGCAGGCGGCCGGTAGTTCACGTGTGACCTTCTCACAGTCAGATGTTGCGTGTGATCCCTCGCACTTAACGCAGCGGGCGTGATGGGCGCAGTTTCGGGAGCCGTGGCCGAACTTCTGGCACCTGTGGCACTGCGTGCGTGTTGTAGGTGGTTGCTCCTGTATTTTCTCATTGAGATTCTACAGAAGCAGATGAATCTCACTGTCGCTCTCAGCTGTCCCATGTCGGTCTCGCGGCTGAAGTTGGCCAGATACAGGGGGTATTCAGACCCTGGGGTATTCATCTCGATGATGGCCTTCGGTGGGAAGCCCTGATCCCTCAGGTCATTGCAGATCTCCTCTGCTGTCAGTTTAGGAAGACCTCTGATAACGGTCTTCTTGATTTTGTCGGCCAGGGTGGAAAACGTGTGGAAGGGCTTGGCCTCCCGACGTAGGGCGCTAGTGAGTTTGTTGTGAGCCTCGACAGAGCTTACGTTGACGCTGATGGTGCCTCCTCTGTTGTAGTGGAAATCGAAGGTCGCACTGCCGATGTGCTTCCTGATTTCATTCGTGACATCGCCATGTGTCATGCTCCCTAGAGTCATAATCACCGGTGGCACTCTCGTGCTCTTGCGGCCTGGTCTTGTTGCTGCAGCCCGTTGGTAGGGCTTGTTCTCTGTTTGGCGCTCTGTCGCAGGAGGGCGCTCTGTCGGGCGTCTCTTGTGCGGTGGGACGACGTGTGTGGAGGCGTCGCCGTCTCCAACCTCAGGGAGGGCATCGAACCTGTTCTCTAGAGACAGGCACGAGTTGGACGTGGGTTGGATGGGAGGGGAGTGGCACCACTTGGCAGCAGGCGCTCTCTGCCATTCCGGCTCCATTGGTGTCGAGCTGGGCCCCAGGATGGGGGAGGAATGGATAACTGATGCAGGGCTGGGCCCCGGGATGGGGGATGAGAGGGTATCGGTATGAGGGGCGGGGACTTCGGCGGAGTCTGCGAACTCAAACGCCACTATTCCTGTCCTGGTGTTGACCATGACGGCGATTGTTCCTGGCGGGCAGTCGAAGGCCATGAGCCAGACGGGGTTCCTGCGTGCTTTCGCCTTGTCAGTCATGTCTGAAAAATGTCAAAAGAAAAATTAATTTTGAATGAACACCTAGTTCTTCATGAATATGATCTTTGTCCGCTAGTCGTTTTGACCGGGTAACTAGGGTATTTATAACTGATGACAACTGAGATGGGTTATGATTTGAGTTGGCGTTTAAGTATTTATTTGTATGTGTCGGTTTACGATATACGGTATGGCCAAGGCTGCCGTTCTTTTTCTTTTTAACTAAAATATCGAGAAATGGGAGACAATCATTTTCTTCGATTTCCATGGTAAATTTAATATCTTCATGGATACTATTCAAATGAATAAGAAAGTTATTTAATTCTTCAATTCCGTGTTGCCAAAAATGAAGGTATCATCCACATAGCGACGCCATAGTGAAGGTTTTAGAGGGGCGCTCTCTAATGCATTTATTTCAAAGTACATCATGTAAATATTAGCGATCACCGGGCTGAGGGGTGAGCCCATCGGGGCCCCTTGAATTTGTTTATATATTAGTCCCTCAAATTGAGAATATGTATTTTTAAGGCAATGTTCCGTCAGAGTGATAAAATCAGTCGGAACGTCCAGTTTCGATTTAATTAACTCTAATGCTTCAATTATTGGTATTTTTGTGAACAAGGAGACTACATCGAAGCTCACTAAAATGTCACCCTTGTTTAAAGTTATATTAGAAATTATTGAAATAAAATGCTCAGCATTACGCACGTAAGAATCCGCTTTCTCAACAAAAGGCTGAAAGCGTTGGGCAAGAAATTTTGCTAATATCTGGGTGGGCGAACCACACGAGCTAACAATAGGCCTGAGAGGCGCGTTGGGTTTGTGAATCTTTGGAAGACCATATATTTTTGGATAACGTGATGATTTTTCTCTAGGGATAAGCATCTTCTTGAGATCATCACCGAGTTTAGAGGACATGATTTTACTTTTTGTAGTTTTTTTTCTAGATATGTAGTGGGGTCAACATAAAAATATAAGTGTTATAAAAAATATAAGTGTTATAAACAGGCGCGGCCGGTGCCTCAAATTATAGGTGGTTCACCAAGCCATTCATAAAAAACGAAAGGTTGATAATATATTTTTTTTTTTAAATGTAGACATCATGCATAATTTTACATTATTTGCTAAGTTTCTAAAAATATCATGTAACTGTAATAGTAAAAATATAGTGCGATGTAAAAACATGCTGATGTCTAGAGTTTAATATAGTGAATTGACCTGCCAGGTAAGTAGGTATGTTTTATGTATCTGTAAATTCAAATAATAAAAATACATAAAGCCTGGGAACTCATAATAAATTGTACAACGCAACATAACTAAAACGGCGCTCTAGTAATTATCCAATTATTATAGAATTATTCTGGTATTAATATTTTTAGAAGCATTTTACACTCCATTATTATCATATTACATCTATTAGAAGATTAGTGGAAAGGGTGGGTGTGATATCCATTTAAAAATACTCAACTTTCCAAAGATAATAATAATAACGCAATAATCCAATAATAATAATTAACACACAAGAAACGTTTCACTCTGCGGCGTGGATCGCCAATATCGCCATTTACTGTCGTGACAACTTCGATCAATGGGTGACAAACAAATAATAATGTCAAAAAGGTACATCCCAAGGGCTCGAACAAGATAAGGTCACACGAGACGCATAGCTGACCCTTTGACTAATGGTTACATTTTAGAAGAGAAATATTATTACTTAATATTATCTTGTTCAACCCTTACTACCGCTGGAACCAAAGCTTCGGAATATTTCCGAAGAATGCCGAAGCTCTTCGGGTCGGCCGGCCGATTTTTAGTATGACATGTTTCTGACGTTTTGGGATTTTTTACTACGAGCATCGTTCAAATTACGGGGCGCTTAGCTCTGGCGCGCGGTGTGGCATTGTACCTACCTCGGTTCCTCGCTCCTAGCGGGTAGCCGCCGTAACTGGCGAGTGGGAACAATGCGTTTATTAGGCCGTAATACATTGTTAATTGTTAGATTGATAAATAATTATACTTAATTAAATTTAAAGATTGTGCTCAATTTTATCAATTTAATAAATAAACACATTACGTAGAAATACGATGAGTTGTAAAATGACGTTGAATTTTTTTGGCGGTTCAGCGCCCCATTGCACGTTAGTGCCAGCCGCGCCTGGTTATAAATAATAAGTGTTATAAACATAAATATAATATGAATACTAGAAATGACTCAATCAGAATTCCCAACACCTGGAAAATCTTAATCGATGAAAATCCCCCAAAAACGGCATTTCCAAAATTACCAGTAGTGTCTCCAATTAGCTTAACCGATCAGGTATCTACTGCCAGCCCCGCCCCCCACCCCCTCCAACCATCAATCACCTGCAACCCGGGTACTTCGTTCTAGACATAAGAAGTGACTTGCACTCACTTAAGTTATAGCTTTCGAACCGAACAGACATGCGAAAGCTATCAGTTTGGGACAAAAACTCAAGACATAAGGCCTCTGAAGATGGACAGTGTGATCTGTCCGAAATGTCAGGAGTTAAAAAGTTTTAAAAACCACTTTATAATTCGTTTAAAAAATTAATAAATATATATATATATATATCGTATATATACTCTCCACGCTGAGCAAGGTATTTGAACAGGTGATTCTCAACAGACTTTTACCACACCACGAAGACACTTTGCCAGACGAACAATTCGGATTCAGGAAAAGGCATTCCACCACCCATCAGCTATCCAGAGTAGCGGAATTCATCGCGAGAAGGTTCAACGAAAATCGCTACACCGCCGCTGCATTGCTAGACTTGGAAAAGGCATTTGACACCGTTTAGATAAAAAGGCTTCTGCACAAACTTCACAGACTGAACACGCCCATATACCTAACGAGAGTGATACAAGAATACCTCAAGAACAGATCCTTCCAAGTCTTCATCGGGAACGCGCTGTCGACACTACGTGAGATTCCAAAAGGCGTGCCTCAGGGAAGTCTACTGGGACCTCACCTCTTCAACATCTTCACGCACGACATCCCCCATGACGAGAGATGCAACCTTTCCATCTATGCAGACGACGTCAAACTTTACGTTTCCTCGACGCAAGCAGACATGGCAGCCATATACCTACAGAGGGCGCTCGAGGCACTCGTAGAGTTCTACAAAAAATGGCGACTCAAACTGAACGAGGCGAAGACCGAAGTCATAATGTACTCGAGGAAAAATAAAATAAGAACACCAGACGTCAACATCGAAATGGGAGGACACGTCCTAGAATGGAAAGATGAGGTCGTCTACCTGGGCCTCACAATGGACTCACGTCTCAACTGGAAATCTCACAAAGCCAAGATGCACGTGAAAGCCAGAAAGGCAGTCGGCGCGATGAAGCCAATCTTCAACAGAAGAAGTCCGCTACTTCCCAGAACCAAACTCCTGATCTACTATTCGCTCATTCGACCGGTACTGACTCATGCTATCCCCGTGTGGGGCAGCATCTCCCACTCTGAGCACACAAAACTACAGACTTTACAAAATCTCTGCATTAAAATCACGTACAACACAAGACTCAGAACAAACTTAAAAAAACTACATGCAAGAGAAGAAATACCGACCTTATTTGAGTACACACACGGACTGACCGACCGATTTTACAAGTCACTTCAACATAGTAAAAATAAACTCATCAAAGAAATCGGTCAATACAATGCACCTAGCGATCTCCCTTTCAGGTTCAAACACAGACTACCCAAACATATTCTGATGGACCTTAATCACATTTGGCACAACCCTGAATCAGACGCGGATGACTGAGCGATCGGTAGGTATTCCCAATCACCAGACCCCTCCCCACAACTTATGTCTATATATCTATTTATATATTATATAATAATATTTATTTTATCTATATGTATGTAAGTTTATCCTAAAAATTCCCATAAAGTATATATCACATAAAAACAGACACCCACACCCATCACCACAAAATGCAGGATTTCATATACTGAAATCACTGAAGGCCGCACAGTTTCATGTTGAATGTCGGCCGACTCCTCCCGGATAAGGTTTTTCATGGTTTCCTTATTCCCAAATGCAAATGCGGAGGAGCTCCAAACAAAAGGACATGACCGACTCCTTCCCACTCCCAACATAACACAAACACACACGTATGTATATATTTTTCCACTGGGCCAAATTCAATTGCTTTGTGGAGCTAAGCAAAACATGCAATTTTAGTAGGGTTTTTTACATAACAATTTTTCCCTACCGACAAAACACATGACCTCTAAGTCTATAATAGCCAGGTACTATTTTTAAATACCCACATGAGGTAAAAATTGCAAGGCGCATATGACGCCGTTCTATTTGTGTAAAGAACATTAACTTTAAATTCAGTAAATTTAAATGATTCATCTCCTCAAGATACATAAGAATCTAGAAAATGAAAAAAAAAAAAAGCCCGTTGCGGAGGCAACTAACGGGTTAAAACACTCTGCAATTTGACATGTGAACGTGGATGAAGCGAGGAGGAGTGTGTGTTAAATTAAATATATGAAGAAAAAACGATGTTTGTATCTGGATAAAGGGCGAAATGTGCGCCTACTTCGGTCGCCCGGTTCACGGCATTCAGAACGGGCCTTTTCTCGCGTAATTTCGTGATGCCAGAGCTCATTATTGTATTCAGAAACCATCGCGGGAATGCACACATCAATTTCCCAAAGTTTCATCTCAATCGGATGAACGGTTTAGCAACGCTAGAGCTCACTATTGTTTATATAAACCATCGCGGGCATGCGCACATCAAATCAAATTTATTAATATAAAATAATATGTAGGAGCATATTTGCGGCATGTTCCAGAGTGGAAGGTACTCTCAGTATCGCCCTGGTGTAAGACCACCATTTACAATTGAAACGTTGCGTTTGGTGACCGGATCTGAATAGCCAGGAACTTCCCCACCTTCCTCTTTCCCATCTCCTTCCCCTCCCTACTGTCTTCAGACCCCAACTGGGGATGCCATGGTCTCATTGGCTCCACTAGTTGGGACTTTTGTGCGGTAGGTATTCACTTCAAAATTTAATTAAAAATGTACATCACAATTACAGAACAAATGTAGTTCCAGTGCATTACTCAAGTAGGTATCTACACCATTTGGCAAAAAAATTGTACCATTCTTAGTTATTTTAAATATAATATTATTACCTCAGCAAAATCAAAATCACAGACAAGATAATTATTTTAGGTACCTACGTCTCTTCACAATTTTTTTTTTTTCAAAAAATATTTAATTTAATTCAAATCATTTTGATATTGTAACTACTCATATTTCTGTGTTCCTTGTATAGAGCACTGCGCTCTTGGTGTGATGTTTTGCAGAAATGGCGCAGTAGAAATTAATGTTATGTTGGGAAAAAATAATTTTATTGAGTTTATTTAATTTCTTAACAAATTAGCGCAATAAATAGTACGCAAAAAATGGCAACAATCTTTGTTATTCCTAAGGAAAAAATAATTATATCGAGGTACTATGTTCAAGTAGGCACCTAAATCATTTGGCAAAAGAATGGACCATCTTTAGTTATTTAAATTAACCCATTTTATTATTTTCTCAATATTGGAACGAAAACAAAAGGCTACCGTCTAACTGTGCCAGTGTCATTTCATTCCTCTTTACAAAATTAATCATTTTATATAGATAATAGTTTTGAAATAGTATTGTAAATTAGTGTAATATAGTTTTTACTTGTATATTTGTTTTCACTGTAAGTATTTGTGTTATATAATTGGTTCTTCGGAGCAGTTAAGGTAAGATTTTTTTTTTGATTTGTGTGCTGTAGATTTATTCGAAAATGGATAAAGAAAAACCACCTGATCCCCCAGATGATGGTTTGCTATCTGAATCCTCGGGTGTTACAAAAAAAATAATCGCGGTTAATATTCCGGAGGCTTCGGACTTCGTAACGATTACGTCAAAAAAAAGAAAAATTGCTAAACCAGCAGATAATAGAAATGCAACAGATTTTGAACAAATACATCGAAAAACACCCTCCACGCAAAACGACTCCCTTCCAAATAATTCTATTTTACAGGATGTAATTCCGTCCACTTCTTCCTCGATTTCAAGTCTAAGTCCAGCAAGCCCTTCAATCACACCCGCCCCACTGGTAAACAATACTCCTTCACAAATGTCTCGTCTGTATAATAATCTTGATAGACCACCTTACATTACACACGTGACTAAAATTTCAAAGGATGAAAAACAATCAAATTTATACGATGTGGACTTTGGACATTTTATGTTTAAAAATAAAATCCACCCTGTCTGGAATGGAGTAAAATCGGTTGGGCGTAACCGTCTTTCTGTTGAATTCAAGACAGCGGCTGAGGTCAATAGCTTTGTAAAATCTGATGTTGCCAAAAAAACTCGTACAACGTTTTCATACCTACATATCAGGTTACAAAGTTAGGTGTCACAAAAGGGATCCCACCGCACTGGTCGATAGAGGACATCCTAGAAAACTTTACTGTTCCTCAAGGTTTCGGAAAAGTTTTAAAAGCGCGTCGTCTAAATTACAGGTTTAATACGGGAAACTCTGTAGAATGGAGACCCTCCCAATCCGTTGTCCTAACATTTGACAGCAAAGACCTTCCACAAAATGTTACTATGTTTAACGTCTCTCTACCAGTAGAGCTCTATGTGTTCCCGACTGTGCAATGCTACAAGTGCTGCAGATTTGGACACACGAAGAACCTCTGCAGATCAGAACCCCGTTGCTTCAAGTGCAGTTCGTCCCATAGTGGCGATTCCTGTGATAAAACAGAGAAAAATTATAAATGTTTAAACTGCTCCGGTACCCACATGTCCATCAGCAAAACTTGCCCTGAACTGTCAAGGCAGCGCAATATTAAACACACAATGGCCGAGAAGAGCATCTCTTATGCGGAAGCATCAAGAATGTTTAACAAATCCATTCCATCTTATTCTGAAGTAACTTCCAAAAACTCTAAAAAATCCACCCCTTCTCAACCTTCTTCTTCTTCATTTAGAAAAACTGTTGAAAGGGTCGTGAAACCTAGAGTTCTAACAAAAAAAATAATGCTAATCACGAATCCCTTCTGTGGTTCCCTAATGGACAAATTCCTTCCAGTTCAAATTTCAATTCTTACCTAAAGTCATCTACTAAAGAACAAAATTATAATATAGACCTTAACTCTACACTAATCACCTCATTTTTACATATTTTATAAACTTTAAATAAAAACAACATTCAAATACCGTCCCACGTTGCTAAACAAATTACTAATATTATCAACTCAACTAGAAATGGCTCCTCTGATGATGATTCTTCAGTGGAATTGTCATAGTCTTAGAAATAAGACTGAAGAATTTTTAAACACGTTACACTCAAACTCAATTGCAGTGGCTGCCATCTCGGAGACGTGGCTGGAACCAGATTCTGATTTCAGAGTCAGGGGATACCACTGTCTTCGAGACGACCGTCAAGATGGAAAGGGCGGCTCCGCTCTTTTCATTAAAAAATCATTACCCTTCTCCCCTGTAGATGTAAAACCAATTGGTTGTCCTTTTCAAGTGACGGTCGCAAAAGTTTTTGACACTACAATAATTTCTTTGTATATATCACCATCTAATAAACCTTCTAAATCAATCCTAAAAGCTATGTTTTCCAAGGTCACTACCCCTTCTCTTGTTCTGGGAGATTTCAATGCCCATCACGGATTATGGGGAACTCACAATTGTGTCAGAATGGGCAGAGATATTGTTGATCTACTAGATGAACTAGACTTTTGTATTATCAATGATGGTTCTCCTACTCGTCTTCAGGTGCCTGGTCAGCGACCCAGCATGGTTGATCTTACTATTTGCAATTCCAACATAGCCGCATCCCTGTTATGGAAGGTTTTGGATGACTCATTGAATCCTCAAATATTTATCATTCCAACAAAAATGTCAAGTGCAGTAGTCGAAAACCAAGGTTCTTAACTGCCAGAGCCAACTGGAATGACTATTCAAATCATACAAAGTTCTCTGTGCAAAATCTGCCCTCTCCAACTACAGAAAATGTTGCGGAATGTTACGATTTATTTGTGTCTGCAGTCATTACGGCCGCAGAAAAATTTATCCCCATTAAAACGACACGTAACAAAGGGAAACCTCCCCCAGCTCCTTGGTGGGATATTGAATGCTCAGACGCAGTAGATATGAGGAAAAAATATGCGAAAATTTATTCAACAAATATGAATATGGAGAATTTCCTTCAGTATAAACAAATTGAAGCTAAGACCAAACGTCTTCTAAAAAACAAAAAACGTCAAGGCTGGAAAAAATTTTGCACATCATTATCTCCCGAAGTTCCTCTTTCAGTTGTTTGGAATTCAATTCGCAGGTTTAAGGGTTCTCACGTCCCAGCGGTGACTCGACCGCTCACTTCAGAGTGGGTGAAGGAATTTGCCGATAAACTAGCTCCTCAAACTGCAAGTAATTTTAATGAAACAGAATTCACATACTCATTTAAAACACGGGGTTGGATGGACACCCACTTCAATTTAACGGAACTTAGGGAGGTCTTAAACGATCTCACAGACTCATCCGCTGGTGTAGATGGAATTCCTTATAGCTTTATTAAAAACTGCGACGTTACCACACTAAACTATTTTCTTTCAATTATAAATCTGATCTTTGACTCCGGTAAAATTCCATCATCCTGGAAAACTCAAATAATTGTTCCCATTCTGAAACCCCAGAAAGACCCTAACTCTGGACTTTCTTACAGACCTATAGCTCTGTCATCTTCCTTAGTTAAAATAGCTGAACATATGATTAAAAGACGTCTAGACTGGTATGCAGAAAATGAGAAAATTCTTCCCAGCTCTCAGTTTGGCTTTCGAAAAAGAAAAAGTACGATCGAAAGTGTGTCCATCCTGACTTCTGATATCCAGTTAGCCCTGGCCGATAATGAATTCCTTGTCGGTGTTTGCCTTGATGTGTGCGGAGCTTTTGACAATGTTTTATTGGATGTTTTATTTAATAAATTATTAAAAATTGGCATCCCTCGTAAGCTTTCCAGTTTTATAATTAACCTCCTTCTTACCAGGAAAATTCAAATCCAGGTGCTGGATTCTCCTCCACTGGAAAGAACAGTAAACCAGGGTTTGCCTCAGGGCTCCGTCCTTAGTCCTATCCTTTTTAATATTTATACCTTTGACCTGCATCGGAGTATGCATCCATCTTGTAAAATACTCCAGTATGCGGATGATCTTTTTATATATATTTCAGGACGAATTATTTCTATTCTGGAGGATGTGATTAACATTTGCATGAAAAACCTTGACACCTGGTTAAAAAATCAGGGCTTAGAAATTTCTCCGTCCAAAAGCAATGTTATCGTCTTTTCCAGAAAACGTGTTACTCCGCGTGTAACAGTCCAAATAAATAATTCAATTCTCCCTATGCAGGTACAAATAAGATTCCTTGGGGTAATTTTAGACTCTAAGTTAACGTGGAACCCGTATGTTAATTTAATCATTAGCAAATGTCAAGCTGGCCTCAACACTTTACGTGCCGTTTCACGGGTCTGGTGGGGAAGTCATCCATTCACCCAAAAACTTTTTTATAACGCATATGTTAGGAGTCATTTGGATTACGCGTCATTCCTCATTGAACCCACTTCTAAAAAGAACCTCGCAAGGTTGGACCGTATTCAATTTCAATGTTTAAGATTGATTATCGGAGCAATGCGTTCTTCCCCAATTAACGCTTTACAAGTGGAGGCTGTGGAGGCTACTCTTCATTTCAGAAGACAGTTCTTGGCTGACAAGTTTTTATTTAAATGCTTAAGACTCTCTAATCACCCACTGAAAGACAAAATTACTGCACTCACTGCTCAAGTGAAATCACTTCCATATTGGAGGAACAAATTAATCCCTCTTCTTGTTAAAAGCCTCCATACGTACTGTTCGTATAAACCCCTCTTAAATCCATCAGACAGACTTCCTTTATATGCCAACTCCTTTCGTATTCATTTGTGTAAACCAAATATTCTTTTTTCTCTCGGCATAATTAACAATCACGAAGCTCCAACAAAACTTATCCAAATTTTAAATTCGAAATATTCCAACTGGAAAATTATTTACACAGATGGTTCCAAGTCTCCCTTATCAAACCATGTGGGAGCGGCATTCCACTGCCCATCAGATCAAGTCGATAGAAAAATTAAACTTCCAAAAGAGGCTTCCGTTTTCACTGCTGAATGTATAGCCATTTTTGAATCCCTCAAATACATTGACGATGTTAACATTGGAAAATTCTTAATTCTCTCCGATTCCCTGAGTGCACTTCAAAAATTAAACTCTTCCCCTTTCCATTACCCAGAAGACGATTTCTGTGTTGGAATTCGCACTTTAATTCATAAATTAACCGACTCTGGCAAAGAAATCATCTTGGCTTGGATACCTAGTCACTGCGGTATCCCTGGAAATGAAAAGGCCGATTCATTGGCGAAAGATGCCATTATTTCGGGGGATATTTTATATAAATTTTTAAACACCGATGACATTTTCATAAAATTGAAGGAAAACATGATTTCCACATGGCAGAATCATTGGGAAGAATCTAGTCAATCAAAAGGATATAGCCTTTTCACAATTCAGCCAACGATTCCTTCAAAACCGTGGTTTTCAAGACTTTCTTTTAACAAATTCTCTACATCATCCATTTGCCGCATGCGGAAAGGGCATTGCTGCCACAATGTTCACCTGACAAAAATTCATATTAAGAATTCTGCGATGTGTGAATGTCGTCTTGGTGAAGAGGATCTCAATCATATTTTTTTCAGTTGTCCTTTAAATAATTCATACAAAAATTTAGAATTTAGAATATGTAAATCCACGACATTTTCAACGTATTTAGTACCTACCTACCTACTGTGGCTTTACCTGGCAACAGAATTTTTCATCCTCGAAGGAACGTTTTTCACGTTGATTTTTGTCTAAATGTCAAAAGTTTAATACAAAACTGTGGCATATTTTAAATGGATCGCCACGAGTAGAGATGTCAGGAGTTCCACTAAAGAACACCAAGGAGTTTGTCTACCTCGGGAGCAAAATAACGTGGGACGGTCGGTCTAAGAGCGAGGTCAACAGCCGTATACACCAGGCTAGGCTTGCATTCAATAAAAGGTCGAAAATAATAGAATCGAATAATATAGACCTGAAACTGAGAATACTCCTCATCAAGACCTATGTATGGGTATCTTGATGTACGGCTGCGAAACATGGTGCTTATCCGAAAGAGATAAACGGAGACTAGAGGCTTTTGAGATGTGGTCCTATAGAAGACTACTAGGAATTTCCTGGAGAGACCACATCACAAATGAGGAGGTTCTCCAAGGAATCGAAGGAGGAAGGCACCTGCTCAGGACCTTGTCCGAAAGGCGCGCAAAATGGATCGGCCATGCAATAAGACAAGAAGGCCTCTTGCATGCCATAATGGAGGGTATGACCGAGCGGACAATAGCTAGGGGACGCCCACGCCGAGAGTACCTGGAGGACCTGCTGGTGGACGTGCGCTGCTTATCATATGCAGACTTCAAAAGAGCCGCACAAGACAGGGAAGAGTGGAAGAAACGAATAGATGAAATTGCTGCAAACCAATCCCAGGATTGAAACCAGAGAGAGGACTTACCAGATCTGAGGTTCAATTTGGGAGGCGGGAATGGGAACTGCCGCCCCGGGAACCTTTATTGGATAACCAACACCTCTGCCATAGGTCACCCTAGGTGATTCGCTACGTTTAGTGATTTAGCAAGGGTGCCCGGGTTCATGGGATGAGGTGTGTCTAGGTCTGATGATCAGGACACACTGAAGCCCAGATTCCTACCCACCCCTTAAACCCTTTTCCTTCCCAGAACTCTTCTCTTCTTCGTTTCCCTAAAAGACAAAGCGAGTAGGAGTGTGTGTTAAATTAAATATATGAAGAAAAAACGATGTCTGAATGCAGATGAAGCGAGGAATGAGCGCCTACAAAGGGAACAGGTAGTCGACCGCTCCCCCAAAGTTTCATCGCAATTGGATGAATGGTTTAGCAAAAAGAGAAATTACGTTAAAACTGACAAGAATATCCCTTTGTTCAATCTTAACCTTATAAGTTTACTGATCAGATCTGTGGAATCCTTAATCCAAAATTCAGTTTTTCCAGTTTGCATCTGCAGTAGTCTAGAGAGGTATTGGGACAGTTTGTAAGTAGGTGCACCAATAGCACTGTTTGTTTCGTGTCTCATTGGGATATCCTTTTTGTGTATTTTTGGAAGACCGTATAAGGCAGGAGTTCTGGATGCTTTTACGAAAAGCCCAGATCGATTATCTTTCCTAATACTGGAAGCTTTAACTAGCTCTCTTGTCTTCAGGTCAATCTTGGACTTGGACTTGGATATTCTTTATTGACAGAGTTCCTAAACAATGAGTTTACTGACTCTAGCATATTTACAATGGATTTTTTTTATGAAACTTTGCGTGGAAGGATTTTATTTTTGGTGGTGAGAAATGAAACTAAAACTATACTGCGACTTGATGCAGGAATTATTATAAATTATATATATTTTTTTTATTATTATTATTATTTGAAATATGTACTTAATTGCCTACTCCTTGCGGAGGATTACTTTAGGTCTTTTGTGTGTTTTGTAATTTCATTCTCGCTATATTGGGCGAGAGAGTTAATGGTCGGATTTTCATGTCCGGCTAGGCCGGCGTAGAATTTTTCCGATTGGGAAACAATTAAATCCTTTATCAGAGGAATGTTTGTGTCTTTATGTAGAGTGTTAACCCTGGCCCACTTCGGCGCATTCAACGCTAATCGAATGGCTTTGTTTTGCAGGGTTTGTAATTTTTTTATTTGAGTGTCAGCTGCATGACCCCAAACGGGAGCAGCGTATGTAAAGCCCGTCCTAATGGTCGTCTTGTAGATGAGTAGTTTGTTGTCTGCTGATAATTTACTATTTCTACCTAGCATAGGGTAGAGTGCTGACATTGATTTATTAGCTGATTTTACTTTCTCATTGATGTGTTTAGCCCACGTTAATTTGGAATCTAGAGTTACTCCGAGGTATTTAATTGATTTTTCCCATGGGATCTGTTCCCCAAATAATATAATATTCGGGGGCTGTTTGGGTTTTCTTCGTGAAAAAACTGTAGCGGCACTTTTCGTTGGATTAATTGAAATTCTCCATTTTTTACAAAACTCTTCGAATAGAGTGGCTTGGAGCTGTACGCGGCTTGTAGCAGTGGTCGCGACAGTAGAACTCGAGATAACATTGGTATCATCGGCGAATTGTGAAATTTTTACGTTATGGTTCATCGGTGGGGGAATATCGCTAGAATAGACGTTAAATAGTTTAGGGGATAGTGAACCGCCTTGGGGGACACCTGCTGCTAGTGGACGTTCTGATGATAGAATTTCGTCTAGTTTTACTCTAAAAGTACGATCAGTGAGGTAGCTATGTACCATTTTAATATATGAGATGGGGAAGCCCATTTGATGCATTTTATATACTAACCCTTCATGCCATACTCTATCGAATCGTATGTCGTATGTCAAATGTGAGGATCACTGTATGTTTGTTTATATTGAAGCCTTCGGTAATGATCTCTACTACGCGGAGAAGTTGATGAGTTGAAGAATGACCAGTTCGGAAGCCGTGTTGGAAATCTGGCAAAATTTTATTTTCATGAATAAATGATTCTAATCTAACGAGGATGATTTTCTCAAGAACTTTGCCTAAGCAAGGAAGGAGACTAATAGGGCGATGGTTCGCGGCTAGTAGTGGGTCTTTGCCCGGTTTAGGTATTAGGATAACATTTGCTTGTTTAAATGCTTTAGGAAAGCAACTGAGTCGTAGTGACGCATTGTAGATGGCAGTTAAGGCGCAGATGCCTTTTAAAGGAAGGCATTTTAAAACTTTATTAGATATGCCATCTGGTCCCGCCGCTTTTTTATTCTTAAGAGAGTTAATTATTTTTTTAATTTCATTAGGTGTTGAGAATTTGATTGGCAAGTAAGATTCTGTATTTAAAATTGATGCTACTTTTGAATCCACCATTGAAACGAAGGATGGGTCATCGTGATCAGTTATTGGGGTGAATTGAGCTTCAAGGCTGTCTGCAAAGGCTTCTGCCTTGTCTGCAGTAGAGTATACTACTCCGTTTGGGCCTTGAAGGGGGGATATTCTGGTTTTTGGTTTTCTGAGCGTTTTTGATAGTTTCCAGTAAGCTGCTCTGTCATTTTCGAGGGAAGATATGAACTCGTGCCAGCGTTCATTGCGGAAATCGTTAAGGGCATCTCTTACTTCGCGGGATAAGCGGTTATAGTGCATTTTTACTATGGGATTGCAAGTTTTTTGCCATTCTTTACGGATTAAATTTTTCTCCCTAATAAGATCTTTGATCTCTTCGGGGATACCATGTCGTCCTGTGTCATTTGGAATGTCAACGGAAGCCTCGTTGATGCATGATTTAATTGAGTTAATTAACGTAGAAGTGGCGGTGTTAAGGCTCGCTTCATCGGGAATAGAAGTTGGCACCGTCGTAGATGAGTTTAATAATTCAATGAGTTTAGGCCATTTAATTTTTTTCCGAGTTGGCTGATGAGGAACCAGTGGGTTCGAACCACCTGTCAATGTAAGAAGAATAGGATTATGGTCGGATGCGAGCTCGTTTAGAACTTTTAGCGAGTGAACGTGACTTGTGTCTTTGAGGATGATTATGTCGATGACATCTGGCCTACCATGTGATGGCTGAAGAGTTGGTAGATCAGGGGCGTCTATGGCGATTGAGTTAGAGAGAGCATATTTTGCAAGATCTCTACCTTTCTTATTATCATATCGGCTATTCCAAGAGCCGTGCTTGGCATTTAAGTCTCCGGCAATAATAGTGGGGACGTTTTCGGATAGAAGTGAATCTAGTTCAGAGGGGATCAATTGTCGTTTGGGAGGGCTATAAACAGATATGAATTTAATTGGACCGGAAGAAGTATTGATTTTAACCGCGGTGGATTCAATATTATCGTTAGAGAATGCATGTGCTAGACAATGGTCAAGATTGCTTTTAACAAAGATAGCAGTACCGCCTCCTTTATTGGAGGTTCTGTCATCTCGAAATATATTATAATTTGGTATTCTTAGATTGCGTGATGGTTTTAGCCACGTTTCATTTATTAGAAATACGTCAAGATTATAATCGTGGAGAAATTCTATGATTTCCTCGCGGTATGCTAGTACTGTGCCATTGGCATTCCAGTACGCTGTTTGCAAATTTGATTTATTGGCGCGTTGTCTAGCCATTGTGTTTGATTATAAATGTCTGTATGGATTTTAGCTCTTTGGTGGCATTTTGGATTATGAACTGGAGCTCTGTAGCTCTTTCAATGAGGGTTTGTATTTCGCTAGCCTCGGGTTTAGAAGAAGAAGAATGCGGTGGGGGAGGGGGAGGAAGGTTACTATGGGAAGCTTGGGGGGACTCAGGAGGGCGTTCAAGCCGGAATTGTTGGCTGAAGGCCGGGGTTTTGGGGGACCGGTTGTCCTGATGGGAATTACGGCTTTTGAAAAAGTCCGGCGCAGGCCAGGATTTAGAAGTTGAGGGGATGACGGGGGGGGGGCTGGCTTGTATCGATGTTGGTATTTATGGGTTCGGACCTTGAGGGTTCACTTTGGGTTTTTGGCTGAGAGCCGTAAAAAACTTGTTCCTGCCGGTATTCGCGACGGTGTTCTTTATGAGTGGTATATCTGTTTGACTGTCTTTGATAATTATAGTTACGGTTTCTATTAGCGTTATAATTATTGTAATGGGGTCTGGCAGGGCAGCCCTTATAATTGGCTGTATGTTCACCCTCACAGAGGGCGCACTTAGCAGGCGTGTCCTTCGGTTTGGTGCACTCCGAGGATCTATGAAGACCAGCGCATTTAACACAGCGTTCAGGTCAATCTTGTTGGTGGGGTTGTTTTTAATTTTCTTGTAAGTGCCGGCGTCGCACAGGAGGTCTTCCATCTTTTTAATGTAGTCTACCGTATTAATCACCACAGTGGCATTACCTTTGTCGGCAGGCAGAACTAAGATTTCCCCATTGGCGCGCAATTCTTTTAAGGCCGCTAACTCTCCTATTGTAATGTTTGGGCGGGGTATTTTGGCCCTTTTCAAAATATGGCAAGTCTCTTGTCGTATATCCTCTGCTTGGGTCTCTGACATTTTATGGACTTTCATCATTGAATGTAGTGCTGTCTCTACACCACATACGATAGATTCCACAGGTATCAACTTTGTTATGATCAAGTTGTTTTCGATCACCTTTTTTTGTCTTGGTTAAGCCTCTCGAACTTGTATTTCTGTCTCGCATCTGTTGACTGCTTACATCTCTTGGCTTGTTGGTAAGTCATGTTGTCAACATTCCTCCAATCGTCATCGATCAGGTCAGGTTTGCACTCAGGTGTAGATGTAAATCATGCAGATGTAAATACTTCGAACAACGGAACTCAAAATGGCGGTAGTTGATTAGCTGATTGCCCGATTCTATAGATTATAATAAAATAAAAAATATTCACAAATTCCTTATTAATAGGCTGCCTCGTCAGATTCATTAATATGAAATAATGTGCACGTTTTTTCACAAGGAACCGGCGGCGCTTGGGCTCTTTTGACTTCCGATGAGATGATGATTCTAGACGGTTATTTGATGGTAGTAATCACGAAACAAAAAAAAAATTGAAAAGTAGAGCAAACCATAAAAGTTCAATCTTTGATATTTATTACTTTTGCTCCCATTCTAACATATTTGACGGGCGCTTTCAACAATAACACGGCAGAAGAGCGACCACTCAGAAGGAATAATGACAATGTTTGCTTCACAAACACTTCAGGGGGGAATTATCGTTAACGGAACACTTTCAATGCGAGTTATTCTCGCGGATATAGATAATATTAAGGGTTAAATTTGTCATGATTAGTATTACGGGCAAACAACACAAAACATGTTGACAAGTCGCTCATTCGTCGTATGTAAACCTGTTCGGTGTTTGTACATCTATATATTACATCGTGAATGTTGTACAAGTTGACGAATTGAAAAGTGTAATGCGACATATTGTGATAATGAACTGGCACCTAAAAGGAGGTTAGGTCTTATTTAGTCAGTTTAACCTACTTACGCAAGACGAAGCGCGGCGAGCAGTTCCAATGTTTTGAAGAAACGTCAGTAGAAAAGTAGAAAAGCTTAAATGAAAAGAAAAATGTTTCGATAAAGAGATTATGCTTATTCAATTAACTTCAAACTGTGTAAATTCAACGCAAGAATTGTATACTTAGTTTTTTGTTTTACTTTATACAATAATAATAATAATAATCAATATATATATTATAAAAGAAAGTCCAAAAAAACGTGCGGGACGCAAAAACTCAGAAACGAGTGCCGGTACGATCAAGAGAGTTATACGGTATGGTAGATCTCTATCCCCCCTAGGGAATAAGGGTATTCGTTTTTTCCTAAAGGGCTTGCTTTTGAAGATATAAGGGCTGAAAGTTCTAAGAAGATTCTAGAAATTTCAAGAAGAGGCTAGAAGATTCCGGAAACTTCTAGAAAATTAGATAAAACTCCGGAATGTTCTGAAAGGAGTGGAGGAGTGTGTCGGTGTGTCTAGAAGGTTCCGGAAAATTTTAGAAGATTCCACAAAGCTGTAGGGAGTTCTAGAAGGTTCGATAAAGCTGTACAAAGTTCTAGAAGGAGTGGCAGAGTAAGTCGGTGAGTCTAGAAGGATGTGGAAAGTTCTAGAAGGTTATATAAGACTTTAGAAAGTTCTGAAAGGTGTGGCGTAGTATGTTGATAAGTCTAGAACGATCTGATGGTTCACAACTGCTTTAGAAAATTGTGGATGGAGAAAGTTCTAGAAGCTTTCAGAAATAATTGGCGGTGAGTCTATAAGATTCCGAAAGTTCTAGAAGGTTCGATAGAGCTATACAAAGTTCTGAAAGGAGTGGAGGACTGTGTTGGTGTGTATAGAAGATTCCGGAAAATTCTAGAAGGTTCCATAGAGCTGTGGAAGTTCTAGAAGGTTCGATAGGGCTGTACGTTCTAAGTTCTTGAAGTAGTGGCGGAGTATGTCGGTGAGTCTAGATGGTTCCGGAAAGTTCTAGAAGGTTCGATAAAGCTGTAGAAAGTTCTGGAAAGAGTGCAGTACGTCGCGTCGGTGAGTCTAAAAGGTTCCGAAAAGTTCCAGAAATTTCGATAAAGCTGTATAAAGTTCTGGAAGAAGTGGCGGAGTATGACGGTGAGTCTAGATGGTTCCGGAAAGTTCTATAAGGTTCGATAAAGCTGTAGATAATTCTGGAAGGAGTGCCAGAGTACGTGGGTGAGTCTAGATGATTACGGAGTTCTAGACGGTTCAATAAGCTGTAGAAAGTTCTGGAAGGATGGCGGAGTATGTCGGTGTGTTTAGAATGTTCCGAAAAGATCTAAAAGGTTCGACAAGGAGTGGCGGAGTGTGTCGGTGAGTCTAGAAGGTTCTGGAAAGATTTAGAAGGTTATAATAATAATAATAATAATTTTTATTTTAGTAATTTGTACATTTAAGTTTACAAATTTCTAATTGATAATAATATTTCATATTCACTATATTTTTTCAAGTTTTATGTAGCTCCTACAATACATCTTGAACTTTCCAATTGGTGTGGACTTTAAAGTTTCTGGTAGTGTGTTATACAACTTCATTCCCTTGTACAGTAGACTGTTCTGCGTATTCGCTTTGTCCTTTTTTGTAGCCTAATTTCCTTGCACGTCCTTGTGTTATATCTGTGAATGTCTTTATTGTATAAAATTTTATTTGAGAAGTATTTTGGTAACGTGTTGTTCAATATTTTGTGGATTAATACCATCGTGTTCAAGATCAGCATCTGTTTCACGGTCAACCAATTTAGTTCCTTTAACATTGAAATAATTTTTGAAAATTTGTTTCGTCGAAGAATTATTCTCTTTGCCCTGTTTTGGAGAATTTGTAACTTATTTTGTTCTCTTTCGTTACATAGGAAAAGTATACTTGAGCAGTAGTTGAAGTGTGGAGCAATAATTGAATTGTATATGGTGATTGCAGTTTTTCTAGAAATTTTTGGCCGAATTCTTCCAAAAAAAGATATCTTTTTGCCAATTTTCTTTTGGGTGTATTCAGCATGTCTATTGAAGTTTAGTTTGGAATCTAATATAACTCCTTAGTATTTCACTTCAGTAACATTTTCAATAATTTCACCATCAATTTTAATTTTGCTTTCACTGGATGTCTTCTTGTATCCAATCACCATACATTTGGTTTTTTTTTGTATTTAATTTAAGCTTATTTATTTTTAGCCATGTTGATACATCATTTAGTTCATTATTTAAAGTGTGTATTAGTTCTTCATAGTTATCTCCAATTAAGTATATTAGTGTATCATAGTGCAAATAGTCGTACTTTGCATTTTGAAAATATTTTCACCATGTCATTAATATAGAGTATGAACAATAGAGGTCCAAGGACCGATTCCTGTGGTACTCCTAACTTATTTTCCATTGGTTTTGAAAATTGATTATTTATTTTTGTTACCTGCTTTCTGTTTCTCAAATACTCTTGTATTAATTTAATGGCTACAGATGAGAAACCAATTTCTTTAAGCTTTCTTATTAGTATGTCTCGATCTATAGTTTCGAATGCCCTTTGAAAATCCAAAAATATTGCTAAGATAATTTTTTTATTATTCATTTCTTCCTTCCATTCTTCGACAATTACGTTTAATGCTGTTTCACATGAGTTATTAGATCTGAACTCTGATTGCTCTTGGTATAAAATATCGTGTTAATCTAGATATTGCAAAATTTGTTCTTTTATTATAACTTCAAGAATCTGCTCATATTTTGGTAAGGTGTTGATTGGTCGAAATTCTTCACATTTTCTGGTATTTTTAACCTTTGGAACCGGTATAATAGTAGATAGTTTCCATGACTGTGGAAATTTTCCTTCTTCAATCGTCTCATTGATAATATTTAATAGAGTAGATCCAATTACTGGAAAAGGATCTCTTATTTTACTAATAGTTAATCCATCTGAACTATTCTTTGATTTTATTTTGTTTAAAATGTTAAATAAATATTCTGCATTTATTTTTCTGAAGACCAATGATTCTTTGTTTGGGTCGATATTATCATTTGTGGGGTTAACAGCAATGTTGGGTATTAATTTGTTCATTTGAATGATACTTTCAATAAAATATTTATTAAAGTTATTAGCCATGTTTTCTTCGTTTATCTCTTTTGGAAAGTTTAAAATTTTTATGTCGTCTTTGTTTTCGCCATGTAGTAATTCTTTTATGCTTTTCCAAATTTTTTTGGGATCCCCTTCTTCCGAGTTTATTTTATTTTTTATGTACTCATTATGCGTTCTTTTTATGTCTTTGGAGTATATGTTTCTCGCTTTTTGTAGTTATCCCAATCCGTAATACTATTAGTAAGGCATGCTCTTTTGTAAAATGCATCTCTATCGTGTTGCATTGTACGTAGTTCGCTTGTGTACCATTTATTATTGTTTCTTTTATTGTGTACCATTTTTTATTGTTTATCAATAGATTTTTTTAAGTTAAATATCATCTGGTCAGCTTTTTGGTTATATTCCATTTGATTTATTCCATTCCAATTAATAGTCTCTAAGGATTGAATAAAAATTTCCTTATTGTATTTTTTGTAATTTTTAAATGTTGTTATTTGTGTTTCTTTACTGGGGTTGCATTTTTCTCTGTCATTTATTAGAATTTGAATGATGTTATGGTTGGTAATTTTAGGATTATCTAGTACATTAATATTTAAGTTCAATTTTTTTCAGATTACCAGATCAATCGTCGTTTTTGAGATATTTGTAATTCGTGTAAAATCTTTGACTATTTGTTTCATCCCTGCAGCTTGTATAATAGATTTCAGTTTTTTTGTGTATATGTCTGCATTTGCTTTAACATTTATATTAAAATCTCCAGCTATAACGTTTATATTTTCATCTTGTAAATTTTCCATGCACCATCTTTGAAAATATGTTAAAAAGTCGCACTTGCTTGTGTTTGGTGATCTATAAATTACAGTATATACACCTTTCTTGGTTCCTGATTTAATGGTGATGGAAGATCCAACAATGTTTTTCAAATTGATTGTTCGATATTACTTCATATGGAATTTTATTGCTTAAGAGAATCATCACTCCTCCTGTATGTCGACTATGTGAGTCGCAACGGATGGTATTATAATGTTCAAAACTAATTTCACTATCTTGAATATCTTCAGTAACATGTGTTTCACTCATCATAAGCATAAAAGGTTTCTTCTCCTCTAAAAGTATTTTTACCTCTTCGTAATGTGCCATGATGCTTTGTGTATTCAGGTACATAATTTCATCTTTCTCGTAACTTTTTTTTATAAAAAAGAGATTCTGCTCATTTTTGCTTCTAGTTTTCTTTTATAAATTGGGCATTCCTTGCTCATGGCTGAGTGACCACTATTTAGTTTCAGTCCTAATCTATTGCTAGTCATTATACAATTGATGCACTGAATATCCTCATCGGTGCAATCTTTAACATCATGATTTTTTGCGCATTTTGAACAAGATTTTAGGTTTCTGCAATCTATAGCCTTGTGATTAAACCCATTACATTTAAAACATCTCATGATATTTAAATTATCAAAGACCCTGCATCTGTCCCATCCAATATTTATTTTTTCTTCCTTTAACATCCTGTGGTATGTCTTTCCGTCAACGTCAGCATATATATATATATATTTTTTATTTTTTATTATAGCGACTATATAAAAAAAAATTTACATACAAAATGCAATGTGAAATTAAGTACAAAATATTGTATTTCTTAGTCCTCCTCACTAGGGGGTCCTGTGCCGAGGCGGACTAAAGTTATTTAAATATAGTTCATTTGTCTTCTATGTCGTTTTTAGCGTCTTCGCTAGGGTTTTCTCATTGACCTCTTTAAGCCATATTTTTATTCTTGATTTGTATTCAATTGGATTTTTTATTAGTTTTATGTCTTGGGGGAGGATGTTATGGAGTTTATGTTATGGTGTAGCTTGTTTGATTTCGTAGATTTTTTGTTTCTTTTACAAATTTTACTTTTATTTTTGAATGCTGTTCAAAAGTAAACTCATTTTGACATTTAATTTTCCTTTCCATGTCTTCAAAAGAATATTTTTCGGTTAAGCCTATAATTTTGACAGATGGTTTTTTTTCTTGAGGGATTTTTACACCATATTTGTCACCTATCTTTGAAATTATTTGCTCCTCCATCTTTTGTATTGCAGCTACGTTCTTGCACTCCACTATTACTGCCCCTTGTTTAAAATTTCTAATTCCAGTAACACCAAAATTAACAGGATCTATGTTTTGTTTTATTTCATCTTTTGTTACCATATTTTTTGATCCTTATCTTTCGGCTTAATAATGATGACAGGTTCATGTTTTTTACATTTACTTGGTTCTTCAATAGATTTACCATATTTCGTAATTTCAGCATACGATTTAGACTCAATATTTAATTTTAAATCTTCAATGTTCTTATCAATTTTATACAATGACTGATACAATCTGTCGAGTCCCTCCCCTTCTTTGGTAGTTGGTGCCTTGTATTCTTGGACCATGGCTTCAATGTGGTTCAACATTTCACACATTGCCTCAGTTAGGGAGGTTTTTTGATCTTTTGACAAGATGTTAGATGTTAATGTCTTATTAAAATTTTTCATTAAATTTTTTGCATTTTTTAACCTCTCTTCTGGAGTTAGGGAAGTCATTTTAAATTATTAACTTTTATTTAATAAAAATAAATAAATATTAATTTAATTTTTATAACTATCACCATCTACTGGACAATAGTTATATTAAAATATTTTCTTTTGCAGATTACGCATGCATTGCCATCTGTTGATCAGTAGAGTAACTTAATTAATTTTATTACTGTATGTAGGTATTTACTGCCCTCTATTGAAAGGTAGCATAAATATACCATATGTAGGTAAACCATACAAGTTATTCAAAATCACAGTTATTTGACTTTATAAAATCAGTTTCTCTTATGAAAATGGTTCAGTACGTACATAATATTAGCCCCAGAATTACCGCAGCACAGTGATGCACTGCTACACCAGTTTTTAATGATCAAAATAAACTTTTTTGCGTTTTATTCTACTATTTTTACGGAGCAAAATTAAACTTGACGTCTGGCACTAACTGTTGTTGTTACAATAATGTTGTTACAATAACATGTTCGATAAGGAGTGACGGAGTATGTCGGTGAGTCTAGAAAGTTTTGGAAAGTTCTATAAGTTTCAATAAAGCTGTAGAAATTTTGGCAGGAGGGTGGAGTACGTTGGTGAGTCTAGAAGGTTCTGGAAAGATCAACAAGTTTAGATAAAGCTATAAAAAGTTCTAGCAGGAGTGACGGATTATGAGGGTGAGTTTAGAAGGTACCGGAAAGTTCTATTAGGTTCGATAAAGCTGTAGAAAGTTCTGGAAGGAGTGGTGGAGTACGTCACTAGGTCTAGAAGGTTCCAAAAAGTTTTATAAGGTTTAATAAAGCTGTAAAAAAATCTGGCAGGAGTAGCAGAGTACCTCGGTGAGTCTAGAAGGTTCTGGAAAGTTCTAGAAGTTTGGATAATCTTAATTTTCAACATATATTATTAAAAAAAAGTATACAATATGCATGCCGCTAAAACTCAAAGATGAGTCCCTGTACGATAACGGGAATCATATTGTGTAGTAGCCCTCTATCCCTCATCCATGAAGAAAGTTCCCGTTTTTACCTAAAGGGCGTGCTTTTAAATATATAAGGGCTTGAAGTTTCACCCTCTTGAAATTTCTAGAACAAGTCAAAACATTTCAGAGTATTCTTGAGCATTCCACCACATTCCAGAACATCCCGGAACATTCTGGAATGTTCGGGAATAGGATGGAACGATCAAGAACATACCGGAACATCCCAGATCATTGTGGATTATTACAGAACACTCCTGAATGTTGTGGAATGTTGTGGACCATTATTCTGGAACATTTGAATTCTTTTTTTGTATGGGGCTACCCATACGGAGTATATAAAGCAAGATCCGTCGTGGATTCGAACGTCAATTCAATCTCTTATCAACTCCTTGAGCGAAGCCGGACACCCAGTCAGAGTATTTGGATAATTCCACAACGTTTCAGAATAACCCGATACATTCTGGAAAATTGTGGAATGTTTGGGAGTAGGGAATCGGGAACATCAATTCAACATTCACAACATTCCAGAACACTCTCGAATGTTGTCCTGAGAAAAATCACCTCAAGGGCGCTGTAGAGTGAAGGAGTGTTGTTGTTGCGGTGGAACTGAAAGATACACGAGGTGTATTTTCAGTTGCGCAGAGGGAACATAGGCCCTTTGCGTTAGTTTTGCTAGTAGAGTAAAGCTAGAAGGTACACGCTGTGTGCCTTCACTTGTGTAATTATACTGAAGCTGGGAGGTACGAGTTATACCTACGGTTCAGTATTGGAAAACTGACAATAGAGAGATCGAAGTAGAGACTTCGATATTTGTCAGTGTGGTGTGGTCGTGGACCACCCGAGTAAGGGTAGATAGACCCTCTTGTAATAATTGTATTTATTGCATTAAATAAATTGTGCTGAAGAAGAAGATAACTAATGAACCATCACGTCGTGTCCCCGCATGGATAGGCAGATAATGCTGGCCGCCGAATAACTGATACACAACATACTTCAGAGAAACCATGAAACGAGAGAACCGGCAGAACCACGGCGGTTCGGAGGCGAGTGAAACGTCAGATTGATATAACCATAGAAAATAGACATACATTAACGGTTTTTTATATCAGCCATTTCGGTACCTACATACCTACCTACAACTGCAGAATACATAAAAGATAGTGATTTATATTTTAAGGAAGGAATAATGAAAGGTTCTTAAAATACGCAAGATTGCTCATAAAGGCACTTTCGAAAAAAAAAACGCTTTCGGCGGCTCGTAACTCGTGATGTAGGTAGCCCGAAGTCCCTAATTCTCCAGACGTTGTTAATTAGTTCCTCCATTAATGTGCAGTTTCAATATTGTGTGCATTTGTGCAGTGAAACCCCATTAAAATGAACAAAGTAAAACAAACTTACATTACAAAAATATTAATAAAATCAAATACACGCCACCAAAAACTACGGTCGAAGAGTAACCCGACACAACCATGATGTATGTTTTAGAATCAGTGGAGGTTATCCACCTCTAACCCGCCCTGGTATAAATAACAGGTGGTTACTCGTGCAAGGCTCTCGCAAGATTCTAATTTTTTTTATTAAACGAAGCTACATTTATTTATTTTGAACGAATCTAGATCTCCAGTGTCCTTGCATATATTGTTAGTAAGCAGTATGCAAGTGCTTAAGACGAAAAATAAAATGCAAATAGGTTAGTAAGGCAAAGATAAATTAAACAGGGCAAAAGAAAAACTCATTCATGAGTCTCCATGAGGCGGCATTGCATCTGTAAAAACCTGCAAGCACCTGCATAAAATAGAGAACATAAGTAATACAATAAATCTCAAATCAATTGGCAAGTACCAACAAAAAATGTGAATGGCTTTCGGTCTGACCATAAACTACACTTAGCTTCCGTGTCCCTTAGCCAACCACTCACTGAAGCCTCAAAACAAACTTAATATTTGGGGTGAAATACCCGTATACTAAAAGAAAATTCAGCGTTGGGTAGTCAGAGGTAGGACAAAGGACAGTCAAGGTCGTTTGATCAAACCTCAAGCCTGCAAATGTCATTGGGGGAGGCGCAGATAGATATGAGAAGGATCTGCAAAATTAATAATTTATTTATTTATTTATTAACGCCCTTTTTTGAGGCTTTTACAAACATAACACATGACTAATAAGAAATATACAGCATTCATTGTACATAACTGAACTGTCTCAGTAACAATATTTTATATTTGTTTAAACATAAATTGAAGATGTCCACTAACTTGGTATAATTATTTCCCTCCATTAGTATTCTTGGCAAAGAGGAATACATATGGTAGTTAGTCCCAGAATTTCTGCACTGAAATAAATCCTGACTTCTAGTATTACGTAGTGGAATCCGGAAGCTTATCAATTCTAGCAATATCGGACTATCAACTAAATGATTTAGAATTTTATATAGAAATACCAAATGAGTGAAAATTCTTCTGCCAGACAATTTGAGCATATTCATATCATTTAAAATAATGTTGTAGTTCAACATAGTTGCTGGAATACCCATTTTAAAATTAAGAAAACGTAAGAATTTGTTTTTTATTCTTTCAACAGCTTGCACATGTATACTTTAATGTGGATTCCAGACGGGAGAATTGTACTCAAACATAGACATAATTGACTTTTAACATAGGCAAAATATAACAGTTTAATACACTTTATATTGTTAAAATTTCTAGTTAGCCTAGTTATAAATCGTAACATTAAGTCCTTATTATAAATTTCTGTTATATGGTTAACAAAAAAAGAAAAAAAAAAATATATATATATATATATATATATGGTTATGGAAAGGTCAAAAGGCCTCCCTCAAACAGTCTCTCTCCGCCACTCAGCAGGTGGGCAGACGCATTCGCCGCCAAGACCTGGAAAAACTTCATCCCATGAACCCGGGCACTCCTGCTAAGTCACCAAACGAAGCGGACTACTTGGGGTGACTTATGGTAGAGGTGTTGTTTATCCAATAAATGGTTTCCGGGGTGGCGGTACCCATTCCGCCTCCCAAATTGAAAAAAAAATAGCTGCAGTTGGAACAAGCAAAAGGTTTCGAACAACAAAATTCCATTTTGATAATCTGAATAACGGCAGGCGTAAAATGATAAGGGGTTTTTACTTTGAGTCTTCGTGTGACTTTTCGAAGAACCCTTTTGAGAGCATGAGTATCTGCAGTCGAAACATGAAAAACTTTTTATCCACTGTGTTTTTTGTCAAATGTGTTTCTTCAGCATATGTATCGTCAAATATCTTTTTCGAGAACATGAATAGTTGCAGACGGAACATGCAAAAGGCTTTACTCCACTGTGAGTCAGCATATGCAATTTCAAAGAATGCTTTTGCGAACACGAATAGTTGCAGTCGGAACATGAGAAAGGTTTTTCTCCACTGTGAGTCAGCATGTGTTTCTTCAAACCTTCATTTCGAGAGCTTGAATAAGTACAGGCAGAACATGAAAAAGGTTTTTCTTCACTGTGAATCCGCATATGTTGGGTTAAATTTCGCTTATAAGAAAATGCATTATTGCAGACAGAACATGAAAAAGGTTTTTCTCCACTGTGAGTCAGCATGTGTCTCTTCAAATCTATCTTTCGAGAGCTTGAATAAGTACACGCAGAACATGAAAAAGGTTTTTCTCCGCTGTGAATCAGCAGGTGATTCATTAAATTTCCCTTTAGAGAAAATGCATTGTTGCAGACGGAACATGAAAAAAGTTTTTCCCCGCTATGAGTTAGCATGTGTCTCTTCAAATCTTCACTTCGAGAGCTTGAATAAGTACAGGCAAAACATGAAAAAGGTTTATCTCCGCTGTGAATCCGCAAATGTACCGTTAAATGTCCCTTTTTAGAAGATGAAAAATTACAGTCAGAGCATGAAAAAAGTTTTTTTCCGGTATGGGTGCACATGTGCAGTTCTAACGATGGTTTGCCTAAACAGGTGTAGTTGCAATGGGCACAAGAGAATTGTTTTTCCGCAGGATGCGTCTTGGTTTTTGTTAATAAATCTGAAAAAGTTTACGGATGAAGTTAAGTAAATGTAAGAACAGTAAACTGACTAAATTTATTGCGTACAATAATAATTTATTTTACGAAACCAAAATCGTTGTTACCTGCTGTAATGGTAATACGTTCTAAGCATTCCTTTTTAACGTCCGGAACATCTATATCAATTTTCGTATAAGGAATTTCCCCTTCATCTTCGTTTTCGGTTTCTGGTTCTATTTTTATGGGAACAGTCTTCACAATATTAGTACCTGGAAAAAAAAACAAATAGCAATATAAATGTTGAAAAGCGCATTACGTTCAAAATTACCGTAGTGCCTCTCCAGGAGAGTTCCATAAAAAAATAATTGTTTTCACATTTTAATGAAAATATAATGATTAAAGATAGGACTGATAAACCATATGGATACGAAACGACAAAAGGTAAATTTAAAAAAAGAAGGACCCCAGACATCCGCTACAGGGATCGGTGTTTTCCTATTAAACTAATTTCTAAACGGAGAGCTCAAAACAAAAAAAAATCAGTTTGAGATTTGCATTCATTTTTGGAAAGCATAACGCTTTCTTTTTATAACGCCCTTTTTTGGTGTTCTTGAAAATTTGCGTGATGTAATTTTGAATAATTTTAAATATAATAAATGTAAAAAAGCATTACCGTAGTAGTCAATTTTTTTTAATTTAACAACATATTTTAAATATCTTTATTTAAGGAGAAAAAAGATCGTTGCCCATGAAGTTTAAGTAAAAAAATATTAATAAGATTATATTTGCCACAATTAAGTTCATGAATTAATCGTAATTAAATAAAAGCTCATGTTAGGGACGCACATGTCAAGCAATCGGTATCAAAATTCAAACATTAACAGACTTCACCTCTCGTTACACACAATATCAATACACTAATAGCGATTTTTAATTAAAGTTTTAAAAAGTATTATTCGTTTGCGAGACGAAAAAAAATAAACCGCGTGAAAGTACCATCACTCACACATTTGAAGGCAAACACCAAAATAACTAATTAATGGCAAGAGAAGATGCCGTGAACAAGCATACGTATCGTTCCAAATCATCTGAAAAAAACATTCAACATTTTCTCACGATTGCAATGCAACTTACTGTCTATCGGAGTAGTCTCTGAATACTGCAAGCATTCCTTCTTTACATCCTGGAGGTCGAAATCCATATCTGTATACCGCATTTCACCTCCACCCTCTTCCTGGGACCCTGGTTCCACCTTGATGGAAGCACTCTCTGGGTCGGGAAGATCCATGGCCTTTTGTGGTAGTGTTCCGTCATATGTAGGAAATTGGTCCTATTTCACTATACACAAAGACTGTAACAATTGATGAATTAGTCCTATTTGCCAGTGGCTATACAAGAAACTTCGGGTATGTAATAAAGATTAGTTTTTTTCATTTTGTTTGTCATTTTTTGTTTACATAAATACAAAAATAATATATTCAATAGTTAGGGGTTTTTTTTAAAGGAGTGAAAAAATTAACATATACAAATTGTTATACAAAAAAATAATAAATAAATAGCAAAAACAACGACTCTTTATGTCAACTATATATATATATATTTTAAGCAATTTCAAAGATTTTTCGTAATTGAAAAATGACAATCAGCGAATATGAAATGCGTTTTTCTACAATTGCAGTAAGGTAGATATTTGCATGGATCCCATTAAGACTGCCCTATCGGATTCATGAATGAGAAATAACGTGCCAATCATTAAGTAGGGTTACAGGCGCTTGGACTATTTTGACTTCCGATGAGCTGACGTGAGTTTTTGGGACATTTTGACAACCGCGAAAAAGGCATTTTGACTACCGCGTTCAATAATGTAGAAAGTTTTGTAGGCATAAAATTGTGATCTTAAATTAATTTATAACGAAGAAAATAATATGAAATCAAAGCACCAAGTGAGTATACAAATTGGGATAAAATGCATCACCTTATTTGGGTGCAACGGGCAAAATATTAATATGAAATAATAAAACAGGAAAAATAAAAAGTTAGTAGGTAAAAGGAATTGAAAAACAATAAAATTCGAGAGTTGAGGAAACAAACAATTTGGGAGACGGGGATGTGACCGTCGCCCGGGGAACCTTCATTGGATTACCAACACCTCTGCCATAGGTCATCCCAAGTGGTTCGCAACATTTGGTGATTTAACAGGGGTGCCCAGGTTCATGGGGTGAGGTTTGTCTAGGTCTTGGAGGCGGATGACTAGGATACACTGAACCCCAGATTCCTACCCATCCCTTCCTTCCCAGAACTCTCCTCTCCTTCCTTTCCCTAAAAAACCCTCCACACAGCTTCCCCAAAGATGAAATGACCTTGAGGGAAATTATTTTCCTCAGGGCCTCCTGTGTGGAGCTCATGTAAAAAAAACCAAATGATTAACAAGCTTTGTATTTAATGAAAGATAATAAGTTTAGAATACTGGCGTTAATATTCCTTATTGCGCAAAATAACAAAAATTGTAAAATAAAATATATGACGGTCACTTTCACCAATAACACGGCAGAAGAGCGACCTTTCAGAAGGAACAATGACAATGTTGTCTTCACAAACACTTCAGGGAGAAATTAACTTTCAATGCGAGTTATTCTCGCGGATATGGTAAGATATATCAATGGTGAAATTCGTCAGGATTTGTGCAAAAGGCAACCAACACTAAGTTGGTTAACAAGTGATCATGGCTCCCAAATTTTCTTAAATATAGAAGAATTTTAGAAAAATACGTCGAAAATTTCGTCTTTCGAATCAGTGGTAGAAACTACAACACCTTCATGGAGTCTAATACTAACAGTAGATAGACAAAATATGTTATAATAATGGAATTTACTAAAAAAAACTACGTCGAACAAGTTTGCGTTGCTTTGTTTGTTAATTAATCGTGAAACGTTTTCGAATCCTTTTTCGTGTATTATATTGAAATTGGATAAACGCAAGACAAATTAGGTTAGGTAAATATTCGGAACAAACGTCAACGGTTATGTAACGGGATTGTGTATGTCATCTTTACTTTAAAAAACAGCCTACGTTTTTGAATGGTTTGTCTGGCAAAGCAGGGTTTGTGTAGCGGGCTTGTGTATATCATCTTAATTTTAAAAGTTTTATCATAAAAAAGTGAGTATTAACCGTTGACGTTTGTTCCGAACTGCAAACAGAGTGATTTGACAGTGTGAAAGCAAATTTTCAATTTACGAAAATAAAATTAAAAATGTAACATTTTCAACCTCCCCGAATGCAAACAGTTGTTTTTTTTTTAATTTAAAATAAAACAATAACTTTGTAAACACCACTTTTATTTTTATACTTTATGCCGACCGGGTTTCGCTACAACCGTAGCTTCATCAGGGCAGTATAATACTCTACTAACATTATGTTAAATTTGTGTTATAATATATAATTTACCAAAAATGGGCTGGACTCGTCAAGTGGAGGAGGATTCTTTTATATATTATTTGTACAGCGCCATTGAGGTGATTTTCCACGAAAACGGCGCTATATAAATTAGCCAATTATTATTATTATTATTAATGCAAAGCGCAGGTATTTTTCCTGAATCAGGATTTGCAGGTCAATATTTTCAATTTTTGAGGGAACATGAGGAGGAATTATTTTACGGGTTGAGCTTAAGATCATGTATCGTGTTTTTTTACATTCGTTGTTAAAATATTTGATTGGAGCCAACTGTTGATTTTTTCTATGTCTCTTTGTGCATTTTCTAGTAAGGAATCTAATTTTTTACCCCAGTAGAAAATTGCAGTATCATCTGCACATAAAAAGATTTCACCATTTAAAATTAATTGCGAAATATCATTGATGTAAATTTTATTTATTTATTTATTTACGCCCTTTTATGGGGCTTTTACATAAGTATGAAATTTACAAATTACACTATGATTAAACAATATATAAATACTTTTTCTTTAACAAAGAAATATAATAGGTTTTTGCAACGCAATATATAGTATTTATTGTACATAACTGAACTGCCTCAGTAACAGTTTTTTGTATTTGTTTAAAGATAAATTGAAAATGTCCACTGACTTGGTATAATTATTTCCCTCCATTAGTATTCTGGGCAAAGAGGAATACATATGGTAGTTAGTTCCAGAATTTCTGCACTGAAATAAATTCTGACTTCTGGTATTACGTAGTGGAATCCGGAAGCTTATCAATTCTAGCAATATCGGACTATCAACTAAATCATTTAAAATTTTATATAGAAATACCAAGTCAGTGAAAATTCTTCTGTCGGACAATTTGAGCATATTCATATCATTTAAAATAGTGTTGTAGTTCAACATAATTTCTGAAATACCCATTTAAAAATTTAGAAAATGTAAGAATTTGTTTTGTATTCTTTCAACAGCTTGTACATGTATACTATAATGTGGATCCAGACGGGAGAATTGTACTCAAGTTGACTTCTAACATAGGCAAAATATAACAGTTTAATACACTTTATATTGTTAAAATTTCTAGTTAGCCTGGTTATAAATCCCAACATTTTTAAGCCCTTATTAGAGATTTCTGTTATATGGTTAACAAATGAAAGATTTGATTGAAAACATTGATTTGGAACAGTAGTGGACCTAGTATGGATCCCTGCGTAACTCCATAGTTTATTGGAACATATTTGCTATTTTGATTGTTAATGCTAACGAATTTCTTTCTATTCGGATGCCCACTCAACCACTGACCGGTCAGTGGTTGAGTGGGCATCGCGTTTGGGTCCCACCCAGTCGTTTCGTGTTCGATTCCTCGGCTGGCTAATAATAATAATAATAACATAGTATTTATATAGCGCAGTTTTGTGATATTTCACTTCAAGTGCGCTTAATTATAATAAACTCTAAATAAATCCTATAGTGTTCCTTACGCGTCCTTACAAAATTGATTAAATGTGAAACAAAGAATATACAGTATATACAAAGCAATTCCTAAAGAACAATATTAATAACAAGAATCATTAAAACTAAGTTAAAATAAAGAATAAGAGGTTTACGTTTAGAAATAATATTAACAGAGTGCACATAAAACTATAGTAGGGAGGTAATCAAAACCAAACAATTACCGGAAACTTGAGGAACATGGCTTATTATTGTAGATTGAAAACGAGTTAAAACTCATGAAAGGTATGATTTTTTTAAATAGGTTTGTTTTTAAAACTCTTTTGAATTCAGCCAAGTTCTGGATATAAGTAAGAGCTGGGGGAAGTTTGTTACAAATGAGCGGACCAGTTACACGAAAAGATCGATCATAGTAAACGGTTCGATTTGACCTAGAAAGTTCGATTAAACGATTAGTAACATCTAGATCTGCTGACCTTAAAGTAAGCTGCTTATAGCTTAAATTTTGTCGGACACATAGTTCCGATATATAGGCTGGCGCCATTCCTTGCAATGCTTTGAAGGTCATTAAGCAGATCTTGAACTCTATTTTTTCAGGGCATTGAAGCCAATGAAGGCGATCCCTTAGAAGCGGGGTTATACGGCAATACTTAGATTCACCAAAAATCACTCTCGCCGCAGCATTAAAAACGGACTGGATTCTATTGTATTGTTTTTTAGGTAAGCCAGCATACGCACTATTACAATAGTCCATACGTGAGACAACGAACGAATTTATGAGTGACTTTGCTACATCAGAGGGAAGGCAACGCCTGATTGATTTTATCTGCCTTAGATGGAAAAAGCCTGAACTTACAGATTTTCAAATTTGTGATTCAAGAGAAAGACTATTGTCTATAGTGAAACCTAGAAATTTTATTTCTTTAGAAGGGATTATATCTGTGCCCTGAATATGAATTGGATTAGAGTCGATGAGGGCTTGCCTTCCAGGAGAAGCTATCCAAATAAATTCCGTCTTGGTCGGATTAAGTTTGAGTTTATTGACAGACATCCAACTTGAGACTGTGTTAATGAAACTAACCACCTCGTTTTTAAGGACGTCTTTTTCATCCGGGGAACAAAACTTGAAAATGAAACGATCGTCTGCGTAGCCTTGTCATTCAAAGCCAGCTGATTGAATGAGTTTCTCGAGGCGATTTGTATAGAGAATGGGACCCAAGACAGAACCCTGGGGAACTCCACATTATACGGGAGTTTCAGGTGAAGTACAATTATTGAAAATTACTGAGGCTACTCGTCCAGACAGGTATGATGTCATCCATTGTAGTATATCACCTCGAACGCCAAATTCGGTTTCAAGCACATTTAATAAAATACTATGATCTACCGTGTCAAATGCCACACTCATGTCAAGAACAGAAACCAAACCCAACTTACCTGCTTCCATCCCGATGATCAAGTCTGAAATCAACCGCAGAAGAACAGTTTCCGTTGAATGAAACTATCGATAAGGGGATTGATTTTTGGCAAATAGACCGGCGGAGTTCAAGTACCCCACCAATTGTTTGGCAACGATTTTCTCAAGCTGTTTAGAAAGGAATAGTAGATTGGATATTGGCCTGTAATTATCCGTATTACCACCGTTAAGTCGAATCGAAGTGGAGATAATAATTAAGGGTTTGGGTCCAAAAAAGGCACCGGGATTTGATAGATTGAATGGATTCTACCTAAGGACCCCACTACCAAATTCCAAGAAAATATAAAAAGTGCTAAGTGACATAACGATTCACAATTCCTCTAACCATCCCAACTCCCATAAACATTCAGCGTTTCATTCCATGACACATAGATTAGTTACAGTCCCTTTATCAAATACCAACTTTGCAATAGAACTATCTACGATCAAGCAAATCGCAATAAATAACGGTTACAACCCAAATATAGTCGACAACATTCTAAATAAAAATTTAAAAAAATTATCCACTAGTAAATTTTTATACAACAGTCCACCTCATAATAATAATATACCAAGTAATAATAATCAACCTCATCAATGGCGTAGAATCCTGTACATCAATAATTTCTCTCAAAAAATTGTTAAAAATCTCCCATCAGAAATCAAACCAGCATTTTACACTAATAATAATATAGGCAAACTTTTAATGAACGGTAAGGATAAGGAAGACAGTCTATCTCACTCGGGAATTTACTCACTTCAATGCAGCGACTGCGCATTTTTTTATATTGGTAAAACAGCGCGCAACATAAACACCCGTGTCAAAGAACATCTTAGATGTTTACACAGCTCTGGATTTTCAGAATTTGCAAACCACTTGATTGAAAACGATCATAAATTTGACAAAAACGCTGGCGCCAAACTTATTCATAAAAACAACATCGGTATAAGGTTGGATAATTTAGAGGCACTTGAACTTAGAAAAGCCATAAACACTAATAGTAAGGTAGTAAATAACCAACTTAATTTAAATAAAAGTCCCATACTAAGATTGTTCCCTATTGATAAAGAACACGTCCGTTCCCTTTCCAATTCTCCATCTATGCCTCCTTCTTCCTCCTCCACTTGACGAGTCCAGCCCATTTTTGATAATTATATATTATAACACAAATGTAACCTAATGTTAGTAGAGTATTATACTGCCCTGATGAAGCTACGGTTGTAGCGAAACCCGGTCGGCATAAAGTATAAAAATAAAATTGGTGTTTACAAAGTTATTGTTTTATTTTAAATTAATAATGTCACACCACAAAGTATCCGCTTCATATGAGCAAATAGTTGTCTTTTATGGTAATTAAGAAGAATCTAAAAGTTTTATCAAAAAAAGTGCGTATTAACCGTTGACGTTTGTTCCGAACAATTACCTTGGGTTATAATAATGGAGTTAACTAATAGGAATAAAACTAAGCACATCGTGTTGGGTGACAATTTGAAGATCTTACTACCCTATATCCAAAACTACATATATTACATCATGAATGTTGTACAAGCTGATAACTGGTTGAAAAGTGTAATGCGACATATTCTGATAATGAACTAGCACCTAAAAGTATCTTAGGTCTTATTTAGTCAGTTTAAGGCTCTGCAACCGGGCCCGAAAAGAAGAAGATGGAGAGATACGAAATTACGAATGTTAGAGGAGAGCACAAACATTTACAGCGACAAAATCGATGCGAAAATGTTTAATAAAACACGACTCGTTTAAAATAGAGCAAACATCTCACGAGCATTATCTTCAACAGCATTTAACACTGTGAATTTTTTCATACATATAACTTGTAAAATAACTGAAACAAACGTGTTAATAATAATTTTTTGAGCATACTTTGCGATTTTTTTCTATCGAGGGAATTTTATATAATTTGCGTTTCGGCGCGGGAAAATTCTAGATATTATCTTCAAGAATAACATATATTTTTTTAAAAGCTTTAAAAGTTACCGTGTTTAAGGGAAATATGTAATAAATCGGTACAAATCCGGGTTGCGGGCCCTTAACCTGCTTACGTAAGACGAAGCGCGGCGAGCAAGTCCAATGTGTTGAAGAAACGTCAGTAGAAACTAGTCGCAACGATTTATTGTAATAAAATAAAACTATTAAAAAACAACAGAGTTGTGTAATTTTTTAACAACATTACTTAGTAAAAGCAACGGAACAATAATTCATGGCGTGAAACGTCAAATTGATTTAACCATAGACAATAGACGAAACATGAGTTTTTTTTAAATTCCGGTACCTACCTACAACTGTAAATAACTAACTAACAGCAACGACGTTTCCAAAGGGGTTAGCAAAGAAGATAAAAAAAAACCGGTCTTGGTCTTGGTACACACTCCATGCTTCATTCACATTCGCACATCGTTTCATGCAAACTCTTCTAATATTCTGAATGATAATAATAATGTTCAAAAGATAAATTGAAACGTTTGTAATAATATATTTGTTTGCAGTAAGGTCTTGAGAATATTTTAGTAGATCGTCGACATGTGAAACATTTTACATTATATATAAAAATCTATTTTATCTGAAATTATTTAATTTTTCGAAGAAAACTTCTTCGGAAAGGTTTTCACTTTGTGATGGCATTATTTATTTTAATGAAAAGACAAATTACTTTATTCACATCTCTTTTATTTGAAATTATTTATTAGCTCCATACTTCAAAAGTATATCTTTTTTGTCCACCAAAAAGTTTTTATAAACTAAAAACTTCTTATATTTATGTTATTAATTTTAAAAGTCACAGTGAGGAAATCGATAATTGGTTTATTTTGGCTACACAACATAATATTTACAAGCTGATAAATGGTTGATTTTCCAAAAAAAAAAAATTTCTGTTGCTTATTACTAATACAAATTTCTGACAAATATTTTGACAATTGACAAAGAATGAAACTTTTTTAGCCAACACTCAACGTGGTATTTCTTTCTAATTTATCTTCAGGTTCGCGTTAACGTTAATAGTTTGTATAAAATCATCCACTGCAATCTGCTTTTCTTGTTCAAGTTGACATATTAATACAATATGTGTATTGTGTATAGTCATCTCTTACCAACACGCTCACACGGGCTAGTTAGCGAACACGGCAGATGTTGAGAATGAACCCCGTGGCGGCTTTGGTAAATATTTAAATCCCTGATTTGTGAATATTCCAGATTTTATGTAAAAAATCTATTTTTTTAAATGCTTTCACAATAAATAATGTTGTAACAGACGTATCAGCGTCTTTACAAGAACTGTAAAAAAGGGACCGGTCTTATTGCACGTTCAGAATGATTGATGAAAAAAAATAATAAAAGGGCTGACCTCCCTAGCACCCAGTGCCTGGTGGGTGAAGGACACTGGATGTGCCGATGCTTCTGCCTGAGCCTGGCGCCTGGCGGTTGCCTTAAGTAGGGCCGGCTAGTCTGGAGGAGGTAGGCACCAGGACTGAAGACAGGCAGAAGTTGGCGGGAGGCAGCTGGTTGATGAAAAACTTCCAAAGAATAAAACACGAGTTGTCAAGTAGAGATGAACTGATTTATTGTTTTTTTTTTTTTTTAAAATGAGGTTTTTTATCCAGTTAAGAATCACCTAATTTTGTCGGTACCGCCCGTGAAAGTGGTCGCTTAAAATTGCGAATTAGAAATAATTATACAGGGTAAAATTGGTATATACATGTACATATCTTAATTCTAACATATTATTATGGGCATTATTTATCCCTAGATTTTTGTTTTGGTGAGTTTGTGGCAATTTTTAGGCAAGTTTACAATTTTGTGCTAGGTTTTTAATGTTTGGCTAATTGTGGGAAGTTAAATAAAGAATCTAGTATTTTTCCCAGGTCCCTCGCAAGACTAGCTACTGAAACCTGTTTGTTTCATTGTCTTGCGAGGTCCCTGGATTTTTGAAATGGGAAAAAACGGATTTTTGTAAGGAATTCTTCTAAGTCTTTTTTCTGCGCTAAAAACGCCCTAGTATTGCGAGTTTAAGGGTCAGAGACTCAAATTCTCTTTCCCTGAATGCCCGGCAGGACTTTGGAATGAAATATGTTTATTTCATTGTCCTGCGGTTTGTGTGAGTTTAATAAATTGAAAAAATATACATTTTAAAAGTTGGCCTTCGGCAGGTCTACTTGTCGGCAGGTTCGTTCGCTCAACCAAGCATGGTTTTCATAATTCACATCAATATTTGAGAACTCTTTCGATATAAATGCTTTCTTTGACGTTGTAAATTGACAAAAAATCGGTGGAAACGAAATGAGGCCATTAGAAGTGATAATAGGAATTTTCAAATTGCCAATATCTACTAATGCATTTGCAAACGCTTCCACCGATATTTCATTTTCCGTAGATCTGTGCACATATCTACCGGATCTGTGTGCACACATCTACCGGATCTGCCCTGATGATGGACACTGCAACGATGTTCGAAACGTTGGCTAAAGAAGGAGGTAGCGCAACACGGCATAACACCCCCAAAAAAATAACGAAAAAGGTTTGAATACTATTCGTGAGGCAGAAGTGCCTGATGTCCATTTGTCTTTTATTAATAGGTATATACTTAAGGGTATATTACCGCAAGCGCAGCATATTTAGGGATTTTTGATGCAGTTTAAAGAACATTTCTATATTGTTTATTAGAAAAAAATATTATGTTTTGAAAAAATAAACTATTCTTCTAAATGGTGCGTTAAAAAAACGTGTAAAAATGTTTAAAACAATTGCGTGAAAAAATATTTACAAAACCTCTAAAAATAGCTTAAAGTTCGATTATATCTTTTAATTCTAAATACAGGAGAATTATAAAAAATATACATTATCACCACATCAATGTTGTCTAAACGACTGAATAATAAAATTATTTTAAAAAGCATTAAAACAATGCTTAAATAAATAAAAACAGTTTTTCAATATCACGATATTGTTATTTTGTCTCACGCCATTATATAAACCAAGACTCTATTTCCAGTCAGTATGCGAGATGATTTCAGAGTGAAAGCACGTCAAATTTTACAAAAAATAAATACGTAAATGTGTAGGCACATAAGAAAAGGGGTCACACTAAAGGTTGGTCGTTATGTTATTGTGTTTTATTTCAGAACCAAGTTGACTTTTTTACTAGAACTTCCATTTCGCGGCCGCCTGTTTGCAACCAGCGGCATAGAATGGTTTAGAGTGCCCCTTTACCCGTATTTTCGTATTCCTAGTTTTATTTATTTACGTCCTACTGTGCTTTTACATAAATTAGGTAAAGATAAAGATATATATAGTATTGTTCACTTTGCAGACATATTATTAGTATTTTTTAGTGAACAAAAGATAATAATTGAGAATAGTAAGGAAAAAGTTTCATAATAACACGAAACGATCCTTACCATATATATCTCCCAGTACGAATCTAACAAACCTTTAAGCTATAATTAAAACTACCAAATGTGAATAACCAACAAATTGTGGTATTTCATATTGAAAAATGTTAGTTCACATTCCTGCCGCAAGTTTTTAATGAGAACTATGGAATATAATATGAATATTTTCAGATACCTAGGTATAATGCCGGTAGCCGAAATAACAAATGGTAATATTTTTATAGTCTGAGAGTGCCAAATTCATTTTCTAAAATGAATTTGGTTCATATTCATAATATGGTAGTCAATCGTACGGCCAAGTATTACGGAAGTCAATCAAGTTATGTTTAATTACCAAACTTTGGTGGATTATTTTTAAAACCTGATTGTGCCTTAATGTATACTCGGACGGCGCTAATATAGAACATCCCGATATAATATGTTCTATAGTTTCCGGAAGTTATCGTCCAGCAGTGTAGTTGGTTGTATCGAATAATTTATCAAACAAGTTTGATCAAAATCTGATAAAGAGTCTTAAAATCATGAGCTCCTCCTGCAATAGGGAATGTTTCTATCTAAATTTACCTAAAACATGCGCATTCAGTTTAATAAACATAATTAGAAAGATGCCCAATATTTAACGTTTCATGTTCAAATCTTACTCAAGTGTACCATCTAGTCTAGATTCTTCGCTGCTCTGACTTCGTCGGTAGCGGGCAGCGGTTCCCCGTTCGAGCATACTTCATACTTCCCCACCCCGAAATATTATTTCGGTTTTGGTAAATTACCCCTTAATATGTCCTATTTAACAATAGAAATAAAATAATATCAGTACCTATAAGCGTATATCGCAGTATTGATCAATGATTTAAATTAATTTTTAGTTGCACTGATAATGTAATTCACAAATAACCCTACTATTGCAACGATGCAGGACCAAAAGCTCAATAATATTCCTTCACTAATCGTCTGCGTATGCTTGGTGAAAAATATGTTGATGATGGTATAAACTTTGAAAGAATATCAATACACAGACATTATTTTATTTGCTGTTTGTCAGAGCTTCTCAGTTGCAAACTACTATTTCAAAATATCTTGTATACATGTTGCCGTGATACATTTTTCTTTTCTTTTTGTTCTTCATAATTGTATTTATAATAGCTTATTGTACTTTTTTATTGTAACTACAATATTTACTTTAAAATTTTTTTGTCATTCGAACTTTTCTCACCCAGCTCTCGTGCACTTTCCCACTTTGTATTTATTTATAGTATTTTTCTCTTTCATATACACGGTGTCCGGAAACTCGTAGTACAAGCGGGAAACTGGTAAATCTACATCACATTCGGAGTTGATTTGTGTTATAACTTTTTTGATTTGAGCTTTCGTTTTCGAGTAAATCGGGTCCGAAGTTGGAATTTTTTTGGTTAAATTTGAAAAAATTGTTCACTAGGGGGTTGATTTCAGCTGTGTAATCAGAGGCGGATTACATAGTGAGAGCGCCCTAGCCAATCAGCTCATCGGCGCCCCTCTAGCGGCTATTTTTTTTTTTTTTTATATACCAAGTTTCATCGCAATCGGTTTTTTTTCGTGAAGAAGTAACATATATCTATACACACTTTCGAAGTTATAATATTAGTAAGGATAATTGATAAAATAATTTAAATACTTTATAAATAAATAAAAAAGTTATGAATAAGTTAATTTAAAATTGGTATTTACTAATCACAAAAGGACAATTGTTTAAAAAAAATTAAAAATTTCTGCTTTTACATTTTTGTCTTGCAAAGTTGATAATAACGTCGTCATAGTTTAAAGATAGTTAAAAGTTTGATTGAATGCTAAGTATTGCTCACGAATTTAATCTCTAATCTGTCATGGAAAAGCGAAGATAATTTTTTACTTTCCTTAGACAGGAAAAAATCCGCTCACCAATGCAATTGCGAACTGCCATCGATACTCACATTCTTAAGGCTATGTCAATGTTTGGGTAAATTATTTCAAGTTATTTATTTCTTAGAACCTAAAAAATCGCTTTGGTTGTCCGGGGCAGTTCTCCATCTCGAGCTATCGTTGTTAAATAAGAACGTAGATGGATACCTTCATCAACCAAGCACTTTTATAAATCACCAGAATATATCGTTACTAACATACAACAACTATTTTGAACTTCTTCGGAATCGACCAAATTCCTTAAAAACGTACATTTACTATAAAAACTTATTGATCAAGGTTTTTCTTCTGTGTGAGTAAATATGTGACTTTTTAGATATCCCCTCATAGCACAAGAATAGTTGCAGTCAGGACAAAAAGGGTTTTTTACCCACTGTCGATAAACACGTGATGCTAAAGACTTCCCTTTGGAGATCATCAGAGACAGCTAAAGACTAAAGACATCCTTTGGAGAGTTGCAGTCAGGATATGAAAAAGGTTTCTCTCCACTGTGAATCGGCGAGTGCGTTCTTAGCAGTGGCGGCCGCTGCCCTGAAAACGTGGTGGTTCACTGATAATCCGTAACTATGAGATAACGATTACTAAGCAACATTAAGTAAAAATGATTCCACTTATCTTATTTGTTCGAAGTGCGAAAAATTCTACATATCGCTTTTTAATTAAAATTTTAATTTTTTTGAACAAATTTTTTTCTGTGCTAAGAAAATAAAAACACAATACAATTTTTTCGTAAATAAACCTTAAATTTCAACCCAAAAAACTCTCTTTTTTTTACAATGTTTAATTTATTTTATTTTATATTACATAAAATAAAATAAATTTGAAAGTAGTGTAAGAATAATATACGACAAAATGTGAATGGTAGAAGAAGTCGGGGACGCCCGAGAAAGACATGGCACCAGACTGTTCAACCAGCCGCCCTTGGTTCTTAGACGTCCATTTTGAGAACATGAATAGTTGCAGTCAGGACACGAAAAAGGTTTTTCTCCTCTGTGGATAAATATGTCACGTTTAAGTTGTTATTTTGTAGAACATGAATAGTTGCAGCCAGGACACAAAAAAGGTTTGTATCATCTATGGGAAAACGTGTGATTTTTTTAGGTTTTTTCTTCGTTGTAGGTGCATAGTTACACTCAGAGCATGAAAAATGTTTTTCTCCACTATTAATCAAGCTGTTGATTTTTTAATATCCCTTTCGAGAACTTGAATAACTGCATTCGGGAAAAGAAAAAGGTCCGGTTAGGTTTTTGTTAGCTGTGGGTAAACGTGTGATTTTTTGGTGTCTCTTTGAAGAACATGAAAATTTGCAGTAGAAACATGTAAAAGGTTTTATGTCACTATAAGTCTGCAAATGATTTCTAAGAAGTTCCTTTGTACAACATGAATAAATGCTGTCGGGACATGAAAAAGGTTTTTGTTCACTTCGGGTAAACATGTGAATTTAAGATACCATTTTGAAGCGCATGAATAGTAGCAGTCGGGATAAGAAAAAGGTTTTTCATCACTGTGAGTCACAAGTGCTGTTTTAGTTATTTTTTTCGAAAAGAAAAATAGTTGTAGTCAGGACATTTAAAAGGTTTTTCTCCACTGTGAGTCAGCAAGTGACTTCTTAGATATTCCTTTTTCGATCACGAATAGTTGCAATCCAGACATGAAATAGATTTTTCTCCTCTAACAATGATACTGTGGATTTTTAAATGTCTCTTTTGAGAATTTGCATAACTGCATTCGGAACATGAAAAAGGTTAAACTCCACCATGAGACAGCATGTGAATCAAAGTGAAGTAAGGTGTTGCTCCACAGGAAAACTTTAGGGAAATTAGTTTCCTCGGGGCCTTATTAAATTCTGGAGATCCGGATAGAATACCAGGCCGATAAAAATAATAATAATTTCCAATTATTTTTATAGCGCCCTTTAGTGATAAAATCATGACAAGTACACTTGGTGGATAGGATTAAAAGATACATTCAGTGACGTAGCTAGGGGTGGAGGCTCGCCCCGGGTACAACACGAGGGGGGGATGATACCTGACCGAGTGTCACCCCCCAAGGGTACAGTTATTTGGTGAGGGCATTAAAAAGAACTGATATGATGCGAAGTGAATTGTGGAAGAAGTCAGGGAAAGCCAAGGAAGGCATGGCAGGATCAAGTGAATTAAATACCTTAACCTTTCCCATACCATGCTAAAAATACCCTCGACAAACCGTCTTGTAACACAGCGTTACTCTATGGGATTTGGAAAATTTTTCGGGTTTTTCGTAAAAATATTGTTGTGAATATTTTTAATTTGGCTTATATTAATTTATTGTAAGAAAAAAAATATTGATTTTGTGCCCTAAAACTGAAATATTAAAAAATAATCATTCATAATAAATAATCAAATATTATTTGAAACGCCCAACAAGGCGGGCCGGCTGTAACAGCGACCGCCTAGGGTCACGTAAGCCCTCAGAATAGCACCATTGTTTCAGAAAGCCACATGTGGAATGCGCTAGGTACTAGTAAGGGCTGACACCGACCTACTATCATTTTTTAAATACATTTACAAAAAATACTTTATCGTAAAGAGCTTTTTATGTTTGCTGATCTAAGTTAATACCAGATTGAATGGTTTTAACGCTAGTTGCGTAGAGAAATAGATTACAAGAAAAATACAATACTTAAAGAACACTCGAATTGTAATTTTTTTACAGTTTTACGCAAAAGCAAACCACGAAAAAAAAACTATAATTGTTTTGAAGTGAAAAACTTCTTTAGCACCGTTGTGATTTGAAACTGGATGAAACGAAAAAGCGACACTAAAAGAAACAATAAGCAAACCACGAACAAAAATAATTTTATAATTACTTTGAAGTGAAAACTTCTTTAGCACCGTTGTGATTTGAAACTGGATGAAACGAAAAAGCGACACTACAAAGAGACAAACACTTGCATCTAAAGCATTTATAGAGAATGGGTTAGAATATTCGGTATCCTCTTTATGCGGTGCTTTGTAGCCTTCCGACTCTTTTTTCTGAAGGTTTCGGTCTTTTTTCTACGGTGTGAACTGCATACTAGTATTTTTTATAATACTCGTATGTTTTAACATTTTTCAGAAAATTTTGAGATAACCTTTAGATTAAAATTAACTTTTATGAGTGGAAATAGTTTACATAGCAAATTAAAAACATTTATTTCACAGGAACATAACGACAAAAACCAATTAGGTAAATTCTGATTTAAACATTAATCCGACGTGTTTAACATAACAAAATATAAGTAAAAATGTAGATGTAAGAGATTTTTACAAAAAACCAAAACAAAGACTTTGTTATTATATGTATTTACCTACCTATTATGTAATGCATTCGTCTATAGTAAATCTACATTAAATTGTAAAATGGCGACCACACGCCATCTAGTACTATACGAAACTATTACATTAGTTTTTTTTATATTAGCGGCCCTGAGGAAAATAATTCGCTTCAGGGCCTATGTCATCTTTGGGAAGAGGTCTTCCTGGTGAAGGGGTGAAAAGGACTCCCTCAACCAGTCTCTCCCGACCCGGCCAGCCACGCAGAGCCAGTTGGTAGGCAGACGTACCCGCCGTCAAGATCCGGAACCAAACCTAACCCATGAACCTGGGCAACCCTGCTAAGTCATCAAACGTAACAAACTACTTGAGGTCACTTATGACAGTAGTGTTTTTTTTTTTTTTTTTTTTACAGTGAATACCGCACAAGAATCTCAACTGCTCCCGTTTGGAGCCAGTGAGACTATGGCATCCCCAATTGGGGTATGTTGTGAGGCTGAGGGTAGTGGGGAGGGGAAGGAGGTGGGGAAGATGAAGGTTGGGAAGTACCTGGCTATTCAGATCTGGTCACCAAACACGGCTAAAGCCATTTTCAAGCAACGTTTCAATTCTGAATGGTGGTCTTACACCAGGGCGATACTGATAGTATCTTCCACTCTGGAACATGCCGCAAATATACTATATATTATTTTAAATGAATTAATTGTGAAATAACACAAATTAATCGAATAAAATTTATTTGCGCATGCCGGATTCGAACCCGCGGCCTCCAGATTGTGAGTCAAGAGTCTTACCCACTGGACTACGGAGGTCATCGTTGTGGTCTAATAAACGGTTTCCGGGGCGGCGGCGTGCCGTTATTATGAAAAATATGCATTTTAGAAGATGATCGAAATAGCAAGTTAAACAAAGACAGTAAGCGTTCTAAAATAGTAAAAAAAAGATAATTCTATAAAAAAAATCTCAAAATCCTAACATTCATTGCAAGGATAGATTTAATTCATTGAAACCTAACCATTTATATTTATTGCTACTTCCTTCCATGTAATAATCATTTGTAAAGACGTCACTTTGCTACTGTTTCAATGGAAAGAAAGTCCCTTTTTAAAATAATTATTTTATGGGGGTAGTTTTGGTAATAAAATAGGTAGGTAAGATTCTAAATATTGCACCCGACCCTCACAAAAGAGTTTTGTGGTGGTGCAGTAATGTTTACAATCGTATTTTGTATGAAGTATTGTCTTCGATTCCGAAACTACATCATGCAGCAGAGAGGATTTACCACCAAAACCCTCTATCTCGACAAATACTCCTTGCTTCATTCGCATTCTTAAACCGTCTAATATTCGTCCCGATAAATCTGAATAAATAAATGCTTGGTTGCGTTACGGTGCACTCTATCGGAGTACTACCGCGGGGTATATATATATATATATATATATATATATATATATATACATAACACCGTCTATTTGGCGACCAGCATGGGCAAATATGCATCTAAAGTGGCGACCACCGACATTTGGCGACCGATATACGGTCGCCACTTTATTTTTCGAAATTTTTACACAGTTCATAGTACATGTCGTCACAAGCATTTTGGCAAAAATTGTCCTGGTAGCCAAATTGGGCGTGAGGTGGATGATTTCGAATATTAAAGTTCCGCCATCTGTCGCTACGCAGCTAGGCGCTAGGTGATATACACGGCCATGTATACTACCATTCATCCTACCGACATTTAGGCGACCGGTGTGACATAACATGCCGCCTTTCATTCCTAGCATTTACCCGCCACCGAGGCGTTGGCAAATGTGTTGGGAAACAACGTTGCCGGTTAATTCCAACTCCCGTACAAGAGTTGAGGTGCACGTGGCGGTGGCGTGTTTTGCGACGTTGCCGCCGCGCTTATTTAGCCTCGGTTGCCTCGAATGTTTTGCCTTTTAAAATTTTATCGTGATCAATCGTATTATCGTATACCGAGCATTAACGTACATGTGATTTGGAGTGTAGGTATTTGGCGACCGACCATTTTAGTGTCTTAATTACAATACATTATTGATTACGGTTGACTCAATGCAACGGAACAAAATAATTGCAAGAATAACAGAAATGCAATATCAAGATGATTCTTTGGAGTCATACCTACCTATGACATAGAATTCGGATAATCTGAGGTACTTGCCTTCAATTAATAATTCTTCTTTTCGGTCATTTATACGGTCAAATTTACTTCTTTAAAATTCCCGATTCTTATTTTACAGGAGTTCACTTACTCTGACGGTGATGGTGGGATACGACCCAAATCCCATGTGTGAAACAAAAGGCGAGCTCACCAATTAATTTTAATCGAAAAAATAAAAATATTGCATGGATGATTCATCTAATCAAAACGACCCACGAACATTGTTTCCACAAAACTTCAACGTCTTGACCAAATCGAAGAAGAAAATTGATATAGAAATAACGAAAAATAAATTCAGTGCGCAGATCACATGCCGTAGAAATGAAACCTTCAGAAAACTAAAGTAGGCAAGAGTGGGTAGGCTACGAAGCGCCACACAAAGAGGAGACCGATTATTCTATCTTAGGGGCATACATTAATTGAGCTCAAAATGGGGGGTGGGGGTCCAGTAAAATCTCACCAAATCTTGAACAGTTTTTCAGCATATTGTCGCGATCATATTTACCACAACGGGGGGGGGGGGGGCGTAACGGGATAGCATTGGGCGGGACGGGATAGGGTGGGACCCCAGATACACAACTGATGTCTCGTGAGGGGAGAGGGGGGGGGGCACCAAATCTCACCAAAGGGGGGGGGGGGGGGGGGGTTAAATTGGAAAATTAACTGCTCACGTTATTAATGTATGCCCCCTTATTCTCTCGCAGTCTAAATCCTATAGATGTATGTGTTTGCCTCTTTTTAGTGTCGCTAATTTTCGTTTCATCGAGTGTCAAATCACAACGGTGTTAAAGATGTTTTTACTTCAAAATAGTACTGCCAGATTTTTGTTTTTATTTCGAAAAGGACTTAGGACAGGTGGTTTTAAAAATTTGTAGGAGTCATCAAAAATTAAAAATTTTAAGTTAATTTTCACGTTCTGTGTAAGTTCTATTCAAGTTCTGTTGTTATAACAATGAACTTGAATACAACTTGCACAGATTGTGAAAATTAACTTCAAATATTTGAAGAATCTGTCATTTTTTTTAACAACCCGTTAATTATAATTTTAATTGTTCGAGGCGTGTTTTCAGAAACATTGTATTCGAGGAAACAACATCGAAAACAATGCGACTAAATTTAATATAAATGTTTTTGTTTTTTACTTTAGTTTCACACAGGAGGCCCTGAAGAAAATAATTACCTTAGGGCCTATGTCATCTTTGTGGACGCTGCGTATAGGAAAGGAAGGGGAGGAAGCTATGGGAAGGAAAAGGATTTTAGGGGTGGGTAAGAATCTAGGGTTCAGTTTGTCAAGGAGTGACGGACGTATGAATCCATCCCTCCCACTGCGGTGCAAGGCAATGTTCCGAGAGAGTGCGGCTGGAGAAGTTAAAGGGACTTCCTTAACCACTCTCACCCGATCCGACCTGTCATGCTGCTGGTTGGCAGACGCATTCGCCACCAAGACCCGAACAAACCACACCCCATGAATCATTAGATGACTAAGTCGTAGGTGAAAATATTGAAATGAACCAGAACCCACCACATCAAATGCATCACAACCATTTAAAAGTTTCTTAAATACTTATCAGACAGTCGCGAGTAAACATTCTACAGTAAAAAATTTCAGAGTGTGCAATTCACACGCGGTAGAAGTGAAACCTCCAGAAAAACTAAAGTAGACAAGAGCGGGAAGGCTACGAAGAAGTGCACAAAGAGGAGACCGATTATACTATCTCATTCTCTTGCAGGCTAAATTCTATAGGTGTATGTGTTTGACTCCTTTTATTGTCGCTATTTTTCGTTTCATCGAGTTTCAAATCCAAAACGGTGCTAAAGAAGTTTTCACTTCAAAATACAAATGTGCAGTTCACATGCAGTAGAAGTGAAACCTCAGAAAACTCTAGACAAGGGTGGGGAGACGACAACGAAGCACCGCGCGAAGAGGAGACTGAATAGCTACGAAGCACCGTACAAAGAAGAGACCGATTAGTCTATCGCATTCTCTTGCAGGCTTAATCCTATGGATGTATGTCTTTATCTCTTTTTAATGTTGCTATTTTTCGTTTTATCGAATTTCAAATCACAACGGTGCTAAAGAAGTTTACACGTACTCGAGTTTAATCTATGTACCTACATCATCTCTAAATATTTAAATTTTTAAAATTAGTATGATATACATAATAAAAAAATGCTCGTAAATCTATGGAATTTAGCCAACGAGAGAATAAGAGTATAATCGGTCTCCTCTTTGTGCGGTGCTTCGTAGCCACTCCTCCCACTGTATTCTAATTTATTTTCTGAAGGTTTCACTTTTAATTGCGTACTCGGATTTTTTAAAATTGTTTCGGATACCTATTTAGCTACCTTTTATTATATTTTTTTAATTCTTTTTAAACGTTTTATATCTTTTCATGTACATAAGAAGATGAACATTCATTATAAGTGATAATTAAATCCTTTTTTTACTTTGGTAGAAAGCAGTCACTTTGTGGTTTGACAAAGATATTAATTGAAATAAAACAATCACTTAGTTTGTAACCACGATTCATCCATTAACCTTTTTTATACCGACCGGTTTCGCTTAACCTGCGCATCAGCGTTATTTCATTATATCTACTTTATCGCATTGAAACCAAGCTCACGCACACTAACGAAATTCAAAACAATAAGCGCACACAAACTTAGCTGTTGCCGGCCGAATTCCCTATCAAGATTCCCTTCACCTCACCCACACAGCTGTTATCCCGCGCCGATCGGCTTGCTTGCCCCCCGTGCGACTAGCCCCACCGCTTCCCTTACCCCGCGGACTCCTGTTAATACAAAAGTCACGTGGAATCTGCGTGCAATCGAAATCAATTTAAAAAAATAGGTTGTCGTTGAAAATTTAGTTGGATCTTTGCAGAAATTATTTTAACATAGCTATCCTATCAATTTGACTTAAAAAAATTGGACGGAGGATTTTTCCGGAGCGATATTTTTGACTGATATCAAAAAAGCATGTACCAAAAGAAAAAAAATGTTGGATCTTTTGATTAAATAAAGCTAACACCAATATAAAGACACTTCGTGATCAAAAATTGGAGGGAGGAATTTTCCCGGCAAGAATAGAAATAAAAAAACAAATCTCTTTTTAAAAACACACTTTCACAACAATAATATTGTTGAATTTCTATTTAATCAGGTGGATATTAATTACCTAATACTAACAAGATGTGAAGAGTTTTCGAAAGAAATACTTTTCTAGCGGGAGTTATAATTTTTTTTTCAGTTTTTGCTAAAAATAACTAGGTAACTTCCCGTTAAATATTTTGTTGGATCTTTTGTCATTCGTCATCCCTAAATGATACTCCACGTGACTGCAAAGGTTTCATCGACGGAGGAATTTTTGCGTACCTCAAACTCTTTATTGATTTGCCTACTACCTACCCAAGCAATAGGCCACTTGCATGGATTTCATAACGACTTTGAAAAAATCGTGTGGATAGATATTTTTACCAAGATTACGAAAATGTTAGTAAAAATTTTTAGAAATGTACAGTTTTTTTAAATTTATTTTTAAATAAATAAATCCATTATTTAGGCCCGTGACGTCACTACATGAAAATGTCCCATCGCCGAAAATGTTAATTATTATTTTTAATTTATAAACTAACGTTTAGACAAGATTTTTATGCATAGCACAAAGGGTAACAATTATTATAAGCAATAATTATCAGCCTTAAACACTCATCAACATTGAAAAATCTTCCGAGAAAAGATACTTGCCGCCAACGCCGTTGGCGGCAAGTATCTTTTCTCGGAAGATTTTTCAATGTTGATGAGTGTTTCAGGCTGATAATTATTGCTTATAATAATTGCCGAAAATGTTCCTATTAATTTTATAAAATTCCACACTGATTTATTTTTTTTATATGGCAGCACTTTGATTTCAGGCGAATTTTTGAATTTGACATTTAACGTTCAGTAGAATTATTGTTTGTTCTCTGCGAACTTATCATTTGGTTTCTTTTTGACATATGTTATGAAGAGAACCCCGTTCATTTTACGATGTCTGCACGTGTTTAGAGGTATAATGGTAGTGGTGCTGATCTTAACAAAATCAAATTTTATAATATTCTTCTTATTATTATAATTTACAAGTACAAGTATATTTCATTGGATTTAGTAATATAGACGTTGAACATTATAATGATTTATGATCAATAAGATGGATCAAGGAAAAAAAATATTTATGAGATATAATATTTTTGGAATGCCTCGCTATTCTCCTGTGCCCTTTCTTGTGGAACATGATCTTTTTTTTAAATGATTTTCTGCTATGTAATTATCGTTTTTTCGCACCCATAAAATTATGTCCCGTCTTTCCGGTTTATAAAAAATGGTCTGATTTTTCGGATTGAAATTTTCAAAAAATCGCCAGGGTTTCAAAAATACGATTTAAAAAAATGCCGAATGTCTTAGAATATTTACCTAAACCGGATTTTTTTTTTAAATGCGATGCAAGTGGCCTATCCGCAAAATAATTATTTGTTCTTTGTAGCATTTTGATCTCGCCTGACTTATAGGACAGTGCAATTAGTGCAAAAAAGGGGGTCGCGATCGGAATTATTTCGGTAGCCCCAATTTTTTTATATGTTTTATACACTCATCTCCTGATGAAAAATCTGAGTTTTCGACCTTCGGTCACTTGAGCTTTCGCCGCCGTTTTGAAAAAACCTGCCGAAATCGCGCCAAAATCTAGTTTTTCTCAAATATTTCGTTCTCAATGAAAATTTTGGCTAAGGTAACTTCACAAGTTTTGTAGAACATAAAATTATCTACAATTTTTATTAAAAAAAATGTCTTCTACCTCTAATAAGTATTGAGATACACAGCCGTAAAAATGTGTATAAGTTTATAAAAACAAGTAAATTGCACGACTTGGTTTGGTTTTCTGTACGTACCTCTTTTTCAGTACAGTTTTGTAGAGAATAAAATTTCTAAAACGATTTTTATGTTTTTTGTATTGTTTTTACTGATTTAAAGTATGAATAAACAAATATCGGTAGGTGAAAACATAAAAATTTATCACGATATTACCACGTCTTTAATATAGAAATAACGAAAAATAAATACAGTGCGTAGTTCACATGCCGTAGAAATGAAACCTTCAAAAAACTAAAGTAGGCAAGAGTGGGTTGGCTACGAAGCACCGCACAAAGAGAAACCCGATTATTATCTCATTCTCTCGCAGTCCTGTAGATGTATGCTTTTGCCTCTTTTTAGTGTCGCTATTTTTAGTTTCATCGAGTTTCAAATCACAACGGTACTAGGCGATTTGCAGGTGCTAGAAGTTTACACTTCAAAGTACAAGTGTGCAGTTCACACGCGGTAGAAGTGAAACCTCAGAAAACTAAAGTAGACAAGAGCGAAGAAGCTACGAAGCACCGCACGAAGGGGAGATCGAATAGCTACGAATCACCGCACAATGAGGAGACCGATTAGTCTATCTAATCTCTTATACTTATCACTCAGAAGTGATAAGTAAATAAGTACTTTTTTTCATTTTTTTTATTTTTTCATTCATAGTGTAATAATAAATTTTGTTAATTATTTTAAGTTTTAGATACTTACTTACTAGCGACTTGAAATTCAAATGAAACAGAAATGCGTCACGAAAATTTATTATTATTTTAATATAATAGTTAATTAGTTCTAATATAATAGGTACGGTAAATCCTCGCTCTCACTCAAGGCTCCCATAGTCCAGCGGCGTAAAGCGCCTCACGAATTTAGTGGCCAGACAATTCAGACCGCGTGGGTTCGAGTCTTATAAAATAAAATAAAAAACGTTTTAATTTTTGCAAAATTAATATTCAATCTTCAAACCACACAAAATGAAAATGAACCACACCAAGAAGAAACCATAATTATTAATATGATGACCCAATGTATAGCAAAAGTTGCACCAGAATTCGACGTCAAAAATATATATAAAATCATCCTTCACTAACTAACTAACCATAACACCGTTTCTCCGCAGGGGTAGGCAGAGAGGACGGGCCGCCAAACAACTCGGTCTTGGCACACACTCCTTGCCTCGTTCACATTCATACATCGTCTCACACATCCTCTTCTATTATTTTGACTCTTGATGCAGCCCGAATCAAGTATCTGATTCACTTGGTCTTGCCATTTTTTATATTAGCTCCACTCAGAAGGCCATGAGAAAAATAATTTCCCTCAGGTCCTATGTCATCTTAGGGGATGCAGTGAGGAGGGTCTTTCAACATCATTTTACAACTCATCGTATTTCTACGTAATGTGTTTATTTATTAAATTGAGCACAATCTTTAAATTAAATTATAATTAATTATCAATCTAACAATTAACAATGTATTACGGCCAAATAAACGCATTGTTCCCACCCGCCAGTTACGGCGGGTACCCGCTAGGAGCGAGGAACCGAGGTAGGTACAATGCCAAACCGCGCGCCAGAGCTAAGCGCCCCGTAATTTGAATGATGCTCGTAGTAAAAAATCCCAAAACGTCAGAAACATGCATGTCACTAAAAATCGGCTGATCGCGTGCCGCATGGCCGACCCGAAGAGCTTCGGCATTCTTCGGAAATATTCCGAAGCTTTGGTTCCAGCGGTAGTAAGGTTTGAACAAGATAATATTAAGTAATAACATTTCTCTTCTAAAATGTAACCATTAGTCAAAGGGTCAGCTATGCGTCTCGTGTGACATTATCTTGTTCGAGCCCTTGGGATGTACCTTTTTGACATTATTATTTGTTTGTCACCCATTGATCGAAGTTGTCACGACAGTAAATGGCGATATTGGCGATCCACGCCGCAGAGTGTTTCTTGTGTGTTAATTATTATTATTGGATTATTGCGTTATTATTATTATCTTTGGAAGGTTGAGTATTTTTAAATGGATATCACACCCACCCTTTCCACTAATCTTCCAATAGATGTAATATCAATAGTAATGGAGTGTAAAATGCTTCTAAAAATATTGATACCAGAATAATTCTATAATAATTGGATAATTACTAGAGCGCCGTTTTAGTTATGTTGCGTTGTACAATTTATTATGAGTTCCTAGGCTATATGTATTTTTATTATTTGAATTTACAAACAGATACATAAAACATACCTACTTACCTGGCAGGTCAATTGACTATATTAAACTCTAGACATCAGCATGTTTTTACATCGCACGATATTTTTACTATTACAGTTACATGATATTTTTAGATACTTAGCAAGTAATGTAAAATTATGCATGATGTCTAGATTTTTTTTTAAATATAATATCAACCTTTCGTTTTTTATGAATGGCTTGGTGAACCACCTATAACTTGAGGCACCGGCCGCGCCTGGTAGGAATCAGAGGTTTAGTATATCCAGGAGTGACGGACGTATGAGTCCATCCCTCCAATAGCTGTGCAAAGCGATGGGTCGAGAGAGTCCTGCTGAAAAGGTCGAAAGGCCTCCCTCAACCAGTCTCTCTCCGCCATGCAGTAGGTGGGCAGGCGCATCCGCTGCCAAGACCTCACCCAATGAGTTCGGGCACCCCTGCTAAGTACCAAACGTAGTGAACCACTTGGGGGTGACCTATGGCAGAGGTGTTGGTTATCCAATAAATGGTTCCCGGGGCGGCGGTACTCATACCCGCCTCCCAAATTGAAATGCCACACGTCTTCTCGTTCATTCGCTCTACAATCCATCCGAGCGTTCCTTTCGTAATTTTACTCATTACGTTTACATTGGCCTTGCATTCTTCGCGGATCTCAACGTTTCTCCCAAGATCGTACATGGTTTTACCATACTCACGCCTCAGGAATCGCAATTCTACAGCATTCAGCCTACTTTCCTTCCTTTGCTTCCTTCCTCTTCCTTCCTCTACCAGTTCCATGCCTCACAGCCATACATGGGGGTCGGTTCCAGCACTCTATTATGGATAGCTGGCTTCGCTTCTTTGGACAGTTTTTTTGTTGGCGCCACTAGCGTTCTATCCTCCGTTAATGGAGTTACCTACATTTAACCTTGTTTCACATATCTCTATCAGCCTTCCCATCTACCGTAAACACACTTCCCAAATATACTTCACAATACATACTTCAAAAACTTATCCACCTGCTCCAAGTATTCATCATTCACAACTAAGTTTCACATTGTTTTTGTATCAAACACCACGATTTTAGACTTACTTACATTCATCATTAACTCATTCTTCATACATATTAAATTATCTGTCTAGGTACATTTAAATTAAATATCTAAGCATAGTTTTCTATGTTTTCATATTGTTTAATCGAAAAAAATCCCAAGCATTTGGGGCATGGCAAATAATCATTAAATGAGGAATGGTATTTTCTTGTAATGGGTTTTTTGTATTCCTGATAATTTTGTACATAATCTCCCGTTTTATGCAATTTAGCAGAAGACCTTTTCTTTCCTTGCCATTCATTATTGTCAGGATATTTTGAATTTCACATTCTATCTCGTGGTTTCTGAAAATATGCCTCGAGTCCTTTTCGAAATAAAAACAAAAATCCGGCATTCGACCTTTTTTGAAGTGAAAACTTTTGTAGCACCGTTGTGATTTGAAACTCGATGAAACTAAAAATAGCGACACTAAAAAGAGGCTAAAACATACATCTATAGGACTACAAGAGAATAAGATAATAATCGGGCTTCTCTTTGTGCGGTGCTTCGTAGCCTATCCACTCTTGTCTACTTTCGTTTTCTGAAGGTTTCATTTCTACGGCGTGTGAACTGCGCCCTGTATTTTTTTTTGTTATTTCTTTATCAATTTTCTTCTTGGATTTGGTCAATACGTTAAAGTTTTGTGGAAACGACGAACGAAGGTCGTTTTCAGAATGGGGGTGAGGTTTGTCTAGGTCTTGGAGGCGGATGACCGGGACACACTGAACCCCAGATTCCTACCCACCCTTTAAACCCCTTTCCTTAAAATAATTTTCCTCTCCTTCCTTTCCTTCAAAAGCTCTCCGCACAACATACCCTAAGATGAATAATTTCCCTCAGGATCTTCTGTGTGGAGCTCATGTAAAAAAAAAAGAAAAAAAAAGTACGAGATTTTAAATTAGTGACTGATTATTTGTAACCCAATAATGATTGTCTTTCTTAAAAAAAAATTGTGCCTTTATTGCACTTGTCAATTGCTACCTATCGCAATAAGGAGCCAATTTTATGCATCCCAAATAATTATTGGTAACTAAAATAACCTAGTTCCTGTTCACTCTATATATTTTTTTTTCATTAGCTCCACACTGCAGGCCCTGAGGAAAACAATTTCCCTCAAGGCCTATGTCATCTTTGGGGATGTTGTGTGGAGGGTATTTTTGGGGAAAGGAAGGAGAGGAAGTTTTGGGAAAGAAAAAAGTATGAATGGTAGTTAGGAATCTGGGGGTCAATGTGTCCAGGAGTGACAGACATATGAATCCATCCCTCCCACTGTGATATAAGGCGTGGATCGAGAGTCCGGTTGGAGAGATGAAAAGGTCTCCCTCAACCAGTCTCTCCTGATCCGGCCCGCCATGTAGTAGGTGGGCAAATGCATAGGTTGCCAAGACCTAGACACAGCTCACCCCGTGAACCCGGGCACCCCCGCTAAGACACCAAACATATCTAACCACTTGGTGTGACCTATGGCAGGGCTGTTAGTTATCTTGTAAATGGTTCCCGGGGCGGCGGTACCCACACCTGCCTCCCAAATTTTTAATTTGATTGTTGTTTTTCCTCCCAAATATAAAATGATATAATAACAGTCTACCGTTTTGACTTCTTGGGATTCTGTTTTGGTTTCCTTCAAAATAATATTTATGTAACCAATCATTATGTACCTACGATAGATAGACCGTTGGCAAATCGAGAACGAATTAAAAGGATTCTGAAAGCATCGTAATTTAAACGTACTGCATACAGGAATATACGGAGGTCGTCAAATGTTCGTAATGAACGGACGCCCTAAATATGGAATGAAGTGTGATATACGTACGATATACGCGGTTGCCAAAACGGCGGCAATATGAAAGGACGCCCAAAAGACTCTAAAGTATACGTACCTATCAAAAATTTGAATACCCTCAAAACACAATTTCTGGATAATTCTTTTACTATCACTCTTTTGTCAACCTAAAAACATGTGAACATTCACCGCAATTTTATTTAAAAACCTACCGTAAGCAGTGGTAGCCAAAAGGATGCGAAGTGAAAGGACGCCAAATCTGTAGCGGGATGTATATATATATATATATATATATATATTTATTTATTAATCATTAACGCCCTTATGGGCTTTTACACACATTAACATTTTTATGTTTTAGTGCATACAGGTGTGTTTAGAATACAAAGAAAACATGAATAGTTTTTACACATGGTACATATAAATAAAGCTGGTAAGTAAAAAGTATAGCATTATACAATAAAGAGAAAAAAATCAGTTTTATATGTATATACGTATATAACAAATAATAATAATGGTGAGTTTTTAATATATGTGCAATTTATGTGTTGAATACATAGCGAAGTTGATTTTAAACAAAAATACATACTACCGACTTGCACCGCACTAAAATTAATATACGAAACAATTCCATTTTGACCAATTACTTTATCGTCAGAATTTCTGCAAGGAATTCAATTTCCGAAGACGAAATACTTTATACCATAAATATACCAATCCCCTTTATACTGAAACCATGGAATAATGTCAGATACTTCAGTAAACTATCACGGAGAGGACAAATGAGTTCGATAATATAATATAACAGAGTATCTAATTACAATCAAATTAAAATGTTAATCAAAGTATAAGTCGTTAAAGTAAATTTGTTATTATTACCTATTACAACGATAAACAAGAACAGTTTTTATAAGGTTTGTTTATAAATTATAAATTACTAACCTTTATTACGCCCTATATTGTAGGTGTTTTGACGGAACTTAACTATGAGGGTTTACAATAAACTGTGCACACAAAATTTCAAGATGGGGATTTATAGTTCTATTGTAACTGTTCCAATATACTGAATTTAAATATATATAGGTAAGAGATACATTCAAACGTGCTCTTTTTAAAATGATTTATCTGTATATTTCTATTATTCTGTCTCTTGGCGTGGTCCGACTGAAAGTATTCGATTCACTTGACCATGCCATGACTTCCTTAGCTATTATTCACTTCGCATCATATCTACCTTTTTGAATGCCTTAACTAAATAAGTGTACCTTTTAATCCCATCCATCAAGTACACTTGTCGTGACTTTATCACTAAACGGCGCTATAAGAAGGTGGAAATTATTATAATTTTTATCGGCCTTATATCCCTTCCAGATCTCCACAAATTAACATGGCTCTACCTATAATCTAACTATATGGTTTTACAACACACATATATCAGGAATCTCATTTATAGAGCATTTCAACAATTATCTTTCCTTTGCCAGTTCAATGCCTTACTTTTCAATTTGCCGCCGCCCCGGGAAGCATTTATTGGATAACCAACACTTCTGCCAAAGGTCATTCCAAGTAGTTAGCTACGTTTCGTGACTTAGTAGGGGTGCCCGGGTTCGTGGGTAGAGATTTGACCAGGTTTTGGCGGAGGATGCATCTGCCTACCAACTGCATGGCAAGCCGGATCGGGAGAGAATGGTTGAGGGAATCCCTTTGACTTCTCCAGCTGTACTCTCTCGGAACATCGCCTTACACCGTAGTGGAAGAGATGGATTCATACGTCCGTCACTCTTGGACACAATAACACTCAGATTCCTACCCCCCCCCCCCCCTTATATCCTTTTCCTTCTCAGAACTTCCTAACCTTCCTTTCCTAAAAGATCCTTCACACATCATCCCCAAGGATGACATAGGCCCTGAGGGGAATTATTTTCCTCAGGGCCTCCTGTGTGGAGCTATTGTAAAAAAAGCACTGCATTGTCATTATCTTAATCAAGTCTTCCACGAAGAGATTATTTGATAAAAATAAAATGAAATTAATTAAACATTTATTACTTCTGAACTAATGTGGCATGACCCTGCAAATAACCCAAAACCCATAAAACTAAACAAAAAACATCCCCCGTCATCTGATTGTCTACAATTGTAACATTTTGTCGTTAATTTTAAGGAAATACGCAGAAAGGGATTAAAAAATGACTCTGGTTTGAGGATCAGGTGGTCAGTTGGCCGAACCTTACGATGTGGTTCCTTATTTTTTTTGTGGCTCTTTTTCTAATGAAAACGAAATGTCAAGCAACCCAAGTTTTTTTGCAGCAAGATAATTAATATTGTCATCTCTGTTTTCAGACATTTCAAATTAATGCTTTAGAAAGCGACGACAAACGTATTATGATGTCAACTTTGAGAAGTAAAATAATCTCTACAGATAGGCAAAAGGTTTTGACGTTTTATTTTACATCTCTTTTTGTCATACATAACTAAAAGGAGATCGTTATATTGGACGTAGGTTAATGAGGTTGGAATTAATTAATGTTTTGTCTTCTCTGTTATTCCCATAGAAATTTAAAATTTGTTGTCTCATCTGACATAGAAATGTGTCGACTTTTAGGAAAACATTTTTTATTATTTTATACAGAATCGTCACAATTTTTTAAATATTTTTTACGGATGCAAAAATATATTTTTTAGGAATACCTAAAATGTTGATTTAATGATTGAAGCCTTTCAGGAGTTATTGATGTTTTAAAGAGCGTTGTAAACTATAATCGCATCGTGGATCCGGGAGTGTTAATAAAGTTGAACCACGCCAAGAGACAGTACATCGACCGTGTACCGACAAATCATTTTAAAGAACGCACGTTTGAAAGTATCTCCTACCCGCAGTATTCCTCCGGTACTGTGCACCGCAACGCAACCGTGAGACGATTTATGAATGCGAATAAAGCAAGAAGTGTGTGTGATACTGAGTTATTTGCTGGTCTTTCCTCTCTGGAATTTTTTTTGTTTAAAAATTGGTGCCGCTTCGTAACCCCGCGCCCCTAGGCACGTGCCTACTTTGCCTTAGGGATAATCCGCCACTGTGTGTAATGTCTTATAAAATGCATCGAAGGGTAAACCGGGCTCAAATTTTTTTTTAACCCTTAAGTTGCCGAAAAAATGGAAAAATAGAAAAAATAATATATTAAAATCGAAATGCTCAGATCGAAAAAAATAAGCTTTTTGGGTTCTCTACGTGATGTAGATTCACCAGTTTCCCGCTTGTACTACGAGTTTCCGGGCACGTTGCATATATTTTCTTATATTTGTATATTCTGTATCCAAATTTCAAATTATTGTAATTCCAACGCAAAGATCGTTTATCAACGCTAATTCATAATAAACAAAAAATAAATAAAATTAAATAATTATAAAAAACGTTTAATACTAACAGAGTAACTATTAATAATAAGTTACGTCACTTAAAATTATCTAAAAACATAACATTTAAGAAATATATTTATTTATTTATATTTTTTAAATTTATAATTAAATTATAATTATATACTTATAATTTAATTATAAATTTAATAAATATAAATAGATAAATATATTTTTTAAATGTTATATTTTAAAAAAATATATATTTATAAATTTAATAAATATAAATAGATAAATTTATCTATTTATATTTATTAAATTTATAATCAAATTATAATTATATACTTAAATTTATATTAATTATTTATAAAATATTTATTTAGCAAACAAATTATAAAAATAAATATTTTTTATTTATATTTATCAATATACGCACTGGGTTTTGTTTGAGAAAAATTCCATTGTAGCACAATTTTTTTTTAAATTATTGTTACAATAATACAAAAGACAAAGGCAAAAGAAGGGATATTAAAATACACAATTTATAAATATTTTTATGCGAGTGGAGAGAAATGGCTCCTGAGTTTGGTGTGGGAGTAAAAATAATATTATAGAGTGTTCAATAATATAATAACTGAAGTAAAGGATATGAATATGAGTGGGTGACATTATGTGTTAAGTTTATAAAAAATAATTTTAAAAAATCTAGAAAAATAACAATTCTGTTATGTTACTCTTACGTTGTAGCTAGGCAGCGAACACCCATAAAATATCATTTTTGTTAGATTTTGCACTGTGGTATCACCGGTCACCACTCTCCACTAGATGCGTGACAACGTATGTGACAACGTATTTTTGTTTTGCAAATCATTCCGGTTCTAGTGTTTGCCTTCTCTACCTGCTATACCTCAAAGCAAGAATAATATTAAACTTGTACAAAATATTATAACATAAAGTTTCCGTTGTAAATACAATGTAACTCGCGTTAATATCAAGAGTTATTATTTAAACACCCCCGCACATATTTAACCCTCGCGGATCCGCAATGCGATCATAGTCTACAACGCTCTTTAAAACATTAATAACTCCTTAAATGCGTTAATCATTAAATAAACATTTAAGGTATTCCTAAAAAAATATATTTTTGAATATTAAATATATATTTTTGCAAATATTAAAAAAATTGTGACGATTCTGTATAAAATAATAAAAAATGTTTTCCTAAATGTCGACACATTTCTGTGTCGGATGAGACAACAAATCTTCAAATTTGAGTGGGAATAACAGAGAAGACAAAATATTAATTCATTACAACCAATTATCTACGTGCAATATTACAATCTCCTTTTAGTTATGCATGACAAAAATAGATGTAAAATAAACGTTGAAACGGTGAGCATAACGGCTATGGGAGCACCTTATCCTATTGATGGCAGTCCAGAGTTTGCGAGGCAATGAGAACCCAAGCTGTCTCTCAGTGGGGTCTTGAACGAGATTGGCGTTTTTAACGTTGGCCGATTGCCACTCAAGCTTCCACTAATCTTCTGGAGTGAGAGGTGTTCGAAGGAGTCTTTCTCCTTCCGTCTAGAAGGGTTTTCGAGACTTTAAGCGGCATGCCATATAATTATAATTCAATGTACACGATAGACATACATAATCATATTATATACCTACTTCTGTTTTACTATGTTTATTTAATGTTTATCTACGAATGAACATTTTTCCTTTACGATTTCCACGTATCTTTAGACAAAATTGATAATTTGGTGAATAACTACATTACTGAGATCTGTATAAAATATACGTGTTCCTGTCGAATATATGCAAACCGTTTACCTAAACAATCGACTCGGTAATTTTCATGGTAAAATTATCAAAATTAATTTAAAAGATAACTGCTTTCAAAATGCACATTGGAAATATCAAAGAACATTTTAAAAAGAGGTCCCTCATTTTGAATACTAGATACGCCCCAGTGTTCTCTGACCGAGAATCCGCTATTTCCTAGCAGGTCTGTTCTGTGAATGAGACCGTATATGTTTTAGAAAGGCAATACGAAGATTCAAAGCGACATACGGAACAAGAGGCTATTTGGCTGTGAATCAATGAAGTGAAATTCATAATATATGAAGTGCTTTCTATTTAAAATATATAGAGTAGTGATGACGGGAAGAGGAGGCAGGGGAAAAGGGGAGAGGTGGGGTACTAGCTGCAGATGGAGTACCAGCAGGTGCCGGACTATCTGTACGTGGACGTGGGAGTCAACACAGAGCTGCATTTGCAGCTCGGTTTGGAGTGTTAGTATTTTTTAATGTTTTTTTTTATGAAAGTACTTTGCTGTGGCCGTAGAACTCATTTTATTTTAATAGTGATCCTGTTTTGCTACTGGTACGGGAAGATCGCGTCAAGGTCCTAAAAGCTTTCAGCGCCCTGCCTGCTTCCTTTCAGCTTGAGCTGGAAAGTTGAAGATTTAAGAAGCAGGCTGCGCGCATTTTATTCGATAATAGAAACAAAATTAAGTTATCATAATAAGATGCACGGTACAATATATATTTTTTTTTCCGAGAGCGTTCCACTGTTACAGTGGGAGTTGGTTGGGTAAGCGCTCTGTAAAGAGAGAATGTTTATTTATTTACTGTACTTATTGTTTCACGCGTGAATGAGAACGATTCATATGATTTATGTATTTTTTTTTTTTAGAATTCCATTTCCGGAGAGAATAATGTGTTCTTTTTCACAAGGGACACCTTCACCGTTGCCAAGACCCGTTCCACCACCGTGGATGTTCACTCCCGCACAGACCCATCAACGGTTCCCAATGCACCAATTCCGCCTGCCGCACCAATCCGTGCTGCATCTCCCGAGCCGTCACCTGGGACTTCGCGGGGTGGAGAACTCCAGTGTGGCGAACTCTTCTCTCCGGAAGGCGGCTACCACAGCGAGCTGTGGGTGGACGTGCCGTTCTACCAAGAATTGTCTGCGTTTGAGAACGGTGAGTTTATTTTTTGAAATATCATACCAGGGGCTCTGGCATAGTAAAATCGATAACTTAACAATATCGGACAGATAACATCCGAAGATTTTGTATAGATTTCCCTAATACAGTTTCAATTTCTGAGAAATTTGCGTGTGATTCTTTCATTGGAGTTTGCGAAGCTTTTGTAGAAAGGGTTACATATGGCGGAATTATATTCCAAATGACTCCTAACCAGAGTTGTATATAGTATTTTAAATGTATGGATATTTTTTAAATCTTATAGTCTTAGAATAAAGCCCAGCATTTTCATTGCTTTACTAGAAATGATATCTATGTGGTTAGTAAATGGTAGTTTAGTGTCGGAGGTTTTGCCGAGCTCCCTTATTACAGGTACTTACTGACAATAAACTGTGATTTTAAGTGAATAACTATATTCGATGGTGTTTTTAATTCAAAAGAAACTCATGATTTGACATTTTTTAATGTTAAGTGCAGGTTTGTAAATGGTACACCATTCTGCGAATTTTACAAAATTGGATTGAAGAGACAAGCAGTCGTATATATTTTCATGTCATCAGCAAATAATAATGTGTTAACAACAGAGAATATGGAAGTGACATCGTTTATGAATAGTTTAAACAAAATTGAACCAAGGTGCGAACCCTAAGGCACACAACTAGTGGTTTCAAATTGTATTAACTGTCAAGAGACAGTTTGATCATGCACGGGGCATGGGAATGAGGGTAACCTTGCGGCTACTCTTGCTAAGACGCTTATGGATTTCGATAAGTTATGCCCAACCACCAAACAACAAGGTATATCACAATTAAGTGGTACTCACGGTTGTTGTGTCTTCTGTCTTGGTGACAGTCATAGAAGCGTTCGAGATTGTTCTATTTGATAGTTAGAACTTCGGTAAAGTTTGAGTCACGAGTTCACACAAAGTATACGAAATAATACGGTAGGATTTACACTTCATGTGACGATATGATGAATAACACTTCGTCGTGGTGCGAAATGTCACGATACGATCGGTGGTTAGCAACGGACTGACGATAAAGCGCTTGACACTTGTTTTCCGTGTAGGTAGGCACCCTTATTGTGCGGAAGTCCAAAATCTGGGTTCCTCCGATCTCGTATGACAATCGGAGCACAAAACGAATGAAATCCATCAGCGTTATGAAACATTCCGCCCACCAAAATACAGCAAATTGTATTTTAAAGAAAAGTTGAACGTTAAGCGAAACGCAGAATGCCATGAAACGTGACGTAGATGAAAAGAAGATGAAGCAAAAGAAGTCGTTTTAAACGATAACTAGATATAGACAAACTAGACGATAAGAAACTAAATGATACGATTAACATAGACGTAAAAAAGAATAAAACGAACCGCGAAACGATGATGATTAGTCACATTGCCTAGGCAATGGATACGATTTGGTGAATGGTCTTGTAAGAGAAGATCCATTCAAAGTACGAAACGTAGCGATAAGCACAAGATGTTTAATTATGATTCTAATCACCTCATCCGTAGAGAGTGATGTCCAATGTTTGGTTAAAGATAGAATACGAATTTCGAAATGATTAAGTAGAAAATCCGAACGACGAGAGGCTTTGTCATGAAAGTTGAATACGCATAGATAACAAGAACCGATAAGACGTTAGAGTTTCCGAAATCATCATCATCAAAAGTCCAGCAGAATATCATCATGTTGGACTAATGACGATTGAACTCGTTCCTCAGAGTGGAGTTCAGTTTTGTTAACATGGCCATCTAAAATGGGCCAAGAGTCGTTTGGCTGGACAAACCCGGAGGGCTCCGCCCACCATAACAGTTGCGGTTTCGATCGGCCGGAGAATGGCCACGTGAAGCGATATACCATAGATTATCAACCGATGATGCTTGACACCGATGTTTAGATGCGATAACTGTCAAAAGCGACAATTGGTCGGTGTAACGATTCCCGTGACGAGTATCATCGGGTGAAGCATCCGGTAGCCTCCACTTCCATCCCAATACTCTGAAAGTAAAAGAATGATCACAATTTTTGAAGATTACATCAGTGAGATAGTAGTCCGACAGTAGAAAGGCGCGAAGTTTCGGTTTGCTACAATCTCACTTCTGCAGTTCAAGTTGACCTCGTTTCGTATGTTCGATGACTTCGAATTGCGTTAGTTGAACTTGTTCCAGACTGGAACAGCCGATAATGTTAGAATCGATATTTGAGTCCGAAGTGGTCGCATGGCGTTTGAGTGATAATCTGTAACCTTTCTTTTCTGTCAACGATCTGACAATACGATAGGACAGAATAAAGGCAGAAATATCAGAAGTCACAGGGTGTTATGGGTAATCCGGGGTAGATTCCGATAATTGATGACGCCAAAATATTCTTTGGAACGCGTGATTTGGCTCTTGTGGGCATATTTTGCGAAACATTTGCCGTCCTTCAGCAATGAACACCACAGATGGTAAACTAAAGTTTTGCAGAAGTTCAGCAATGTTTATTTAAAACTTGTGAACGATAGAGAAGGCATCATTTGACGATGATTCATTCACCTCCGTCACCGAGGCATCGAAGACCATTCGCAACATAGTGGTAACGGTGCCCGGACGAAGAATGCAATGACGAAGTATGTGATGCATTTCCTTGAGTAAATCTTTTCCAGGAACACGTGTCATGTGACCACTGTGCAAGTAGTCAGTCATGAAAGCGAAGTACGGTTCACGTAAACTGAGCTTTAACGTCTGTTTACGTTCGAGTGAAAGGATTATGCGAGAAGAAGCTTCGCGCGAACCTGGGGAAGCGATATCCTTATCCCTTTCTCTAAAAGGTAAGGCTACGATGAATTGTCCCGAAGGGTCACGTGAGTGATTAGTGTGATGGACTTGCTCATCACGTTGTTCTTCAGGGGTGAGATGTGAAGACTGAGGGAATGTGTCCAACTCCCTCAGTTTCTTGACTTCTTCTGGAAGACGATACTGGTTGGTTTCGATGAAGGAGTTTGTTTGACGATCGGTAGCGAAACCAACCGAATCCAGAGGAAGCCAACCGAATAGTGAATTGATAGCTGAAGGCTGGTGAAGATCACCCGTTAACTGGGGTCTCGGTAGAGATGGCAAGATCTCAACATCTCGAAGTAGGTCAGTCGACCTCCGTAGTCCAGTGGGTAAGACTCTTGACTCACAATCTGGAGGTCGCGGGTTCGAACCCGGCATGCGCAAATAAATTTTATTTGATTAATTTGTGTTATTTCACAATTAATTCATTTAAAATAATATATAGTATATTTGCGGCATGTTCCAGAGTGGAAGATACTATCAGTATCGCCCTGGTGTAAGACCACCATTCAGAGTTGAAACGTTGCTTGAAAATGGCTTTAGCCGTGTTTGGTGACCAGATCTGAATAGCCAGGTACTTCCCAACCTTCCTCTTCCCCACCTCCTTCCCCTCCCCACTACCTTCAGCCTCACAACATACCCCAATTGGGGATGCCATAGTCCCACTGGCTCCAGACGGGAGCAGTTGAGATTCTTGTGCGGTATTCACTGTAAAAAAAAAAAAAAAAAGTCGCTCCTGTGTCAGTTGTCAGTTTGTGACAGTCAGAGTCGGCATGAAGTATGTCTTGGAACAGATGACAAGATAACTGGTCGAATTGAATCGTTAGCGATGTAAGTAACTTCGTGTTGAAGGTAGTTTGTACCTTAACATCGACATCGAAATTAGTGACGCCTGACGCGGTTGTAGAAGATTGGCCTAAGCCACGGATTTTCTGAGAGCTGACTGGACGCTCGGCAGTGTGATTAGATACGAAGTGTGCTTGATTGTCTGAACCGGTCAACCCACGAAACGTTTGAAAACTGCCGGAGGGATCACGATTGCTAATATGAGCAGTAGGCAAACGCACGATGGATCTGTCACCGAAGTTTGCGAGGAAAAAAACTGGAGGATCTGAAATAGAAGCTCCTTGAATGGCAAACGTGGTGGGTCGTTGGTACTCCTCTTCAGCAGAAATGTTGTCTTCCCTATGAAGAAGAGTTGTAACGTTTGCTGCTAGCGGTGTGTCTCTAGTCGCAAATTTCGCATGGTCTTGTTGGCTGCATTGTACACTGAAGAGGACACGCGTGGCTCGGGCGAGCTAGGAGTAGGTCAGCCTCTCAGTTGACGGAATTACCGCCGGTCGGGAGGTTGTGCTTGTAGAACGGGCTGTCATTGTGCTGGGACCCATCATCATCATCGAACTTCAGAATGTGAGATTTAAATTAGTCATTTAAACAGATCGAGATTTTGTTTTAGCTATTTATAGAGATAACTGAGTTTAAAATATGTATCGTTCATTCAATACAGGCGCCCATCAGTTTAATCTTACAATTCAATAACATATTAGATTCATATTGTCACGTTGTTGAAAATTCACGATCATTTACAGCTGGAACGAACAATCGTATCCAGCCACCCCTGATGATTACTTTTATTTTTGTTATTTTAGAGTCTCAATGCTAAATTTAAAAATTGTTCCCAAGCCTGCCCTTGGGAACAATTTTTAAATTAATTTATTTTTTAATTTAAAAATTGTTCCCAAGGGCAGGGTTAAGGGATTATTAAATAAATTATTCAATGTTTTCCGACATGGTATTTTTATTACTTATCTACCCACATTGCCTTGCTTGTTTTATCTAAGATTAGAATTCACTTCCCATTGATGGATGTCCAACCTTGGTGGGTAATAAAATAAAGGTGCACCTTATTAATGACACAGAGTGTGGTGCTTACGATGACATTTCTGATAATCAAACACAGATTTGCAATTCGTGAGAGAATGAGAAGGCGTGAGACAATTCAGACACCAACGGTGTGCCTTTGCACGTTCCTGAACCGATTTGAGTGCAAATGATTTGCACTTAGCGATATGGTGAGTACCCTTGCAAAACGCGCACTTTGAAGTGAACGCAGTCAAGGACCCTTTGATTTCAGGTTTTGCCTTATTCATGTCTAAAGTAAGCGATGACGTTTGTTTTATGACAGCTTGATTATGAAATGTTGAAAAGTTTTGTACGATAATGTTCGCGGGCTCCGATTCGAAAGATTGATTCGTTAATTCCTTGTGAATTACGACGATTTTGAAATAAACATTATCAAAAGCTTCGCGAACTTGATTTTCAATGTCCTTGTTTGCCTCATCTAAAGCTAAGATGTCAGCGTGAACGGTTTCAAAATCATTAACAATGTTTTGCAACCTCGTATAATACGCTAAAAATAATGGGTAATTGGTTGCATCTTGCAAAACGCTTTGACTGACCTCATATACCTTGTTTATTCTGCTAATGGCTACGTTCCGTCTTCTACGCAAGCCTTGTAAAGTACTAGCCATTTTTTTTAAATAAACAAATGTACTTAAGAAATAATCAGGAAAACTTTATGAATTAAAAAGTAGAATTCGATATAATTTAAATACCCGTTAGGTCGTAAATAATAAAGAACTGTGTAAACTAATTCTACGATTCACTGTTTGAATTCGTTCTTCGAAATGAAATTTCAATTCACGTAATATTTCATAGCATTCTTTCGTTTTGCCAAAGAAAGAATTTATTATGAGAATTTATTATCTAAAGGTTCGCTGGTTTCCGGCACCAAAATGATCATGCACGGGGCATGGGGATGAGGGTAACCTTGCGGCTACTCTTGCTAAGACGCTTATGGATTTCGATAAGTTACGCCCGACCACCAGTCAAGATAGGTATATCAAAATTAAGTGGTACTCACGGTTGTTATATCTTCTGGCTTGGTGATAGTCATAGATGTCCATAAGCGTTCGAGATTGTTCTATTTGATTATTAGAACTACGGTAAAGTTTGAGTCACGAGTTCACACAAAGTATACGATAGAATACGGTAGGATTTACACTTTATGTAACGATATGATGAATTAACACTTCGGCGTACAGCGAAATGTCACGATACGATCGGTGGTTAGCAACTAACTGACGATAAAGCGCTTGACACTTGTTTTCCGTGAAGGTAGGCACCCTTATTGTGCGGAAGTCCAAAATCTGGGTTCCTCCGATCCCGTATGACAATCGGAGCACAAAACGAATGAAATCCATCAGCGATATGAAACACAGTTAGTACACCTTTTGATAAATAATTCCTAATCTAGCATAAGAATTTACTACCTTTTCCTAGGTTAAACAATGTATTTATAAGAATTTTAATGCAACTTTATCAAAGGCTTTACAAAAATCCGTATAAATTCAGTCAACTTTTTCTCTATTCGCAAGAACAAGTGTAAGGTCAGCTAAGGTAGATCTTCCAGAGATAAAACCTTGTTGAAATGATGAGATATTGCATTTTATGCAAGAACATATTTTTTGACGAATTAACCTCTAAAAATTTTTGGTATCGACGATTGTATGCATATTGATCTGTAATTTTCAACTAAATACTTGTCTCCGCTTTTAAATTTTGGAGTGAGAAAGCTATTTTTCCATATTTGCGGGAACTTGCCAGTTAAAAGTGATTGATTAAATAATTGGTACAGTGGGTAAGAGACGCTACCCCACAGTTTTTAAGAAATACGGGGGGAATTTTATCTGGCCCTGAGCAAGATTTAGATTCTAGTAGTTTGATATATAATGCAATTTCCTTAATCTCAATATGTATGTGAGATAGTTGTAAATTTATATCTGTCCCGAAGTTAAGAATGTCTTCATCAGGGATATCTGTTCTAGAATAACAAGAAAATCAAAACAAACTTTTGAGTACATGAATAGCTGCAGTCGTAAAAAACGAAAGATTTTTCTGCACCGCGACTCAACATGTGCGTCGACAAAAATTCATTTTGAGAATCTGAAAACCGACAGGCGGAAAATGAAAAGAGGTTTTTAATGAGTCTTAGTGTGAATTTTCTAAGCACCCTTTTGAGATTATGAATAGTTGCAGTGGAAATACATACATGTTTTTATCCACTATGTTTCTTTGTCAGCAGGTGTTTCTTCAAATATCTCTTTTGAGAAAATGAATAGTTACAGACGGAACACGCAAAAGGCTTTTCTCCGTGAGTCAGCATGTGTATCGTCAAATTTTCCTTTCTAGAACATGAATAGCTACAGGCGGAACATGAAAATGATCGTTCTTCCCCGTGAGTCTTATGGATGTGTCTCTTCAAATTTTCCTTTAGCGAAAATGAATGGTTGCAGTCGGGACACAAAAAAGGTTTTTCTCTACTACTTCTGTGAGTCAGCATGTGTCTCTTCAAATTTCCCCTTTGAGAACATAGATAGTTGCAGAGGGAACATGCAAAAGGCTTTTCTGTACTGTGAGTCAGCATATGTCTCGTCAAAATGTCCTTTCGAGAGCTTGAATATGTACACGCAGAACATGAAAAAAGTTTTTCTCCGCTGTGGGTCAGCATGTGATTCTTCAAATGTTCCATTCGAGAAAATGAGTAGTTGCAGACGGAACATGAAAAAGGTTTTTCTCCACCATGAGTCAGCATGTGTCTCGTTAAAACTTCCTTTCGATAAGTTGAATAAGTACAGGCAGAACATGAAAAAGGTTTTTCTTCACTGTGTGTCATCAAATGTCTCGTCAAATATCTCTTTCGCGAAGATGAATAATTACAGTCAGAGCATGAAAAAAGTTTTTCTCCGGTATGAGTGCACATGTGCAGTTCTAACGTTGGTTTGCCTGAACAGGAGTAGTTGCAATAGAAACAAGAGAATTGTTTTTCCACAGGACGCGTCTTCGTTTTTGTTAATAAATCTGAAAAAGATTACGGATGAAGTTAAATAAGTGTAAAAACAGTAAATTGACAAAATTCGTTTGATACCATAATAAATAATTTTACCTGCTGTGTTGGTAATGCTGTCATAGCGCTCTAAGCATTCTTTTTTAACGGCTGGAACATCTATATCAATTTCAATATAAGGAATTTCCCATCCACCTTTGTTTCGGGTTTCTGGTTCTACCTTCATAGGAACAGTCTTCACAATATTACTACCTGGAAAAACAAAACAAAAAAAAAATATTTAAAATCACCGTCGTGCCACTCCAAGAGGGTTCCATAAGAAGGAGAATCGATTTCAATAAAATTCTTAAATAATTAAAGATAGGACTGATAAACCATAGAGAGATTGAAACGAACAAGGTAAAATTAAAAAAAAGAAGGACCCCAGATATCCACTTCAAGGTTCAGCATTTTAATACATCTCGAAGCATTTTATTCAATCCACTGCATTATTGCTAACTCGCTACGTGACTGACATTTGAGTGATTGAAATATAAGAGAAATAAAGTAATTTGTTTAATACAAAAAGATCGACAAATAAAATTTAAATGCCGTTTCTTTGTTTTACAGGTAATGTTTGTAACGTTACGATACATAATTACTGTTTTTCTAAATGTGAATATAAAAATAAGAACCTTGTTTTACAGAGCAACACATGGTTAAATTTTCTCATTATAAATTGAAAAGACAACAAACAGACAAAATTGTCTTACATATGTTTAATTTATATCTTAAAAGGTCTTGTTGGTTGGCGAGATGAGATGAAAAATAACCGGGTGGAGATGACATCACTCATACACTTGAAGGCAGGCTGGAGGTTAACCTTAATACCAAAATAATTAATTTCTAACACAATAATAAAAGAAGCAAACTCAATGTGACTGACATTTTAAATAATGATTTTTATAACAGTCCTGACGATGACGGTAGACTAAAAACATTTGAATAAAGTGACTTGAATCCAAGTATTCTCTTTTCATTACCTAAATAACTAATTAACGGCAAGAGGTGATGCCGTGAGCAAGCACAGGAAATATTCCAAAACATCTGAAAAAAACATTTAACATCTTACTATTGCAATACAACTTACTGTCTGTCGGAGTAGTCTCTGAATACTGCAAGCATTCCTTCTTTACATCCTGGAGGTCGACATCTATATCCGTATACCGCATTTCACCTCCACCCTCTTCCTGGGAGCCTGGTTCCACCTTGATGGCAGCACTCTCTGGGTTGGGAAGATCCATGGCCTTCTGTGATAGAGTTCCGTTAAATGATGGAAATTGGTACAATTTCACAAAGCACGAAAACTGTAACAATTAATGAATTAGTTCCCTTTGCCAACGGCTAAAGAAGAAACTTTGTATACAAGTATAGTTAGCATCAGTTATTTTTTTTATATTTCATGTTATGTTCAAAAATAGGAAAAAAAAATTTTTTGAAATCACATTTTTGCAAAGCATAAATAATATATGAAAAATTTTTACAAGCAAAAACAACGACTATTTATATTAATTGAGTAATTTCCACTATTTGTCGTAATTCAAATACGACAATCTGCGAATATGAAATGCGTTTTCCTAATGCAGTAAGGTAGATTTTTGCATGGATCCCATTTAGACTGCCCTATTTGATTCATGAATCTGACTTAGCGTGCCCGTCATTAAATAGCGTAACCGGTGCTAAGGCTCTTTCGACTTTCGATGAGTTGACGTGAGTTTTTGGGATACCTATGCGAAAAGGCATTTTCATTACCGCGTTCAATTGTATTCAATGTTGAAAGAATTGTAGATATAAAATTGAGATCCAAAATTAATTAAAAAAATATGAAATAAAAGCACCAAATGTTTAAAAAAATGGGATTAACAATAAAATGTAATCACCTCAGTTGAGTGCAACGGGCAAAACATAAGGAAGAATTAATATAAAAGGAAAAATAAATATTCGTTAAAAGGAAAAAATACAATAAAATTTGTCCCGAGAAAATTATTTGTGTGTAATTTTTTAAACAAAATATTCCTGACGGTTCATTGACCTTGTTAAATTAATAAGATAATCAACTTTAAAGATTAAATTAATAAAATAACAAGTTGAACAGACAAACAAAAGTTTGATTGATTTTTATCTAATTAAAAAGTCAATAATGCTGTCGGCCCTTCGATCTATTTCTCCGTTCAATCACTCTAACAATATTGTTCACAGTACGGTTGATGATAATTCAATTAAGTTTTTTTTACGCAAAACAAAAAAAAGTTAAATAAAATATATAACGGTCACTTTCACCAATAACACGACAGAAGAGCGACCACTCAGAAGGAACAATGACAATGTTAACTTCACAAACACCTCAGGGGTAAATAATCGTTAACGTATCTCTTTCAATGCGAATTATTCTATTAGTTATTCTAAACGTAAGGAATAAAAAAAAATCTACGTAGTATTTTGCCTGGTTCGAATTAGTAGTAGTAGTAGTAAAAAATGCAAAACCTTTATGGAGCCTATTACTGACATTGGACAGACAAAATAATAATTATAGAATTAACTATGAAAAAGTTCGTCGAAGAAGTTATAGAACACGTAACTAAAGTTGTACAAGCTGACGGGTTGAAAAGTATAATGGGACATATTCTGATAATGAACTGGCACCTTAAAGGAGCTTAGGTCTTATTTAGTCAGTTTAACCTACTTACGTAAGACGAAGCGCGGCGAGCAGTTCCAATGTGTTGAAGAAACGTCAGTAGAAACTAGAAGTACCAACTTTAATTTAGGTAATTATCGGTTCGGACTGGCCACGCTTATTACGAATATTTTTTAGAAAAAAACTTTAGATTCGCCTTAATTACTATAAAAGGAAAGTTTTTGGCTTTGGGGCGGCGGAAAATAATGCATTTTAATTTTCAATTCCATAAAACCAAAATTCACTTCGGGAACCGACACAGCGAAAATCCGCGGCCGTACCTGTTACTGTAATGTTGGTATCCTTGATAAATTAACAAGAGCTAATACGATTGTAGCCGACTTCGTGGGATACCTACATGAAATACCGGGAATCACAAACCATGTTACACAAACCTAGCGTAGCCGCTAAACTACTTGAAAACTGGGATGTTTTTCTTGCCTTGACGCGAGTAGGCGTTATAAAGGGGCACTTCATATCACAAACCATGTTACACAAACAAGCCCGCTAGACAAATTTCATAATTACGCGCCTTATCCCACGAAGTCGGCTACAGTCGTATTAGCTCTTGTTAATTTGTCAAGGATACCAACATAACAGTGACAGGTACGGCCGCGGATTTTCGCTGTGTCGGTTCGCGAAGAGAATTTTGGTTTTATGCAATTGAAAATTAAAATGCATTATTTTCCACCGCCCCAAAGCCAAAAAGTTTCCTTTTATAGTAAAAGGCGAAATTAAAGTTTTTTTCTAAAAATTATTTGTAATAAGCGTGGCCAGTCCGAACCGATATTTACCCTGGTGTAGTTTATGTTTATACAACATTACCGTGCGGAACAGAAATATTGCAGTGCGGAAGCAAGAGAAACGTCAGACCATAAATAAATAAACCAATCCCTAGATCGATTGCTTTGGAACTTTTCTAGGGACTAATTTTGTTATCAACTTAACCACGGATGAACCTACAAGATGAACCGGTACAGATAAAATAGACTTAAGATAGACGAAATTTGTTTGTCTACCATAGACAATATAATTGCACTCCATACTTCATTAATTCATTACTTTAAAAAATTATTGCCTAATAGCAAAAAAAATGCGAAACATTTCCCCACGACAACAAGGGTCCATCTGACAAAGTCTGAGGGAACGAGCATTGCAACTCATCTTCTCAGTATGGGAGCTTTGTCAGACGGAAACCTGTTATCCTGGGGAAATGAAAAATCAGATGTTATTTAAAAACTTAAAATTACCTGAAATATGAATTCATTAAAAAAGGAAAACATTTTCTAATAATGATTATGGTTTACTAAAACAGTAACGAATTTTTAACATTTTTGTAGCAGCGTGCCACCGCTGCTAAATACCTTTGCAGGATGCCGACCCGAAAACCATAAAATCAACACGAGCGGGAATACGAAGAAAGCTGAATCAACAATCAGACAACAATGTATTACGAAACACGAATTTAAATATCGATCAATGACAGTCAAGACAAAACCGCTGACCAGGCAAAGGGATTGCAAAACATTCATTCAATAACCGGGTAGACGAAATACTCTACCCGTGCTAAAATAATAAATACAATGAACAATGGAGCCCACCGTCAGCAATCCTGCGGGTTCGAGGTCCGGACGCTTCACTCCCACCCATGGAAACGAGAACAAAGGAATCACCACCTATAAAAACGGAGGAGGATCTACTCAAGCAAGCCACTCACTCCGACAATACTGACTCGCCAGAACATAACTACCTGCGCGAACACGCTGTACTTAATCTTACCGACTTTTGCATTTACGAGTATTTTTTTTTTTTTTCGTTAACTCCACGCAGGAGGCCCTGAGGAAAATAATTTCCCTCAGGGCCTATGTCATCTGGGATGCTGTGTGGATGGTCTTTTTGAGGAGAGGAAGGAATGAACATTGGTCTTGAAGAGACCCATGTCGTAGGAAGGAGGGAACACAGAGGCCGGCAAATCATTCCACAGCCGAGCTGTTGAACACAAGAACGAGTCGAAGAAACGACCCGTTTTCATGTGGCAAATGTCAACCGTGTACAAATGTTGGGCACGCGTTTGGCGTGTTTCCCGACTATGCACCGGTGCCGAAGGGATCAATGATGCTAGTTCCTCGGAGCATCTTCCATTGTAATACCGGTATAACAAGGATAGCATTCCCACCCGACGCCTGTGCTCTAAAGATTGCAATCCGTCTGTTAAGATGGGAGAATCTATCAAACGGACCGCCCATTTCTGCACAGAGTCAAGGATATTTTTCAGGTATTTTGGAGCTCCAGACCAGAGGTGGCTGCCAAATTCAACCGTGGGGCGGACTTGTGATTTGTACAGGGTTAGCAGTTGTATACTATTAAAGTATCTGCGGGCCCTGTACAGTACGCCCAGTTTCTGTGAGGCTAACTTTACTCTGGCTTCGATGGAGCCCCCATACCTGAGCTGGGGGCTTACTCTCTAACTCTCGTAACCGCCATTATTTGTGTTTCACACTCGTATTTTGACAGATGTTTGTCAGTTTCGCAAACTTGACACTTTTTATCAGTCGGAAGCCCGAAAGTCACAAACTAAAAAGTATGTGTTTGCTTCTCACAGCGACGCCCGGTTACGTCCCTGTATTGTCATTTTTGGTATTCCCTATCGGCGGTAAGTGAAACTCAGTCGTATAAATTTCGTGTTTGTCAAGCTGGATCGGAGGACCTCCGTTTTATGAAACCTTTGACATTTCGTCTGACGACACATTTCTCTAAATTAATATACTTATTCGAATTTCTTGTAAGGTAAGTAATATTATTTATTTGGAATTAAACGATACCTCAAACGGGTTGGTAGATGTGTAACTAACCGCCGTACTTTTAAGCACTTATTCGTAATTATTATCGTAATTACACCTCGTTTTAGCAATTCCTACAACTGACAACTATGTAATTGCACAAAATAAAGTTCTTAGTTTGGGTTATTTAAGTGTTTTGTGCGTATTTCGATCGAAGCGAAACTTTCGCAAACATCGAAGGGCAAAGGGATACTTATCTAGTTTAGAAAATTAGAATTTGAATGCTATGTACCAAATGGGTACGGGTCTGTTGCAATCTTTCTTATTCATAATTTATGTGTCATATTTCAGCCACAATGGACGGTTATTTTCGCCTGCAATTTGTTTTGCGAATTTTTCGCGAAGACGAGAACAGGGTAGAGGCAACCCGAAGAAGACAGTTGAGGGATCTGTCAAACCCCATGAATATTCCGGAAACATTATTTATTGCTCACTACCGCCTGTCGGAGGACCTCTTCAAAGCGTTGTGTGACGATTTGAGGCCGTTACTCCCTGTACCTATAAGAACAACCGGAGTGCCCCTGGAGCTTAAAGTGAATACAACATTATTTATTTTTTCTTTCAATGTAAAACCCCAATCCTGAAAATTAACAGCATATTCCTTAAGTATCTGCTTCATATGAACAAATATTTTTTTATGTTTCAGGTTCTAACAACTTTGTCTTTCCTAGCTACAGGGTCATACCAGAAACTTGTGGGAAACGACTTCCACTGTAGCGTTTCACAACAAACGGTTAGCAGACACATGCATGAAATAGTGTCGGCTATAAACCTAATCAAGCGTAGGCACGTAAAGTTCCCAGGAACGCAGCAAGAAAGGAATGATGTGAAACAAGGGTAGGTATGTTCTGATTTATTATATTTTGTGGCATATTCAGATGATGGGCTAATATGTAATATTTCATCTCTGTTGAACTCAAGAACGAGTCGAAGAAGCGACCCGTTCTCATGTGACAAATGTCAACCGTGTTGGGCGCGCTTTTGGCTTGTTTCCTGACTATGCATGGGTACCGAAGGGATCAATGTCGCTAGTTCCTCGGAGCATCTTCGAATAAAATAACGGTAGAACAAGGCTAGCATTCCCACCCTGTATATGTATTTATGGTATATTTATACCGTTAATAAATAAATAATTTGGTTCTAACCCTTTTACCTTTGCTGTCTTTTGTACACTTACTTGAATTTCATAATGATGATGAAACACAGTGTGGTTTTCGAAATGCGAAGAACAGTCTAACTTAGATTACAGTAATATTAATTTTATAGCATGTCGTCTCTAACGTTGAAGGGAGGCACAATAATAAAATAAAAATGATGAATGTGGTCTCTTTTTTTATATTTGTACATAGAGAAAAACTTAAGTCTCTATAAAACAGTTAGCAATATATTACAGAGAAGATTACACATTTAGAACACATACAATAAAGAAGAAATACATAGTAACAATAGCAATTACATGTATATTGTAATGACAGTATTAAAAAAATACAATATTCATTCTAATCGAACAAAACGTTATATTTTTAGTAAGCTTAAGAAAAGCATAGCCATTTAGAGAATATGTGTGTACAAAAAATGAAATAGTTATATATGAACAGCCCACTGAATTTCCACTGTTCTTGGTCCTCATCCAGTGATAGCATGTTTTTGTCTATAAAAAAAGTGATTGCACCCTATTCCTCATTTGAAATAAAAAAAATGTTACATTAAATACACATTTAGAAAACATATTGTAAAGGAGAAATGGTATTATAAAATGGACACCAACACTGCCTAGCAGCAAAAATCTCCCATTCGATAAGGTCAGCTCTCAGCTTGTTGTTCTGAAACAATAACAACAACAAAAAAAATTAAAAAAAACTATATTGAAAGTTTACTACCTATATCTATTTTAAGCATTCAAATTGTATGTATTTCAGATTTTATGAGAAATATCATTTTCCCGGAGTTATTGGGTGTATAGACGGAACCCACATAGCCATGATTAGATCGAAGGAACATGAAGAGGCATACTTTAACCGAAAAGGTTTCCATTCGATGAATGCTCTCATGGTAAATAAATATTTCGTTTATTGAAATGTATACAGAATAGCTTATCATACAGTCATATAATATATCATACTATTATTCTATAATTTTACTATAGTAAATTTCTTTTATGTATACATAAATATTTGTTAAAGTTTGCAATTTTTAATTATATTTGTTTTAAAAAATAAATTGTTTAAAAATAATTTTAATATTTCAGGAGACTCAGACTCCAATTTTAAATGCGGCACCGGGATCACCAGAGGACCACTATACCAAAATGCAATGCAGAGTCAGAAATTGCATAGAACGCTGCTTTGGTATTTTAAAAGCAAGATGGCGCTGTCTCTTATAACATTGTGTTCTACACTATACGCCAATAATGGTAGGGAAGATAGCCAATGCATGTGTTTTTCTTCATAATATGGCCATTGAAGCTCATATGCCAGAACCAGAAGATGTGATCATTGAAGATGATTTTAGAGAAGTGGTTAATGTTATCGATCAACACAACGATAACCTTAGGCAAGGACGGATAACTCAACGAGAGCTTGTTGAGACTCTCAATCGCCAAATTTAAATACCCTCTAACCATCTATCCAAGTTCATTCTTTTTTTTAATCCAATTCATTCTTATTTCTTCAATGATCACATCCTCGGTTCTGGCATTTGAGCTTCAATGGCCATATTATGAAGAAATTATTTTTACCCCAAGAGAAAACACTCTCGAGGTAACCGTCCATTCTTTGCTTCAAAGCCCTACGAGCTGTTGGAGTTTGTGAGCCCTTTGGGGGCTTGTCAAACAAAAAGCTATCATGAACTGTACTGTCATCCGCGTAACAGTGAATTGGTGCACATGACAAAACGTCGTTGATGTGCAACAAAAACAAAGTCGGAGACAGAACCGATCCCTGCGGGACGCCAGCATTTATCGAGTGTGAGGAAGAATTTAATTTGATTCACCACTAAATATATTAAATCTTCTGCTGAGTTAGCTGTCCATCCTCTCCGGCGTTGTACCCGAATACCTACATTTTTATTCTTTCATTAGAAAAATGAAAAAATCAGGTGGAAAAATGGAAGACAATCGATAATATAACACATAAAACAATAATTCAGCTGGAAATGAAAAATGGCTAAAGCGTCATACAGCTGTGACGTTAAAGATCAGCCTACACAATAAGCTTAGTGTATTTTTGTTTGTTTAGGTTCATTGTTGGTAACAGTCATATGACGCTTTAACCAATTTTCCTTTCAATTGTCGATATACTCGTATATCTTACTTCTTGTAGAAAGGAACAAAAAATTCAACATATTCTATATATAAAAATTATATCCTTTTTAGCTAAAATAAAACAGATGTAGTACTATACCTTCATAAACTCCGAGGACGCATTTCGCTCATCCCGCAGCAAAAACCATATTTATGTGCTAGAAAATAAATACATTTAAAGTTTGGGATGAACAAACTATGTATGACGAATGAGCAATTGATAAAAGTAAGAAAATCTTATGGTGTTTGAAAGAGATGGTATGAAAGCAGTGTGCAATGTAGTAGTTGTGAATGATAAATATCGTGTTCGAGTAAGAAATGAAGCGAAGCTAAGATTGTGGAGTGCTTGTACATTGTACCTACGCTGATGTGTGCGTGGCAGTGAGGCATGTAACATGAGGAAAGATTAAAGTAGACTAATGCTGTAGAAATGAGATCCCTGAGGCGTACGTGTGGCAAAACCACGTTTATTTTTATTTTATTTATTTATTTATTTTTTTATTTATTTATTTATTTATTTATTTATTTTTTTTTTTTTTATTTTTTTTTTTTTTTTTTTTTTTATTTTTTTTTTTTTTTTGAAATAATAGATAATACATAATATAATCAACAAACAAGTCCTGCTAAGCTAATTGAATCGGCTTGTCAACAGGTGCTTATATTTTAGTTACATATTTATACATTTTTAAAATTTAAAATTTACATCTTATATCTACAGATACAACATTTTTTCATACATATCAAAATCAATATAAATTTTTTTTTTTCCGATAGCCAATTTTTCACCATATACACGGTGTCCGGAAACTCGTAGTACAAGCGGAAAACTGGTGAACCTACATCCCATAGAGAACCCAAATAAACATAAATATTTTCAATTTAAGCATTTTTACATTTAAAATTAAAAAAAAAAAAAAAAAAAATTAATTTCGGCTATTTAGGGTTAAAATTTCATCTGATAGGTGGAAATGTCGTAGAACGAAGATGCTACAAAATTTATAAGCTGCCATTAATCTCTTTTCGTGTTCATAGTTTATTTATTTTCATCCCACTAATTTATTCTTCCACCTTTTCTAAAATTTCATTTCTTCTAAGCATTATAATATGGTTAAATTAACGTATTTACTTTGATGTGTACCTACCCGTCATCTTGAAACGGACGGCGGGCAATAATGTACTCTACTTGAAAGATTTTCGGCGATATAACTGGACCAATTCGAACAAGCATTGTGAGAGAAATTATTAGCATAGGTATGTTCTAACTTACATTATGTAATATTTCTTTTTTAATCCAAAAACACTAGGTACATCACAAAAAACGCATTTTAACATGTCATTGGTACATCACAAAAAAACACATATGCGTCGGTATATTCCATTGTAATAACACAATAATTAATCACGTCAAAATATGAAAATAACACAAAATAATTCACAAGCACACTTTGTTTTAAAGTTTAATTACGAAAGGTTTGTTGTAGAAAGATGTCAACGAGCCAAACGCGTGGACAAAACTGTCGATTGCATTTGTAAACAATTTCCGAAACAACAAAATTTAATGGCGGCCATTATAAAGCCCGGCTTCCACTGCGAGCGGAAAAGAGTCTAGCTGAGCGGGTAACTAGTCATTGATGAACAGAGTGATTCTGTGATTTCAAGTACCGTTTCTTGTGAGGATGTTTTTTAACGCGTAGGCAATGAAGAAATGTTTGCTTAAAAAAAAAACATGTAATTAAATCTATATTTGTTTTAAACTTTCTTATTTCCGGCAATTTCATCTCGATGATGGTTTTCCAAGCAGCATCCTTTTTGACGACATTGCGACATTCTTTGCTAGTCGTATCCTATAAACACTAAAATTGGCAAGCGGCTTCAATAAACACCTTCATTAATAGCGGAGCGGATTCGTTCGAACCTATTTAACTCGTTTAGTCTGCTTCGCTCGCAACGTTCTTGATAGAAGCACTTGTATGCAGTTAACGTTTGCTAGTCGAGCGGATTCCGAACAGTGGAAGACGGGCTTTAAACGCGGCCATTTTTAATATTCAAGACATTATTCGCTCGCCTGTTCGCGCACGTGTGGATTGACCCTGAGAGAAAGAGATGGTAATTTTGTTTCGGAATTTTTATAGTCAGGTTAAAATAGATATAAACAACATTAAATTTCTGACCATTTTTGAAATGAAGAAGTCTTTAGCACTGTTCTGATTTGAAACTCGATGAAACGAAAAATAGCGACAAGAAAAAGAGACAAACACATTAACACATACATCAATAGAATTTAGCCTGTGAGAGAGTGAGATAGTACAATCGGTCTCCTCTTTGTGCGGTGCTTCTTAGCCCACTCTTGTCTACTTTAGTTTTCTGAAGGTTTCACTCCTACCGCCTGAAACCTCTAATATTTTTGTTAGTAAGTACTACAAACTTTGAAGTACAAATACAAAAAAAAATCTTTTTTCAATAATTAACGTACAACAGAATCACCAACGTTTACATGAATTAATGTGAAGGTTGGTGTTGCTTTTTTGCAACTAAATTAGTGGTATTCAGGTTGATGTTACTGCTAAGCTGTAATTTCAAATCGGATTACACTTGTAATATGTTTCTGATTTGAAACTCGATGAAACGAAAAATAGCGACACTAAAAAGAGACAAACATATACATCAATAAGATTTAGCCTGTGAGAGAGTGAGATAGTATAATCGGTCTCCTCTTTGTGCGGTGCTTCTTAGCCCACTCTTGTCTACTTTAGTTTTCTGAAGGTTTCACTCCTACCGCCTGCGACCTCTAATATTTTTGTTAGTAAGTACTACAAACTTTGAAGCACAAATACAAAAAAAAACCTTTTTCTAATAATTAACGTACAACAGAATCACCAACGTTTACATGAATTAATGTGAAGGCTGGTGTTGCTTTTTTGCAACTAAATTAGTGATGTTCAGGTTGATGTTACTACTAAGCTGTAATTTCAAATCGGATTACACTTGCAATATGTTTCTGATTTGAAACTCGATGAAACGAAAAATTGCGACAATAAAAAGAGACAAACACATACATCAATAAGATTTAGCCTGTGAGAGAGTGAGATAGTATAATCGGTCTCCTCTTTGTGCGGTGCTTCTTAGCCTCCCCACTCTTGTCTACTTTAGTTTTCTGAAGGTTTCACTCCTACCGCCTGCGACCTCTAATATTTTTGTTAGTAAGTACTACAAACTTTGAAGCACAAATACAAAAAAAAACCTTTTTCTAATAATTAACGTACAACAGAATCACCAACGTTTACATGAATTAATGTGAAGGTTGGTGTTGCTTTTTTGCAACAAAATTAGTGATGTTCAGGTTGATGTTACTACTAAGCTGTAATTTCAAATCGGATTACACTTGCAATATGTTTCTGATTTGAAACTCGATAAAACGAAAAATTGCGACAATAAAAAGAGACAAACACATACATCAATAAGATTTAGCCTGTGAGAGAGTGAGATGGTATAATCGGTCTCCTCTTTGTGCGGTGCTTCTTATCCTCCCCACTCTTGTCTACTTTAGTTTTCTGAAGGTTTCACTCCTACCGCCTGAGACCTCTAATATCTTTGTTAGTAAGTACTACAAACTTTGAAGTACAAATTCAAAAAAAAAAACTTTTTTTAATAATTAACGTACAACAGAATCACTAACGTTTACATTAATTAATGTGAAGGTTGGTGTTGCTTTTTTGCAACTAAATTAGTGATATTCAGGTTGATGTTACTACTCTCTGTAATCTCAAATCGGATTACACTTGCAATATGTTTTATTATTATTTTTCGGGCTAACTTGACCGGACTACCTTTCCCCTCCCTCGTCTCTTCCCGCGCGGCTACCTACAAACTGCGAATATGTACGATCAGCTGTTTAACCGTGGAACGACCAAATATTTTATTTTTAAACTGAATTAAATGATGGGCAATTTCAAAATAATGCTTTAAATCCGGATTTCTTTGTTTGTTTTTTCTTTTAAATAGTGTTTATTAGTTAGGTACTATGATCGTCGGTAATAATTTACAAGAATTTGACCAAAACAAAAATCAACTTCTCACTCGATTTACTCGAAAACGAAAGCTCAAATCAAAAAAAGTTATACCACAAAATCGACTCCAAATGTGATGTGGAGTCTCCAGTTTCCCGCTTGTACTACGAGTTTCCGGACACCTTGTATTTAACCTTATTCATAGAATTACATTGCTTTATAGGGTCAGGTAATAAATTAAATATCTTCGGTATGATATATTCAAACGTTCTCTGTCCGTACTTATTGTTAAATTTCGGAACTATTAACCCGTCGTTACGCGTGAATCTAGTGCTGTATTTATGTTCTAATTTCTCTTTATGCTGCGGGGTAAATATACGTTGAATTATAATTTTGTGCCAGAGTATTGCCTTAACAGGTAAAATTTTGGCACTCTGAAACAGCAACGGTTTATTTTGTCTCTGTTTGAAAATATTAGGGACGACCAATAATTTTACAATTGCGTTTTGTACAACTTGCACTTGTTTCAGATTGGTTATAGAAGTATTTCCCCATATTGTTAATCCATATCTTATAATAGATTCTGCTAGTGACATATAAATTATTTTAAGTGTTTCAATTGATAGGAAAAAATTTAATGTGTACATTCTGCCAGCAATCGATCTGAGTCTTTTACAGGTTTTTTTTTATATGTTTGTCCCATTTAAAAAAACAATCTACAGTAACACCAAGATACACGTATTCCGAAACTAATTCTAAGCTTTCACATTTACAATTAGTTGGAATATTTTTATGAATGCAATTAAAATTAAGAGATATAATATTAGGATTAAATTGAAATTTGGCATTAGGTGATCTTATATGCATTACTTTGGTTTTTTTAGCATTTATTAATAGTCCTGCATCATGTGACCATTTAAAGAGTTGATTAAAGTCAATTTGCATGAGTTCAATTGCAATTTTTAGATCTTTATGTGATATGACCAATGCCGTATCATCTGCGAATACAAAATGTTTCACAAAAGAGAAAAGTTTTTTCATTATGGTTACATAAATTATATATAGTGTAGGTCCTAATATGGAACCTTGTGGAACTCCTGCAGATACATTTTTTGTTTTACTAAAAGTATTATTTATTTTGATACATATTTTTCTATCTGTAAGATAATCTTTAAATAAATTTAACACATTTCCTCTTATTATTAATATAATGATAAAATTAACATGTTATAATGTCAAGTAAATTTTTTTGTTTTATTAAACAAAAATCTATTGATAGGTTCATTGATTAAATTCGTTTTAAACCCTTTTTAGAGCAAAGCTCGTGTTTGAAAGACGGAAAAAATGCAAGGCTGATGTAAATGAAATGAGTAGATCAAGGCGAATAATTCGATGACACGTTATTTTTTTCGTAAAAGAAAGACAAACGTTTCCGGGTTACGAACAACCCAACAATGTTAGAAAATCTCGTACTACCACCACAGAAAACTGAAAATCTTGCTTGTGCTGTGATGGAGGACTTAGCCAGTCGAGGAATCGAACACGCGACGCCCAGGTGGAAACCAAGCGCTATGCCCACTCAATCACTGACCTGTCAATAATATTTCTTTTAACATCCTGCAAATACATAATTATACAACTAATTGTAATTAGATTTAAAATAAATCTCCCAAGCTTGTGTTTTCACCGTCTTTTAAATTTTATCGGCGATATGTCCTAGCTAGGTTTCTTTTGTTCCAGAAAGAAACACTTCTTAAGCCCTCCATTCAACATTTTACCTTTTCTGAACAACTTCAATATATTTTATAAAAAAACTAGCTGGTATCCGGCATGCGTTGCTATGCCATTTAATAAAGAAATTGTTTCTCCCTGCGTGTCCTTTACCACTCCCTCCTTTCCCCGTCCCGCGAATAACCCTCCCGGGTTCCCCTCTCCCCTCCCAGGTTCCCCTCCTCGCGTCCACCTCCCTCCAGGTTCCCCCCCCCCTCCCGTGAACTCCCTACCCGAGTTTCCCTCCCCCCTTCCGCATTCCATACTTTCAGTCCCGGTACATTTAGTTTTCAAACAGCTCGCGTGCCACCTAATGTAAAATTTGTTTGCGAATTTCATAAGGCCGGTGTTCACCAGTAGTTTTATACAAACCTTTTTCCGACAATAACGAACACAAAAAAAAAAATTTCCAATTTGGTACAGTCGTTCAGAAGTTATGCGCGTACATACATTTCGGCAATTCATTTTAAGATTGTTACCCGTTTTGCTATCCCTAAAAATCATGTCATAAACGTTAGTTAATCAATTAAAAATAATAATTAATATCTAACAAGTTAAAGCATTTCACCAAAAAATGTAGTCATAATTTGTAACGACGCCACCTAGCGAGAGATTTAGCACTAACAGTACCCCTCTCACAAAAATAAAGTTAGTTGTTTTCTGGTGGAAAAATATAATATGCTGTAATTATTGAATGAAAAACTTATATATATCGAATAATTTGGCGGGTATTAGATAAGCCGACATAGCTCAGTGGTAGAGCTCCTGACCGGCAATCAGAAGGACACGGGTTCAAGTCCCGTTGGCGGCATGTATCTTTTCTCGGAAGATTTTTTCAATGCAGATGACCAGAGTGTTTCAAGCTGATAATTATTGCTTAAAATATGTGTTTTAAGCAATACTTTGTGCTATGCATAAAAATCTTGTCAACGTTAGTTTATCAATTAAAAATAAAAATTATTATACATGATTTTCAAATTTGCCCATTAAATTAAAATGAATACACAAATTCATCCCCATCTTTCTCAACATTATTAATTCATGGCCTAGAACACTCTCAAAGTGCGAAAGACAGAAACTTTGAAAAAAATATATAATGAAACAATTAATTTTATTAAGCTTAATGTACAAATTGTTACATAATTTTTTTTTTTTATTACTGTATAAAAGTTACATACAATGGGAATTAATACCCGCTAAGCTACTGCAAGTAGCTTGTCAGCAGGAGATTAGTTCCACAGATTAGTTAAAACAATACATGAAATAATCCTAAACGCGTCAGCGTGGCAACAATATACACATATAACAGCATATTAACAATAAACATATTTATATATATACTAAACATTGTGATATGCAATGTTGATAATTATTATTCAGAGACCGTATTTTATGGTGAAAAAATGAAGATTAATAATTTTTAAGTTTAACTTGTTATTCTAAGTGCCAATACGTTTTTAACATATATCTACTTACAAACAAAACATTTCTGATGTAACTTTCTTTTATAATTCAATGTACACGATAGACATACGTAATCATCATATTATGTAACTACTTCTGTTTTTCTATGTTAATTATATGTTTATTTACAAACGAACGTTTTTCCTTCTGTACGATTACTACGTATTTTTCGACAAAATCAATAATTTGGTGAATAACCAAATTGCTGAGATCTGCATAAAATATCCGTGTTTCTTTTGAATGTTTGCAAACCGTTTACTTAAACAATCGACTCGGTAATTTTCATGGTAAGATTATCAAAATTAATTTAAAAGAAAACTGATTTCAAAATACACATTGGAAATATCAAACATTTAAAAAAAGGCCTTTCATTTTGAATACTAGAGACTCCCCGGTGTTAGGTTGCATCTATGACCAGAATCCGCTTGTTCCTAGCAGGTCTCTTCTGGGAATGAGTCCGTATATGTTTTAAAAAGGCAATAAGAAGATTCAAAGCGACATACAGAAGAAGAAATATGCTATTCTCGGCTATGAATCAGTATGTGCTGTCCCTTGTCCCATTTAATAACACGAATAATTGCAGAAGAAACGCGACAAAGTTTTTTCTCCACTGCAAGTCAGCGTATGGTTGATTGAATAGCTAACAATAAATTCTTTTCTTCAAATCTTTCTTTTGAGAAGATAAATGCTTGCATTCGGATTATGTAAAAGGTTTTTCTCAGCTGTGAGTTATCATGTGTCTTGTTAGACTTCCTTTTTGAAAATATGAACACTTACAGAAGGAACATAAATACCATTTTTGTCCATCGTGAGTCAGCATGTGGTTGCGTAAATTTCCCTTTTGAGCAAATGAAGAGTTACACTCGGAACATGGAAACGGTTTTTCTCCATTGTGTGTCAGCATGTGTCTCTTTAAATGTGCCTTTTGAGTAAATGAATAGCTACAGTCGGGGCATGAAAAATGTTTTTCTCCACTGTGAGTCAGCATGTGGGTGCGTAAATTTCCCTTTTGAGCAAATGAAGATCTACATTTGGAACAAAGAAAGGGTTTTTCCCCACTGTGAGTCAGCATGTGGGTGCGTAAGTTCCCTTTTTGAGTAAATGAATAGCTACATTCGGGGCATGAAAAGGGTTTTTCTCCACTGTGAGTCAGCATGTGGTTCTTTAGATTTCCCTCACGAGTACATGAATAGCTACAGACTGGGCACGAAAATTTTTTTTCTCCGCTGTGAGTCAGTTTTGTGTGTGTCCTTAAATTTCCTTTTGTTGAACATGAAAAAAGACAGTCGAAACACGAAAAGTGTTTATCTCCATTGTGAGTCAGCATGTGCTTCTTTAAATTTTCCTTACGAGTACATGAAAAGCTGCAAACAGAACATGAAAAAGGTTTTTCTCCAGCATGGGAAAGCGTGTGACGTTTTAAATGTGCTTTTGTAGAATATGAATAACCACAGCCGAAACACGAAAAGGGTTTTTCTCTACTGTGAGTCAGCATGTGGATCTTTAAATTTCCCTTTTGAGTACATGAATAGCCGCAGTCGGAACATGAAAAAGGTTTTTCTCCGCTGTGAGTAAGTAAATGGTTCTTTAAATATTTCTTCAAAGAACATGAATAGCTGCAGTCGGAACACGAAAAAGTTTTATCTCCACTGTGAGTCAGCATGTGGTTTTTTAAATTTTCCTTTCGAGTACATGAAAAGCTGCAATCAGAACATGAAAAAGGTTTTTCTCCGCTGTGAATTAGCGTGTGTCTGGTCAAATTTGCTTTGAGAGTACATGTATAACTACAGTAGGAACATGAAAACGGTTTTCGTCCACTGTGAGTCAGCATGTGGTTCTTTAAACCTTCCGCGCGAGAACATGAAAAGCTGCAGTCGGAACATGTAAAGGGTTTTTCTCCGCTGTGAATAAGCAAGTGTTTCTTTAAACTTGCCTTTCGAGTACATGTATAACCACAGTCGGAACACGAAAAGCGTTTTTCCCCGCCGTGAATCAGCATGTGTATCTTTAAATTATCCTTCAGAATACTCGAATAGGTGCAATGGGAACATGAAACAGGATTTTCTCCGCTGTGAATTAGCATGTGTCTCTTCAAACTTGCTTTTAGACGATACGAATACTTACAGCTGGAACATGAAAATGGCTTTAGTCCAGTATGAGTCAGAATGTGGTTTTTTAAATACTCTTTTCGAGAACATGTATAGCTACAGTCGGAACATGAAAAGGGTTTTTCTCCGCTGTGAGTCATTATGTGATTCTTTAAATTTGCCTTTTGATTACATGAATAGTTGCAGTCAGGACATGAAAAGGGTTTTTCTTCACTGTGAGTCAGCATGTGTGTCTTCAAATGTGCCCTCTGAGAACCTGCATAGTTACACTGGGAACATGAAAAAGGCTTTTCTTCACTCTGAGTCAGCACGCGTTTCTTTAAATTTATTTTTGATGAATTTGAATAACTGCAGTCGGAGTATGAAAATGGTTTTTCTACACTATTGGTCAACACGTGTCTCGTCAAATGTCCCTTTTGAGAACACGACAAAGGTTCTGCCCCAGTATGGGAGCCCAAGAGCTGTTCTAAAGTTGACTTAATTCCCCTTTCTTCTTCTTCTTCTCGGGGTCCTGGCTCTGGTATCATGGTAACAGGCTCCGCAGTAATGTTACCTGAAAAACGAAACAACAATAAGTACATTGATATGCTGAGATAAATCAGCGTATTACATTTAAAATTACTTTCCATCTCTCCGAGAGAATATCACAACAAAACTTTTTCAATTTTAATCTTAAGCAACTTCAAAACGAAGTTTGTTATTACCTGTTGCCTGGGTGATTTTGTCAAAGTGTTCTACGCATTCTCTTTTAACATCCAGCAGGTCTATGTCTATTTCTGTATAAGGAATCCCCTTTCCATCCTCTTCTCGGGGTCCTGGTTCTCTCTCGATAGGAACAGACTCCACATGAATGCTACCTGGAATAACAAAAGCATAAAACATTTCATACATTTCTTTATAATGTTTTTTAATTTTACAAGGTACAATAACTTAACATATTTTAAAACATTGTTTGATAATGCGGGCCTCACTGGGTGCTTTACTCGTGCTGAGGTCCCATTTTATAATTTAACAAAATTCATAAACTATGGAATAATAAATTTTAATAAAATATAAAAAAATTAAAACAAGAATGCGGTAATAAAAAATAAAAAAAATCTGCAAATATCATGAGATACGGTTGGACATAATTAAGTGAGTATTGTAAGGGTATTGTGTATTACTGTATTGCATTTACATTTTTTATTCTTACGTTAAAGTTTTTTAATAAAATTGCCTTAAGTTTGACGTGTCTGCGTGTCTGTGTCTGTGGCATCGTAGTTCCTAAACGAATGGACCGATTATGATGCGTTTTTTTGTTTGAAAGCTAACGTGAATGACTTGGTTCTTAGCTAAAATTCAATCCAGTTTTTATTTGTGGGGGGTTACTTAAAAATTTCAAAATTATACTTATGCGATGAGAGTTGGAAAGGGTAATGCAACAGAAGGAGAAGACGGCAAAATACTTTTCGAAAATCACCAAATAGGAGAGAGATGGAAAAGATATCTCGAAATGCTGTACAATGCAAAGGGAAATAATGACAACGAAACATTGATAGAAAGAGAAAATGAGGTAGACGCAGATGATTTGGGAGATCCAATCACTAGAGAAGAGTTTGACCTCGCACTGAAAAAACCGGAAAGCACCCGGAATCGATGACGTTCCGGCTGAACTAATTAAGCCAGCAGGAAAAGGAACTATAGATGCCCTGTTTAAAATGATACAGACAATGTATAATACTGGAAAGATACCAGAGGATTTCGAGAAATGCCTAATTGTCGCATTACCAAAGAAGGCGGGCACGACGAAATGTGAACAACACAGAACTCTTAGCCTAATATCCCATGCCTCAAAAATATTGACTAATATCATTCTAAAGAGAATCGAACCAAAAGTAGAGAACATCCTTTCCGGAGACCAGTTTGGCTTTAGAAGAGGTGTAGGAACCAGAGAAGCAATATTGTCGCTACGAATACTACTAGAAAAAAGATTAAAAAGAAACCAAAAAACATTCATCGCATTCATAGACCTGGAGAAGGCTTTCGACAAAGTAGAATGGAAAAGACTCTTCGACATTCTGAAGAGAATTGACATCAAATAAAGAGATAGACGAATAATCCAGGCGCTATACAAGAATGAGGCCGCTATAATTAGATGTGACAATGATACAAAAGAAGCCAGTATAAGACAAGGGGTGAGACAGGGATGCTCAGCTGTTCTTTTTAACGCTTATATACAAAGTGCGATTGATGACTTGAGAGAGAGAATGAGTCACAGAAAAGGTGTAAAGATACACGGGCAAAAGGTGGATATGATAAGGTTTGCTGACGATATTGCTTTGGTTGCTGAAAGCGAAGAAGAACTGCAAGAGGCCTTAACAACCATGCAAAGCATTCTTGAAAACAATTACAACATGTAGATAAATAAAGACAAAACAAAGCTGCTGACTGTAGGCCGAACGCAACATCAGATGAGAGTAGAGATGTCAGGAGTTCCACTAAAGAACATCAAGGAGTTTGTCTACCTCGGGAGCAAAATAACATGGGACGGTCGGTCTAAGAGCGAGGTCGACAGCCGTATACACCAGGCTAGGCTTGCATTCAATAAAAGGTCGAAAATAATAGAATCGAATAATATAGACCTGAAACTGAGAATACTCCTCATCAAGACCTATGTATGGAGTATCTTGGTGTACGGCTGCGAAACATGGTGCCTATCCGAAAGAGGTAAACGGAGACTAGAGGCTTTTGAGATGTGGTCCTATAGAAGACTACTAGGAATTTCCTGGAGAGACCACATCACAAATGAGGAGGTTCTCCAAAGAATCGAAGGAGGAAGGCACCTGCTCAGGACCTTGTCCGAAAGGCGCGCAAGATGGATCGGCCATGCAATAAGACAAGAAGGCCTCTTGCTTGCCATAATGGAGGGATGACCAAACGCTAGGGGACGCCCACGCCGAGAATACCTGGAGGACCTGCTGGTGGACGTGCGCTGCTTATCATATGCAGACTTCAAAAGAGCCGCACAAGACAGGGAAGAGTGGAAGAAATGAATAGATGAAATTGCTGCAAACCAATCCCAGGATTGAAACCAGAGAGAGAGTGTGTTTTATAATCAATCTTATATTGTCTGATTTCATTTGGTTTCCATTTTAATTTCATTCATTTATTGGTCTTCCGATAAGAACAGCGTATTTCAAAATTTCAAAGAAAAATCGTGCAAGAGACTTAAATAAAGTTAATTTAAGGAATAAGAAGGATCCCAGATATCCGGAGATTAATATATATGTATTCATAAATAAAAAAAAATGTAACTAATAATCTTACATCATTAGCCAAATAATAAAACTAGATGATGAATTAGAAACTTTCGTGAGCAATATAAGTTCAAATGTATTTAAAAATGATGCAACTTACTGACTGTCTGAGAAGTCTCCGCGTACTGCAAACATTCCTTCTTTATATCTGGAAGGTGGAAATCCAAATCCGTGTACGGAATTTCACGTACTCCTGCTTTCTGCGTCCCCGGTCCAGTTTTGATGGAATCACCCTTTAGATTAAGTAAATCCATGGCACTGCTGTGGTAGGGTTATCCGGTTCTCGCCCAAAACATTTACCTGAAATATAAAAATTTATTTATTTATTCAAACGCCTTAAAATGGCTTTTACATTATACAGATAATATTATAAGTACATGGTGGTACACAGGAGGTTATTAGTAGCATTAAGGACAAAATAAGAATAAACGAGTTTACACAAATAATATCGTTGAAGTGAAACAGTTTAACTTTAGCTTCGTTGTGATTTGAAATTCGTACGAAACGGAAATGACGCACTACAGCACCTGCGAAGCATCAAACTGCGAAAATTGACTGCTTTGATTATGATTCAACTCTTTAAGGCTCCTATTGGTTGAGATATGAAATGAAAATTGCGCTAGGTCTCCGCTCATTGGCCGCTTTGATTATGACCACACTTTTTAAGGCTCCTATTAGTTGAGATTGTTTTGGTAAAATTTCGCTTCTACTGCGTGTGAACTGAACTCGTTTTGTTTTTTCTTGTAACACAACAGTTGGTTTTAATAAAAATAAAATCGAAAAATGAATACAAAAGAAATGTTTACTCGTGTAATCCTCGTTTTAATAATACATTCGGTCTATATAAGACCTGATATAAAACAAAGTATGTTGTGTGTATGACAAAAGCTAGTACGTATTAACGTGAAGGATACAATTATTTATTGCGTGTTACAAAAAAAAGAATATAAAGTACTCTTGGTATAGAATGTTATAATAAAAGAGAAAAATGTGTAGAAACAGAATAAAAAATATGTAATAAAGCTAACTTAATAGCAATTAGAATATGTGTCAGCAATTTGAATCGATAGCAATTAGAACACTGTCGTCAAGTATATCTATTCATATATTCGCATGTTTATTTGCAAATAGTTTTAACGGAACTTGAACAGTAAATTTTAATTTATTATTATAAAACGTATATGAAACTTATTTCTGCTATAATGTATTTCAGGGGTTCCCAAACTTATTAGTATCACGCCTCCCTACTGCTTTAAATTAATATGCCCACGCCTCCCCTCAGCCCAGGGCCCAGCAAGGGGCCGTTCAAGTATTACGTAATGCACTTGGGGAGGGGGGGGGGGGGGTAACATGTTTTTCTTCATTTAAATAAAAAAAAAACAGGGAATTAAAATCTTCCAAGTTGGCAACCCTTTTAGTTTATGTTGTACGGGGAATTCCTCGACTGTATTGTGCGTAATTTTTATTTTATTTTCGTTGTCAGTATTCGTTAGTGTTTTAAACACGAAATACGCATAAACACAATTAATGTGAGTTTGTAGGAATTATAATGTCATCAGCTGTTATTGGCCTATAAAAGCTCTCATGCTGACTTGCCAGCGCAGAGCAACCAAAAAATCCCAACCATATTTGGAAGACAGCAAAAGAAAAAATAAAAAAATAATGAAAAATTTATGGCACATATGAATGATGTTATATGAGAGTTTTTAGTTGGAACAACGCTTTTTAGTTATTACACACAGGTTAGTTTACTGCTAAAATATAATAATATTACCTAAAGATTGGTTTCGTAGTACATGCATAGTTACACTCAGAACATGAAAAAGGTTTTCTCCACATTGAATCGCACTGTGGATTTTTAAATCTCCCTTTCGAGAACTTCAATAACCACGTTCGGGACAAAAATGGTTTTGTCTCCTGAAGGTAAGCATGTGATTTTTGTGCCTCTTTGTAGAACACGAATAGTCGCAGTAGAAACATGTAAGTGGTTTTATAGCACTGTGAGTCAGCGAATGATGTCTAAAAAGTTCCTTTGTACAACATGGATAATTGCAGTCGGGACATGAAAAGGGTTTTTGTCCAGTATGGGTAAACATGTGACTTTTTAAATAACGTTTTGTAGCGCCTGAATAGTTGCAGTCGGGACAAGAAAAAGGTTTTTCATCACAGTTTTATTTTTTTTTTCTAGAAGAAGAGTAGTTGCAGTCAGGGCTTGAAATGAGTTTTTTTACCACTGTGGGTAAACATGTGATTTTTAGTTTTTTTTTTAATAGAACATGAATATGAATAGTAATAATATGAAGAGTTGCAGTCAGAAAATGAAAAAGGTTTTTTCTCACTGTGAGTTAGCAAGTGCCGTTTTAGCTATTTTTTTCTGGAAGAGGAATAGTTGCAGTCACAACATAAATAAGGTTTTTCTTCACTGTGGGTAAACATGTGATTTTTTTTATTTCTCTTCGTAGTACATAAATAATTGCACTATGAGTCAGCAATTGACTTCTTAGATATCTCTTTTGAGGACACGAATAGTTGCAGTCAGGACATGAAAATGGTTTTTCTCTTTTGTGAATCACACTGTGGATTTTTAAAACTTCCCCTTGAGAACTTGTATAACTGCATTCGGAACATGAAAAAGGGTTTACTCCACAGATTCGTGCGGTAGCGCGGGTATACGGCGATCGTAGTGATACCGCCGCCCGCGCCCGCGCCCCCCTGTACATGTCTTCGCGCCCCCCTAGTGGGGCGCGCCCCCCACTTTTAAAATCAATGATGTATTTGATTGAAACCGGTTTCAGCTTTTTAAAGCCCTCTTCAGACTGCGGTTTATATACATAGCATATGGAGGAAGGGGAGAGGGGTGGTCTACAAGGATTTTAATCAATTATATCAATTACATTTGTTACTAAGTCGTCCGTGACTGTTGAATTTCTAATTACTAGCAGTAGGCTTAATTACCTCGGGTTTGTACCTCGGGGAATACCTTACACATAATATGGATTATTAATGACCTAATTTTATTGTTGTTAAATCGTTATTATGTTTTTTCGTTATTTGTTTTTGGGATGTTATGCGGTGTTGCGCTACCTCATTCTTTAGCCAACGTTTCGGACAGCGTTGCAGTGTTCATCATCAGGGCAGATCCGGCAGATCCGGTAGATATACGACTCTAGAATTGTGACTCTGTAAGATCTGGCGACATTCCGCTCTTAACCTTCCTGTATTCCTAAACTTGTACCGAGAGCCTTCTACTAGTTTTTCAGAAGTGCCCTTTGTGTGGAATATTGAGCCAAAAAGAGCTGTTTTCAGCTCAAGACATCGCTTGCAGTTTAGTGTTTCTTTTAATATATGTTTACGCAATTAACGATCACAATTCTTGCAATTAAAACACGCCGTGGATAAAATTCATATCACGTAAGGGTAGAATGTCCATTTAGTTTGAGATTATTTACAAATCAAATATTTGGAAAACAATAATGAAATTATGATTGTGTTCAGTCCTTGCGCCATTTCGCTTTGACCTTCCTGTACTCCTCGTGTAGCCAGTGTTCTTATGTTCTTTAATTCTTAAAAATCAAATCAAATAAAAGGCAAACCCCAAAACTAATATTTGCTTCTATAAAAGATTGCGTACATATTTTTTTCTTACAGAATTCACAGAATATCAGCAGCGAAAACAAATACGAATTTAGTAGGAATTAAAATCAAAATATGTTGCAATATAAAATTAACACGAATTTTAGTAAAAATTCTTTATTCTATGAATTAACAGTGTGTGTTCAGGTCTCGTGTATTATTTCCTCAAAACAAAATATCAAATCACTAAACATACAGCGAAATTTACAATTCCTAACATATATACATGTTCATATTCGGTAATAAATATATATTGCAGTATTTTGACTAATATTTTAAATACATAACAAAATAAACATGCAACATATCCACACGACATAAAACAATGAGAAATGACAGATGTTAAATAATGACTGCTGTCTTATATTGAACGAAAATCTGCACCAAAATAAAATACGAGGTTTCTTTCATCCCGAATCCTCAGGATTAGAAAAAAATGAATAAAAAAAGCATCGTGTGAAATCCACACAACGAAGTTGTATATTTGAGCATGTCTTACCCGAAATCAATGAACATTATCGCTACGTTTGATTTCGAACAACGCGACGGCCGCTCACAGATATGCAACGAGTGAAACTCGGCGAGAAAACTTAACATTAGAAATTAAAACTTACCAGTAACGGATGATTAATTTAACTGCCATGATTACACATTGTAAGGGATATTGTGTAGATTTAAAGTTTGGAAACTGTATGAAACGAATGACGATGACAGCACGGCGAGGAAAAAACTCGAGGTTATCCATAAACAATAATAAAGTCATAGACTATCCGTGAATCCGTGAAATATTATTTATTTCAAGTTAGTACTGAACAAAAAATTGCGAAATGAAAATTACTTACTTTATTTTTACGATACTTTATGTTTTTAGATACTTTACGTTTCAAAAAAATGGACGTTTTATAATGTGCAAGCAACGCATTAAAATGTCATTTGTTTATTGTTTATTTTTGGGAATTGAAAGCAAACTATGACGTAAAACGAGAAAAAAGTGAAATGATAGTTTTTTTCAAAATTATTTTTATAAAAGGACAGTTTTTTTTTCGTTTTGTGTTTTCTTTTAACTATTGCTTGGTACTTGCTCCCATTCAGTATATAACCAATGGCTTACAACTGCGTATGTAGATATCGCGGATCCTTTGCTTGACTGAAATATTTGAAAAAATTAAATAACTTTCTTGTGCATTTGAGTATGGCCGTGGCACAAAATACTTTGGCATAAAATATCAGCACTAGAACTTACCAACAACTATCGCAAGTATGGGATGAAACATTTAAATCCGTGAATCAAACAGTGTTGGGGGTACTATTTAGAATAAGTGTTAAGAAACAAGATGAAACGTTTAGAAGGTGACGCAGGCAGCAGATTTGTCTACAGCAGTCAGGTCAGATTATGCAAAGAACACAGATAATAATTAGACCATGTATAAAATTTATCAAGTAAGGTAAGACGTGGAAAGGAAAACAAAGTATGAGGGGTGGGTAGGAATCTGTGGGTCAATGTGTCCAGAAGTGACTGACGTATGAATCGTCACGTGAAATGTGAGCAGTCGCGCCGCCGCCAAGATCACCCCATTAACCCGGGCACCCCTGCTAATTCACCAAACGTAGCGAACCACTTGGGGTGACCTATGGCAGAGGTGTTGGTTATCCAATAAATAGTTCCCGGGCCGGTATCCATACCCGCCCCCCAAATTCTTGCCTCAATTTACTTACATGTTACATTATACTCGTATCTATAATTTATTTATTGTTATTTACTTTATTAACTTAGTACTGTCTACATTATTTTGGTATCATTATTTAATAAAATTATTCCCTTAATTTTAACTACTTAATTAGCTTATGTAATTATTGGCAACCATAAACGTACTGCCCAGCTATAATTTTAGTTTGAATAATTGTATTTACTTTATCTAGTTTGAATAATATGCATAAAGTAATAATAGGTTTATATTCTTAATATTATATTTAGTTTAAGTTTAGATGTATATTTTTTCTCTTTTAATTTTTATAATTGTAAAGCTGTCCATCTCGACACAGGGATGCCCTAGTGAGGTGAGTAGCATACGATTTTTTTTTGTTGTTTTACTCTGTTATTTATTTGAAGAAATACATAAATGAATTGTAGAAGTTTTAAGTTATTATTTCCTAATTTTGTATCCAAATAGTGATACGAAATAAAAATATTCACTTAGTTACAATCATTTTCTGTCAGCAATAGTGAAGCAAAATAATAATAAAAAACTAATGCATAAAAAATAGTTTTCGAAAAGAGATTGTACTTTTAACTTTCCGTACCTGCAGACCTAGGCTGAGATGGGAGGTTGACGTTAGGAAGCATGCAAGAGGACTACCTACTCCATGTCGCAGATTGGAAGACGACGGCCGAGGACAGAGGGCGGTGGAGGCTTATCTTGAAAGAGGCCAAAGCTCGAAATGGTTGTAGCGCCATTGATGAAGAAGAAAAGTTTTCCTCCATTGTGGGACAGCATTGGCTTCTTAAAATAAACTTTTCTGGATATGAATAAATACAATCGCGATACGATAATGGTTCTCTGCACTCTGAGTTAGTATGCGACTATTTAAATTAAACCCAAGTGAATTTGAACAGTCCTAGACAATTTGGCAAATTATACCGCGGCAGGGAAACATTTTATTGTGTACCCAGCACCCCTCGCCCCAAGTGGTCGCCCCAAGTGGTTCACTACGTTTGGAGAATTTTCAGGGGTTCATGGGGTGAGGTTTGTCTACGTTTTGACTGCGGATGCTTCTTTCCATGTACTGAGTGGCGGGCCGGATCGAGTGTGACTGATTGTTTGAGACCTTTTCAATTCTTCTGCCGGGATCTCTCGACCCATCGTTTTGCACAGCAGCAGGAGGGATGGATTCATATGTCATTCAATCCTGGACACTGACTCCCAGATTCTGACAAGTTGGAACAAGAGTGATTTTTCTCCATTGAAGAGTCAGCATGTGCCTCTTAAATTGGACATTCTTGAAAACGAAATAGTCGGTACAGTAGAATGGTTTTCTCAACTGTCAGTATGTGACTATTTAAATTAGACTTTTATGAACATGCGTAGTTACAGTTGGAACAAGAGAATGATCTTTTCCACTGTGAGTCAGTATGTGTCTTTTTGGAACTGAAACTGCAAGCTGGAATACCATTGATACCAAATTTTCTTGTACCATCTCTACGGCGCCCATAGATGACAAAATCTGATGTACAGTGCTACATGTGTAAGTTATGCGAAAAAAGAGTGCGGTGTCTTCTATGAAGTAACGGTAGGTGTGGTTACCAGATTAAAATATAAAGTAGTATGCCCGTGGGTTGGCTGGCCCTGATTTAGCGCAGGTATCAAAAACAGTTTTAAAGGTTTAGATAACAAAAAAATTAGTAAAATGGGAATAACACGTGGTAGATGTAAAGGTGCATTTAAATATGTATTTTATTAATATGCAATAAATGAGAAAGAAAAAAACACTTGATATGCAGATAGCATAAACTAATAATATGATGTTATTTCTTAATACATATTTTATAAGTGCCAAGCACACGACAAAGAATTTTAAAAAACAAACACACTTTAGAGAGCACTAAAATTAATATTAAAAACAATTCTACTTAAACCAATTACATAATCTGTAATTCTGTCTAAAGAATTTAAATTCAGAAAACCAACTGCTTTATACTGCCAGAATGCAACTTTAAAGATTAAAAAAATCAATGAAAGGTAGTTACATTTTACCTAAAATGAGTTCTGCAACAAATCGGGATTGCTCTAGCAAGAAATAAAAACAATTAATATACATAATTTATTGGAAAGTACTGAAGACTTCGATAATATATTATGCTAAGACTGTTATCTTTTAAATGTCAATTACATGAACATCTTAGATCGTACGACATGCGACTTGAATACTACAAAATTAATACACTTAAAATCAGAAGGCAATTGACTGATCTAATATGTTTACATAAAATAATTCACGGCCATCTTGATACTTCATTGTGTCTTAGCGACATTGATATAAATGTTCCCAATTCCCATTGCTTAAGACGCCATAAAATGTTTCACCTGAATACATTTAAAAACAATATCGCCTATTTTAGCCCTCTGCCCCAAATGTGTCGACTGTATAATAAGATAGAGTGTGCTGAAGTAGATATTTTTGTCGATAATTTATATGGATTAAAAAAAAATGCTCTCCGATTGCTGAAAAACATGTGATAAATTATTATGTGTATCATGTTTGTCTCTAATTATGTCTCTTATCTTGCCTCTCTTTAATTGTTATTTGAGTAAACTTTGATTTTTTTGTTAAATTCTATATGTAACTGTTTTTTTTTTAATCTAATTTTTATTTTATCTGTTCCAAAATTATTATTTTATTATTTGGTTAATTGATTGTATATAAATTTTTACTTTATCTTATTAATATAATTAACTGAGTTTTTATAACTGGGTTGTTCTCACATGTGTGTGAACAACCTGTAAAAACGCAGTATAAATAAATAAATAAAATAAAATAAATAAATTAAAAATATTATAATAACGAAAGTAACAAAAATAAGTAGGGAACATGAGTCAAAGTAACAAATATATTTATTTAAATAAATGAAGACAATATAAGCGAAACTCAATCGAAAAACTGGAAACAGAAAAATCAGAAAAACATATTGACACCTCTGGGACTCGAACCCAGGACCTCTTGCTATCCGGGCAAAAGCAAGAGGTCCTGGGTTCGAGTCCCAGAGGTGTCAATATGTTTTTCTGATTTTTCTGTTTCCAGTTTTTCGATTGAGTTTCGCTTATATTGTCTTCATTTATTTAAATATTACAATTTGAGGTTTTACTCATAAAGTTAAAATAAAAATAAAATATATTTATAATTATTATAAAAATAACACGAAAAGATGTTGTAAGTTGTTTATTATTAGTAGCCATTGTTATGCCCCATATAGTGGGTATTTTGTAGAACATAAATTAATTAATGTAACAATAAAAATTGCACACGCGAGGAATTTAAAGCTCTTTTATATTCATTCTAAAAGGTTGAAATTTAGTTTGCACACTGATTGATGACGATAAACATCGATTGATATATTAGCAGTTATGGAAACAAAATAAAGCTCAGTTAATCGGGTAGTAGGTACATGTAAATATATTAGGCTAGGTTAATCAAAAGCGTCCAGTCTGCCTTTTGATATTTCGAAGACAAACTGAATCACTCACTGAGCGTGTAAGATGAGCGCGTTGATGGCACTACCTTACAAGGGTTAAGTGAAGCTGAATGCTCACTCTATATGAGTTATGCTTGTGGATCTCGATAGACTACGTTTACTGAAACAAATACAAAGATATTTCACAAAGGGACTTACGATAATTTGATGGCAATCTTTCCCGGTTTCTGGGTCCCTCGTGGTCGAATGGCTGTTTCTGGATGGTCCACAGGCAATTGTTAATTAGTTCTTACATTATGGGGGTGAATTACCGTCGGTAAATTTACTATACGAATCACGATAGCTTGTCACGATATGAACGGTAATGTTGACAGCTGCGTTACGATCGGAAGACTGACGAAAAACAAACACTTGTTTTTTCTCCTTAACAACGGCTGACACCGGCAATTATCAGCCAAATAAGTACCCAGTGTGCGAAATTCACCAATAGGTTTGAATTCTGGTCTTCGTACGTGAATCAGAACAAACCTATCGAGATCTTATTAAGCGTCATGAAACATTCCACCCACCAAAATACAAAAAAGTGTATTTTTAAAGAAAATTTTTAAACCTTAACCGAAGCATGAAATGTTGTGTGTAGACGTAACAAAAAAAAATTATATTAAAAAAATTATCCACGACAGCGAGAACGATTAGTCAACTTGACTAGGTAGTGGACATAATTTGGTTAATTGTCTTGTGAGAATAGAACCATTAGATGTACGGACCGTAGCAACACGCACAACGCCGTCTGGACCTGGGTGCAATTTATCGACTCGTGCAATAGGCCAATGCAAAGGGACAGTATTTTCGCTTCGGATTATAACCACATCATTTACAGAGAGTGATCTGCAATGCTTGGTCCACTTGGCATGCTGAGTTAGCGATTGGAGATATTCAACCTTCCATCGTTTCCAAAAATCCTGCTGAAAACGTTGAATAAGTTGCCAACGACTCAGACGGTTGATTTTCAGATCAGTATAATCCTCATCCGGCACGGAGGTCAAGGGTTCCAAAATCAAAAAATGACCTAGAGTTAACACTCGCAAATCGTTTGGGTCAGAACTCATCGGGTAGAGAGGTCGAGAGTTTAACATGGCCTCAATCTGCACGAAGAGTGTTGTCAATTCCTCTAAAGTTAACGTTTGGTTACCAATTATGCGATAAAGATGAGATTTAACCGATTTAATTTGAATCTCCCATACGCCACCGAAATGGGGACTAGATGGAGAATTGAAACGAAAATCGATTTGTTCTGACTGTGAAGCAGTGTGCATGAACGAATTAAGTTGAGTTTTAGCTCCGACAAAATTTGTACCGCAATCTGAGTGCATGGCATTTACACCACCTCGTCTACCTATAAATCGACGTAGCGCTGCAATGAAAGATTCGGTAGACAGATCTGAAGCTACTTCGAGATGTAGAGCCTTGGTGGCAAAACATACGAATAAGCAAATATAAGCTTTGTCTATCTTAGCGCCGCGGTATTTACCAGCTTTAATGTGAAACGGACCACCGTAATCAACGCCCACGATCGAAAATGGTTTAACCTGATTAACACGAGCAGCGGGTAGGTCACTCACGAAAGGTTCTAAAGGGGCTGATTTTATGCGATAACATTGTACACACTTTGACAAACAGTGGCGGATGGCGCGCTTGGGCGAAAGAAACCAAAACTGCTTTGCAACAAATATTGCATCGTGTTATGCCTGGATGACAATGTTCTCGATGGAGAGTTTCTATCACAATAAAAGTGAGCTTGGATTCACGAGGAAGTAGGGCAGGATGTTTATGCTCAAATTCAAGCCCAGATCGAAATAACCTGCCACCCACCCTGAACACACCGTGGTCGTCAATGAATGGATTAAGCTTTCGCATTTGTTTCGAAAGAAGGGTGCCCTCATTCAAGCGCGTGATATCATCATTGAAATGTACAGATTGAATATGTTTAACTACTGTCAACAGCGAAGCGTGAACTTCGGTACGGTTTAATGGAAGATCCGACCGACGAGACTCTTTGTTACGTAGGTTGTAAATGAATCTATGACAATAACCGAGAATGCGTTGAATCTTCCGGAGAGAAGAAAATTTAACAAGTAGTAAGTCCACCAAATTTTCATCCTGTTGGACTAATAACGATTGAAATCGTTCCTCAAAGTGAGGTTCAATTTCTTCGACATTGCCATCTAAAGATGGCCAAGAATCGACTGGCTGAATTAGCCACGGCGGCCCCGCCCACCATAACGTATTATCAACTAGATCGGCTGGGGATTGACCACGTGAAGCGAAGTCCGCTGGATTATCGCCGGATAATACGTGATGCCACGAATTATCTTCGAGGCCATCATGGATGTGACTAACACGGTTATGATATGAAGGAGAACGTAACCATGCAAGCGGTTGCAACGGTTGAATCGGACCACACAAACGTATTAGAGATTGGAAGCAAGGGGACGTATAATTCCTTGACAAATTTTAATAGATCTGCAAGAAGAACTGCCGCACAAAGTTCGAGACGAGGCAATGAAATCCTTTTGGTGGAGGCGACTCGAGACTTGGCGCAAATTAAAAAGACTTGAACGTTACCGTCAACGTCTGTGGTTGGTAAGTAAACTACCGCACCATATCCGATTTCCGAACTATCTGAGAAGCCATGTAATTGGCACGATTTCAGGTGAGGGACTGAAACCCAACGAGGGATTTCGAACGAATTCAAGAGCGGTAATTGTTTAGTGTAACGTTCCCATTGATGGACGATGTCAACGGGTGGGGTGTCATCCCAACCAACCCTTAAAATCCACAACCTTTGTACTAGAGATTTGGCGAAGAACGTTAAAGGGCACAGAAAACCGAGAGGGTCAAAAACCCGAGCGATTTCACTAAGAATGGTACGTTTAGTGCACTCGCGCTCGAGGCATAGGACTTCAAATGAAAATGTGTCATGTCGTGGCTCCCACTTCAATTCCAATACCTTGAGAATGTGAGAATTATCCACATCCATGGAGACCAAATCAATGAGGCAGTATTGCGGCGGTAGATTGGCGAGTAATTCCGGTGTGTTACTAGCCCACTTTCGCAATTCGAGTTGACCTCGTTTAAAAAGTTGGATGACCTCAGATTTCGTCTGTTGAGCTTGTTCCAAGTTAGAACAATTGGTAACGATATCGTCGATGTAAATATCCGAAGTAAGCACCCAACGCGCTTGCGGTAAATCAACTCCCTCATCTTCGATCAGTTGTTTGATAGTACGATAGGCCAAAAAGGGGGCGGAGGAGACACCGTAAGTTACAGTGATTAATTGGTACTCCTGGATGGGCTCAGATGATTGAGAACGCCAAAATATTCGTTGGAAAACACGATCTGGCTCTTGAACCAATATTTGGCGATACATCTGACGTACATCAGCAGAGAACCACCGGTTATGTACGAAATTTTAGCAAAAGTTCCAGAATGTTCTTCTGAAGCTTGACAAGTAATGTATCATTTAACGATGATCCATTCACATCAGTTGCTGAAGCATCCAAGACCACCCGTAACTTCGTGCTAGCGCTACCCGGACGAAGAATGCAGTGATGAGGGATGTGATACTTTCCCTTATGCAAATCTTTTACAGGAACACGAGTCATGTGACCACTATGTATGTAATCAGTCATAAAAGCGGAGTACTGTTCGTGTAAGGTTGGATTTGTTATGAGTTTGCGTTCAAGTGAATGGAATCTGCGTAAAGTGACTTCGCGCGACCCGGGAAAAGAGATATTCTTGTCCCTTTCTCGAAAAGGCAAGGCTACGATGTATCGTCCCGAAGTGTCACGGGAATGGTCCGTGTAGTACATCTGTTCACAGAGTTGTTCCTCAGGGGTGAGCTGTGAAGACTCCCATAGTCGCTGAACCTCTTCATGGAGCCGGTCCTCGTTAGTTACGACGAACGATTTTGTTTCGTGACCGGCGTCAGAACCAACCGAACCTGGAAGAAGCCAACCAAATACAGAATTGAAAGCTGATGGCTGATTACGACCACCCTTCACATTACCAGGTCTCAAAAGAGAAGTGAAGACCTCAGCACCCAGAAGAAGTTCAATCGGTCCCGGTTTGTGACAGTCAGGGGTCAGCGGACTCCTCTGTTGGCGCTCTTGGGCGCTTATAGGACTGTGGCCTCAGATGCATTACCGGTTCTGGCCGGCGTCCTGCCGATTGACCTTGAAATTAGGGAAATATTGACCAAAAAGGAACTTATTAGAGGCAGGGCTGCTGTCCACCTGGGAGTCGAGCTGACACCGGGAGGAGTAGTGGCCCTCCCTGGCTTGCTCAAAGCGATGCGTGAGAGGACGCTGAGTGTATGGCAAGAGCGATGGGATAGGTTGACGAAGGGCAGATGGACTTTCTCCTTCTTTCCTTCAGTTAAATTCAGAATGGAAGGGGCATACATTAAACTAGATCACTACATGACGCAGATGCTTTCTGGGCATGGGGAGTTCAGGGGTCGGCTTCATAGCTTGACCCTCTCTCCTCACCCAAACTGCGCATGTGGTGATACTAACCAAGACGCCAAGCACATTCTGTGGCACTGCGAGTTGATGAAGGAAGCACGAGAGGAAATGTTGTATGGTTTGCGCGGAATAACAAGACCAGCGTGGAATGCTGACCTTGTGTCGAACAAAGAGAATTTCGAATGCTTGAAAAAGTTTGTCAAGTCCTGGGTAGAGAGATGGCCTGTACTTAGAGTCGCCGACCTAGACTAAATTCATCTTTGTTTCAGGTGCTACACGTATTGCTCCCGTCTTCTTCGGTCCTCCTCTATTACTCTTTATTTAGTGAATATGCTTTGAACTATCTATAATATAACTTATGTGACCTATAAATTGCTGATTATGTTTGACTATTTTTTTTTTCTTCTCTGGTCTCTGCTAACAATGATTTATGTTTTTACCTCGATAGGTCATCTTGGTGAGCGATGGTAGTGATGACAGTATCGCTTGATACATTATCACTCTGTACTGATTCTGAAATTATGTTTTACATGTATAAATGCTCTTATTATTTTCTATTTTTCTTGATTAGTTTTGGTTTCCATTCTTTGGTGGCGCAACTGAACTGTGCATGTTATGTATCGTCATTCCCCCATAGAAAGGGGGTGGGATAGACCCTGTCCATGCACATTGCCAGGCGAACATACAACAGAGCGGTCTTCCCGCGATCCGCCCGCGCCTCCCCCATCGACATGCGTTGGCCTGAGGCGTAACCGTGCGGTCTCGATGTCCTTCCGTCCCCCCTCCGGTAACCCGACGCTCATCTTTCCTTAAGGTCTTCAAAAACTTCCCCTTCTCTCCCAAGTACATTTCTTCGAGGCAAAATCGGGGAACCGGCTAAAGGACGCGGACTTCGAGCATCGTCTGCGGTTGGGCCGATAGCTATACGCATTCTCATTGGGACTGCCCGGTGGTCTATGGAATACTTTCTCTGGCTTTTTTTTAATATATTTTATTTTATTTCCGCTACTATAGTAATTACTTACATTATAACATAATCATATAACTTTTTTTTTCCTCATTACTTATTTTATTCACAGAAGGTTTCTTCGACTGGTCATAGCCGTTATTTTTATTTTTCTTTTTCTTTTACTAACACTATTATCTCTTTTTGATGTTACCTATTTCAGAAGAATTATTCCACGGGCTGCTACTTCTATTTATCTTTTGTATAATGTTAATGTAAGTACTTGCATACTGCTTACTAACCCCGTATGCATGGACATTGGAGGGTCTAGAGTCGTTCAAATAAATGTAGCTTCGTTCAAAAAAAAGTAGAGTCTTGACGTGTGCGGTGAAGGAGGAAACCATATGTTTCCTTATAACGCCGTTGGGAAAGTGGTGGGTCCCCTCCAATGTGACAGTCAGGGTCAGCAAGAGGTAATTCTTGCAACTGATGCCATGACGACTTATCTAATCGAACCGTTGGCATGTTGACGCAGATAGTAGGCAGCGTGAGTGCCTTGATGTTAAAGAGAACCCGTTCCTCAACACCAACTTCTAATTTAATGACTCCTGACGCAGTTGCGGAAGATTGGCCTAAGCCACTAATTCTTCGAGAACTGGCCGTACGATGGATGCCTAGACGCTCTGCAGCGCGATCGGTGATGAAGTGAGCTTGACTGCCTGAATCGATCAACGCACCAAAAGTTTAAAACCTGTCGGAGGAATCGCGAATGCAAACCTTGGCAGTAGACAATAGAACTACGGACCTGTCACCTAAATTGATGAGGACACTAATTTGAGGGTCCTCTTGGTCCGTAGACGTCGTGGGTTGATGACCCCCCTCTTTAGAAGATATGGTTTCATCAGGATGGAGTAGAGTGTGATGCTTTTGGTTACATTTCTGACATTTAAATATAGATTTACAATCTTTAAGATAATGAGAAGAACGAAGACAATCAAGGCACCAACGGTGAGCTTTGGTGAATTGGATGCGATCCTGAACTGATTTTAGCGCGAATGCCTTGCACTTGGAAATTAAATGTTCTTCCTCACAACAGGAGCACTTTAGAAAATTGATCGAGATCGAGGACCCATTGGATTCAGGTCGCACCTTCGTTACACCGCAAAGAAGCGATGAAGTATGTTTTTTGGAAGCCTGTTCAGATTTACGTGCGGGAGGTTTGTACGCTGATCCTTCACCGTGGTGTTTTTCAACATGATTGCGATCGGGAGACAAAAATGTAAGTCTCGTACACGAGCTTCACACTGGTTATATAAAAACTCCTTTAGTCTCGAATATGATGGCAACTCAGTAGGAGACTGTAGTTGTTCGAAAGCGCACCTCGTTAGTGAATCCAATTTTGACAGAATCAAATAACAAAGCACGAAGTCCCAATTGTCTGTAGGGAGATCCAATTCCCTTAAGATTGTTATATTTTCGTTAAACACGTCGAAAACGCGGCGAAATTCGTATGAATCGTTGGGCGGAAAATTTACATTTTGCATTTCCCGCCAACACGTAACCCGCCAACCCCGCCGCGCGTTGCGATAACGCCCGATCAGTCTTTGATAAGCTTCCAAATAGTGGGCTCCCTGGACCGGGAATGTCCGAATTAAGCCTAATGCCTCGCCAGATACACTCGAAAACAAATACTGCATGCGTTCGATATATTTGTTTTCGTGAATCAAGGCATTAAACATATCATAAAATTCGGGCCATTGTTTAATATCGCCAGAGAATATTGGAATACTTACCTTTGGTAATTTAACGTTCGTGCATACATTCGCGGTCTTAGATTCGATTGGTTGACTGGTCAACTTTTGATAAATTGCGACAATTTGGTAATACATTTCATCAAAAGCTTCGCGAATTTTATCTTCCTAGCAATTTTCGCGATTTCACGCGTTTTTATTTTGCTTATGTCCATTTTCGGCGCAATGTTTGAATAGTTGGCGCCATTTTAATAATAAACACGAGTACGAATAGAAACGTACCTCGAAAGGAAATTGAATAAATCAATAGAATTTGTTATAATTTAAAAGTACCTACGGTGGGTCGTAAATAGTTAAGAACTAGATACCTAATTCTAAACTTCACTGTTTGAAATTAACAGTGCGAAATGATTAACATTTAAATTCACGAAACATTTCATAATATTTTTTTGCTTTGCAATTGCAGAATTTTATATCTTAAGTTCGCTGATTTCGGCACCAATAATATAAGATGAGCGCGTTGATGGCACTACCTTACAAGGGTTAAGTGAAGCTGAATGCTCACTCTATATGAGTTATGCTTGTGGATCTCGATAGACTACGTTTACTGAAACAAATACAAAGATATTTCACAAAGGGACTTACGATAATTTGATGGAAATCTTGCCCGGTTTCTGGATCCCTCGTGGTCGAATGGCTGTTTCTGGATGGTCCACAGGCAATTGTTAATTGGGTCTTACATGATGGGGGTGAATTACCGGCGGTAAATTTACTATACGAATCAGATAGCTTGTCACGATATGAACGGTAATGTTGACAGCTGTGTTACGATCGGAAGACTGATGAAAAACAAACACTTGTTTTTGCTCCTTAACAACGGCTGACACCGGCAATTATCAGCCAAATAAGTACCCAGTGTGCGAAATTCACCAATAGGTTTGAATACTGGTCTTTGTACGTGAATCAGAACAAACCTATAGAGATCTTATTAAGCGTTATGAAACAGAGCGTCTTGATGATAAGTCGCTGAAGTCCTTTAGAAATGCATAATTAAGATCGTCGATTGGAATTCCTAATTCGTAATTAATAAATCTTAGAAAATTATGCTGCACTGTCTTAAATGATTATTGTGTATATTTCACGATTATTATTATTTTTTTTACATAAATACTGCACAAGAGTTCCAACTGCTCCCTAGTGGAGCCAGTGGGACTATGGCATCCCCAATTTGGGTATGTTGTGAGACTGAAGGTAGTAAGGAGGGGAAGGAGTTAGGGAAAAGGATTTTTCTTCACCGTGAGTCAGCATGTGTTTCATCAAATAGCTTTTTCGAAAACATGAATAGCTGCAGGCGGAACATGAAAAAGGTTTTTCTCCACTGTGAGTCAGAATGTGTCGGTTCAAACTACTCTTTTGAGTAAATGAATAACTGCAGACGGAACATGAAAAAGGTTTTTCCCCGCTGTGAGTCAGCATGTGACTCTTCAAATAACCCTTTCGCGAAAATGAATAGCTACATGCGGAACACGTAAAAGGTTTTTCTACACTATGAGTCAGCATGTGTTTCTTCAAATTACCCTTTAGGGAAGATGAATAGCTACAGGCGGAACACGAAAAAGGTTTTTCTCCACTGTGAGTCAGCATGTGTCGGTTCAAACTACTCTTTAGAGAAAATGAATAACTGCAGACAGAACACGAAAAAGGTTTATCCCCGCTGTGATTCAGCATGTGACTCTTCAAAGTACCCTTTCGCGAAAATGAATAGCTACATGCAGAACATGAAAAAGGTTTTTCTCCACTGTGAGTCATCATGTGATCCTTTAAATGTTCCTTTCGAGAAAAACAAGAGCCGCAGGCGGAACATGAAAAAGATTTTTCACTACTGTGAGTCAGCATGTGTCGGTTCAAATGTGTTTTATGAGAATAGGAATTCTTGCATTTGGAACATGAAAAAAGTTTGTTCACAGAATATGAGCGCATGTGCAGTTTTAACGATGACTTGCCAAGGCATGAGTAGTTACAATAGAGACAAGAGAATCGTTTTTCCTCAGGATGCGTCTTCGAGTTTATCAATAAGTCTGAAAGACAATACAGATCAAGTGTTAGTATAGTAAATTAAAAACGCAAAAATTAAGACCAAAAAATATTTTATTTTTCCAAACGAAATTTGTTCTTACCTGCTGTTATGGTTATTCTTTCAGAGCGTTCTAAGCATTCCTTTTTTATGTCCGGGAGATCTATGTCAATTTCAGTGTAAGGAATTATCCCTCCATCTTTGTCTCGGGGTCCTGGTTCTGCCTTCATGGGAACAGTCTCCACAATAATATCACCTGGATAAACAAACAAAACCAAACGTAAATTTAACAGCGTTTTTTTTTTTTTATTCTTCATTTTAAGCACCTGCTTAACTGCCAAGGCAGTTTGTCAGCAGGTCAATTAAACAATATTTCTATAACATTAAATCACAAATATAACAAAAAACCACAATACACAAAATAGATATAGAAGAATAACTTTTAAATAGCTACAATACAAAGGCATAAAATATACCGATAGACAGATATAACACAGGCAAATTACTCTTAGTCATATTTACACATAAGATTACAAACAATATCAGTATAAAAAGTTTTGATCCATTAGCCATTTTTTAATTTTTTTTTTTAAATCGGTGGTGCAATTTGATTCGATTTTTATGTTTACTGGCATCTTATTAAATATGGTAGGGACAAGATAAGTGAATGTCCGTTGTCCGTATTTATTTATAATTTTCGGAACGGATAAACCCTCATTTTTACTAAATCTAGTGCCATGTGCATGGTCAACTTTTTCTTTATATATTGAATCTGACAAAAGGTTTTGGCATACAATCTTAAACCATAATATCCCTCGAACAGGTAATATATTAACTGACTCATATAATAATTTTATATCTCTTCTTTGTGCATAAATACTTTTGCTTACCAAGAGCTTAGTCAAAGAGTTTTGAATTGTTTGAATGTAACCTATATTTGTCTTGCACGAGTTTCCCCAAGACGTTATTCCATATCTGATAGTAGATTCCGCCAATGACAAATAAATTATTTTTAACGTACTTATGGGCATGAAATATTTAATTTTGTAAATTCGCCCAGCAATAGCTCGTAGGCTCGTAGGATACTCACATAAGCAACATCTGCAAACGCAGATGTTGCTTATGTGAGTATCCCATTTCATATGCGTATCTACAGTTATCCCCAAATATATATACGTTTGTACAATTTCAATGGTTTCGCATTTGCAGGATTGTGACGAATTGTGTATAAACTCAAATGTATACGATTTTATTACAGGCGTGGTGGTATATTTGGCATGTGGAGATCGTATGTGCATTTATTTAGTTTTTTTGGAATTTATTATAAGACCCGCATCATGTGACCATTTCTGTAAGGAAAGGAAATCGTGCTGCATGAGTTTTATTGCAATCCATTATTCTTCATGCGAAATGACTAGTGCCGTATCATTTGCATAAACGTAATGTTTCACAAATGTGAAAATTTTATTCATGAGTGAAACGAATATTATGTATAATGTTGGGCCGAGAATTGAGCCCTGCGGGACGCCTGTTGACATATATTTAGCTTTGCTGTAAGTTTGAAAGAGTTTCACTTTAATTTGTCGATTGTTTAAATAGTTTTTGAGTAGTTCTAGAAATTTTCCCCTAATTCCTATCGCCTCCAATATCCGTAATAGTTTTGTCGGATCAATGGTATCAAACGCTTTAGAGTTGTCTATGAATAAAACCAGAATATGTTTTTTTATTATTGAGTTCTTGTTTTACGTAATTCGAAAAGTCTTGTAGTAACATTTCTGTGCTTTTATTTTTTTGAAATACGTATTGGTTGGGATCAATAATAGAGAAACTTTCTAGGTATTTTATTAAATTTACGGAAATGTATTTTTCTAGAACTTTTTCAATAGCTGGCAGTATACTAATTGGTCTGTAATTTTCAATATCAGTATGTTTTCCCCCTTTGTATATTGGCCTAATAATACTACATTTAAGCTCATCAGGTATAACTGCTTAAAACAAGATTTTATGAATTAAATGGGTAATTACCGGACATAGAAGAGTTATATGTTTTTTAATGTCGAACATTCGAATATTGTCAATCCCCGGCGATTTGGAATTATTCAGTTGACTGATAATCCTGCGTATGTCTTCACAGGTAGCTCTGGGCAGGTACATGCGGCAATCTATGCGAGATTTACATCCAACATTACCGTCTTACCTCTCCTAAATGAAAGGTAATTGTTTCTATAAAAAAATTAAATAAAAATATTAACGAGCAAGGGATAGCACAGATAAATCACGTAGAGATGGAAATTTTGAAACGGTTCAAGGCAAATTTAAAAAATAAAAAGGACTCCTGAAGCGACTCAAAAAGAAAAATCCATCATCTCTCTCAACTTTAGAACAGAGAGCAAACAGAAAAAAATATTTATTGAAATTTGGATATTATTATTGAGCTGTTGTTTTGTGTTTAAGAAAAGTTAGGCGATGACCATAAATTGTTTTATTTTTAAAATATGTTTATCTAACACGGTAGATAGAATAAACATTTTTAATTGAACAATATTTTTTAAATGTGTTTAAAAAATATTGTTCAACTACCATTTCTCCCGAAGTTTCAGAGAAATATATTTATAAGATTGCATTTGGCACAAATAAGTTAACGAACAAAGCGTTATTTAATAACACGCGCATGTTAGGGTCGCACACATCAAACAATTGAGTACGAAATTCAAACACACTTTACCTCTCGTTACCGCCTGGTTCGTGAGAAATGTTTTAACTAGCCCATAATACTGAATAGTATTCATAATAACATCGCCATCCTCCGAAAACAATTTGTCTATAGTTATATAAATAGTTAGATGGATACGTTTTTGAGGAAGGATTGCAAAAACAATCCTGTGAAATATGTTTAAGTAAAGATTTTAAAAGCATTACTGGTTAGCGAGATAAGATGAAAAAATGCACCGCGTGGAGGTGATACCACCTATTGATTTGAAGGCAGGCTGAATATATTTAAAATAACTTATTAACGGCAAGAGGTGACGTCGTGAACAAGCATAAGAAACATTCTAAAATATCTGAAAGCAACTGTTAACATTTTCTTACTGTCGCAATGCATCTTACTGTCTGTCGGAGTAGTCTCTGAATACTGCAAGCATTCCTTCTTTACATCCTGGAGGTCGAAGTCTATATCCGTATACTGCATTTCACCTCCGCCCTCTTCCAGGGAGCCTGGTTCCACCTTGATGGAAGCACTCTCTGGGTTGGGAAGATCAATGGCCTTCAGTGATAGCGTTCTGTTATATGGTGGAAATTAGTCAATATAGTGGCTGTAAAAGAGCCGTAGGTATAATGTAAGCATCAGTTTTTCTTTTAAATTTTATTTTTTCGTTATTTACATAAATACATAACAAATATTTACATTATCATATATGATAATGGATTAAATATATATATATATATATATATATATATATATATATATATATATATATATATTATTATATATATATATATATATATATATATATATATATATATATATATATATATATATATATATATATATATATATAAATGGTTTGATGCCAAACAAAAATTAACTATCATATAATAAGATAATGGATTAAAAATATATATACATAAAAATGGTTTGATGACAAACAAAAATTAAGTTCATAAAATTATTGTTTCACTGCGATGATGTCGTAACTTAAATTTAACGATTTGCGAATTTTACACGTTTGTGTTTTCCTTCATTTGTCACTACAGTAAGGTAGATATTTTGGTGCATCCCAATTAGACTGTCCTATCAGATTCATGAATCTGACATAGCGTGCAAGTCATTAAATAGCGCTGGGCTCTTTCTTTTGTATTCCGATGAGATGAAGTGGGATTTTCGGGATAGGAGAAAAGATGTTTTATTGACCACCGCTTTGAGCTCAGTTGAAAAATTTTGGGCATAAAATTGTAATTCACATTTAGTTGTAATTAAGAAAATAATAAAATAGTACCAATATTTCTAAGTGTTAAAGTTCAATTAAAGAAAAATATGGATTTATGAAAAATTTATCCTTCATTGTGTGGTTGCAATGGGCAATGCCAAGAATGAAGTAATATAAAAAAGAAAAATAAATACTTATTACTAAGATTTGAAAAAAAACAATAAAACTCGTTTTGACAAAAGCTTTCTTACGTAAAATTGTAAAAACATAATATTTCAAGTCACCACTTTGATATTGTTAAATTACTAAGATACAAATTTCAAGCAGATGAGCAAACAAACTAAAGTTTGAAAAGCTTTTGTATTTTATGTAATTAATAAGTCAAGAATGCTGGCGTCTCTCCAAACCCTTTAACTCCCATTCTCCATTCAATCACTCTCGCAATCTTGTTCACAGTACTTGAAATAAGGTAAATATTTACATATTGAGGACACGCTCAATACACACATTGAAAATTTAAAAAAAAATGGTACCAGGTAGATATGTCCTCAATAGGTAAGTATTTACCGAATTTACTAATAAGAATAAGTTTAAGTGCATCGTATCGAGTAATAATATAATTAACATACTACCCTATATCTACATCTACATATTACGATATTACATCGCAAGCTGACGGGTTGAAAAGTGTAATGCGACATATTCTGATAATGAACTGGCACCTAAAAGGAGCTTAGGTCTTATTTAGTCAGTTTAACCTACTTACGTAATACGAAGCGCGGCGAGCAGTTCCAATGTGTTGAAGAAACGTCAGTAGAAAGGTACAAAAGCTTAAATTCAAAGGAAAATGTTTCGATACTTAAAGAGATTATGTTTTTTCAATTAACCTCAAACTGTATACATTAAACGCAAGAATTGAATGCTTGTTTTTTTTTACTTTGAACAATATAACTAATGAACCATCACGCCGTGTCCCCGCATGGGTAGGCAAATAAGGTTGACAGCCAAATAACTAATACACAACATTACTCTATAAATGCCGTGGAACTACAGAATCGTGTGGCGGAAGTGAGTGAAACGTCAGAATAATATAACCATAAACAATAGACGAACAAAAACGTTTTTTTTTAAATCAACCATTTCGGTACCTACCTACAACCGTATATTAAAAGATAAAAATATAGTTTTCAGATATTTTGTGGAAGGAATAGAAAGGATCCCAAAATACGTAAGGATGGTAATAAAGGCAATATTTGGAATAAAATGCATTCGGCCGCTCGTAACTCATGATGTAGGTAGCTCGAAGTCCAGAAAGGAGCCGTTTATTTAGGAGGAGTTTATTAGCAGCAGAAAGGAATTGAGTTGTCTCTTGGTTCCTAACCAAACACAGAACACATCGTCAACATATCTCTTCCATAATCCCCGTAGCCGAAAGAAAAAATGTATTATCTAAATTGCTACAAAATTCAAAGTTACCAAATAATTTCTCTAGGGATTTATATCATCTGTTTAATATATTATGTCTTAACCAAAACTATTTCCAATACAATGAACGTTTTTATCAACAAAAAGAAGGACTGGCCATGGGGGCACCGACATCGCCTCTCATCGCTGATATATTCATGGACAATTTAGAAAATAATATTTTTAATAGTAAATCACCATTATTACAAAACTTACTTTTATGGAAGAGATATGTTGACGATGTGTTCTGTGTTTGGTTAGGAACCAAGAGACAACTCAATTCCATAAACAAATTAAATTCACCATAGAAATAGGAACCAATTCTACCTTAAACTTTTTAGATCTTACGTTATCAATCATAAATAATAAAATTGACTTTAAAATCTACCGCAAACCGACGTTCACTGACATAACGATTTACAATTCCTCTAACCATCCCAACTCCCATACGCATTCAGCGTTTCATTCCGTGACACATAGATTAGTTACAGTCCCTTATCAAACACCAATTTTGCAATAGAACTATCTACGATCAAACAAATTGCAATAAATAACGGTTACAACCCAAATATAGTCGACAACATTCTAAATGAAAAATTTAAAAAATTATCCACAAGTAAATTTTTATACAATAGTCCACCTCATAATAATAATATACCAAGTAATAATAATCAACCTTATCAATGGCGTAGAATCCTGTACATTAATAATTTTTCCCAAAAAAGTGTTAAAAATCTCCCATCAGAAATCAAACCAGCATTTCGATGTTTACACAGCTCTGGATTTTCAGAATTTGCAAACCACTTGATTGAAAACGATCATAAATTTGACAAAAACGCTGGCGCCAAACTTATTCATAAAAACGACATCGGTCTAAGGTTGGATAATTTAGAGGCACTTGAACTTAGGAAAGTGATAAACACTAATAGTAAGGTAGTAAATAACCAACTTAATTTAAATAAAAGTCCCATATTAAGATTGTTCCCTATTGATATAGAACACGTCCGTTCCCTTCCCAATTCTCCATCTATGCCTTCTTCCTCCTCGTCCACTTGACGAGTCCAGCCCATTTTTGGTAAATTATATATTATAACACACATGTAACCTAATGTTAGTAGAGTATTATACTGCCCTGATGAAGCTACAGTTGTAGCGAAACCCGGTCGGCATAAAGTATAAAAAATAAAAGTGGTGTTTACAAAGTTATTGTTTTATTTTAAATTAATACATTTTGTTTCAAGAGATCTCTCCATGATTTCTGTACCTGAACAAACAATAAAAATTTGGTTTACATAAAAAACTTTATTATTTTTATTTGATTTCAATGTATGTGTTTCCAAAATTTTTAAATTTTTGTTTTCTTCGGTGATTATGTTTTCACTTTCATAAATTTCCTACATGCCTTATGTAAATAGTATACCGGTGGCGGACGTCCAACACCGGGCAATTTTGATAATAAGAAATAATTTTATAAACGGTGTATGAGAGTAGGTGTACTGACTTGCCGTTACAGAGTTGTCAAATTTTAAACTTACGTGTTGTTTATGTGAATGTTGTTAATAATGTGTTGTTAATGTGGTTAGCTGGAAGAAATGGGGCCTACCCATAAGCTACACCTTATGTAATTTTTATTTTACAATAAATATTTTTTGATTTGATTTGATTTGATTTACAATAAATATGAATGCTTCAGACCAGTGGCGTAGCGTGGGGTTCGGCCGCCCGGGGCGGAGGAAAATTTAATTTTTGAGATTATAGTTTCAAAATTATATTTTAAAATTAAATATGTGTGACAATTTGCATTCTTGTGATTAGATGGGTTTAATCTGTATTTGGCGAATTAAAACTGCACTCAGAATATGAAAATGGTATATTTTTGATTCTGGCAGTACATATTATATATGTACATAGTCTGCAACTAGAATTTTATAACTGCACTACGAATACAATAATGGCCTCTTGCAAAACGTATCAGCAGATGAATAAACAACTGAATTTCATTCGTTAATACATTCTGAACACAATTCTGATTTTAATTAAGAATGAATCTGTTTACGAGTTATCAGCTTTTATTAGCATTACTCTCATAATTTGCGTACGTTTTTCCTACGAAATGCGAAATTTGCAGCTTAAAAAAATATAATTACCTACTGATATTTTTAATTTAAAAAAAAAAAGTTAGATTCGTAAACGAAAGTATCGTAGAACATTTTCAAATAATGATTTGAAATGTTTTAAATTTTTCCTAGATAATAGTATTATTTATTGTGAAAATTTGCCGCCCCCCTTAAAAGTGCCGCCCGGGCGGGCCGTCCCCCCCCACCCCACGCTACGCCACTGCTTCAGACCTTTTTAGCCTATGGACATTAACGCTAGAATTCATATATGTTCTGTGTAACCTGCGAGCCTGTTCTATAATTTCCATGACCTGTGTGTATCTCAAATGAATAAATCAACCCATTTTTTTCTTATTTCAGTATTTTATTTTTATAACAAAGAAATGCTAAACATTAGTTTTGTCTGAAAAATCCATTCCGTTAAAAGTGGTACACAGGACTATTCAATATTCGGCTTATATGGTATTCCGTAGACCGCTTCATGATCTTTGTTGTAGTATACTGTCGGTATTCCAGATTTCTAACTTATTGTCCCACATTTAACATTACGTCAAAATTACTGCAGTATTATTTTTGTGAACAGTATTTTGAAAAATTCGTGGAAATATTTTCAAACCACTTTTTATAATGAATGTGCATTATCGACAAGGCCGTAGCCAGGGGGGGATCAGGGGGGATTGATCCCCCCCCGAAATTGATATTGACATCCAGAAGGTAATTGATTTGTTTGCTGCCAAGAAAGCTAAAATTTAATTGTGTAATCATAAAAATACATGATTAGATTGATACGTTACACCATTTAATTTATTTTAATAATCACTGTTCCGCCAAACAAAACCCCCCCCCAAAATTTTTTTCTGGCTACGGCCTTGATTATCGATAAATAAATCTGTTAGTTAGCGCTACAAAATGAAGTTGTTATGAAAATAATTTGATAAGGAAAGTAATGTTCTAAATTACCCCAGGGTTATTAATATTTGTTTATATTAATAACTCAAATTATTCTACTGGCTACTAATAGTTTCACTTTTTCTCCGATTAGTTAAACTTTCGAACGATATGGGGATCATGATCGATTTCCTGCACTTCTTGGATTCGCATCTTGAGGGCAGGATGTGAATCCGACAGTCAACAAGTGGATTTTAAATTATAATAGAAATTGTTTAATCGGCGGGTTTTTTCAAGTTAATTTAATATGTGAACGATAGTTTCCTTTAAATCTCAGCCGGTACAAGGTTATCGCGACTGGAGAATCTTTATTTTACGGGTATTCAAGTGTAGAATCCCGTTGTGCTACAATGGCGGCTTGATCGACCAATTTAATCATAATCTTCGATTATATACACCATCCGTCATTCGGCGAGATGTATCACCAATAATACAACGGCACACAACCCGTCCCCCTTTTCCACACCATATATTTCCAACCTGATGGGACCTGAACCATATAATTGAGGACGCCAAGGGCATGGCGTTCGCATACTCCACAACTACCTAAGATGGATGGATAAGATCGAAAAACCTGGCGATGATGCAATCGTGAGGGAGATCGGTCCCCTCGCTGCATCTGGATTTGTCGCAGCAACGTTATAGGTTTTTAGCTAGTAGCTCGTTAGATACGGTCCACAGGTATGCTTAATCTTTTAATATATAAATCTTGTTATACATCCACTCTTTTATTTTATATTTCCAAGCTTCACAACATTGAATAAAATAACAGTGCCCACGCTCTGATGGGAGTATTTCATGCCTACCGACACAGTCAGCATATCTCGTACCTACGAGATTTGGCTACCAAGATCCTATGCGATTAAAGCTGATAACTGTGTACCTTTATGTATAACCCTGTAACTATAACATTTAATACGCCCACTCAATAAGAGGTGTAAATGTCATGATAACGTGACCACAAAGTAGGTACAAATCACAACACAACCATCCAGTGTCATTACCCATTCAACATCATTACCCTGATATATTAAATACTCTAACGAGATAACCCTTATTAAAACCCTACTACAGCCTTACTAATATAACAAAGTAACACTATTTGTAAGGTTTTTGTTGTCAGTACCTACTGAAAAGAAATTATAAAAATGAACTGCGTGGCGCATGATTAATTATTATCATTGTTCTCTGCGAAACCTGACTATTGTAGACAAATCTGCCGCCTGCGTCACCTTACAAACATTACATTCCTCTTGTTTCTCAAGTCTAATTCTACATAATACCCGCTACACTGTTTAACTCAAGTAGTTAAATAATGTACGAGTATCAAGCCATACTTGTGATAGTTAGTGGTAAGCTCTGAAATGATAATACTTTCGAAAGTTAAATAATTTTTTTAAATGTTTCAGTCAAGCAAAGGATCCGCGATACCTACATAAGAAGTTGAAAGCCATTAGCTCTTGACTGAGTGGGATCAAGTACCAAGCAATAGTTAAACAATTACACAAAGGCCTGAAATATTATTACGGTCATTATCAAAGGTCAATGCTACTTATCAACTCGTATAATATCCGTGGTCATTGCGATTTCATTTGGATTAGTGAAGAAATAGTTGGTCTGTTGGGAGCTGCACTGACCCGCACCGGCAAGGAGAATCGCCGACTAAATCATACCGTGTGACCAAACCTAAGCACGTTATACTTTTTGCGGTACAAAACGAAATAAAACCTCTACACCTCTGTGCGGTACTTTGTGAACAGTACCTACCCGAATTAAAAAAAATAATAAGACACAGTTACACTCTATGATTTCAATATTGTCTATGAATAACCAGTTAAAATTATACCTTACGCGTGCTTATGTCACAGCCAGTCGTTTCATCCTGTTTTTAATATATAAATCTACGAATTATCCCTTACACTGTTTAACCCACACAATGAAACGGATCATCCCAGTCTTGTGATAGTTATTGGTAAGTTCTAAGCCGATTGTTCGCGCCTTTATTGTAACATATGGTTCTTTCTAAAATACGTATTTGGTGCCCTCTGCCTCAGTTGAATTTACCTCGCCGCACATGACAGAAGTCCTAAAACCGCACCGCTTTTACAGTTTTTAGTAATCAAACCGCAAAGTGAACTTTTAAATCTCACAGCTATTCGCAAGTACCATCGCCACGCGTCATCCATTCTCGCTTATTATTATTATTTATTTATTTATTTGATGCAATATTATTTACATTTTTTACATAATTCAATGATGTTGGCCTCACTGGGTGGTTTACCCGTGCTGAGGCCTCAATTTCATATACAAAATTATACACAATACATATAAATATATATATACATAATATTGGTGAAAAAAGGAAAAAAGTAAATAAAAAACATACGATTAAGATAAATTAAACTTAAAAATTAGAGATTTAGAATTAACGTAAAATTAAGAATAAATAATATTATATAAGGTTAAAAATGATATTTTTAATACGTGTTGTGTGTTTGTGGGTGATTGTGTTTTATATTGGTTTTGTGTGTTACTTATATGTTTTGTTATTTTATGCTATGATATTTTGGTAGTATTGTCTATTTTGGTCTTTAATCCATTTTGTAATTTTGTGTCGGAATTTATTTTTGTTTTCCTCAATTTTATTTTCAAGTGTTAGACTGTTGAATGCTTTTATAGCGTGATATTGGTAATGTCTTTGTCCAAAGCTTGTATTTACCGTCGGAGTTTTTAAGTTTTCTTTGTATGCTTGTCTAACTGGTCTGTTTGTGATATTTTGTGTTTGTTGAAGGTTGTTTTTTTGGTCAAAAATGTAATTTAGTAGCGATTTAACATATAATTGTCGTATGTCTAGTACGTCACAACGGTTGAATATTTGGTCTGTATCAGTAATTCTATGTTTTTTAAGTATTACCTTTAAGATCGTTTTCTGCGCAATTTCCAGGTGTTCGATAGCTGAGTTTGTTGCTCCTCCCCAAGCAATTATTCCATATTCTATTATAGACTGACATAGAGCAAAATATATTGTTTTCATTTGTTGTATTTTGTATATGTTTCTTATGTTTAGGAAAATGTGTATCGTTTTGAGGAGTTTATTTGTGACTTGTTGGATGTGATGTGTCCATCTAAGGTTATGGTCAATTATGATTCCTAGATACTTTATTTGTTCTTTTTTTCTAGAGGAGGGCAAACGCAAATGTTGGTGTTTAAACATTCGTGTATTTTTATGGTGTTTGTGTTATTTTTTGGCTGTCCTGTGCTATTTATACTGTACGTTGTGAATTTTGTTTTCGATATGTTCAGTGTAAGTATGTTTGAGTCTAGCCATGATTTCACTCGCGTGATTCCTAAATTCGCTATGTTGTATGCATTTTTCCAATCCTTAGATTTAAAGAGTAAAACTGTGTCGTCTGCATAACTAACTATTTATTTCGCGATCAAACGTTCATTCCCAATCGCCATTCCCTTCCAAAATTTCAACTAAACTAACATACCTACCTTTCCAGTGAGCACTGAACGAAGAGGGAAGCAGTATGGGTAAGTGCGATTAAAATATAATAAAATAGGTAAATAAGAACCGCATACAGTATACAGTCCACAACATCCACGCAGCATTTGATCCCTCGATCTTGAGAGGGATCATTTGCTACCCGCCGCAACACCGATATTTTCTACCCAAGTAATTTCTACCCAAGGCTTGCTCAAATGTAGATACAAATGCTTTACTTCTAATGTCGCATATACTTGAACCTGAACCTGTGTGATCGTGCAAACCATCGAATGTGGTTGGCTGGTTTCTTTCCCTTAGGTTTACGGGTTCAGCTCGCAACTATACAGGTGCACTATTAGGCCCTACATATCGTGTAGAATCGACCTAGCTTAACTTACACTAACCTTTACACCTAAGTTAGAGAATCCACTTGACTTTGGTTTGAGGAACGTTGGAACAGTCAATTTTACGTCTATCAATTTAAGAATTGTCTTTCGAAGGAATTTATTAAAATAATCACTAATAATAAAAACAATTATTTACTGATATTTTGTTCAAAGTGGTGTGAAGGACCCAGCATACGGGATTACTGTTTTATGCAGAGATATTGTAGAAGACTGCATCAGATTACTGTAATCCGATGATAAAGGACGATTCTCTCAACCGCTTACAATAGTCTTACCTTCAAGGACATTAGTACATTTCTAAATGTTTGTTTTACAACTTTTGATTGACAGAATATTCCAACCTTATCAAAATATTAAATGCTCATACAAATTAAGTTCCGCTAAAAAAACGTTCTGTTTTAGGAAGTTTCAGGTAATATTTTGGGCTCAAACCAATTCTATAACCCTATCTCAGTCTTACCATGGATCTACTAAATCCAGAGAGTGTTTCCATCAAGACGGAACCAGGGCCCCAGGAAAAAGGCACAGGTGAAATGCCATACGATGAAGTAGAGTTTGACCTCCCAGATATAAAGAAGGAATGTTTGCAGTAAGCGGAGAGTACTCGGACAGACAGTAAGTTGCATTGCATATGTAAAACATCTAGCATTTTCAATGAAGATTTTAGTAATTTATGTTCGTTCGACCAAACATTTTAAGCTTAAACTACGTTTAGAATATACGACTGGTTTTAACATTTGGTTTTAACATTTTGGAGGCGATTTAGGTACCGCCACCTCAGGAACCATTTATTAGATAACCAACACTTCTGCGATAGGTCACCCCAAGTGGTTCGCTGCGTTTGGTGACTTAGCAGGGGTGTCCGGGTTCATGGTGCGAGTTTTGTTAAGTTTGTGGTGGCCGATGTATCTGCCCACCTGCTGCGTGGTAGGCCGGATCGAGATATACAGGTTGAGAAGGTTTTTTGGCCTCTTCAGCCAGAATCCCTCAACCTTTCGCCTTGCACCACAGTTGAAGGGATATTCATACGACCGTTACTCCTGGACACACTGACCCCCAGATCCTTACCCACCCCTCATATGTATATTTCCTTTCCAGATCTTCCTTTTCTTCCTTTCCTTAAAGAAACCATCAATGATGACATACGCTCTGAGGGACATTATTTTCTTCCTGTGTGGAGCTAATGTAAAAAAAACTCAAGAGTGAGTGAAAATTGTTAACCAAGCAAATGGTTTTCCTCTGAATTTTGCAGCATGCAGCAGCAATTTGGATTTAAAACAACTGTGGTTTTAATTTAACAGTAAATCTGTACGCGGGAACTCACCTACTTAAATTAAAATGTCACTCAGAATATGAAAATAGTTTTCCCCCGATTCCGGCATATAAATTTTTCCTAATTTTTTAAATTAGAACGGTCTTAAATTCTTGGACAACCCTTGTATGAATCTATCTCTCCTACTGAGGTGCAAGGCGATATTCCGAGATACTACGGCTGGAGAATGCAAAAGGTCTTCCTCACCCGCTCTCTCCCAATCCAGCCTGCCATGCAGCTGGTGGGCAAACACATCCACCGCCAAGACCCGGACAAACCTCACTTTATAAACCCAGGTACCCCTACTATGTGACCAAACAACAATAGCAGTTTCCTAAGTTTCAGTGTGTTCGGCTACGCGGAGCTGGAGATAACGGCTCTTGAGGTTCTAAACCAAGTGTTATGCTTTAAAGCACTTTTCCACACATGCAATTGTTTTGCAAATTTTATCTTTGATGATAAATAATGTAGGACCTAATATTAACCGTTACGGTATCCCTCTCCTCATATATTTTGATTTAATTATTCTGTAAAAGTTTTCGTGTAGTTTTTACAATTTATTTGGAACCCATTCTGGCATTCAACGATTAAAGCTATTTTGAAGAAACTACTTTAGTAACTAAACCGTTGTCATTTGAAACTCGGTGAAACGGAAACAAGTCACGCTAAATACATAAATCTCTAGGATTTAGCCTGCGAAAGAATGAGATAGACTAATCGGTGTCCTCTTTATGCGTTGCTTCATAGCTTACCGGTCTCCTCTATGTGCGGTGCTTCGTAGAATAAAATGTAAAATATTTGATAACAATATTATAATAAATAGACCCTACAATTATCCTACTCCTGATACGCATTCGTCTCATTTTCACTTTTACAGCGTGTGAACTGCAAACATGTTTTTATTTTATTTAAAAAAAATCATACACCTGAATCAGATCCCCGAATGACTTTTTTTTAACAGTTGATAATACATCAAATTTGCTTTTCATTAGCTATTGGTACTCACGTTGTTGTGTTAAATATTCATGCAAGTATTCAGACGCTCGAACGTCACACTCGTCTAGGCCCTAGGGCGTCTAGGAATGTCAACTTATATCCTATGTATATGTTGTTGTTTTGTTTTTCCAGTCAGCAATAATATCGTAGACATGTCATTAGGACTACGAGAAGAAGAAGAAGGGGGAACCCCTTATACGGAAATTGACATAGACATGCTGGATATTAAAAGGGAATGCTTAGAACGCATTGATAGAATTACCCAGAAAACAAGTAAAACTGATTTTGTCTGTTAAAATTAAGAATCAATGCTATCTAATTTGAACGTACAAAAATTAACTATGCTTACATTTATAAAGTTTTATTCTTATTTTTTTCAGACTCATTGACAGATCTGAAGATGTATCCTGTGGAACTACGATTTTCTTGTTCATATTGCAACTACTCCTGCTCTCGAAAGTCTGCGTTAGAACTTCACTTGCGCACCCACACAGGAGAAAAACCATTTTCATGTTCCGCCTGCAACTATTCGTGTTCTCAAAGAGGACATTTGACGAGACACATGCTGACTCATAGTAGAGAAAAACCTTTTTCATGTTCCGTCTGTAACTATTCTTGTTTTAAAAACGGAAAATTGACAAGACACGTGTTGACTCATAGTGGAGAAAGACCTTTTTCATGTTCCGTTTGCAAACATTCATGTTCTCGACAGGTAGATTTGACGAGGCACATCCTAACTCACAGCAAAGAAAAACCTTTTTCGTATTCCGTCTGCGGCTAATTTTCAGAAAAGGTACGCTTACTTTTGGTATATCTGTACAAGTAATTAATGAATTTCATTTTAATGGTACGGAGGAGAAAAGTAACGATGGTTGACACTGAATTTTAATCCAAACAAATAATAAAAACATTTAGGATGTAAATATTTGTTTACATATAACTAATGAAACATTTGTTTTGTAGAGATTACTACAGATAAAACGCGGTTCACTGTTGCAAGTTTTTGACGTTTATTTTTTAGGTATTTTTAAAATTACTAATATTTTTATTCGCTTGTATGTGACACGCTTTTAAATTAATTGTAACTCAAACATGCTCTTGTATTTTACGAAAGGTTCGTCTTGTATTAGCATAATGATTTGGGTAGTTTTTATGAAAAATATTTGTCCAATTTCTTTCGTGGTTAATCAGTATTAATTGTCACCAAATATTGATTTGGTCTATAATTTCTGATATAAGTACCTATGTAAACGAGAATCAACTTATCTGCGAAGCGGTCCAATTCGATGCATCTTGCTACTGCCGCCTTGCGCCCAGCGAGCCGCATATGTTTAATGCTAGGGGGGAGTAGTGGATACTACCATAAGGCGGCCAACTTTATAAATTATTAATGCGTGACACAGTGGAGGTGGGGGGGGGGGGGTGGAAATCCTTTTATTTTTTATGACGACCTCACTTAATGCCGATTTTAAAACCAAATAATTAAGAGAAATAGTATTCTTCCAATAAAAAAACAGGTTTATAAAATCTACCACAAATTTATAATTGCTATCTCAGAAATCGAGAATGGCAGCCATGTAATAGGGTGAATATGCAACTTGTTATTTAATTTTGTTATTTTTTGTATTCTGAACACAAAACTGGTTTAAATTAAATTTTACGCGGCGAATTAAAACTACACTCAGACCATGAAAATGGTTTCTCTTTGATTCTGACCACACATACATAGTCTTCAACTAGAATTTCAACTGCACTTCGAAAAAGACAATGTTTTCCTTCGTAATGTGTCTGCAGATGTATCCATAGCAGATATTTTACATTCTGACCACTCCAGTGGTTTAAATTAAATCTGTATGCGGCGAATTAAAACTACACTCAGAACGTAAAAATAGTTTCTCTTTGATTCTGGCAGCACATACATAGTCTGCAACTATAATTTAATTGCGTTGGTCTGAGGCGTAACCGTGCGTTAACTCGATGTCCTTCCGTTCCCTCTCCGGTAACCCGACGCTCATCTTTCCTCAAGTTCTTCAAAAACTTCCCCTTCTCTCCCAAGTACATTTCTTCGAGGCAAAATCGGGGAACCGGCTAAAGGACGCGGACTTCGAGCATCGTCTGTGGTTGGGCCGATAGCTATACGCATTCTCATTGGGACTGCCCGGTGGTCTATGGAATACTTTATCTGGCTTTTCTTTTTATATATTTTATTTTCTTTCCGCTATTATAGTAATTACTTTCATTATAGAATAATCATACAACTGTTTTTTCCTCATTACTTACTTTATTTACAGAAGGTTTCTTCTACTGGTCATAGCCGTTATTTTTCTTTTTCTTTTACTAACACTATTATCTGCTTTTGATGTTACCTATTTCAGAAGAATTATTCCACGGGCTGCTACTTCTATTTATCTTTTGTATAATGTTAATGTAAGTACTTGCATACTGTCACGGCGTGCACTAATTCGTAAACAAAACAACTCAATCACTACTACTCTGGCGCTCTTTGACTCTTGAGTGTAACATAAATAAATCAATCGCTAGATTGATATCTTCGCACCTTTTCTAGGGACAAATTTTGTCTTGAACTAACCAAATCCCTAAAATAGACTAAAGACAGAGGAAGTTTATTTGACTACCACAGACAATATAAAACAAATATGGTAATGCGGGACGCTTTAGACGATTTGCGGGACTATTTTTGGAAATTTTGCAATGCGGGACTACAATTGTCATTGCGGGACGGTCCCGCAGAATGCGGGACGGTTGGCCGCCTTATACTACCAATCAATGGAACATTTACAAGCACATAGTCAAGATTACATTCTTGTTTAAAAAATAAATAACATTTTTAGTATTAAAAACGCTACCAAAGTTTTCGAATACACGCTAATTGAAGATTTCTTATGTAAAAAAATACGCAACTTTTCATATTTTTAAAGATAAAGCATTGAAACAATTATAACAACATTCATTTTTACTACATATATAATATATATATATATATATATATATATATATATATATATATATATATATATATATATATATATATATATATATATATATATATATATATATATATATAAATTTCTATTTTTTCTGCACAGCCAATGCATAATCAAAAAGGACAACAATACTACTCGTAAACAGTGCACGGTTTTGTTTCTGCTCCAGTTTAAAACATAAATTAAAGTACTTACTTAATTTTATACTTGTGCGCATAGGAAATACTAAATTACAAGTGCAAATCGAGTTTTAGTGTAGTGATAGAATTCTAAGTAATTCCAATCTCGCAGTTAAAAGATAATCAAAAACACAAAATAATTATAAATCTGTTATCTGAACTGTCAATTCGCACTTGCTTCTAGTGTGTGTGTGTACGAAACGTCATCTTCACATTTACGCATACTATTCTGAGTACGTGATCCAGGGCAGCTAAACCTTTTCTTATATTATATTTCTACTTCGAACAACTGCTAATTATGGATTCGTGTGATCCCTACCACTTTATTACGATGGCAAGTAATATAATAAACTCTTTGAACAGTACCATTATGGATCCATCTAATAAATTTACCAAAGAACAAATGGCCAAATTAAATCCTAAACTTTCGGAACTTTTGGTCAATATTAGTGTAGTTGGTGCGAAAGTGGGCTTCCTAGAAGGAGAGCTAAAGGCCTATACAGAACCCACCCCAGGTCCAACCTCTACCTAACACCATCCAATACCTAGCTGGAATTTGCGAAACATTAGCGGAAATTGAGGAGAGAAAGCTACGATCCAAGAATATTATAATGTTTAATGTACCCGAGTGCCCAGCTGGTACTCAAACTGACTGCATGAGGGAGGATAGGAACAAAGTTTTGAGTATCCTAAAAAAAGTTGAAAATGTTGATTTCTCTGAAATAAAAATGTTCCGTTTAGGTAAAAAAGAAATGGATAAAACACGTCCGATCAAGATTGAACTGTCAGACCAACATCAAGTGAAACTGGTTCTTCAAAGAAAGGCGATAGATTACCAAAATGTCAGTATTAAAACCAAAAAAGACTTAACGTGGGTTCAGCGCCAAGAAATTCAAAATGTTTGGAAGGAGTTAGAAAACCGGAAAAATAAGGGAGAAAATAATTTAACCATAAAATATATTAATAACTCACCTGAAATTGTCAATGCTCAACCAAAAAACTCCAGCCATATAAACGCTTCATCTACTACCAGAACGTCAGGGGCATCAGAACAAAACTAAAGGAGTTCAGAGTAAATGCTCCATCTCTCTCAAACGATGTCATCATACTCACTGAAACCTGGCTAACATCATCGATCTTCTCAGCGGAGCTTGGACTACATAGTCACCATGTCCACCGAGCAGACCGGAGTCAGAATATAGCTCCAATACAAGAGGAGGTGGAGTCCTGATAGCGGTCCGCAAACACATTACTTCGAAAATACTTAAAATAAAAAATACTGATGTGGAACAAATGTTCGTATTGTTAAGTGGTGATTTTAAGAAAACTATTATTGGAACTGTTTATATCCCTCCTAATTCCAACATATCAATCTATAAAAAACACTGTGAAGATGTTGAGTTAGTAATAACAAAATACCCAAATCATAAATTAATTATTTGCGGTGATTATAACCTACCTAATTGCAATTTCAACGTTTTAGACAGTAACTTTAATTCAATTCCAGCAACCGCCTGCGAACGAGAAATTCTAGATATGTCTTTACTTTTTAATTTAACCCAATTTAACCATTTACGTAATACTAACAATCGTGTTCTTGATCTAGTTTTGTCAAATGAGAGCAACGTAATAATAAATGAATCATTGGAGTCTATTCTTCCGATAGACAACCACCATCCCCCACTAGCAATACTTATCTTTTGTAATAAAGAAGACAATCAAAAAATTTCAACTCCTACATTTAACTTTAAAAATGCGAACTATCGGGACATAAATGATCGTCTCCACAAGGAAGATTGGTCATTTCTTAAAGAAGGTGATATTAATCAAAATATTGAATCATTTTATTATTTACTGAATAAAATTATTTCAGATCTCATCCCACTCATTCATTTTAAAGAATCGAAATATCCGAGATGGTTGAATAAAGAACTTGTTCAATTAACTGCCCTTAAAAAAGTTTTACATAAGAAATATAAAGAAGATAGGTCTTTATCAAATTATATGGAATTTAAAAACGTTAGAAAAGATTGCAAAATCTTATCAAAAATATGCTACAATTCTTTTATTAATAATGTTGAAACTTCAATATATCATAATGTAAAGTATTTCTGGAACTATGCAAAATCAATGAAAAATGACAACTTTGGTATACCCGCCAACTTGGAATATGCAGGTAAAAAGGCCAAAGACACTCAAAGTATCGCTGACCTTTTTGCTGATTTTTTTAAAAGCGTTTATGAATGTGATACGCCAGTTTCTGCTAGTACAGCATCAAAATTTACCACTGATCATAATCTTAATTTATCATGTATCCACATAGAATATAATGATATTCTGACTGAACTAAAATTACTAGATCAAAGCAAAAGCAGTGGACCAGATAATATACCTCCTGTATTTTTGAATAATTGTGCTACCAATCTGGCGTATCCTTTATATTTGTTGTTTAATCAGTCTTTACGTACAGGATGTTTTCCTACTAAATGGAAATTCAGCTTCCTTACGCCTATTTTTAAAAAAGGTGATAAACACGAGGTGATTAACTACAGACCGGTGTGCCTTTTATCAACATTTCCTAAAGTTTTTGAAAAAATTCTTCTTAAAAAAATTATATTCCAATTAAATCACGTCATTTCTCCCAAACAACATGGTTTCTCTGCTGGAAAATCTACCCTCACTAACTTGTTAACGTATCAAAACTATATATCTGATTCTATGTCTAATAAATGTCAAGTTGACTCTATTTATACCGATTTTAGTAAGGCTTTCGATAAAGTTAATCGTGAGTTATTGCTGAATAAACTGCAAAAACTCGGTATCGGTGGTTCACTATATAAGTAGTTAAACAGTTACTTGGTCAACAGATTACTGGCTGTTAAAATTGATGATACATTTTCATACAAATTCACTGCTACGAGTGGTGTTCCGCAGGGGTCACATTTAGGCCCAATCTTGTTTTTATTATTTGTTAATTATGTGTTCTATATTTTCAATGATGTTCAAGTATTAATGTTTGCAGACGACCTGAAATTATTCAAAGCAATCAGAAACATTAATGATTGCCATATATTGTCAAATAACTTGTTGAGATTTATTATATGGTGTCACGATAACCGCTTGCAACTTAACACAAGCAAATTTCAAATTATGAGGTTTTATCGAATAAAGAATCCTATATTTTTCGATTATTCCATTAACAATATGTCGTTAGTATCTGTCTCGGAAATTAATGACTTAGGTATTTGGTTTGACACGAAACTTAACTTTATCAAGCATATAGAAATAATATCCAATAAAGCTTTGAAAATGTTGGGATTTATTTTAAGGGTATCTAGTGATTTTAATAATGTCAATACTGTAAAAACTTTATATATGTCACTAGTAAGGAGTCATATAGAATATAATTCCACGGTCTGGTCCCCAAATTGTGAGGTTCATTCACATGCAATTGAAAGAATCCAAAATAATTTAAGATATGTACATTTTAAAATGGGCATTCCTAGTGAATGCTTAAATAACGATAACCTACTTCGTTCATTAAATTTAATAAAATTATCTGATCGTAGAATCATTTTCGATTTAACCTGTTTGTATAAAATCATTAATTCAATGTTTGACACCCCTGATTTATTACATGTAATCTCCTTTCATACTCCAGGCAGGTCAGTCACAAGTCAGTACCTACCATATTATTGTAGCAATTCTAAGTCAACGTGCCAATATTATACTCCTATGCGACGGATTCAACAGCTTGGAAACAAATACTCCGATGTTGTTGATATATTTAATACATCAATTTCAATATATAAGCATACCTTATTGAAGTTTTTTTCATCAAGTAGGGGAATGTGTTGATGAAACTGTTTGAATTGACTAGCATATTGGTGGTGTTTTGTCGGCTGAAGGAGAGAAGCTATTATTGTATTTTTTTTTGTTTTTACATTTTATGCCTGCATACTATGTGGATCAAATTCAATAGTATTTTTGCTGTATATTTGTTTATGTGCAAGTGTTGTAAACAGTCATTTCCTGCACTATTTACTAGTATAATTTCGTAAATATTGTTAAGTGTATATATGTATGTAAAAGCCTAAATGGGCGTAAATAAATAAATAAATTTAATTAAATGAAGACAATATAAGCGAAACTCAATCGAAAATCTGAAAACAGAAAAATCAGAAAAAGATATTGACACATCTGGGACTCGAGAGGTCCTGGGTTCGAGTCCCAGATGTGTCAATATCTTTTTCTGATTTTTCTGTTTTCAGATTTTCGATTGAGTTTCGCTTATATTGTCTTCATTTAATTAAATATTACAATTTGAGATTTTACTCATAAAGTTAAAATAAAAATAAAAATAAATAAATAATCATTATAATTTTATTACAAAGTTATAAAACATAGTAATAGTCTTCCCGAAAAAGTTTAAATAAAATAACAGAATTGGTATAATATTACAATTTTTTTTTACATTATTTTTTTTAAAACTTTACCCACGTTGTCACCCACTCATAATTATATTTGTTTAATGTTACCACCTCTTTCACTTCAGATATTACATTATTGAACACTTTAATATAATGTTTACTTCTACACCAAACTATTATATATATATAGCCATCTATCTCCATTAATGTCAAAATATTTATAAATTGTGTATTTTACTACTTATTTCTTCATTTGCCGTTGTATTATGTATTATTGTAAATTGAAAGAAAATTGTGCTACAATGAAATTTTTCTACGACAAAGCACCTTAAAAGTGCGTTAATTAAGGAAGACAAAATAAATAATTAATTGATAAAGAAATTGATGATGAAGAAAATAAGACAATAAAAATCTAAACGAAAATACGAAAGAGAACAAGACACAAAAAAATAAAAAAATATAATGGTGGACATGGAAAGTATAGAACAGACTTGTAGGTAATACAAAACATATTTTAATTCAAGCTTTAATGTCCATAGACTAAAAAGGTCTGACGCATTCATATTTGCACATTCACATAAACAACACATTACTTAATTACTAAGTGAAAAAAACATCACTGGAGAAAACCAAAAATTTTCATTAATCAGATAATAAAGTTATTTAAGTATATCAAAATTTTTACTCTTTGTTCAGTTACAGAAATGATGGAGAGATCTCTTGAAACAAAATGTGTTATTTGAAAACATTGTGGTAGTGAACGTACGTTGCGTTGGTTTGTTCCATATCCGGTTCCGTATAAATAAATCCGACAATACGCCTAAAATTCGCAAATATCAGTTTTGTTCCATATTATTTTTGACCGTTGGCATTGAAACGTGCGCCCGATCAGATGGCTAGGCCAGCTCTGTGTTACTTTTTAATCTCCAGAGAACGCGTGGCATCACATCATATTATAATGTCACGGCGCACAAAATTGTCCTGTTTTGTGGTAGGCGGTGTTGATGGATTTCACCGTTAAAGAGATTGTGTTGTTTTCTTTCTAATGAAGTATTTTGTTCCGATTCTAAAACGCACAACATGGTTTTATCGCGTTGCTCTTCGACCGTATTTTTCGGTCGCGTGGATTATATAATGTTCTAATATTGTTAATAGGCCACTTGCATGGATTTCATAACGACTTGGAGAAAATCGTGTTGTTTATTTTGTTGAAGATTACGAATATGTTAGCAAATTTTTTTTGGAAATATACTTTTTTTTAAATAAATAAATCCATTATTTGGACTCGTGACGTCACTTCATGGAAATGTCCCGTCTCCGAAAATGTTACTATTAGTTTTGTAAAATTCCACACTGATTTTTTTTTATATGGCAAACTTTGATTTCATGCGAATTTTTGAATTTGACATTTAACGTTCGCTAGATTTATTGTTTGTTCTCTGTAAATTTATCATTTGGTTTGACTTTTTGACAGTTGTTGTGAAGAGAACCCCGTACATTCTATGGTGTGTGTACTTGTTTTATAGATATAATGATAATGGTGCTGATTTTAACAAAATCAAATTTTATAATATTATTATTATTATAATTTTCAGGTTCAAGTGTATAACATTGGATTTAGTTTTATTTTATTTTATTTATTACGGAAAATCAACAGATATTTTATACTTATAATAATCACATTAATAATATACATAAGATCCAATGACAGATTTTCGCATAATTAAAATTATAATTAAAAAGTATAACAAAAAAGTAAGGGTCCTGTACCCGTAAGAACCTAACAAAAATAGAAAAATTATGAAAATTATTCAAAACAAAAGACATAAAAACACAATATAAACTATAATAATCTGCTTACTTAATTTCAAACCTGAAGTATTCAGAGTCAGAAATCTATTCTCACTCCACAACAGCAATAATAATAATATGTACATTGTACATACCTACAACTCAAGAGTGAATACAATAATTTTAGGGGCGTGTAAATAGCCCCAGACACGAGGGAATACTACCCTTTGTAAATTAAGGAAAGTTGAACTCTTCCCTATGTGACACAAAACAGTTTACACAGCAATTTCAAAATCCTAAGTGAAAACAAAACAATACTCACTCAGAGAATGCAGCTCTTGTACGATGTCCAGCACAAAACGACACTAGTTTTCATTCAAAATATTGATTTTTGCCAAGGCGGTAAGTGCACAATCTCAACATGTGTTTATCACAGGAAGGAAGTTCAAACAATGAATATAAATTTGCAAATTAATAATAAGTGCCAAAAATCTTAGGTACAACAATAATTCAATTATGGGTGAATTATTTGATTATGATTCGATTAGGAGTGACATCTCTTGGCTTTCACTAACACTCACATCGGAAGTAATTGCTTGCTCCACAGAGGTAAGAAAATGCATGAATATACTAAATTTAAATGTCACATAGGTAAATTCAATATAATACAACCACCATAGATGGCGCCCCCATGGTCCCATAGCATAAATTATTAATTTAAAAGAAATTAATGCCCAAATTTATTTAAATATATTTTATGGTGCGTATCCATATTCCCCGCCTTGGAAGTTCGTAGAACTTACAAAAGAAAGAAGAGTATAAAAATACGAATGAAACAAGAAATCAAATAAAAATAAAGTGACTGAATTCACCGGTAATATTCAGGAATGACACGCATTGGAAATTTGCAGAATCTCACTAAATAAAGAAAAATAACTACAAATACAATGTAATAAAGTTCAATTGACCAAGATAACGGATATTAAGTAATGCCATGTCTGAGTCAGAGATCGTTGAAACAATGACTAAAAACAAAAAAATAAACAAAAATAGATAAAATATAAAATTATTGCGTTGGAATGGGATATAATTTGATAACCGGACGTTTAAAAGAACCAAATCGTGTCTTTACCGTCGCAACGCGAACAATTTTATCCATTCCGGGATGGATTTCAGTTATCACGCCTAAAGGCCAATTTAACGGAGGGGAACCTTCCTGTCCCACTAGTACGACAGTTCCGATTTAAACGGATGATCAGAAGTAGTCCACTTCTGCCTGACTTGCAAGGTGTGCAGATACTCTGAACGCCACTTCTTCCAGAAGGACTGAACCATGCTGTCCAATAATTGCTTACGCTGAGTCAAATTGATTTTACCGTCTGCCAGGACAGAAGCAGGCAAGTACTGCAATGGTGTCGACATTAAAAAATGCGCAGGCGTAAGGACTTCTGGATAAGGGTCAGAAGACAAAATTGTAAGTGGACGCGAATTCATTATGCACTCAATTTGAAATAGCACAGTCTGTAACTCCTCATAGGTGAGAAGCTGAGTTCCAATCACACGGTACAAGTGTGTCTTCATGCTCTTTATGTTCGACTCCCACATACCTCCAAAATGAGGCGCGCGTGGTGGAATCATTTTCCACTCTATACGACGCTTAGCGAGTTCGCGCTTTAATGAGGGCTCATATTCAGATTCAACCAAAAACTTATAGAGGTTAATTGTGCCTTCGCACCCACAAAATTAGTACCATTATCTGAATACAAGCATGTTACCGGGCCACGCCGAGAAATAAAACGGCTTAAAGCAGCCAAGAAAGCATTTGAAGTTAAGTCAGAGACCAACTCAATATGAATAGCCTTGGTCACAAGGCATACGAATAGACAGATATATGCCTTTTGAGAATGTTGTCCTCTCCGACGAGTCAGCGTAATACGGAGGGGACCTGCGTAATCTACACCGGTATGTACGAAGGCCTTTGCTTCTGCAACACGATATGACGGTAAATCTGCCATCTTCGGTGTAGGGTGCGATGGATTTAAGCGGAAGCAACAATTGCATTTCCGCACCATCGCCCTAATAAAAGTCCTAGCATCTAATATCCAATAGCGTTGACGTAAGATAGACATAAGAAGTCCTGGGCCTATATGACAATTCACGACATGAAAGTGAGCGATGATCAGATCGACAACACAGTCATGTTTGGAAAGTAAAACCGGATGTTTAACCTCAAAAGGTAAATCCGATTTAGAAAGCCGCCCCCCAATACGTAACAGATCATCTCCATCAAGAAATAGAGATAAACTCTGAAGCCTTTCGGAATGAAATTTGCCTTTCTGGAGTGCAGCAATATCTCCTGCAAAATGAATACTCTGCATAGCACGAATCACAGCCTTTTCAGCAGGCATAAGATTATTGACCGTTCCAGAGGAAAGTGATATCTTTTTTATGAATCGGAGGACATAAACAACAATCCTTAGTAGTTTATCCCAAGTGGATATACGCTGAGCCAGTTCAGTCAGGACCGATTTTTCACCCTGAAATATTGCAATGAGCACATTAGCTTTGTGTTCAGGCATTACACCAGTATTGGTAGGGTGAAACGGTTTTAATGGCCATTCCAAAGGTGGGCTGCGAATCCATGATGGGCCGTTCCACCATAAATCATGTGAAACGAGTTGGGAAGGAAGCATGCCACGAGAAAGGCAGTCGCTCGGGTTTTCACTACCAGCAACATGGTAAAAGTTCTCTGGAGATAAATTTTCTTGGCACTAAGCCACGCGATTACTAACAAACACCGACCAGCGATGCGGTGAAGAATGTATCCAAGAGAGCGCAATGGTAGAATCGGAAAACGTATATGTTCCTGCAATAAGAAGACGCTCAGAATAATTATCTTGAATCGTCCGTATTAATTTGGACATCAATACTGCGGCACAGAGCTCCAAACGAGCGAGGGTCGTCACTTTGGTGGGAGAAACCTTTCCAAACAGATCAGTGGTGTGCAAATAAATCACACAGCCGTAACCATTCATGCTTGCATCGCAGAAAGCAACAACGAGCACCGAACTGTCTTTCAGAACACCAACATGGCGAGGGATTTTCATCATTAAATTAGAGGAAATTCCTATGTAAGCGCCGAGAACCGATGAATAACGCTGTCAGGGGGTGTATCATCCCAACCAATGTTGCACAGCCATAGCTCTTTGATAAGTAATTTAGCGTACAGAATGACAGGGGTGACCAAGCCGAGGACATCAAATAAGCGGGCGACTATGGAGAGTATGCTCCGCTTTGTGCACTTCTCCTGAACATACGATGTCGTAAAGAAGAAGCTGTCATCAGCTGGTTCCCACGAAAGGCCCAACACCTTAGAGGTATTATTAGAACCAACAGTGAAGTCCACTTGGCTGCGGTGAGAATCCGGGAGGTTCTCAAGTACAACTGGAGAATTACTTGTCCATTTTACTAAATCAAAGGCACCGGACTTAAACAACGAGATTAATTCTCGAGAAAGACGTATGGTGCTGGGCTCATCTGCAATAAAATAGACCAGGTCGTCCATATACAGCTTGGACTCTGCCACTTTGGCAGCATCCGGGTAATGTGGTATCATATCCTGGGCCAACTGGCGAACCGTCCGCATTGCTAAGTATGGACTTGCCGTCAAGCCGAAAGGAACTCGATTGAAATGAAAAGTTCGTATGAGACCATTATTCGAGAATCGAAATAAGATCCTCAGGTATCTACGATGCTTGCTAGGAACTTCAATCTGTAAATACATTTGCTTTTTATCCGCAGTCATAGCGATGGGAAAAAGACGAAAGTCAAGCAAAAGCAGAAACAAATCGGCTTGCAAATTGGGACCAGTATGAATAATGTTATTCAGTGACAGCCCTGTGTGTGTTTTAGCACTAGCATCGAGCACAATACGAGGCATTGGTTTGTCTGGACGAGTGACAGCATGATGTGGGATGTAATATCCATCTTCTGTGATATCCAACTCTGAGACTTCTGATAGGTAATTATTTTCAATATATTCACTGATAACCTTGTTATAATTCTCCTGCAAAGCAGGGGAATGTTTAAATTTTCGCTCCAATGCCAAAAATCGGCGTTGAGCAGCAGTACGAGAATTACCCAATTGTCTTGGATCTTTACAGAAAGGTAAAGCAACAGAATATCTACCATCATCAGTGCGAGAAATCGATGAAGTAAAGAGATTCTCACATTCTGTCTTCTCCGGACTTAGAAATTTTATATTAGGTATCTCTTCTAACAGCCAAAATTTTTGCACTAAATCATTCAGTGCGAGTGCCGAAAATGATGTGTTTGTGTTGAGCACATTATTGGGGTAATCACCCATTAATACGAAACCAAAAGCGGTCGATAACGCGGGGGGTGTACTAGTACCCGATTCAACCCTGTTCCCTAAATAAATATATGGGAACAGTTGTGCACCTATGACGACATCCACGCATCCAGGAATATTCCACGTTAAGTCCGCGAGAGGTATGCCCTCTAAATACCTCATGTCACCCTTGGCTATATAGTGATTAGGTAATTGGTCGGTGATACTGTCAACGACAAGCGCATGTATATTATATTTATTTTCTGGGTATACGCGGGACTCAATATCCAAATAAACGTAACCGAAAATTGGTCGAGACGTTGATCCAATTCCTTTAACAAATGAATTACTCAAAGGAATTATTGGCAAATTCATCGTTTTACAACAATCGACCTTAATCAAATTATTTTGAGAGCCATTATCGATTAGGCACCTAACAATAACTTTATTTCCGTTTTTAAGCTTCGCGTATACTTGTGCGGTCGAAAGTAAAATAGAAGAGTTCGGTGTTACTTTGGCAGAAAGCGAACACGAAGGATTGATAGTCGCGGTCCCCTCCACTTGCATATCACAACTACCAGTTCCATTGATGCTGGATGACACTGGAGGGGGGAGTGACGGTTCTTCACTGGTAGGTACTTGCGACGTATGTACATGAGAATTGGTTTGCATATTATTCACACTGCCGAAATGTAAGAATGTATGGATTCGCTCAGTGACTGCCGCCAGCGACAGTCGCTTCTGTGACAACAGCTTTTTTCGCTCCCGAACCGCTCTGTCTGGCTCGTGTTTACACGGCCAGACACCTGCTAACTTGGTAGCCGGCCGGACCCCGTCCGGCTCACTGCCTAGGCCACCGCGCCGCCAACTGCCTTTCTCAAGGCAAAGAAGAAGAAGAAGAAGAAGAAGGACGACCTGGCCCCACCGAGAGAGGAAGAACACAAGACCCCAACCATTATCAAGAGGAAATACAGGACACCTGCCGTGCGGATGATCCCCGCGCGGCTCTTCGATCAATACCGGACCAAAACTGGGACCATCAAGGTCCCAGCCTCCCAACCAGAACAGCCACTGCTACCCCACACAGCTGACCCGAGAACGAAGCCGGCAGCCATCCCCCTACCGCGCCCCAAGATGCCTGAGACCGCCCCTGCAGCCGGGTCCAGCCGCCCCCCAATAGGCCCAGCTTCGGGCTATGTGCCGCCCCCCAGATTCCAGCAGCCCGCCCAAGAGATGGAGATGACCCGCCAGGAAGAAGGATGGACTAGGCCGACCAACACAGTGAAGAGGCCGCTTTCACCGCAGCAATCGAAACCGGTTGTAATCGGCAACCGGTTTGGTAACTTACCTGAAGTAACAGAAGGCGGCGGCGCGTCGCAACCAAAGCGCTAAAATATTAATAACTTTTCTCACTCTTCCACAGGTACCACGAGCGCCGCCAGGAAGGACCGTGTTCCCCCGGTCGTGATGACCCTGGGGACACTCTCACACGGGCAGGTCACCACAGCGGTGCAGGGCCACATCGGGAACTCGAATTTCAGAGTGCAGTACAGATCGGGCGGAAAAGTGAACATCATCGTTCACAGCATGACGGACCACCGTGCCCTTACCAACGGGCTGCGTGCGGAGGCGCGTGGCTTCCACACCTACACAGCGGAGGCGGAAAAGCTCAAAAAGGCGGTCATCAAGGGCCTGCCAAACATCGAGACGGAGGAGATCGCAGCGGATCTTACTGAACAAGGCTTCCCCCCGGTGAAAGTCGTCAGGATGACGACCGCCGCAGCAGAATATCCGATATACCTGGCCACCTTCAATAAGGAAGTGAACATGGGCCAGCTGAGGGCGGCTGTCAAATACTTATGCCACTGCAGGATCCGCCTGCAAAAACACCGAAGCAACCACCTGCAGCACGGGACACAGTGCTACCGCTGCCAGGACTTCGGGCACGGGTCCCGCAACTGCTCACACACCGCGAGGTGTGTGAAATGTCTAGTGGAGCACGCCTCCGCCGAGTGCCCCAAGACCACCAGGGACGAGCCCGCCGCGTGCTGCAACTGCGGAGGCCCCCATCCCGCCAACTACAGGGGCTGCCCGAAGAGGATAGCCTACGTCGCTTCGCTACAGCAGCACCAGCGACAGAACCGGCGCCAAGCACCAGGAACCAGCGGGCCACATGCCCAGCAGACCTCGAGGACCGACGGACGCAGCTGGGCCAACGTGGCCCGCGGAAACACGGCCTCCCAACAGCGCGAGGAGCAGCGTGAGGAGCAGCACGAGGAGCAGCCCCGCTCGCAGCCCCATACGCAGTCCCGCACGCAGAAGCCCGCAGGAGAGGCATACACCGGCGCAGGAGACGCACAACTGATGATGGCCCTGCTCCAGGGATTGAGACGGGTGCAACCGCAGTTGGCCGCAGCTGGCTCCAACGAGTTGGAGAGGGCATGGATCCTGATGGATCTCATCACGTCCACCATCAATGTCTGATCCCCAGATGGTGAACGTCCTCCTGTGGAATGCCCACAGCATCCGTTTTAAAATTGACGAATTGCTCGCTCTGGCAAACAATACTAACATTGACATTTTTCTCATTACAGAAACTCATCTCAAACCCGACATTCCCCTGAGAGTGCCCGGCTTCGAAGTACACCGAGACGACCGACTAGAGGGCGCAGGCGGAGGCACCGCCATATTCGTTCGTCAAACCATTACATCTACAAGAATCCCTACTCCGAAGTTGAAGCATACTGAAGCCACGATTATCGAAGTCACCATAGAGGATAGAGCGCATACCATCATCGCCGCCTACTGCAACCATCCCAACCTACTGGTTAGAGAAGATCTCGATAAATTACTTAATTTGCGCCCTATTGTCATTCTAGGAGGAGATCTGAACGCCAAGCACAATTATTGGAACAACTACAGAGGCAACGCGAATGGGAAAACGCTCTTTTCACATATGATCCACAAATTCCAATCTTCTCGATTTCTGTGATTATGTTTGCAATGCGTTTAATGAAAGAACTCAGGTAGATGCTATTTACACAGATTTTCAAAAGGCTTTTGATAAAGTAAATCATTTTATTTTACTACAGAAGCTTGGTCGTATAGGTATTCACGGTGATCTATTTAGGTGGCTTAAATCCTATTTGGAAAACAGAACACAGCTCGTTCTTATAAATGGGTATGAGTCACCTCCCGTAATTGTAACCTCTGGTGTACCCCAAGGGTCCAATCTTGGCCCTCTGCTTTTCTTAATTTTCATTAATGACCTAGGCCCCATGTTACGCTGTGATTTTGTTTTATTTGCCGATGATTTAAAGATTTATCGTAAAATTTCCAATGATTCTGACCAAGTTATGCTTCAAGAAGACCTTTTCACACTACATAACTGGTGTATTCAGAATGATATGTTTTTGAATATTGAAAAATGTTACATTATGACTTTCAGCCGTAACAGAATGCAAAAAGATTATGCATATTCCATAAATAATGCTCGATTAAATGCAGTTACAACCATCAGAGATTTAGGAATCATTCTTGATTCAAAATTTAAATTTGATGTACACGTCAGTGATATCACGACTAAATCCTTGAAAATGATGGGGTTTATACATAGAATATCTAAACCATTTAAAAAACCCCAATCCATTATAACCCTATACAACTCATTGGTCAGAAGCAAATTAGAATATGGTAGTGTTATCTGGAATCCACACTACTTAAAATATTCAAAAACTATTGAATCTGTGCAAAAAAAATTTCTGAGATTGTTATCATTTAAACTTGGACTAAATGCCTTACTCCAATCTTACGAGGAACGACTCCAATATTTTAAGTTTACAACTCTGGAAAAAAGAAGAAAAGTTGCTGACTTAATGAGTCTATACAAAATCATTCATGATAAGCTTGAAACAACTCACTGCCTGAGCAATATTCTTATTAAGGTCCCCAATAGACGTAATTTAAGGAATCAGAATATATTTTATCTTGAATTATTTAAAAACAATATTGCATACTTCAATCCACTGTCTCGGATGTGTCGACTGTATAATTCCATTGAATGTAACCATATAGACATCTATGCAAATAGTCTCGCTTACTTTAAAAAGCAAATTAACAATAGACTAACCTAACATGTAATTGAGAATTGAAAATACTTATCTTAATACTTATCTTGAACTTGAATGTGAATGGCTGTTCTTCACTCTATTTGTACTTTACTTTTTTTGTTTTTCTGTTTTTTTACATCGTATATCGATCTTTTTTTATCTTTGTTATCTCTATATTGTATCATCACTATTTTTGTTATCTCTTTTTATACCTCCGTTTATATTTTGATATTCCTAATTTCTGTTAACAACTATTAAACTGTGCATTCTGTGAACATTTTTAAGTGGACTATTAACATGTACGCTTTTTACAATGCTAATCCAATGACTTTTTTCTGTTAATACTCTGTAAATGTTCCAAAACAATAAATAAATAAATAAATAAATAAATATGCAGACGCACAACTACACGATAATGGCGCCGGACAAACCGACTTACCACTCAGCACACGCAATGTACCCAAGTACTCTGGATATCGTACTTGAGAAGAACGCCAAGACCATCTCGCCATTGCGCACGCTGGACGAACTGTCGTCGGACCACCTGCCCGTGAGCTTCAGTATAGGAGGAACGACTTCAAGGAGCCCCAGAAAGCGGCGAAACTACAAGGACGCCGACTGGGAAGGATTCAAAAAAGAGATTAACGAACGGATACATCTCACGTCGGCAACTCTGCGCTCAAAGGAAGAGATCGACGAAGCCGCAAGCACTCTGACCGAAATCATCCAAATTGCACAAGACACTTTCATCCCCCTCAAAGACGAACAGACATTCACGATCAAGCTTCCCGAGCACGTCTTATCGCTCATTAAGGAGAAAAATCGCCTGCGACGCATCTACCATCACACGCGCGACGGCTACTTCAAAACGGCCTACAACACACTACAGCGGGAAATCAAGCATGAGATCACAGACCTCAGACGCGAACTTTGGACGAAGAAAGTTACGTCACTCACGCCAAAGGACAACAGCCTATGGAAAATGGCAAAAGCGCTGAGACACGAGGATCACGCGATTCCCCCGCTAGAGAAGCTAGACGGATCAGGGTTGGCACTTTCACTCGAAGAAAAAGCAAACGCGCTCGCCGATGGATTCAAGAGAGCCTACCCAGCCACGGACGGCCTATCGGACCCGGAAACGGATCGACTAGTAGAAGAGTCTCTAAGAAACCTCGAACAAGCCGAGCAGACGAACGCCGCCGATATTCACTTCAGCACACCGAGCGAAGTAGCCGTCATTATCAGGCGATTGAAGACAAATAAGGCGCCGGGAAGCGATCAAATACATAACATCCTACTGAAACATCTACCTCAGAAAGCCATCATCTTCATCACCAAGCTGTTCAATGCCTGCCTCACCATCGGACATTTCCCTGAGATCTGGAAAACGGCGACCGTGCTGCCCTTTTCCAAGCCAAATAAGGACAAGAAGCAGCCGACAAACTACCGGCCGATTAGCCTACTCTCCACGCTGAGCAAGGTATTTGAACAGGTGATTCTCAACAGACTTTTACCACACCACGAAGACACTTTGCCAGACGAACAATTCGGATTCAGGAAAAGGCATTCCACCACCCATCAGCTATCCAGAGTAACGGAATTCATCGCGAGAAGATTCAACGAAAATCGCTACACCGCCGCTGCATTGCTAGACTTGGAAAAGGCATTTGACACCGTTTGGATTAAAGGGCTCCTGCACAAACTACACAGACTGAACACGCCCATATACCTAACGAGAGTGATACAAGAATACCTCAAGAACAGATCCTTCCAAGTCTTCATCAGGAACGCGCTGTCGACACTACGTGAGATTCCAAAAGGCGTGCCACAGGGAAGTCTACTGGGACCTCACCTCTTCAACATCTTCACGCACGACATCCCCCATGACGAGAGATGCAACCTTTCCATCTATGCAGACGACGTCAAACTTTACGTTTCCTCGACGCAAGCAGACATGGCAGCCATATACCTACAGAGGGCGCTCGACGCACTCGTAGAGTTCTACAAAAAATGGCGACTCAAACTGAACGAGGCGAAGACCGAAGTCATAATGTACTCGAGGAAAAATAAAATAAGAACACCAGACGTCAACATCGAAATGGGAGGACACGTCCTAGAATGGAAAGATGAGGTCGTCTACCTGGGCCTCACAATGGACTCACGTCTCAACTGGAAATCTCACGTAGCCAAGATGCACGTGAAAGCCAGAAAGGCAGTCGGCGCGATGAAGCCAATCTTCAACAGAAGAAGTCCGCTACTTCCCAGAACCAAACTCCTGATCTACTATTCGCTCATTCGACCGGTACTGACTCATGCTATCCCCGTGTGGGGCAGCATCTCCCACTCTGACCACACAAAACTACAGACTTTACAAAATCTCTGCATTAAAATCACGTACAACACAAGACTCAGAACAAACTTGAAAAGACTACATGCAAGAGAAGAAATACCGACCTTATTTGAATACACACACAGACTGACCGACCGATTTTACAAGTCACTTCAACATAGTAAAAATAAACTCATCAGAGAAATCGGTCAATACAATGCACCTAGCGATCTCCCTTTCAGGTACAAACACAGACTACCCAAACATATTCTGATGGACCTTAATCACATTTGGCACAATCCTGAATCAGACGCGGATGACTGAGCGATCGGTAGGTATTCCCAATCACCAGACCCCTCCCCACAACTTATGTCTATATATCTATGTATATATTTATATAATAATATTTATTTTATCTATATGTATGTAAGTTTATCCTAAAAATTCCCATAAAGTATATATCACATAAAAACAGACACCCACACCCATCACCACAAAATGCAGGATTTCATCTACTGAAATCACTGAAGGCCGCACAGTTTCATGTTGACTGTCGGCCGACTCCTCCCGGATAAGGTTTTTTCATGGTTTCCTTATTCCCAAAGGCAAATGCGGAAGAGCTCCAAATAAAAGGACATGACCGACTCCTTCCCACTCCCAACATAACACAAACACACACGTATGTATATATCTCCCTTGCTTGATGCCGGTTGCTTTGTTGAGCTATGCAAAACATGCAATTTTAGTAGGGTTTTTACATAACAATTTTTCCCTACCGACAAAATACATGACCTCTAAGTCTATAATAGCCAGGTACTATTTTTAAATACCCACATGAGGTAAAAATTGCAAGGCGCATATGACGCCGTTCTATTTGTATAAAGAACATTAACTTTAAATTCAGTAAATTTAAATGATTCATCTCCTCAAGATACATAAGAATCTAGTAAATGAAAAAAAAAAAAAAAAAAGTAAGAATGTATGATGACGTTTATTGCACAAATCACAAACTAACCCCGATTTGCATGACTTGATTGTATGTGAACCACTAAGGCAATTTACACAGGCATGTTTCGATTTTATAAATTCAAATCGAGCCTGTGGGGAACTCATACATTTATACTTTGAGCAAACGTTGGCTAAATGATAAGTTTGGTTTTTACTTTATATACACAGAATACAACCTTTCGGCGGAGCTGGGGAGCGCGGAATATTGGCATTACTCGCGACGAAAGATTTAGTATTATTTGATCGGGAGGACGAAAAAGGATGCGTTTTATTTACGACACCATGCGAGTTACTCGTTCGTTCTAAAATCTTTACTTGATCTTGTACAAATGAAACTAACTCATTATAAGAAGGAATTTCTTTATTACGAACTGTCAGCTCAAAGTTCTGAGCCGTCTGTGAATCAATTTTTCTTACCGCGCAGTGAAACAAAATAAAATCAGTTAAATCTTCAATACCTAACTGCTTTAATGCCGACACTGACGAAGAATATCTTTCTATGAAAGAATTGAGACTGGCGGATGTATTCGTGCAGTTTTTCGCATCGAGAATAATATTTAAATAATGTGTTCCTAGTGCACGTTTATCCTGAATTTTTTTAACTAAACTCTCCCAAATGATCTGATATGTATCACCCGTAGGCACAATGCCTGCGGTTACGTTCAACGCCCCGTGTGTGAGTTTTCCGACTAAGTACTGCACACGCTGCGAGTCAGTTAGCTGTCTATTATTATGGATATTGGCTTTAAATGACTCAAAAAATTTCGGCCAGCTTTCATTTTTACCATCGAAGGTTGGAAGATCTATTGGAGGAAGATTAAACATATACGGCTCTCGCGAATTATTTTGTGACGTAAGTGATTCTCTTACAGAAGTTTTCATATTCGATCTAGTTCGTTTGACCTTTAAAAAAAAGATTCTAAAATGCATTTAAAGCTTGGAAATCTGGTTTAAATTCTGGATTTAAAGTTAACTGACGATCATTGATGCTATCTATAATATTTTCAAATTGACTTCGCATTTGATCAATCATCTCTGACTGAGCCATAAACACTTCGTTATTTCTTGACTCAAAATTAGATATATTCTTTGTTGCATTATACAGATCGTTCATACGAAAAAAAAAATCCTTTTTTGCGGTTAAAAGAATAAGCGATCTGTCTTGAGCCTCATATATATGCGAAAAGATTACCACAAAATTCTATAATAATGTTACAATGTTAATAATTAATTAATAATAATGTTGCGATAAATTATCCAAAATTACGACAATTCTGCGAACAATGTTAATAATTAATTAATGATTATAATGTTGCGATTAATTATCCAAAATTACGACAATTCTGCGAACATCCAAATATGTCATCCAAAAGAAAAAAAACAAGACCAGCTATAGTTCTCAAAAATGAGAGGTACTTCAAATTTACCAAAAAAAAGGTTATCCGAACGTCCGTGTAATATAGGCTTTAATCTAGAATTGAATGTATGTATGAATGCGTGTAAATAGCCCCAGACACGAGGAAATACTACCCTATGTAAATAAAGGAAAGTTGAACTCTTCCCTATGTGACACAAAACAGTTTACACAGCAATTCCAAAATCCTAAGTGAAAACAAAACAATACTCACTCATAGAATGCAGCTCTTGCACGATGTCCAGCACAAAAAGACACTAGTTTTCATTAAAAATATTGATTTTTGCCAAGGCAGTAAGTGCACAATCTCAACATGTGTTTATCACAAGAAGGAAGTTCAAACAATGAATATAAATTTGCAAATTAATAATACGTGCCAAAAATCTTAGGTACAACAATAATTCAATTATGGGTGAATTATTTGATTATGATTCGATTAGGAGTGACATCTCTTGGCTTTCACTAACACTCACATCTGAAGTAATTGCTTGCTCCACAGAGGTAAAAAAAATGCATGAATAAACTGAATTTCAATGTCACGTAGGTAAATTCAATATAATACAACCATCATAGATGGCGCCCCATGGTCCCATAGCATAAATTATTAATTTAAAAGAAATTAATGCCCAAAGGTATTTAAATATATTTTATGGCGCGTATCCAATAATATCGAATGACAAGTATGCAACTGGAAAAGATTCACAGTAATAACATGGTCACTTGCAATACGGTCAAAAAATTATTTAATATTGGCTATGACATACTTGTTTAAGGTTCTTAAATTACATGAGAATAAGTCTATATTATTAAAATTCTTATCAGCATTAAGCATTTTGTCTGAGATTAGTAGAACATTTTTGAAGGTGAAAAACTGATTTTTCTCTGGTTCTAACGGATGGGACTCTAAAATTAATCTCAGCCAAAAGGGGCGAACAATCAATAAAACCATAGATAATTTTATGAAGATATATTATATCTGCGGAGTCTCTTCTAATTTTTAATTATTTAAGTCCATAAAGGTCCTGCAAGCTGTTTATGTCATGATCCATCCATATTTTATGTAAAATGCCGGGACCAATTGGCTTATCCTCTCTCCTTGCTATTCAAAATGTCATTTGAAGAAGGCAACTTCCCCAACGTCTGGAAACAAGCACTCATTACACCAATCCACAAAAGCGGGGACAAAACTAACATTACCAACTACAGGCCCATCTCCAAACTCCCAATTGTCAGCAAAATCATGGAAAACATAGTTCTTGATCAACTTTTTCCGGCGGTACAAACAATCATATCTAAAAATCAACACGGCTTTTTCAGAAAACGATCGGTCGAGACAAACCTTCTGGAAAACACAGATTTTATTTTAAATTCTATGGGTGGTAAAAATCAAGTAGACTCTATCTATACGGATTTTTCAAAAGCCTTTGATAAAATTAACATTGACCTGCTTCTGAAGAAACTGTTAAAAATCGGGATTAATGGTGACCTTCTCAGATGGATCAAATCATATGTAACAAACAGAAGTCAAGCAGTTAGAGCTAAGGGTTTCTCCTCGCGTTTTTACAGTATACCTTCAGGAATCCCGCAAGGATCACATCTCGGACCTCTCTTGTTTATTTTATATATCAATGATATAGGTAAATGCTTTAAAAATTCCAAATTCCAAATTTTTGCTGATGACACTAAGATTTACAAAAAAATCACTAATATTAATGACAGCCTAGAATTGCAAGATGATATCAATAGGCTTGGAATATATTGTGCTGACAACCAACTGTTCCTTAATCTGGAAAAATGTAACACAATATCATTCACCAAAAGCATAAACCCCCTAATATTCCCGTACAAAATCAATGACGTAGAGATAAAAAGATGTTGTGAAGTGAGGGACTTAGGAATAATAATGGACTCCGGAATGTCTTTCCGAACACATATAAATTCCATCTGTGACAGGGCGTACAAACTTCTAGGATTCATCATAAGAGTGACCAAACCATTTAGGTCTCCACATGTAATCAAAATACTGTACGTCTCTTTTGTTCGCTCAATATTAGAATTCGGATCAGTCATATGGAATCCCCAATACAAAGTAAATATTGAAAGGTTAGAAAGAATTCAAAAAAAGATATTGAAACACCTAGACTTTAAATCCTTTCGAACTTCAGAAAACCTAAAAAACTTATTAACATTCCATAATTTATCAACTTTAGAAGATAGAAGAAATATATCCGACCAAAAATTTTTATTCAAAATCATTAACAACGTTGTTGACAACAACTATCTTCTAGAACACATTAATTTCCACTGTCCAATAAGAAACACAAGGTCAAACCAACTATTCCACATCCCACACTCAAAAACAAATTACACACAACATTCATTTCTCCGAAGGACGTGCACAAAATACAATGATATCTTTTACGACGCTGATATTTTCCATTTGTCCTCAGGCCAATTTATTAAATCCATAATAGAAAAAATTAAAACAAATTGTTAATTACGAACTCTCCACCCCTGCTGCGTGTTATTTTTTTCATTCTCATTATGTTGGTTTTCCTTCTTTTTATTATAATAATAATATTTGGATGATTTATATATCCCATATGCTTTACTTTGTGTGTGTTTTTTTTCTTTCATTTCTGTTGTTTATATATATATTTTTCTTTTTTTTCTACCACTTTATGTTTTCTTCAATGTTTTAATCCATGTTTATATATTATAAATTGTAGCGGAAACTTCGCTGGTTAATGCAATCATGTAATATGTTACTTTCTTATTAAAATATGTATAACTGTTTGTTTCCTAAATAAACTAAAATAAAAAAATAAAAAAATAAAAAATAAAATGATAACCAATATTAAAGTTGAAATTTAAATGATGGACAAATTTTCTTTGGATGGCTTCAATGCGTTTCATATAAATATTATATTGAGGATTCCATATTTGAGAAGCGAATTCAAGATGACTGCGAACATATGAAAAATACAATATTTTAAGTGTTTGAATGTTCTTGAATTCTTTTCCAATACGGAATAAGAATCCTAACATTCTAAGGGCTTTCTTCACAATCATATTAATATGTGCCTCGAATGTAAGTTTACTTTCAAGTATAACACCTAAATCACGAATTTGAGTAACCCTTTTGAATGATTGGCTGGCTATGGTTATGGTTATAAAGTTATAGTCAAATTTAATTTTATTTCTAGTGAAGGTAATCACAACATTTAGAAGTGTTTATGTTGAGATGATTAATTATACAGTAGTCATTAAGCCTATAAACATCTTCTTGTAATTTAAAACCCCTCCGAATTTTCGAGAATATTAGCTTTTGGTGTCTTAAACGAAATGACATTTTACGAAAACTTTTAGTTATAACCGCTTCACAATTAAAGCACTATAAATGAAACATTTCTGAACGTAGCCGAATAGTAAAAACTGTTTTAGACAGGTTACAAAATAAGCTTTCGAATTATTATATTACAAATAAATATTAACATTTGTAAATATTAAAATTTAGAATGCAAACATTAAAAAAATGTGAAAATGACTCACGTGATGTTTTTATGTGAAAACGGTACTAAAATCACAGATTATGCAAACAACAATACGAATTCGGGTAAAGTTCGGTTTATGGGCCAAATTCCTAAAAAATAAAACTAGTTATTTTTATACTAATTTGGGGTCGGGGAATCCGAATCTGAAAGAATTAGGCGGCGGCAAGCAATATTAACTGAATTACAGGACTTTAAAAAATTTTATACACATACAGGAAAATAGCCATTTTGGAAGCATTTTGATTCCTAGAAAATCAAACTAGTTATTTTTATACTAACTATGGGCCGGGGAATCCGAATCTGAAAGAATTAGGCGGCGGCAAGCAATATTAACTTAATTAAACGACTTAAAAATTTTCTATACACACACACATGAAAATAATCATTCCGGAAGTATTTTGACACATGTAGTACAAAGATCATAGAAAAACACGATAACATAGATGTTTTTACCACACAAAATTAAGTGTTGCCATTAAGCAGTAATATTTATAACGTAAAATAACATGTTTATATTTTAAGTACTTATTTTTTATAATTGATTCTCAAATATTTTAGGAAGGTACACCAACTAGTATTGTGGAGTTTTTATGCCTTGACGCGAGTAGGCGTTATAAAGGGGCACGTTCTTTTGTATCACAAACCATGTTACATAAACCCGGCGTAGCTGCTAAACTACTTGAAAACAGGGATGTTTTTTTGCCGTGACGCGAGCAGGCGGTATAAAGGGGCACAAACCATGTTACACAAACCTAGCGTAGCCGCTAAACTACTCGAAAACAGGGATTTTTTTTTGCCGTGACGCGAGCAGGCGGTATAAAGGGGCACAAACCATGTTACACAAACCTAGCGTAGCCGCTAAACTACTCGAAAACAGGGATGTTTTTTTGCCGTGACGCGAGCAGGCGGTATAAAGGGGCACAAACCATGTTACACAAACCTAGCGTTAGGTTAGGGACGCGAGCAGGCGGTATAAAGGGGCACAAACCATGTTACACAAACCTAGCGTAGCCGCTAAACTACTTGAAAACTGGGATGTTTTTTTGCCGTGACGCGAGCAGGCGGTATAAAGGGGCACAAACCATGTTACACAAACCTAGCGTAGCCGCTAAACTACTTGAAAACAGGGATGTTTTTTTGCCGTGACGCGAGCAGGCGGTATAAAGGGGCACAAACCATGTTACACAAACCTAGCGTTAGGTTAGGTTAGGTTAGGGACGCGAGCAGGCGGTATAAAGGGGCACAAACCATGTTACACAAACCTAACGTTAGGTTAGGTTAGGTTACGCATTTTTAAGACTACGAATTTTCATACTTTTGGTTTAAGAATACGCCGTTGAGATAGTCGTAATTCATCAGGTTAATGTGTTATGTGAAGAATTATCGTGTCGGAAATTATTGATATAGGGATAAATATTTTTGAGAGCTGGTAACACTGCCGGCACATGTTTTTGTATATTTCTTGTTTTTCTATGATCTTTGTACTGCGTGTGTCAAAATACTTCCGAAATGATTATTTTCATGTGTGTGTATAGAAAATTTTAACGTCGTTTAATTCAGTTAATATTGCTTGCCGCCGCCTAATTCTTTCAGATTCGGATTCCCCGGCCCATAGTTAGTATAAAAATAACTAGTTTGATTTTCTAGGAATCAAAATGCTTCCAAAATGGCTATTTTCCTGTATGTGTATAAAAAATTTTAAAGTCCTGTAATTCAGTTAATATTGCTTGCCGCCGCCTAATTCTTTCAGATACGGATTCCCCGACCCCAAATTAGTATAAAAATAACTAGTTTTATTTTTTAGGAATTTCGCCCATAAACCGAATTTATTCCACGAATTCTATTGTATAAATGTGTAATAAACACTTTTGTCACCTCACTTTTTTATCATTTCATATAAAAATATTTAATAGAAATTAACAATGTCGGGCGCCCACAGAAAATTTGGCGGGATAAATTATGTGTCAGACTGCGCGTCTGACAGAATGTTCTTTTTATGTATTTCTATGGACAACTTGAATAGAGATGTGCAGCATGATTCACTATCGACCTTTCACTTTTTATTTTACGGATGTAACTAAAACAATAATGGAGTTATAACTGTTTCTATGGAGACACACGCGCTGACGTGTAAACACGCTTATTGTACTTGACTGCTGTCGTATTTTTAACGCATATATCTGCTTACGTTGCTGAGGGGTTTTAATGCAGTCGATGATAGAGATAGATATATTTTCATATCATCAGCGAAGAGTAGAACAATTGCATAATTAAAGCATTTTATAATGTCGTTGATGAAAATTGTGAATAGTAACGGTCCCAGGTGAGATCTTTGGGGTACACCAGAAAGTATACTTACGAACTCAGAGATGAAGCCATTAATTGTTACTCCTTGAAAATAAGAGACTAACCATCGATACAAATCTCCTTGAATTCCCAAAGCTAGTAATTTGGATAAAAGAAGACTGTGATTAATTTTTTCAAACGCTTTCGAGAAGTCTGTATAGATTACGTCAACTTGAATTTGATCATCCATTGATTTCGTAATATTTTCAATGAATATGGCAAGATTAGAGACAACCGATCTTTTTTTTCATAAAGCCATGTTGGTTCACGAGTATTACAGACTGGATGCAGTTGTAAAGTTGTTCGTGAACAATTTTTTCAAAAATTTTACTGAAGATTGGTAACTTAGATATCGGACGATAGTTCTGGACATCATTTTTAGCCCCAGACTTAAATACTGGTGTGATAAGAGCACACTTCCAACGATCCGGAAAGATACCTTCTTTCAATGAGGATTGAAAGAGCAATAATAAGGGCTTCGAGATTACCTTGCTACACATTTTGATAAAGAATGCTGGAATTTTATCACTACCCGCACCCAATGATTTAGAAATAGTATCAATTATTTTTTCTATTTTTTCTTTTGAAACTGATATCGAAGAGATGTTAACTTGATTGTTTATATTAGGATGGTTGGTACAGTGTACATCGGAGGTAGTATTATAATTAAAGGTGGAGGCGAAGTGCTGTGAGAACAGGTTGCATATTGCAAAAGGATTAACAGCAGCAACGTCGCCCAGTTTCATTACACGAGGTAAACTAGAATTATTTTTTTTCCTTTAACGTAAGTCCAGAATTTTTTGGGGTCACGGGATATATTAAGTTCAGCGTTTCTTATAAATTGTGGTGTCGCGAAACTGCGACTCCACTGTTAATTGGCGGTAAATGCTGCAGAGCAAATCCTATGCAGCCCTCGAAGGACCAGTCCCGAAACTACGTAAAATCTCTAAGTTATACGGGACGATTAAATAGCATACACTCGCAAAACCTGATGGATAGTAAGTCGATAGTTCAGATCTGTGCTTTTGGAAAATTAGATAAGCACAGATTGGAATAAGGAAAATAGGACTCACCGTTGCAGATGGAGCCTCGCTAATATCCAGTTTTGGTGTACACTTCTCACTGTTTAATTGAAAATTCGCAATATTCTTATAACATGCGCCCTGTCTGAGATGTTATTTTTGTACTGAGCAGAAAAGCACACTGTCTCCTCTCCAAAGTTGAGCACTTTATTGCAACAATTTTTATGGTGACATTTTGGATGGAAAGATTAGGTAGGTGGGATAAATTCAGGATTTTGACATGCTACCCACCAAGTCTGCGAATGCAATACTTAATCAATTTCATATAAAAAAAAATGCGCGAACATTCTCCCGGCCTTGGAAGTACCTACCGAAACTGAAGAACTTTCAAAATAAAGTAAAGAATTATAGTGAAAAATAAAAATGTTAAAATTATATATATATACGCGATTGATATTACAAAGTTAAGAAAAAATAAAATAAATAGAGATAAAGAAAATTAATAATTATTGTGTAGGCAGGGGACACAATTTCACGACTGGTCGTTTAATTATAAAGTAGGAATTCCAATCGAAGGACTTAATTATGCATTTCTAGTGGATTTACTAAACTTGGAGAATTGTCATGTAAACTCTCTTTGGGTGATTTAGTTCGTATTTTCAAAACATCACATGTCAGACTGGACGCCTTTGATTAAACTAGCCCGGGGGTCTCCAAACTTTTCAGCGTTAGGGCCGTCTTGATAACTCCAGAAAGTTCCAAGGAACAAAACCATTTTGATTTTCCTGCCATTATCTATATTTTCTATAGTACGCGCCCTGAGCGAGTGTACGTTTGATAAATTCGCTAGTTAAATTTTCTATTGTGTGGTTGGATTGTATTGTCACGATATCGGCACTTGATGACACCAGGTGGTACACGCATAAATAGGTAGTGGTAGTACCCTCTATCTATCCCTAACAGATAGTACTGGTAATACTTTTTTGCGAATAACCTCTTTAGTTCGATAGATATTATACTTGTCATTAAGCTTTGCTAAAACCGAGTTACTATAATTATGTGTTTTTTATTCGACTTATAACATCAACAATTAGCAATTAGCTATCGCGGGCTGGATTGATGACTGCCTGCGCTTTATTTTGTTTCCATATATGTTATTAAATACTTCTAAAACTCGCCCACTCAATGGCTATATGGCAATATAATATCGATGTTTATCGTCACCAATCTGCGTGCACACTAAAATTCAACCTATTAGAATGAATATAATAGAGCTTTAAATTTGTTGTGTGTGCACCTTTTATCGTAATATTAATTTAGCTATGTTCTACCACTATATGGGGCGTAAAATTGGCTACTCATTTTATAATTACACTTTACAATAATATTTTCATATTATTTTAATAATAATAAAAAAAAACATACTTATAAAATTGTCTTGACTGCGAAATGTACGAGAGTGGACTATTAGAAGTTTGAAGGAGCTATTCCGGGCAGCGCAAGAAAAAGAGACATTTTCGCACAGTTAATAATTAGTTAGTAATAATAAACACATTTAGTAATAATTCGCACAGTTAGTAATTAGTAATAGTAACTGTTAGTAATAGAGACAATGTGGCACAGTTAGTAATTTGAGGTATCTAACTAGACTTTATTATAAAACTCTAATATTCTTTCTGGCTTTAATTTTAATTTAATTGAGTACCGAAATGTCTTATTTATTTTTATTTATTTATTTATTTATTTATTTATTTATTATAGATACAAAAGTACAAATTACAATTAGGAATCTTTGCCTGTCCAACTAGGAAAGTTTCCCGTTCCAGGATAGGCAAATTGACATGTTTAGTTCATATTATACCTGAAATGTACATAAATTACATAACAAAAAACAAAACCAAAAAAAAAAACAGAAAATTTCATTTTTTTCTGAAGCTAAGGTGTGTAATAAAGAAAATGTATATAAAATATATAAATATAAGTACACATACATTTTTTTGTGACAAAGTAGAAAAGGTAATCTGGTAGCATATATTATAATCGGATTTACCGAATTAACCTGGTAACATATGTATAATACATTCAGATTTACAAGATGGAGGAATTACAAGAACAAGATGGAGGAATTACAAAAGATTTACAACATAAAGAAATGAAATTATGTTAAGCTATGTGTTTAGGAGTTTGAACTTTTAATACATAGTACACTTATAGGAGAAACTATATTAAAATTTACAATAATAGATATAATAACGAACGTAATAATCTATATGATTTTATTTTTTTAGCGATGTAACTACTTACAATGATTTTTGTAACTACAAATTATTTTCACTGATTTAAAACATGTTTTAAGAATAGTATTATATTATTAGTACGACAGTATGAATATACACTCTCTTGAACTACTCCTGCTAAAATATAAAAACAATAACTATAAATGTAGATAGAAATATAAACTATGAATAATAATAAAATAGTACCAAATTTAGTGCTACTTTGGTGAAATTGGTGCATTACTTCGTACGCCATACATGTTGTGTTATGTAGGTATTATTTATTTATCATAAATCATTACCATTGTAAGGTACCAAGTTTCACACAGAGTTAGCGACGTGCATGTCAACGCTTTACAGCGGTGATATACCTACACCAACACGGAGCAGACAGGCTTCAGGGGCGCATAACCATCAATCCCATGTATAAAAAACATCAGAAAGGATGTCGAAACATTGAACTCAATGAAGTGTGGTAGGAATTTTGGTCTAGTGATCAGGAAAGTTGAGTGATTTTGTTTACCAGTTATACAGCATACGTTCACTTTCGACTCTCCCTAAGTTCAGAATCCAATCATTGACTAATTTACGCAGGACGCTTGCACTTTTCAATTTCCAAGAACCGGGTATAAGGTTGAACATTTTTGGACCTAGGTAAGAATATTGTCTTTGAGCAAGGGATGTCATAGTAGCAAGTGGAACTATTGGATTCCTCCCTGCATGTCGGGTGTTGTGATAATGTTCTACGGAGGGGAAGAGGTGACGATATTTGTGTGTGTATAATATAACTTTTCTTATAAATAGTTGCCTCACATCCAGAACTCCTATCTCTTTGAATAAATCATTGCTGGGGTATCTAAATGGTTTTTTAAGTATGACCCTTAGTAGTGATTTCTGTGCTTTGGCTAAGGGGTCCAGTATTGATTTGGTACATCCTCCCCATCCTAAAGATGCATATTCAAGTAATGAGTTGCACATGGCATAGTACATTAGTTTTAGATCTTTTGCGCATAGAATATTTCTAATAGCCATGAAAAGATGCGTGAGTTTTCTGACCTTTGTGGAGATTGAATCTATATGTTCATTCCATCTCAGATTCTTGTCTACGATAATTCCTAGATATTTTATGCTATCCACATATTCTAAGGTATTGCAATTGCAAGTGTTTGGGTCATTGCAATGGTGTATAATAATTTTTTGAGCTTCTTTTGGTTGTCCCGCTTGAGTTGCACTGAAGCGAATGAATTTAGTTTTGTCAGTGTTGAGAGTGAGAAGATTATTATCTAGCCATTGTTTTACCTTGTTGATACCAATTTCTGAATTATTATGAACTTCATTCCAATTTTTGCCTTCAAATAATAATACTGTGTCATCGGCAAAGGTGATAATATGGTCGGCAAATGAACTGTTACATAATTCATTTATATAGTTATTGAATAAAAGAGGTCCTAGAGTGCTTCCTTGAGGTACACCAAAGTTAATGTCAGCCGGATCGCTTAGAGTATCGTTAATATTCACTCTTTGGCTCCTATTTTCTATATAACTACCTAACCACTTAAGTAGCTGACCCTGAATGCCGATGCGCTGTAGTTTTTTCAAGAGAATTTTGTGTGAGATAGTGTCGAACGCTTTGGCTAGATCCAAGAAGAGCGCAATGCATTTTCTTCCTCTTTCGATATTGTTGGAGATGATTTTCGTCAGGTTTGTAATTGCATTTTCAGTGCTCAATCCTGGTCTGAAGCCATACTGTCTATTGGAAAGGATATTGTTTTTTTCAAGGTAATGACTGAGACGATTCTTTACAATTTTCTCAATAATTTTCGAAATAGAATTGAGCAAAGAAATTGGCCGGTAATTGTGTATCTGCGATTTATCTCCATTTTTGTGAAGCAGTATAACAATAGAGTGTTTTAAATGATTTGGAAATTTTCCGGAATCGAAGCTTAGGTTGGAAATATACGCGATTGGAGTTGCTATGAAGGATTTAATACTTTTTAGCAGAATTGATGAAACGTTATCAGGACCACAAGCATTCGATGACTTGAGTTCGTCAATTATATTTATGACTTCGTTTGAAGTTGTTTGGATATTGTCTAATTTATGACCGAAATTAGAGATTGTTAACTTAGCGAGATCGGATTCTGTTGTATTAAGTTTGTTGAGAATTTTTTTCGCAAGTGTGACTCCCACTGACGTGAAATAATTATTGGCAAAATTCGCAATGATTTTTGGGTCTGAGGTGTTCACGTTATTGATGTTCAGTGATTTAATTTCGGAAGATTTATTTATTTTTGTTTTAGTTATATTGCGAAATGCTTCCCATAAACGTTTTGGAGTACAGTTATTTTCATAAATGATTTTTTTATAATAATTTTCTTTGGCCGATTTTATTAGTTTTTTGCAAAAGTTCCTATATTTTTTGTAATGAGCTTGTACTATAATATTCTCAGGGTACTTATTCGCCTTTTCATGAAGTTGGTTCCTAATGTTAATCGATTTGATAAGGCCAGGGGTGATCCATGGCGTAAGTTTTATTTGTTTATGCGGTATAAGTTTATTGCTTGTATGTTTAGAAATATATGAATGTAATTTAGTGATAAATTCATTCATCGATGAGTCGGCATCAGATTGGTCTAGAACATTTTGCCAGTTTTCTGAGCTCAAGTCCTCAATTAAATTATTATAATTTATTCTTGCAACATGTTTAATTTTAACAGGATTAAGAGGTTTGTTTTTAAGGCAGAGTGCTGATGTATAGTGATCTGAGATTGTAGAGTGAATGACAAATGAGTCAACATGGTTAATTTTTTTGACGTTGATATGGTCAAGACAAGATTTACTCTTGCCCTGCTCACGAGTAGGGCTGATAATTGTCTGAATGAATCCATTTTCGGTTAGTAGACATAGGTAATCGTTGGATTGGCGGTGGTATTCAGTAATTGTATTGATGTTGAGGTCGCCTATAATTATTTGTCGTTCTATGTTTTTTGAGCTGTTGATAATTGATTGGAGTGAATTCAGAAAAGTATCAATATTTTGAAAAGAGGGTGATCTGTATATTGCAAAAATACATAGATTATTATTCAATACAATTTTCAGGCAGTTGGCTTGTGATAAGAAAATTTCATCAACTTGAGATTGAAGTCCGTCTCTGATGTATACAACGATACCGCTAGACTTATTAAGATATAAGTTTGTGTGGTGTTCAGAGTAATTGTGAATAACTTTTGAGGTGTAATCTTTATTCAGCCAGCATTCCGATAAAATTATAACATCGAATTGGTAATTGAACTGATCCAGAAAAATTAAAAAATCGTCAATATTAGAAATGCTTCTTATATTTTGGTGAATAATTTTAACTCCGTAAGCGCACCATTTATAGTTATTGAGATTGTTCAAATCATCAATGACATTCATGTTAAGATCTATGCCGGAATCATTTCCGGTGTCATAATTTAATTGAATCATAAGTATGTGTTGGTTGTGTGTTGTATAGAAGTTGGTTTCCGAGTAATATATGATTAAATCCGATTCCAAATGTAGTTACAATGGTAAATGTGCTTAATATAAATAATATAGTATAAATGATGTAGTTAAATGTAGTACTGTGAATGAGATAGCAAGAAGTAAAAACAAAATGGTAGTAAGAATTGCGAGATATCAAATTAATTTGAAAACGGTAGTAAATGATACACATATAAGTAATATATAATAATATAGTATAAAAAATGTAATTAGATATAGTACTATGAAAGAGATAGCAAGAAGCTAAAACTATAATAATAATAAAAATAAGGTAGCAGGAACTGCGTGATAACAAATGAATTCCAGAAAGGTAGTAAATGAAACAAATATGAGACATAAATGCGCGGGTCAAGACATACCTCGAAAGAATAGCCATTAATTCAAATTTATCAAAGCGCAGCCAATTTGCTTTCGTCTGAGATAACAATGGCATTAGTTCCCTCGTTTTTACGAAGATAAATCTGCCCCCGTTTAATCCAAAAAAAGCGATATTGTTTCTCCTTCGCCGCTGTTCGTGTGTTGTACCACAGCAGTTTACCGCGAAATGTTAGTTGTTCTGAAATGAAGATCGGCGAGCAGGAACCAGCTATACCGATGTTTGAGGTGTTCAATTTGTCTTCTAGATTCTGTTTGTTTTTGTTGAAAGTTTTTACGTCTGTTAACAGGTGTTCTCTTGCTATGTTCGTTTTGAATTTAACAATGATTTCTCTCGGATGACTATTGTTGTTTTTTTTTGCTGCGCGATGAATGGCATCAATGTCCTTTGTATCAGTGGAGGACTTTGTTGTTTTGCAGATATTGAAAAAAACGTCTTGCAGATTTTCTCCTTTGATTTCTGGGATGCCTCTTATTTCTATGTTGTTCGCTTTGAGTTCCCTTTCCTGCATGTCCACACATTTTTCCAAGACATAAATCCTAGCTTCTAAGGTTGAGTTCTTTTTAGTGAGTTCATCATTCTTTAGTTCGATGTCACGGATTCTAGCCATGAAATCCTCATATTGAGAACTCATAAATTGAATACTTTCAAGTATTTTGTTATTCTGGTCTAGAATATCATTTTGTGTTTTTTCCAGATTAGACGTCTTGTTCATGACTAGATCTTGAATATCTTTAAGATTTGTCGGTGTCTGAGCGGCGAGCGTTGCACTAATATCGGTAACTTTTTTAATCTGCTCCAAAGGTTCAGTATCACTGATTGTCTGCAACGGGCTAGCAGCGCCGGGCTTGGCTGTATTGCATTGCTTGCACACTTGTTGGGATCGCCGTTCTTGATTAAGTCGACGATATGTGTTCTCAATAATACCTCCGCAAGCCAAATGAAATGCGCCTTTGCATGCGGCACACGTGAATTTTAACTCATCAGTACGTAGAGTTACTGAGCACACTCGGCAATGCATCTTGAATCAATGTTTTTTTCGTGCTACCCGCGTTAAAACAAATTGTACTGTTATAGTTTTGCTATATTAAATTCGGAAGGAACTTTAAATCACTCAGATTTTATAAAAATATTTTAGAACTTTGTAGTACGAACACGTAACACTCCAAGTAACTTTTTAATTTAAGCGTTATAGATTTTAAAATACACTTTACTATGGAGCAAGTTAATATGAACTAGTCACGGGTAATGATTATTGTTGTGATCTTATCTCATATATGTATATTTCAGCTGCTTGCGACGTCGCAGCAACATCGCAACTCACTACCTCGAAACACGAAATAGTTTCCGGCTGACATCCACTGTATCCCTCATTGATATGTAAGTATCCCCCGTACGATTTTGCTGGTGCCCGTATACGGCGCTACGCGACATCTGTCGGTTGGTTTCCAATCAGTATCGCGATACCGACAGTGCTGATCGCATGCGACGCGTCACATCATTTGTGTCTGATACCTATTCGTTTTAAGTTTGACAGAAATGGCGTCGGAACATGGAAGTAATGTTAGATTTGTTCTGGAGGCGGAAAAATGCGTGTTTACCAGAATTACCGTACCAGAATATGTAAGAAAGGATTTAGTGGTGAAGGCTTGGAATGATGTTGGAAAATAAGTCATGTGACATTGCTTGACATCGTATTAACTTCACGGCTGCCCGTGAAAAATGACCAAGTTCAGTATATTTCGGGTAGCGCCGTGTATGGAGAACAGCATTAAAAAGTAGTATATCAGCAGGGTACTTGGTACGGGTTGCGTCACAATTAGGTAGTTTTGTATTTCCATGAACGGGGGCTTCCGGTTGAAGGTAGGTACCGTCGTAGGCTAATTTAAAAAAAAAAAACAACTGATGTTTCGACCATTGTCTATGGTTATAACATTTTGGCGTTTCGCGTTCTTCAACGCCACAAAATATTGTTCCGCTGCTTTTAATTAATTAATGATGTATTAATTAGTGATTTTTTAAATAGTTTGAGGTTATTTTAATAAACATTATCACATTGTTGCGACTTAAAATAAATTGTAATGGGTATTTCTAGTTTCTACTGATGTTTCTTCAACACATTGGAACTGCTCGCCGCGCTTCGTCTTACTTAAGTATGTTAAACTGACTAAATAAGACCTAAGCTCCTTTTAGGTGCCAGTTCATTATCAGAATATGTCGCATTACACTTTTCAATTCGTCAGCTTGTACAACATTCGTAGTGTAATAAATGGATATGGGTATAGGACAGTATGTTTATTATATTATTAATTAACGATACACTTAAGCTTATTCCATATAGTTAATTACGTTATTATAACATATTTTGTCTATCCACTGTCAGTACTAGACTCCATGAAGGAGTTGTGTTTGTTACTACTGGTTTGAACCACGCTAAATACCAGAACGTATTTTTTAAAGTGAAAACTTCTTTAGCACCGTTGTGGTTTGAAACTCGATGAAACGGAAACGAGAGACACTAAAAAGAGACAAACACATACATCTATAGGATGTTGCCTGCGAGATAATGAGGTAGAATTATCGGCCTTCTCTCTGTGCGGCACTTTGTAGAATAAAATGCAAAATAATTTTTATCTTTGGTGACAATATTTTAGTATAATATATAATAAACTTTCACTTTATTATTTCTTTATTCAACCGGTTTCGGTTCATTCTGAACCTTCCTCGGGCGTGAATAAAAAAAAGTATTTTAATAAATAAATCTAACAATAATCCTACTCCTTATACTCTGCATTCGTCTCATTCTCTGGAAGTTCAGTTTCATCAAGGTTTCACTTCTACCGTGTGTGAATTGCATGCACGTTTTTTATTCTTCACTAAGGAATCGTTTTTATTTAGATTTAAGAAAATTTGTGAGCTTATAGCGACTTGTCAACAAGTTTAGTGGTGGTTGCCTTTAGTACTATTCCTGACAAATTAAGTTAACTTAACTTTTAATATTTCTTATATCCGCGAGAAAAACTCGCATTGAAAGAGATCCGTTAACGATAATTTCCCCCTGAAGTGTTTGTGCCATTGTTCCTTCTGAGTGGTTGCTCTTCTGCCGTGTTATTGGTGGAAGCGAAAGTTATATATTTTATTTATTTTTTTCTTATTTTGCGTAATTTAAACTAAATCGAATTATCATTGAAATGCCTGTGAACAAAACTGAGAGAGTGATTGAAGGAGACTGGATGTGAAAGGGATTGAAGGGACGCCAGCATTATTGACTAATTATTTTACATTAAATAGAAAGCTTGTCAAACTTGTTTTTTTTTTTTACATGAGTTCCACACAGGAGGCCCTGAGGAAAATGATTTCCCTTGAAAATGATTTTCAGGGCCTATTTCGTCTTTGGGCGTGCTGTGTGGAGGGTTTTTTTAGGGAAAGGAATGAGAGGAGAGTTCTGGGAAGGAAAAGGGTTTAAGGGATGGGTAGGAATCTGGGGTTCAGTGTATCAAGACCTAGACAAACCTCACCCCATGAACCCGGGCACCCCTGTTAAATCACCAAACGTAGCGAACCACTTGGGGTGACCTATGGTAGAGGTGTTGGTAATCCAATGAAGGTTTCCGGGGCGACGGTACCTATCCCCGCCTCCCAAATTGTTTGTTTGCTCAACTCTCGAATTTTATTGTTTTTAAATAATTTTTATTAACTTTTGATTTTCCTGTTTTATTATTTCATATTAATATTTTGCCCCCAACTAAGGTGATGTATTTTATTATTTACTTATTCCAATTTTGATACTTACTTGGTGCTTTGATTTCATATTATTTTCTTTATTATACATTAATTTTGGATCACAATTTTATGCCTACAAATCTTTGTACATTATTGAACGCGGTAGTCAAAATTCCTTTTCCTATGTCCCAAAAACTCACGTCAGCTCATCGGAAGTCAAAATAGTCCAAGCGCCGGTAACCCAACTTAATGATTGGCACGTTATGTCACATTCATGAATCCTAAATAGGATCCACGCAATTTTCATTTTCTTTTTAATTACGAAAAGTCTTTGAAATTGCTTTAAGTTGATAAAAAGAGTCGTTGTTTTTGTTTTTTATTTATTCATTTTTTTAATAACGATTTGTAAATGTTAATTTTTTCACTCCTTAAAAAAAACCTTTAACTATTGAATGAGTTTATTATTTTTGTATTAATGTAAACAAAAAATGACAAAAAAGCCAAAACTAATCCTTATTCCATACCCAAAGTTTCTCGTATAGCCACTGGCAAAATTCATCAATTGTTACAGTTTTCGTGTATTGTGAAATAGGACCAATTTCCTACATATGACCGAACACTACCACAGAAGGCCATGGATCTTCCCAACCCAGAGAATGCTTCTATCAAGGTGGAACCAGGGTCCCAGGAAGAGGGTGGAGGTGAAATGCGGTATACGGACATAGATTTCGACCTAAAGAAGGAATGCTTGCAGTATTCAGAGACTACTCCGACAGACAGTAAGTTGCATTGCAACAGTGACAAAATGTTAAATGTTTTTTTTTTGATGTTTTGGAACGTTTCGTATGCTTGTTCACGGCATCTTCTCTTGCCTTTAATTAGTTATTTTGGTGTTTGCCTTCAAATGTGTGAGTGATGGTACTTTCACGCGGTTTATTTTTTCTCGTCTCGCAAACGAATAATACCTTTTAAAACTTTAATTAAAAATCGCTATTTGTGTATTGATATTGTGTGTAACGAGAAGTGAATTCTGTTTATGTTAGAATTTTGTAACCGATTGTTTGATATGTGTGTCCCTAACATGAGCTTTTATTTGATTGCGATTTGTTCATGAACTTTATTTTGGCAAATATAATCTTATTAATATTTTTTTACTTAAACTTCGTGGGCAACGATCTTTTTCTCCTTAAATAAAGATATTTCAAATATGTTGTAAAATTTAAAAAAAAAACTGGCTACTACGGTAATGCTTTTATACTATTTATTATATTTAAAATAATACAAAATTACATCACGCAAATTTTCAAGAACACCAAAAAAGGGCGTTATAAAAAAGGCGCTATGCTTTCCAAAAATGAATGCAAATATCAAACTGATATTGTTTGTTTTGAGCTCTCGTTGAGAAAATGGTTTAATAGTACACACTGGGGTCCTTCTTTTTTTAAATTTACCTTTTGTCGTTTCGTCTCTATATGGTTTATCAGTCCTATCTTTAATCATTATATTTTGATTAAAATTATTAATGAAAAACAATTATTTTCTTATGGAACTCTCCTGGAGAGGAACGTCGGTAATTTTGAATGTAATGCGCTGTTCAACATAGGTTTGTTATTTGTTTTGTTTTTCCAGGTAATAATATTGTGAAGACTGTTCTCATAAAGATAGAACCAGAAACCGAAAACGAAGATGAAGGGAAAATTCCTTATACGAAAATTAATATAGATGTTCCGGACGTTAAAAAGGAATGCTTACAACGCTATGACAGTATTACCATTACTGCAGGTATGAACTATTTTGGTTTCGTAAAATAAATTATTATTGTCCTCAATAAATTTTGTCAATTTACTGTTCTTATGTTTACTTAATTTCATCCGTAATATTTTTCAGATTTTTTAACAAAAACGAAGACGCAGCCTGCAGAAAAACAATTCTCTTGTGCCCATTGCAACTACACCTGTTTAGGCAAATCATCGTTAGAATTGCACATGTGCACCCATACCGGAAAAAAACTTTTTTCATGCTCTGACTGTAATTATTCATCTTCTCAAAAGGGACATTTAACCGTACATATGCGGATTCACAGTAGAGAAAAACCTTTTTCATGTTCTGCCTGTACTTATTCAAGCTCTCGAAATGAAGGTTTGAAGAGACACATGCTGTCTCACAGTGGAGATAAACCTTTTTCCTGTTCTGTCTGCAACAAAGCATATTCTGAAAAGGGAACTTTGACAAAACACATGCTGACTCACAGTGGAGAAAAACCTTTCTCATGTTCCGACTGCAACTATTCGTGTTTGCAAAAGTATTCTTTGAAATTGCATATGCTGACCCACAGTGGAGAAAAACCCTTTTCATGTTCTGTCTGCAACAATGCATTTTCTTATAAGGGACATTTAACGGAACATATGCGGATTCACAGTGGAGAAAAACCTTTTTCATGTTCTGCCTGTACTTATTCAAGTTCTCGAAATGAAGGTTTGAAGAGACACATGCTGACTCACAGTGGAGAAAAACCTTTTTCATGTTCTGTCTGCAACAATGGATTTTCTCAAAAGGGATATTTGTATAAGCACATGCTGACTCACAGAGGAGAAAAACCTTTTTCATGTTCTTTCTGCAACAATGCATTTTCTCAAAAGGGATATTTGTGTAAGCACATGCTGACTCACAGTGGAGAAAAACCTTTCTCATGTTCCGACTGCAACTATTCGTGTTTGCAAAAGTATTCTTTGAAATTGCATATGCTGACTCACAGTGGAGAAAAACCTTTTTCATGTTCTATCTGCAACAATACATTTTCCCATAAGGGACATTTAACTGTACATATGCGGATTCACAGTGGAGAAAAACCTTTTTCATGTTCTGCCTGTACTTACTCAAGCTCTCGAAATGAAGATTTGAAGAGACACATACTGACTCATAGTAGAGAAAAACTTTTTTCATGTTCCGTCTGCAACAAAGCATTTTCCGAAAGGGGAACTTTGACAAAACACATGCTGACTCACAGTGGATAATTCAACTACGAGGATTCCCGTTTTACGACAGTTAAATTCGGATGAGTATGAAAATATTAAACATATTTTGTACAAACAGAAGAAGAATGGAGGAAATTAAAAGAAGAAAATTAATAAAAAATGTTTAAAACATAGTTTACTCCACTGTACACGACTATTAAAATTAGAATTTTGTGAACATGAATATTTTCACTTAGACAAGAAAGTGGTTTTTCGCCACTGAGTCAGCATGTTTCTATTTAAATTAATCTTTGTGAACATTTATAGTTACTAGTACCGAATAAATAAGATAATGATTTTCCTCCGTTGTGAGTAAGCATTTGCTTCTTTTAATGAACTTTTCTGGATATGAATAACTACAACCGCGACACAACAAGACAACTTGGGAAACAATACCGTGGCCCGGGAAACTATTTATTGTTTACCCAACACACCTGCCATAGGTCACCCCAAGTGGTTAGCTGAGTTTGGAGTATTTGCAGGGGTGCTCGGGTTCATGGGGTGAGGTTTGTCTAGGTCTTGGCTGCAGATGCGTCTGCCCATATACTGAGTGGCGGGCCGGATCGTATATCAGTTTTGTTCCATATTATTTTTGACCGATGGCATTGAAACGTTCGCCTGATGCAATGGCGTAGTGTGGGTTTCGGCCGCCTGGGGCGGAGGAAACTTTTGTCCCCCCCCCCCTCCCCTCCCTAACTTCTACAGGTACTTCTTCCGCAGATTTTTAAGCGCTGACCGGGGGGGAGGGGGTGGAGATATTTTCTATTTTTAATGCCGATTTTTATTATCCCATGTGCCGAGTACTCTTCCAATAGATTTATAAATTCTACTACAATTTTATATTTTTAAATATATAATTGCTCTCAGAGATCGAGAATGTAATAGAATAATGCCTGTAATAGAATATCGCATCTTCATCACGCATACGTATGGAATGCAACTCAAATGCAAAGCTTCACTCGGTACACGATGAATCGGCAACTTATTGTTATATTGATAACAAAAACTGTTTTAAATTAAACTAAATATGCGGTGTATCAAAAATACACTCAGAAAATAAAAAGGTTTTTCTTGATTCTAGCGGCACTTACATTCTGAACACAAAACTGGTTTAATTAAATCTGTATACGGTGAATTGAAACTACACTCAAACCATGAAAAGTGTTTTTCTTTGATTCTGCCGGCATCTACATTCTGAACACAATACTGGTTTTAAGAGGATATTACCAGAGAAAACCAGAAATATGTCATTTTTGAATCAGATTTTAGACGTTATGACTCTTTTCTTGAAAAAATATAAATGGATTTCGAAAGATTGTTCTTTTATCTAGCATTCGCATGTTTTAAATTTTATGAAAAAATGTTTATATTTAGTATAAGGTTATACCATAGGTCGATGGCAGATTTGTCAAATTTTCAAAAAAGGTTTTGTAATATACCACACCCATTTCAAATCATATTATCATGCAGTAAAATAAATCAATGCATTATTTAGATATAGCATGTTTTAGAATTTTAATTTTAGTTTAAATAAAATCATTAAAAAATATATACGTACATGTACGTACGTACATTCCTAAATTTAATACTAAGCACATCCAAAATTCCTATCTTTATCTGGGCATAATCTATTATAACAACCTCCCATTAAAATTAAAAACCATCGAAAATATGCAGGAATTTAATCCCAAATTAAAAAATTACCTGAAACTGCTATAAAAGTCCCAAATATGTTTACTTTGTATCTTAAAGTCTGCTATTTTATAAATCATTTATTCCTTCTTTTTTCTTTCATTTCTTAGTTTCTAAATCTCTGAGTTTACTATTGTATAAATCTTGCGTTCTTTCTTACGTATCCTTTACTTACTTATTACAATATTTTTTGTTACTAACTTTCATGATTCTTCCATTTATAATGATTTTTTAATTTATGTTATGATTTTTTTAAACTCTTAAGGATTTTTATTTTTAATTATACAAGATTTTTTAACCTTCTTATTATTTACAATAGCCGTTATTACTAACTTACACGATCATTAATTTACTAATTGAGCTAGAACTACCTCACCAAACACAAGAGCATTGTCTCTTTATGGTGAGGAAAGGCAATTTTTTTTTTTTTTTTGTTAACCTTATGTAACTATGTAACTGTTGTAACTTCATATGTATTTTTAATAAACATTGCCAATAAAAAAAAATAAAAAATGTATTTCTTGACGAAAATTGGTCTGTTTGTGTATTTATTTGCGCACTCACAAACAAATTTATTTTTTAAAAAATTAACATTCGTATTTAACTTAGACATTATTAAAAAATGTTAAATACTTATAATCAAAAAATATTACAGAAAGAACATTATTTTAATAGTTTTAGATGTAGGTATATATTAATAAATTTGGAATGAGAAAAAATCAATATTGAGATATAATTTTAAAAAGTTGGTTCGGAGATCTTTCTCGTTCACGATCGTAAGAACAACTTTCGACGAAATGTGGATTTTCGGCCGCTGGCTGGTTAAACGCTCTTAATTAAATCTGAAAGTTTAGTGGTGAATTAATACTACACTCAGAACATCGGGGCGGAGAAAAATTTCGCCGCCCCCTTATTTGGGTACTTCAAGCGGGGGGGGGGGTTGTATTCGGCAATCTATATATACATACATATATATATATATATATATTGGGTTCAATTCTAGCTTCCGTTTGATACGGAACATTTCGTAAACTAACCCATCTAATTTTATGAAAATATCGCGTAAAAGTTAAAATAAAGTTTTTTTGGAGCGTACGTGTGTAGGGACTTATTCCCTGTACATTTCTTAATTTTATTTAGTTAAATAATTTAGTAATAATCGTTAATTATAAGTGCGACAGTGACGTTTCTCAGTGTTGACATTTCTCTGAGTTGTAACTCAGTGGTTAAAAGTGTAATTTTACAACTTTATATAGATTCTAATTATATTAGTGTACTAAATTAGCGTAAAAAATAAGTAACATACAGCCTTACTAAAAAACCCAGTGAAAATTGTATTCAATTGATAAACGGCCGCGGATGTGAAAACATTACTAATTAAAAATTTGTTCTTTGAAAGAAATACACATGGTTTCCACGGCCACGGGTAGTTTATTTCTGTTTTAACCATTGATGTCCGAACGATATTTGTAATTTTTCCATAGTATTTTGAATGTTCTATATATTTCTTATTTTTGAAGGTGTCGTAAAAACAAATACCATTTATGAAAACTAGATAAAATTACCTTTTAGATTTGAGTATTTGAAATACACTTTAGCTTTCAAAAACTGCCATATTTTATGATTCAAACTCGGAAAAACATGGAAAAAAATTTCCTCCCACAACATTTTTGACCAAAATGTAGAGAAATTTAAATAAAATCAAAATTTAAAAAACACAGTCCTTTTATGTAATAAATTTGGAAGGAAACTATCACCTCACTTTTTTATCGTGTATACAATAAAAAAATAATAAAAAATTTCAAAGTTTTTTTTATTGCCAAAAAAATAACTTAGAAATAATACCGAAATTTAAAACAGATTTCTTGCATCTCTAAAGACGTTAATTTTTTTGATACGTTTACGAACACATGTATTAGATTTTAATATTATAAAAAATTATCACTTTTAAGAAATTCTCTTAAAATAAAGATCTTAAAATGAAAATTTTATCTTAAGTAACCTATAAAAAACAATATTCTGACAGTTCAACTTTGAAAGTACGGCGTTTGTACAATAACTTGATTAAACTGATGTAAACCACACAAATAATATGGTAAATATATCAATTATGTGAACAGAAGAGTAAATTCGTCACTACAATAGAAATTATTTATTAAAATCACAACATTTAGGCACTAACAAAATTTTCCATATCCCGCCATAAACACACCGAACTGTTTTGTCATCGCGGGCCGATATGCACAGGTGCACCAATAATGCCCCTAGCGGAGAAGAATTAAAACAACATTGTTTCCTAGTAAATTAAAACCATATACAACGTTGTCACATCTTCAATGCGTTTTAACAGCGTGACCACGAAAGAAACGTCATTGGTAATAAAACGTCTTTTAGTGTATACGAGCTCTATTTATGTTATTGCAATAACACAGTTAATCGGTCGCGCTGTGGTTTTTTTTTAGTAAGGCTGTTAGTGTTTAAGTTAATTATGTGTGTACATTTATTTTGAGCACAAAACAAAACAAAACCAGGTCTTGGCCCGAAGGCAAACCTTGCGACATGAACTTGAACATTATTTTTTTTAGGTGTTATATTGCTTAAGTGTTAATTGATATAATAATAACAACCAAATATAACAACCAAATATACAACCAAAGCCCGCAAAATTCGGTTGCGTTTCAACAAGTTTCATTTGCAGATAATTGACTGATATAAACGTTTTACTTTTTTTTTCTCAAGTAAAAAGTGTATAAATATAAAGGTCAAGGGATTCCTCTGTGACGTATAAAGTCGTCATATTTTTCGTTTTCTGTGTCTTAAAAAACTATTTATCATAAATAGATACTTTTTTATTTGATTTATTAATTTTATTTTTATTTTATATATATTTTTATATGTACTCCAGATTTAAATGTCCGGGTTTAATTTTCCACACGGGAAAAACTAAACCCTTTCACACACTTCCCAAATGATCATCTGGTCAATCCACGTTATGCAATTGCACTATATAAGTATTATAATTACAAAACAATACAAGAACAACATGTCAACCTACCAGAGACCAGATGGGAAAATAATTCACCGACTCCAGATATTTTCATATCAGAGGGTTCGGCTCTGTGGAATTCCTAATTGAACCTATAAATCCTACTGATCCCTCAATATAAATATTTAAAAAATCTTTTGTAATCCTACATGTATTTAAAATTACCGATTTTTGCATTTTTATATATAAATTCTTTGACAAATCTAATACGCCTAAATTTTGAATCAGAGACCTAGGTATAATGCCAGTAGCCGAAACAACAAATGGTAATATTTTTATAGTCCGAGAATGCCAAATTCTTTTAATCTCATTTCCTAAATCTGTGTATTTTCTATTTTTTTTTCAGAAACAATTTTTTGAATATTACAGGAATTTGGAATAGCTACATCAATGATATAAGTTATTTTTTTTAATTTAGTCATGTAAAACTATATCAGGTCTATTATGACTAATTGTTCTGTTAGTATAGTTTTATCATAATATATTTTATAAAATTCATTTTCTAAGAATGAATTTGTTTCATATTCAAAATATGGTACTATATTACGGCAGTCAATCAAGTTATGTTTAATTACCAAACTTTGGTACTTAGATTATTTTTAAAACCTGATTGTGCCTAAATGTATACTCGGACGGCGCTTATATAGAACATCCCGATATAATATGTTCTATAGTTTCCGGAAAAGCCAAACATTTTCTACATAAATCATCAATTTGATTTATATCTTTGATTATATGCTTCCTATAATTTTTAGTATTAATGACTCTATCTTGAATGGCAAGCATAAATCCTTCTATTTCTGCTCTCAACTCTCCAATACTCAACCATTTGTTTGACGAAAGTTTGTCAACATACGTTTGGTTGAGATAATTGAAGTGTTTTGCATGAATAATTTTATTTGACCAGGAACCTAATAATTCCTGGTTATTATTTATAAGAATTTTGGCATTCTCGTCATATAAATTTAAAGGTGTAATGTTTCTATCTGCCTTGCAAATTATTTTGTGCATTTCTGAGCTATTAGCTTTCCTATGGAAAAATTTCTAAGCATTTCTACCTGATTGTGTTTCAAAGATGTTATTTTGACTACACCTCTACCTCCTAAATTTCTAGGTAAATTAATTCGTTCTATAGCTGAATTTGGATGATGGCAATTAAACTTTGTTAACGTAGTTCTAATTAATCGTTCTAAACTATCTAAATTGGTATTGGACCATTTAATTATGCCAAATAAGTACGTTAACAAAGGTATTGCCCAAGTATTTATTGCTTTTACTAAATTTTTAGCAGATAAATTGCATTTTAAAAAATTTCTGATCCTAGTTTGAAATTTAATCTTAAAATCATTTTTAATACTAGTGCGATCTAATCTATTCGATTGCGGGTATCCTAAATATTTATAAACCTCATCCCCTTTCATACTTTTAATTTTGAAATTTCTAAATATACCCTCGTCTCCATCTACAATTTTGCCTTTCTCTATATGGATCGTTTTACATTTATCTAAACCAAAAGTCATTTTAATATCATCTGAAAAAATTTTAACTACCTTAATCATTTCCTCTAAATTAGATTCAGAATATGAAAATAATTTTATATCATCCATATATAATAGATGTGAAACTATACTTCTCTCTCTTGTATTACCCTTAATTTTTATTCCAAACTTGCTTTTAATTAACATTTTAGACATAGGATTCAATGCTTAGCAAAGCCAAAGAGGACTCAATGAGTCTCCTTGAAAAATCCCTCTTTTTATTGAAATGCCCGGTACTACTATTTTCTTACCTTTTAAATTTACTAGTAAATCTGTATTCCAAAAGGACATAATATTTTTCAAAAAGCTAATTATAATTGGGTTAACTTTATATATTTTTAATATTTTGATTAGCCACGAGTGCGGGACACTATCAAAAGCTTTTTGATAATCTATATAACAAGTATGTTAATTACGCTTTTGATTTTGAATTTGTTTTAAAATTACAGAATCAATTAATTTAGATAATTTTTTTGACGTATGCAATTTTGGTAATTTTGGTCTAACTGTGGGCTCTATATCTATATTTCTATTTATATTATTATGAAGCAAGTTAGCTAATTCTATTACATTATCATCTAGTAAGTTTAAATTTGCAATGTTGATTTCCCTAAGATTATGAATAGCGTCTAAGTTATTTGAATCTACTGTAATATCATTGGATTCTTCTACTAGAATATTATCTAAACTGTCTTCATTCAATGCATCTAATATAACATTACTACTCGAATTAATTTGTTCTAAATTATTCTCCAATTGCAATCTATCTCCTTTTTCCTTTTTTATCTGATTTAATGTTACTAAATTTAAATTAATTAATTATTTTTGAAAATTGCCCTTTTTTGGTCAGCTAATCTTTGTTCGTTTACTTGGGCAACCGGATAATTTTGTGAGAAAAGTAAATGTAATTTTTTCCTATACAATAACATATCTGTTTCTAGTTTAGTCACCTAAAAATATGAACGAACGATGAACATATTGACATCGTTCGTCCATTTCATTCGCTGCCTAGGAATACCTGCTTTGGTTGTTGGGGTCTCAGATTATCAATGTTCATCTGTAAAGATGACATAATCAACCCAATGATGACATATACAACCAAAGCCCGCAAAATTCGGTTGCGTTTCAACAAGTTTCATTTGCAGATAATTGACTGATATAAACGTTTTACTTTTTTTTTCTCAAGTAAAAAGTGTATAAATATAAAGGTCAAGGGATTCCTCTGTGACGTATAAAGTCGTCATATTTTTCGTTTTCTGTGTCTTAAAAAACTATTTATCATAAATAGATACTTTTTTATTTGATTTATTAATTTTATTTTTATTTTATATATATTTTTATATGTACTCCAGATTTAAATGTCCGGGTTTAATTTTCCACACGGGAAAAACTAAACCCTTTCACACACTTCCCAAATGATCATCTGGTCAATCCACGTTATGCAATTGCACTATATAAGTATTATAATTACAAAACAATACAAGAACAACATGTCAACCTACCAGAGACCAGATGGGAAAATAATTCACCGACTCCAGATATTTTCATATCAGAGGGTTCGGCTCTGTGGAATTCCTAATTGAACCTATAAATCCTACTGATCCCTCAATATAAATATTTAAAAAATCTTTTGTAATCCTACATGTATTTAAAATTACCGATTTTTGCATTTTTATATATAAATTCTTTGACAAATCTAATACGCCTAAATTTTGAATCAGAGACCTAGGTATAATGCCAGTAGCCGAAACAACAAATGGTAATATTTTTATAGTCCGAGAATGCCAAATTCTTTTAATCTCATTTCCTAAATCTGTGTATTTTCTATTTTTTTTTCAGAAACAATTTTTTGAATATTACAGGAATTTGGAATAGCTACATCAATGATATAAGTTATTTTTTTTAATTTAGTCATGTAAAACTATATCAGGTCTATTATGACTAATTGTTCTGTTAGTATAGTTTTATCATAATATATTTTATAAAATTCATTTTCTAAGAATGAATTTGTTTCATATTCAAAATATGGTACTATATTACGGCAGTCAATCAAGTTATGTTTAATTACCAAACTTTGGTACTTAGATTATTTTTAAAACCTGATTGTGCCTAAATGTATACTCGGACGGCGCTTATATAGAACATCCCGATATAATATGTTCTATAGTTTCCGGAAAAGCCAAACATTTTCTACATAAATCATCAATTTGATTTATATCTTTGATTATATGCTTCCTATAATTTTTAGTATTAATGACTCTATCTTGAATGGCAAGCATAAATCCTTCTATTTCTGCTCTCAACTCTCCAATACTCAACCATTTGTTTGACGAAAGTTTGTCAACATACGTTTGGTTGAGATAATTGAAGTGTTTTGCATGAATAATTTTATTTGACCAGGAACCTAATAATTCCTGGTTATTATTTATAAGAATTTTGGCATTCTCGTCATATAAATTTAAAGGTGTAATGTTTCTATCTGCCTTGCAAATTATTTTGTGCATTTCTGAGCTATTAGCTTTCCTATGGAAAAATTTCTAAGCATTTCTACCTGATTGTGTTTCAAAGATGTTATTTTGACTACACCTCTACCTCCTAAATTTCTAGGTAAATTAATTCGTTCTATAGCTGAATTTGGATGATGGCAATTAAACTTTGTTAACGTAGTTCTAATTAATCGTTCTAAACTATCTAAATTGGTATTGGACCATTTAATTATGCCAAATAAGTACGTTAACAAAGGTATTGCCCAAGTATTTATTGCTTTTACTAAATTTTTAGCAGATAAATTGCATTTTAAAAAATTTCTGATCCTAGTTTGAAATTTAATCTTAAAATCATTTTTAATACTAGTGCGATCTAATCTATTCGATTGCGGGTATCCTAAATATTTATAAACCTCATCCCCTTTCATACTTTTAATTTTGAAATTTCTAAATATACCCTCGTCTCCATCTACAATTTTGCCTTTCTCTATATGGATCGTTTTACATTTATCTAAACCAAAAGTCATTTTAATATCATCTGAAAAAATTTTAACTACCTTAATCATTTCCTCTAAATTAGATTCAGAATTTGAAAATAATTTTATATCATCCATATATAATAGATGTGAAACTATACTTCTCTCTCTTGTATTACCCTTAATTTTTATTCCAAACTTGCTTTTAATTAACATTTTAGACATAGGATTCAATGCTTAGCAAAGCCAAAGAGGACTCAATGAGTCTCCTTGAAAAATCCCTCTTTTTATTGAAATGCCCGGTACTACTATTTTCTTACCTTTTAAATTTACTAGTAAATCTGTATTCCAAAAGGACATAATATTTTTCAAAAAGCTAATTATAATTGGGTTAACTTTATATATTTTTAATATTTTGATTAGCCACGAGTGCGGGACACTATCAAAAGCTTTTTGATAATCTATATAACAAGTATGTTAATTACGCTTTTGATTTTGAATTTGTTTTAAAATTACAGAATCAATTAATTTAGATAATTTTTTTGACGTATGCAATTTTGGTAATTTTGGTCTAACTGTGGGCTCTATATCTATATTTCTATTTATATTATTATGAAGCAAGTTAGCTAATTCTATTACATTATCATCTAGTAAGTTTAAATTTGCAATGTTGATTTCCCTAAGATTATGAATAGCGTCTAAGTTATTTGAATCTACTGTAATATCATTGGATTCTTCTACTAGAATATTATCTAAACTGTCTTCATTCAATGCATCTAATATAACATTACTACTCGAATTAATTTGTTCTAAATTATTCTCCAATTGCAATCTATCTCCTTTTTCCTTTTTTATCTGATTTAATGTTACTAAATTTAAATTAATTAATTATTTTTGAAAATTGCCCTTTTTTGGTCAGCTAATCTTTGTTCGTTTACTTGGGCAACCGGATAATTTTGTGAGAAAAGTAAATGTAATTTTTTCCTATACAATAACATATCTGTTTCTAGTTTAGTCACCTAAAAATATGAACGAACGATGAACATATTGACATCGTTCGTCCATTTCATTCGCTGCCTAGGAATACCTGCTTTGGTTGTTGGGGTCTCAGATTATCAATGTTCATCTGTAAAGATGACATAATCAACCCATTTTCATTTCCGTTGGTTGAAAATGACATTTTGTCACCGTTCAAAACAACTTGGAAATGATTATTATTATTATTCCTACATTCCAGTAACCAAGCAACTGTCGTCGTTACCTTGTACTGTCATTTGTCAACAAATAATTTTAAATATGTCCAAATTAAATATTTTAATCTAAACTACCCTTCAATACTACAAATCTATAATAAATATTATTTTTGAATAATGTTATCAAAATAAAATATATAATTAAATTTACCTGCAAAATATATTTCAACGTAATCTCAAAATACCTACTGTTGTTTACCTTGGTTACTGAAGCCCTCACAAAAGGAAAATTTTTATATCGTATTTATTTATCTAAATATCCTACGGTTCACTGGCAGTTTATTTATTAGGTTAATACTTATTTTCAAATATTTATATGTTTTGGGTTCAAAGCTAATTCTTTTCTATCTGATACAATAAAAAATCAGAGAGCCATATTATTATTATTTTTATATATATATTTTTTTATTTTTTTTTTAATAAATAAAACAAGTAAAAATCGGAGGGCGAGGACAGCCGACTACAAAAAGAACAACTACGCACTCTGTTGAGAAAATGCAAGGGTAAGGGAAAGTCGACTGGCTCGCCCAGAAAAAAAGCATTCGAAAATTTAATCTCAACTCTCGACCCTCCTCCCCTACTAGAACGTCCAACTTCAGCCTACACTAGCAAAACTAGCATACATAGCAATGTGCTTTTGGAGGCAGTTTCAGAAACAGAGGCTGAATCAACCAGCTCGACAACCCGAACGCCTTCAGGTATGTACCAAAACCAGAACCTCCCCAAATCAAGCTAATAGAAAGAGACAGCGTGGTGAGGATTCTTTTCCGAGTGGAGACGACTGTAGCTTCGACATTAACACTCTGACACCCGTACTGACGAACAATAACAAAATAACCGATATTGTGGTTGAGGGGAAAAACAAAATTAACAAGGAAGACTGGAGATCGATCCTCAACCAGCTTGAAGACATTAAAAAAAAAATTGTGACTATCGCCATCTCCAATGCAGCCGCAATCGCTCGTGCGCAAGCTTTTGCAGAGGTAATTAATGCTCAGAAAGGCTTAGCATCCAAGATTGACCTCCTCATCAACAGGCCTTAACCAGCAGTTATCCCTCAGCCAACCATTGGAGGAAAGAAAACTTACGCCAGCGTAGCGTCGGAAGCCCCTACATCCCAGACACTAGTGGTAAACGGACAGGAGAGAAAGGTCCCTCCGCTTCAACCTACCATACTGTTCTACACAATCGTGCCAGAGGGAAAAACTTCTGAGGAAACTCAGAAAAGCCTTATGAAAGCCTTGAATCCGTCGAAAGATGGATTCCAAGCTGTACGAACCAGGAAAATTAAAGGGGCTGGCGTATTAGTACAGACCTCCAGCACGAGTGGGGTAAGAAAATGTAAAAAAGGCGGCCGCGAAAATCGAGGCAAGTGATTTTAAGATGGTCCACCCTCAAGGGAACCTCCCCAGAATTGTCATATATGATGTGCCCAAAACTGAGACAACTGCAGACCAGGCCCTCTTTGAGAAAATTTTCACAAACAATATTCTGGGAAAGACCAACCTAACCAAGGATGACCACCTTAGAACCATGCGTCGAGTTTCGCTTTTCGGCAAACGAGACGGTAGCACGATGAATATGATCGTTACCTGTCATCCGAAGAGCAGAAAAATTCTTATAGACAGCGGACTCTGCTTCCTTGGTTGGAATGTCTGCCGTGTTCGCGACTTCTTAAGTGCCACCAGGTGCTTTAAGTGTCATCTTTACGGACACGTGAGTAAATTCTGTACCATGAAATTCAAAAAATATTAATAAAAATCATCCTAAAAAAGCCCTATTACTATCCAACTATAAATGTTTTTCAAGATTTCCCGGTTCCCCCACTTGCAAAAATTTATGACAAAATTGCACTATTACAAATACATAAAGATTTCTTTAGTAAAAATAATTTACCACAATTAAATATAAGCAAAAGAATAATATCTGTTGGAGGATTTTCCGTGCCACTTGTGCGAACCACAACAGCACAGCATCACTTTACATTCAAGGGTATAAAATTATTTAATAAATTACGCCTTGATATACGATCGGAAGAAAGCTACGAAAAATATTTAAAAAAAATTAAATTAAAATATTCTAGTACCACCTCATAACTTAACTTATTATATTTAGAAATATGTATTGAATATTTAGAAATATTTTTTGCCTTATCAATACTTCAAATCATTTATTAACTAACCTTTAATTTATTACTTTTATCTGTATCTTCCAGGGAACTATCATTCTAAGGTATCTTCTAATAAAATCACTAATGTTTTTTGTTAAATAACTAAAAAAAATTGTTTTAATTTAAACAAATGTAATTTTTTTTAGTTGTCCTCTCCTAAACACAAGCAGCTGCTTTATTAGGAGAGTGATTGAAATGTTGATGTATATATTATGTTGTAAAATTTGTAACCTTGTTATACGTTTCAATAAAAATAAAAAAAAATAAAAATAAAATAAAAATAAATGACCACCACCACGTGCCGCCACTGTGCTGAAAATGGTCACGAGATGGATAATTGCCCAAGGAAAGCAGAATCCGCTGTCTGTGCGACCTGCAAGCGCTTTGGAAAACCATCGGCTCATTCCACTGGTGATAGATCATGCCCCGCCCACCAAGCAGCCATTGAAGCACAGATGAGACGCACCGACTGTGGAAACTAATAACTTTATTACCATAGGTCATATAAACTTGCAGAGATCCCGACTGGCCACGATCGATGCACTGCAGGCCCTGACTGACCTACATATTGACTTCCTGCTAATCCAGGAGCAATACACCCGGCAAGGTAAAACGCCTACTACTAGTCCTGGAGCGGTACTCGAAGTAGGTAACTCCCCGGGAGCGGGTGTTCTAGTAAACACTTCGTCGATCAGCCCCCTCCTCCTCGAGGGGTTATCGAATGAGTACCAAACCTGCGTTTCATTTAATTTTGGCATAACCGAGATTATTATAATCTCGGCATACTTTAAGTACGGGAATCCTGTTGGACCACATATCTTGAGCCTGACGCGCGCCCTGAACGCGCTTAAAGGTCGTAACATAGTTATAGGGGGAGACTTTACGCTCGTTCGCCTTTGTGGTATGATAATAGAGGAATTCGGACGGAACGCTCAGGCGCTGTCGAAGATCTTATTGCAGCGCAGGGTCTATTTTTACTAAACGAGCCAGGTAGCTTATCTACATTCTCTGGCACCCAAGGCTAGAGCAACATCGATCTAACTCTTTGCTCTGAATCCGTTGCGGCCAAGATATCTGAATGGAAAGTTCACGACCGTGCGATCGCCTCAGATCACAGATTAATTTCATTTAAGGTGGGTGTCAAAAAGACTGAAATATCAAGATCCTCCTGGAATTTCAAAACCACTCAGGCGAACTGGGATCACTTTGGGGAAGCACTACGGGATACTTTAAGGGGATTTCGTGACGTAGCTGCTAGAGATCCGGACAATTAGGGGAACTTTTTTAATGCGGCTCTGGTATCAGCTGCTGATCGATCTTTGGGAAGATCAAACCCAAAAAAGATCATAATGACGCCGTGGTGGTCGAGTGAGCTGACTTCGCTTAAGGGGCCTGTTAAAAATTGATATGCTACCGGCATCTGTTGGTTGGTTGGAGTAAACTCCGACTTTGTATCGATCCAACAAGATGGTGTGAGTCTCTGCTAAGAGGCTAAGACCGAATCGGTGGTTTAGGAAACTGCTTTAACTACGAGCTAGGTAGACGTCCTATTGTCAACACTTGCAAATGTCAGATGGTTGTAGTTTTTACTCTATAAATGTGTGTAGTTTTTTATGCTATAAAAAGGCTAGCATCCGAGTATTATTGTACTTTCTTACGCAAAGTTTAAATAGTAAACAGCTGCCAGTTGTTGGCCCGGTGTATACAGTATTATCACCGTTATTTTATACATTTCTAAAACATGTCACACTGTGAAAATAAAAAGTGAAGTTTTTTGTAAAAGGAGTTATTTATTAAAGAACCCTTAAAATTTTAACATGGGCCTTACGATCCGGATGGCAATCAGAGGTATGCTAATATAAAATCGAGAACCAGCTGCCAAAAAAAGCAATAACACAGATGACCAAAAGATACCGGAATTATAAAGATGAACAAAGGAAGACTGGAATCACAGCGGAAATGAGATAAGTTTTTAGTGCCTTCCCACCCATAGCCATCCTTTTCACATTTATTCAGACCTCATATGTAGTTTTTTAAACAAGATTAATCCCATATACATCGTATTGTAAAAAATTAAATCACTACCCACGTAAAAATTTTATGCAACTCATGATCCTCAATTAATGATTGAACAATAGGTAAAGTGTAATCAATAGAATATTGTAGGAATATTGTCGTTGTCTTTCAGGCAGGTAGCTTCTCAAATAAATAAATACGCATTGTCGGAACACATTTTATCAGTGATAAAAGTACGAAAATGTATTTGTACCCAAAATGGATAAGATCAAATCTTTATTAGCCAAGAAAGACATGATTAAAGGGAAATTAACACGTTTCGCGGATTCTATAAACTCCTTGTCCGCGAATGAAATTAAACTGAGGTACGATCGAATTAAACCATTTTTAGATCAATTCGAATCTATACAGGACGAAATTGAAATGTTACCGGAGTCAGAGGAACCGGAAAATTCTATTCAGCGCGAGACGTTCGAAAATCAATATTTTTCAGTATTGGCAACAGCCAAGGGGGCTATTGACTCCGTGGACCAGGGGAGGGTCGAGATCAAACTTCCAACTCTCCAATTGAGAGAATTCGATGGAAATCAAAAAGATTGTATGAATTTCGTTGAAACCTTTAAAACTTTGGTTCATAATAACGGTTCCTTGAGCAACGTTCAAAAATGCTTTTACTTGCAATCTACACTGAAAGGGAACGCATTGAAAATAATTGCTAATCTAGAAGTTTCGGAATTGAATTACCTATCGGCATGGGAATTGTTGCACGACAGATATGCGAATCTCAGGGCTACCGTACATAAACATATCCAAACTCTATTTCAATTAACAGATATGAAACATGAAGAGCCTGTAGCATTAAGATATTTAATTGATGAAACCAATGTACATTTAAAGGCTTTACAAAACATCGGAGTCAAAGTAGATCAATGGCATCCTTTGATTATTTACATAATTTAAAATAAATTAGATATAGCTACCCGGAAAAATTGGGAACAATATACATTGCAAGGTGAATTACCTACATTAAAGGAATTCTTAAAATGTTTATCTGCTAGGGAGCAAGTATTGGAGCTCATGAATGCTTAAGAGAAAAAATCTTCTCACCTACATAAAACGCAAATAGGCAACAATAATAACAAAAAAGATTCATCGGTATTTTTAGCAAAAAAGGCTAACAACTGCATTTATTGTAATGATAAAGGTCATCAAATTTATTTTTGCAAAAAATTTCTAAAATTAAAATTACAGGATAGGATTGATGCTACGAAATCAATCCGGGCGTGTTTTAAATGTTTGAGGTTTGGTCATCAAGCACAGAGTTGCAAGACAAACCTGATCTGCAAAATTTGTGGCAAGTATAGCCACAATACTCTACTCAAGGAGGTACCTCCGCCGGAGACCTCAAATATGGATGCTAATAACGAGGTTATAGTATCGAATTTTTCTGCATCAGAAAAGGCAGAAAAAATAATATTATTGTTAACCGCCAACATAGGAGTTGTGGGGGCCAACAATAAAAATTTTAAGGCTCGCGCCCTGATTGATTCTGGCGCGCAGAGTAATTTTATGAGAGCTGAATTTGCTAATAAATTAAATTTACCATGTGAATGGATAAACAAACCCGTGTCTGGGATCCATAATAATATCACACTGTAATACTGATTATAAACGCGAAATATCATGTCTGATTTTACAGGAAATTACAACCAATTTACCACAAGTGACAATGGCGAAAAGAGAGTTCAAACTACCACCAGGACTGGAGCTGGCAGACCCGAACTTCAATATAGCTGCACCCATCGACTTCCTGTTGGGCGCAGAGAGCTTCTGGGAAAAGCTAAACAATGATAGATTGAAACTCGAGTCGGGACCAACGCTTCAACGTACGCAACTGGGATGGATTGTGTCCGGTCCGATCAACGTGTACCCCAAACAAAGGCCTGTATCAGATTATTGCAGTTTATCTATAAATAAGTTGAATCATCAAATAGAAAAATTTTGGAAATTGGAAGAAATTAATTCCACTAAAATTCAAACTCAAGAAGAAAAGGCTTGCGAAGCCAGTTTTGTTAATACTCATACTAGAGAAGATGACGGTAGATATGTAGTAAGTTTATCGCGTCGGGCATGCATTGATCAGTTGGGAAACTCATTGCTCACTGCCGAAAAGAGATTTAAAAATATGGAGAGAAAATTTGTGTCACATCCCGAGTTGAAGACACAATATGTAAAATTCATGCGTGAATATGAAGAATTGGGACACATGGAGGTGTGTGACCAGTCAAAAGGGGATCGTGACTCCTATTTTTTACCGCATCACGCTGTAGTGAAATTATCCAGCACTACTACTAAAGTGAGGGTCGTTTTTGACGGCTCCGCCAAAACCTCAAATGGAATTTCCCTCAGTGAAGCCTTGATGACAGGACCTGTTATACAAAAGGATCTATATAACCAACTATTGCATTTCAGGAAACATCAAGTAGTCATGACTGCCGACATCGAGAAGATGTACCGCCAGATTAACATGTGTGAAAATGACCTTGACCTACAGAAGATAGTATGGCGCGAGTCGCCACAGGATGTGCTCAAGCATCATCGTCTGAAGACTGTGACTTATGGGCTGGCACCTTCCTCCTTCTTGGCCACATTTAATTTTTCCTAGAGCTATTCAGGTCATAGAAAATAACTTCTATATGGATGACTTGTTAACGGGAGCAGATGAGCTGGAATCCTGTATGAAGTTAAAAGAAGAATTAATCAGCATCTTGTCATCTGCGGTGATGACGTTGAGGAAGTGGAGGTCCAATGCTATGGAATTGTCAGCCGAGTCGGGCCAAGCTAAGTGTGCCGAATCAGGCAATTCCGACAAAATTTATACTGACAATCCAAAGACTGAGAAAATATTAGGATTAATATGGAACAATGAATCTGATTACTTTTCTTATGTAATAATGAAGCCATCAGGTCCAACCGAGAGCAAACGAGAGATATTATCTTGCATCGCATCAACCTTCGATCCATTGGGACTCCTAGGACCGATAATAATCATAGCCAAATTGATAATGCAAAGGCTGTGGCAGTCCAAAGCAGCGTGGGATGATCAATTACCTAATGAAATATTAGTACCCTGGAGGACCTACCTGCAAGATTTAATTCAGCTAAACGTGTTGAAAATACCAAGAAAAATTATTTGCAAGCAAGCAAAAGAGCTACAACTACACGGTTTTTGCGATTCGTCTGAGAAAGCTTTCAGAGCCTGTATTTATATGGTGTCAATGGACCACAGCGGTAAGTGGCATTCACATTTAATAACATCCAAATCAAGGGTAGCACCATTGAAGTGTATTTCATTGCCTAAGTTGGAGCTGTGTAGTGCTGTACTACTGGCGAAATTAATGAAAACTATAAAACAAGCACTAAATATAATGGAGATCAACACATATTATTGGTGTGACTATACGATAGCGCTGTGCTGGCTGAAAGGTCAACCTACTCGTTGGAGCACTTTCGTGGCTAATCTAGTAGCTGAAATACAAGAACTGAGTGATCCAGATCAATGGAGACACGTATCATCATCCGACAATGCAGCGGATATACTTTCCAGAGGAACTACTGCGGATAAATTGATAAATTCTACAATATGGTGGAATGGACCAAGTTGGTTGACTAACGGAGTCAACGATTGGCCTATATCGAACATTTCCTGTTCAAACCCTCCGGAGCTCAAGAGCAAAAATATTCTATTATCTACAGATATTCAAGAATGGGAAATATTTGGAAAATTTTCCTCATTTATCAAATTGAAAAGGGTTACACGCAGGACCTCAAGCCCTATTAGCTGAAATAAGATTGAAGTTTTGGCCTATTTTTGGGAAAAATACTGTTAAAAAGATATTACATAAGTGTATTGTGTGTTTTAGGTATCATCCTCGTACTGGTAATCAAATCATGGGCAACTTACCGAACGAAAAATCACACCAACCCGGCCGTTCGCTGTCACGGGAGTCGATTTTGCCGGACCGATTCCAACCAAAAGTGGGCCACTGAGGAAGGCTCCACTTGTTAAATCGTACTTATGTATTTTTGTCTGTTTTTCCACAAAGGCGGTTCACTTGGAATTAGTTTAGGATTTATCTAGCAATATTATTAAGCAATGCTTTCTTGAACAGTTTAAAGAGGTTTATATCCCGTAGGGGAGAACCTGATAAGATCTTTTCCGACAACGCTAGCAACTTTCGGGGAGCTTGTAACAGGCTCAAGGAGCTGTATGCCAGTTTGAGAGTAAACAACGACAAGATTCAAAATTATTTAGCCAACAGAGGTATTGAGTGGAGGTTCATAACCCCTCGAGCCCCTAGTCAGGGAGGGCTGTGGGAAGCTGCGGTCAAGTCAGCGAAGTTTCATTTGTAAAGAGTAACTAATAATTCTGCTTTAACCTTTGAACTTTTGTATACCTTAATACGTCAGATTGAGGCCTGTCTAAATTCCCGTCCATTGACTTCCTTGTCTGATGACATCCACGATTACCAACCCCTCACCCCAAACCATTTCCTCATAGGCACTAAATCCTCTATCATATGTACACATCCCGGCGCGGATGGTGTAGTGCGAGTGGTTACCCTGAAAATCCCTCAAGGAATCTTTGTCAGGCCTCACAAAGATATGTCTGATGCCTCTGGATCCGGAAGCTGAACCTGTAACGGACGCCCCTGACCCTTCCGTCAGTCCTGACACCCCGGACGGCTATGATGAATAAATTTAAAAAAAAAAAACTTTTTTAGGGTGAAGATTTAAAAAAAAGGCCCTTTAAAATTACCAAACTTAGGAACAACATGACGACCTATTAATTGATGACTGATTATGCACCCCGCACTGTGGTGCTTATATAGTGGACTGCACCTGGAGAAGATCCACCTGGAGAAGATCAAAACAAATGGACTTGACTTGAAAAAAAAGGGACAATTGTGTTGTGTTGTGTTGTGTTCTATTATAATATTATTTTATATTGAGTTATTTTATTTAAATATGTAAAAAAAAATATTTATTAATTGATTAATTTAAGTTTATGTAATTAGTTTAGGTTAATCAATTTAAAATCCAACTTGTGAATGTATATTTTAAATAATAGTATAATGCTCAGTGTAGGATTATAGTTTTGAAAAATAAGTTTTTTGCTGCTTATTTATAATAGGTTAAATTATTTGTTAGTATTTGTACAGTATTTAGATTTAGGAATTGTGTTTTTTGCCTTGGTTGTTTTCCCCTGTTTTTTTGTTATGTTTTCTTGAAGGGTTCATAAATCAATAAAGGCGATTCATGAACCCCGGGGGGGCGGACTATGTTAAAAATTGACATGCTACCTGCATCTTTTGGTTGGTTGGAGTAAACTACGACTTTCTATCGATCCAACAAGATGGTGTGAGTCTCTGCTAAGATGCTAAGACCGAATCGGTGGTTTAGGAAACTGCTTTAACTACGAGCTAGGTAGACGCCCTATTGTCAACACTTGCAAATGTCAGATGGTTGTAGTTTTTATTCTATAAATGTGTTTAGTTTTTTATGCTATGAAAAGGCTAGCATCCGAGTATTATTGTTCTTTCTTACGCAAAGTTTAAATAGTAAACAGCTGCCAGTTGTTGACCCGGTGTATATTATCACCGTTATTTTATACATTTCTAAAACATGTCACACTGTGAAAATAAAAAGTGAAGTTTTTTGTAAAAGGAGTTATTTATTAAAGGACCCTTAGAATTTTAACAGGGCCTACAGGGCTCTGAGTCAATCCAGGCAGGGAGTTTGCACGACGGAGGAGACATCTGCACTCCTGGGCCGCCTCAGACTGGCCCGTACAGCCTTCAAATCGGGCATACTTACAGCAAACGAGCCGCATGGCATAATTGGGTTAAAGATGTGTGTAACGCCAACCCTTGGGAAATTCCCAGCGCTGTTGCAAAGACGGCAAAAGATTCTGACCGGTTTTTAACAAGCATCGTCATTGATAACAATGGCAGGAATGTTGAGAGTACGGACGTGGCTTCCACTCTCGAAACACTTCTAGGAAAGTTAGTTCCTCTAGACTCAATAACTGGGGAAAGCGACCACCACCAACAGATTAGAAATCTGTCACGGCTTCTTCCTAGAAACCTCTCCCAGGAGGACCAGATTGCACCTGTAAGTAAAGCTGAATTGGAGGTAATAATTAAGGGCTTAGGTTCTAAGAAGAACTTATTTCTCTTATCCGGGTCTCCTCAATCGGGCGCGGCTCTTATTTTTCTTTTTATTTACTAGGTAACACCATTATCTGTATATATATTTTTTTATGGATTTCAGAAGAATTTTTCCACGGGCTGCTACTTTTATTTATCTTTTGTATAATGTTAATGTAAGTACTTGCATACTGCTTACTAACCCCGTAATGGATATTGGAGGGTCTAGAGTCGTTCAAATAAATGTAGCTTCGTTCAAAAAAAAAAGTAGAGTCTTGACGTGTGCGGTGAAGGAGAAAACCATATGTTTCCTTATAACGCCACTGGGAAAGTGGTGGGGTCCCCTCCAATGTCTTGTTCTCTTTCATATTTTCGTTTAGATTATAATTATTATCTTCTTCTTCAAAAATATAAATTGACTTGCTGGCTGGTGTGAAATAAATAAAATATTCCTAATCGTGAAAAAATTTTAGCACTTGTGTTTTTATTATTCACGAAATCCTATATCTAGACCGTGTTCAAATAATAATAACGAAATAGTATTTATACCCTTGGTGTTATTTATTTTCGACTGGAAATTTACCTTTGATCGTCACTGCCAAACAGTTGACAATAAGGAAATGAAAATGTTTGGTTTCGTAATACGTAACACAAAGAAAAAGTCAACGAAACTACTTTACTGTTCTCTTGTGAGATCGCAGCTAGAATATGCACCTCACTTTGGTATCCTATTTAAACTTATAACCAGTTGCGGCCCGAGAACTTCTTTAATGGTAGGGATCGACATTTTTACTATAGGTCAAAGTAGGTTTCGGGTGTAACTGGTGGAGATTGTCCCCTTCTGAGGAAACGCCATTGCTTGTAACTTACGCCGCGCCGCTTGGAGGAAGTTTCTTAGAAACGTTCAACACAACTTGAGGCAACCTGTAATTGATATCTGTTACAATTAATTAATGTGTAATCCAAAACTAACGCTGCTTTCTACCTGGAGAACTATTAATGATAATATTATACTTTTTTTTAATAACCTCCGAGAGTGCCCAGATGTTTTTTTTATCCCTGTTAAATTTACTCAACCATATTTGCCACCGCGACAAACATAACACCAACTATTTATATATTTCACCACTACCAAAAGTAAAAATAATAGGTTGTAATTATATCCGATGTGTTTATGTTTTATATGTATGTAGTGATTTGTTTTTTGCAATATAATAATTGTAATTCTACATTGATTGTGTCTGCGAAAGCCCTGTGGTAAAGATAAATAAATAAACGAACATTGGCAACCTGTTATGGACTTCTGTGCCTATTAAAATTAATATGCGCAAGAATAAAAATAATACAGAACTGTCTGAAATAATTATTCCCAACAAATATTTTGCACGGCGAAAGAAAATACAAGATGCTTTTACGATGATTTTTTTCTTAATAATAATAATAACGTAGTATTTATATAGCGCAGTTTTGTGATGTTTCACTTCAAGTGCGCTTAATTATAATAAACTTAAAATTAACCTACAGTGTTCCTTACGAGTCCTTAAGAAATTAATTAAATAATGTGAAATAACGAATATACAAAAATATACAAAGCAATTCCTAAAGAACAATATTAACAACAATAGTGAGTGCTGTTTTGGCACAGGACAATATATAATGATAAACCATCACGCTGCCATTCAACAAGAATCATTTAAACTAAATTATTTAGAACAGGAGGCAGTTAACATTTAGAAATAATACAAATTCAGAGTGCACATAAAACTATAGTAAGGAGGTAATCGAAACCAAACAATTACCAGAAACTTGAGGAACATGGCTTATTATGGTAAATTGAAAAGGAGTTAAAATTCATGAAAGGTATGATTTTTTAAATAAGTTTGTTTTTAAAGCTCTTTTGAATTCAGCCAAGTTCTGGATATTAGTAAGAGCTGAGGGAAGTTTGTTCCAAATGAGCGGGCCAGTTACACGAAAAGATCGATCATAGTAAACGGCTCGATTTGACCTAGAAAGTTCGATTAAACGATTAGTAACATCTCGATCTGCTGACCTTAGAGTAAGCTGCCTATCGCTTAAGTTTTGTCGGACACATAGTTCCGATATATAGGCTGGCGCCATTCCTTGCAATGCTTTGAAGGTCATTAAGCAGATCTTGAACTCTATTCTTTCAGGGCATCGAAGCCAATGAAGATCCTTTAGAAGCGGGGTTATACGGCAATACTTAGATTCACCAAAACTCATTCTCGCCGCAGCATTAAAAACGGACTGGATTCTATTGAATTGTTTTTTAGGCAAGCCAGCATACGCACTATTCAATAGTCCATACGTGAGACAACGAACGAATTTATGAGTGACTTTGCTCCATCAGAAGGAAGGCAACGCCTGATTGATTTTATCTGCCTTAGATGGAAAAAGCCTGAACTTACAGATTTTTAAATTTGTGATTCAAGAGAAAGACTATTGTCTATAGTGAAACCTAGAAACTTTATTTCTGTAGAAGGGATTATATCTGTGCCCTGAATATGGATTGGATTAGAGTCGATGAGGGCTTGCCTTCCAGGAGAAGCTATCCAAATAAACTCCGTCTTAGTCGGATTAAGTTTGAGTTTATTGACAGATATCCAACTTGAGACTGTGTTAATGAAACTAACCACCTCGTTTTTGAGGACGTCTTTTTCATCCGGGGAACAAAACTTGAAAATGAAACGATCGTCTGCATAGCCTTGTGATTCAAAGCCAGCTGATTGAATGAGTTTCTCGAGGCGATTCGTATAGAGAATGAAAAGAATGGGACCCAAGACAGAACCCTGGGGAACTCCACATTCTATGGGAGTTTCAGGTGAAGTACAATTATTGAAAATTACTGAGGCTACTCGTCCAGACAGGTATGATTTCATCCATTGGAGAACATCACCTCGAACGCCAAATTCGGTTTCAAGCACATTTAATAAAATACTATGATCTACCGTCTCAAATGCCGCACTCATGTCAAGAACAGATACCAAACCCAACTTACCTGCTTCCATCCCGATGATCAAGTCTGAAATTAACCGCAGAAGAACAGTTTCCGTTGAATGAAACTGTCGATAAGCGGATTGATTTTTGGCAAATAGACCGGCGGAGTTCAAGTACCCCACCAATTGTTTGGCAACGATTTTCTCAAGCAGTTTAGAAAGGAATGGTAGATTGGATATTGGCCTGTAATTATCCGTATTGTCAGTATCAAGATTTAGTTTTTTTTTTAAATCGGAGTTATTATTGATTTCTTGAGTGTTCCCGGTACAAGTGAATTTACTAATAACTTCTGGATAATTGCGGTAATTACAGGCGCTATATCCGGAAGACATTGTTTTAAGAGCCAGGTAGGTATGGGGTCTTGAGTGCATTGCTTGTTAGGGCAAGACTTTATAGCACGCGTGACATCTTCTTCCGTTACTGCTGCAAAAGTAGAGAAGTCACCGGAGAGCGGACTTGATGCTGCGATAGAAGACGATCCTACCACACTGAGGGCCTAAATTTGTTTAACCTTACTTCTGAAGTATGTTGCGAGGCTGTTTGCTTCAGGAGAGGAATCAACCTTATTGTTGCTCTCTCCAGACAGAGTCCTTATGTTTTGTCAAAGTTTTCGAGGGTCCTTTTCTGTCTCAATTTGCTCACAAAAGTTAGATTTCTTCTGTGTGACTTCTTCCTTGTAAACTTTTTGCTTGGTAATCCAAAGCTGCCGATTGCTGAAAGTCAGGTTTCGTCTGTAAATCCTCTCAAATTTCCGCATTTCCTTCTTCTTTTGAAGACATTCATCATCGAACCATTTGCTGCAATTCCTAATGCGGCAGACCTTCTCTGTGAAAGGAGCATTTTTATCGAGTAATTCCCGTAGCGTAGAATTATATAGAGTTACTAACTCTTCTGCTTGGCTCTCGTTATACTTTTCCTTATCACAGAGAGGCGACGCTTTCAAATCACTGCAAAATGCCTCGAAGTCGAATTCTCTCCAATTTCTGGAGACAACGGATTTGAACTCTAATTTTGGAGGATCGAAGGCAAACTCGGATGTGACGAGACGATGACCCGATAGTCCAATGTCAGTAAAATTTACGCTATTTGGGGAAAACCCTATCCGGGAAATGATTACATCAAGTGTACCCCCCGCGTCATGAGTAGGTGAGTTCACCCACTGGTCGCAGCCGAAGTCACGTAGAATTTTGGTGAATTTTAGGGCCAAGGGATTGATTTTCTTTTCCAAGTGAATATTTACGTCTCCCAGAATAATAACGTCGCAATTATAGTTAGAGGTGCACTCTAGGAGAGATATAAATTCATTGAAAAAAAATGCGGTGGCTGCACATGATCCGGGACGGTAGATGGAAATTATCACGAGGGATGTGCCATTAGCAGAAGCCTTGCAGCCGACAAACTCAAAAGTGGTATATACCTGACGTATCCCTATACTGTCTAAGCGAATACCATTTTGGGCTACAATTGCAACTCCTCCGTGATTCGTAAAATTAATATTACTTGTGTCGGATTTTATCGGCCTTGCAGCTTCATACACCGAGAACCCACTTGACCGAAGGGTTTTGATGGAGTATGAGTCAGCATTTTCATGCCAAGTCTCCGATAGCGCCAAAATGTGAATACCTTTGCTAGTTATCAGATCCACAATGTCTTCGTGTTTATTGGCAATTGATCTCGCATTCCAAGCGGCAACATTTAGAGACTTGGGCAGGCGCAAATTCCTGGTTTGTGCTAACCGCAGGTTTTTTACTAATCTAACCTTTCTCCCAGCTCTACAACCTCTTTTTCTTCCTTTCCGTTGGGGAAGAAGTACACTATTTTTATTATCATTATCACTACCATTGTCACTTAAGGGTCGTAAAGCGTACAGTTCGTCCAAAGTATACCTAATCATGATTTACAACCTTACGACCCATTTCGAATAGTTCACACAAAAAATAAGAGGTAACCTTCGGTCATCGGTCCACCCCGGCAGAAAAAACATGTGGCATACATCTGTCAACCCACACTGCACTGTTACAAACACTAGGTCTGTTAAAAGTTTTTGAATGAAACTATTACTTTCAAAATTTAAAACTATCATATCTATTAGAATTTACACTGTACAACTATTTTAACATAAAAAACAAAACAATTTTAATATTTCACTTATGAGAACGCACTTTCAGAACTCTAGTATAAAAACTACCCCGTCAAAATAATTAAAAACCGGGAGCTTATGCAGTTACGTGTCTGCAGCTTCTGAGCGCGGACTGTTACTCCTTGTAGATTTCTTGTAGATGTCATTCTTCGTAAAATGTTTCTTAGCATTTTTGAACAACATCATAATTACATATTCTTTATACATAAGATTCAATTATAAGAACATATTATAATAAATTACTGTTCGTACAATAGGTACAAAGAGATTTATAGTACACAAAGGACGAGTGGTTACAATAATTAACCGATGGTGGTTGCTTGAATTGGTGGTTTGGTGGAATTAATTCAATATTTCTCTTTTAAATTTTAATCTTTTGGTGACAAACATCCACCAATAAGTTCAGTGAACACAACAAGTTAACGACATCATTGTGATATCCTAACAGTATTCTTTTGTTCAAATTGTTTTTCAACCATTGTCAGTTCTTTGTCAGACAGACTATTTTAGTTTTTATTATATTTCCACTTTAAAATTAAAAAGAAAGTATTAGAAATTGTAGTTTATGCGACCTTTACCTTTACGGAAAGAGCTTTATTTGAAACACCTATCATAATTTTCATTGAAATAATGAAAGAAAACCTTCTCCTCTAAAATTCTCTAATGGTCTGTTGGACAAGTACAAACTGAGGCGACGATTTGGCTTCTAGAATCGTGTTTAGAATGCGGCACCTAGAGGAAAAAATCTTTCGAAAATAACCAATATACAATGGAAACAAATTTAAGAAATGGACATTTAAAAAGATTTTTGACTATATTGATAATATTTAAACTCATAAAAACCTTTAATATTACAGTGTGACAACATTTTTTCATTATAATAATTAATATTACCATTCGTCTCCAAAAACTGATAAACTCCGACAAACTATTACTACTCGGACATCTCACACGCTCTTTTATCTTAATTTCAAAGCTCCACGAAATCTTACTTAAGTATTGAAACAATCCATAAGCTTCACAATTTAGTTTATAAATTCCAGATTCTGTTATGTTTTCTTTATCCATGTTATTTAATATTTGGCTGAAATGTATTTCAAATATTCTTCGATATGGAATTGAAAATTTGATATGTGAAAAAAACATTTTCATCGATTTTTACCATTCCGATATTTTTGAACAGAATAAACAACTAACGCCTACAGAAACTTATTATTCTTGAATTTTTCGTGCGCTACGTGAGTAAGCATGTGAGTTAGGATGTGTCTCTTCAAACGGTTATTATGAATAGCTGCACACGAACATGAAAAAGGTTTTCCTCCACTGTGGATCAGCATGTCTCTTTAAATTTTCCTTGTGAGAAAATGAATAGCTACAGGCGGAACATGAAAATGGTATTTCTCCGCTGTGAGTCAGCATGTGACTTTTCAAATTACCCTTTAACGAACACGAATAGCTATAGCTGGCGGAACAAGAAAAAGGTTTTGCTCCGCTGTGAGTCAGCATCTGAATCTTCAAACTACTCTTTTGAGAAAAAGAATAGCTACAAGCGGAACAAGAAAAAGGTTTTCCCCGCTGTGAGTCAGCATGTGACTCTTCAAATTACTCTTTTAACGAAGATGAATAGCTACAGGCAGTACATGAAAAAGGTTATTCTCCAGTGTGAGTCAGCATGTGTCTCTTCAAATTACCCTTTAACGAAAATAAATAGCTGCAGAGAGAACATGAAAAAGGTTTTTCTCCAGTGTGAGTCAGCATGTGACTTTTCAAATTACCCTTTAGCGAACACGAATAGCTACAGACGGAACAAAAAAAAGGTTTTTCTCCGCTGTGAGTCAGCATGTGAATCTTCAAACTACTCTTTTGAGAAAATGAATAGCTGCAGGCGGAACATGAAAAAGGTTTTTCTCCGCTGTGAGTCAGCATGTGACTTTTCAAATTACCCTTTAGCGAACACGAATAGCTACAGGCGGAACAAGAAAAAGGTTTTTCTCCGCTGTGAGTTAGCATGTGACTCTTCATATTACTCTTTAACGAAGATGAATAGCTACAGGCAGTACATGAAAAAAGTTTTTCTTCAGTGTGAGTCAGCATGTGTCTCTTCAAATGACTATTTTTTGAAAATGAATAGCTGCAGACGGAACACAAAAAGTTTTTCCTCCGCTGTGAGTCATCAAGTGACTCCTCAAATTTTCTTTTCGAGAAAAAGAAGAGCCGCAGGCGGGACATGAAAAAGATTTTTCACCATTGTGAGTCAGCATGGATCGGTTCAAATGTGTTTTATGAGAATAGGAATTGTTGCAGTCGGAACATGAAAAAAGTTTGTTTACAGTGTGTAAGCGCATATGCAGTTCTAACGATGACTTGTCTAGGCAAGAGTAGTTACAATGGGGACAAGATAATCGTTTTTCCCCAGGATGCGTCTTCGGGTTTATCAATAAGTCTGAAAGACAATACATATCAAATGTTAGTAGAAGTATATTAAAAACGCAAAAATTCGAATAATATTTCATTTTTCCAAACGAATTTCGTTCTTACCTGCTGCCATGGTTATTCTATCAGAGCGTTCTAAGCGTTCCTTTTTAACGTCCGGTAAGTCTACGTCAATTTCCGTATAAGGAATTTCCCCTCCGTCTTTGTCTCGGGGTCCTGGTTCTGCCTTCATGGTACCAGTCTCCAAAATAATACTACCTGGAAAAACAATAAAAAAGTCGTATTTTGATAAGATTATTACATTAAAAATCACCCTCGTTTCCCTTCAATTTGAAAGATAATTGTTTTCAATAAAATTTGTAATTATAATATTAACGATTAAGGATATAGTACTGATAAATCACGTAGAGACGGAAATTTGGAAACGGGTCAAGACAAATAAAAAAATAAGTAGAGCTCTTGAAGTGCCTGAAGAAGTAAAATCCATTTTTTCTAGAGCAACTATAGAACGAATAGCAAACAGAAGAAAAATCTTTTTTTTATATTTTCAAGCAGTATTATACTGCGCTGTTGTTTCAGGTTTCAGAAAACTAACGCAATGAACACAAATTATCTTACTTTAAAAGTAACATGGTAAGAAGAAAAAATAATTTTAAATTGAACATATTTTTATAATGGTAAAACGTCATCTTTTCTATAGAAGTTACAGAGAAATAATATTTAGAAGATTGCATTTGGCACAAATTTAGTTTATAAACAAAACGTAATTAAATTATTTGTTTTAATGAAAAGATAAATAACTTTGTTTACATCACTTGTATTTATATACAATCATCACGTTTCGTGAACGATGTTCAAATCATCATTATCAAATGTATGCTAAACTTTAAAATTTAACAAAGATTACATATGGGAGGAAAAGTTAGAAGGGAATTTCCAAGTTATTAGCAGGGAAAGACCCGTTAATTGGGAAAAGGTTCAAAAGAGGGTTTATAAAAATTTGCTGCTTATTAATAATGTTTGCTTTATTATTAACATTTTTCCTTATATCTAAAATCTCTAAACTTTTTATCTGTGATGCCTTAAATACCCTCATATTATCTACACAGATATTAAACAATCGGGTACAAAATTATTCAAACACAAACAGACTGTACTTCCCGATTCGCCCGCTCCGTGTTGATATTCAGAAATGTTTGCCCTGTAAAATTTAATATCTTATCCTATAATATACAAAACAAAGTCGGGCTAGTTACACCATTTATCGTTCAAGAACAACTGGGCCGATTTTTATGATCTTTGATTTGTTGGAATAGCAGAATAGCTGTTAAAAGATCGGAAAATTCCACGAAACAAAAATTATGAAGAAAAGTCTTTTCGTCGCACATTTGGAACGAATACTCATATTTTAAAAGAGCTGCATCAATATTGTGATTAGTATAATAATGAATAGTGAGTGAATTTCAAAAATTCAAAAACGTCCAATATCAATTTTTTTATTATTTATTTCTATATACGAGGGCTGTCAGTAAAATAAGGTCTCCAAGGTGCTGCAGTCATGAAAAACGATTTTACGCGCGATGTTTTAATACTGGCGTGTAGCCTGGTTTCCCTTTGCCAAATCCCCACCACGATGCACCCTCTGCGACGCTTAGTCTCAACGTGGCAGCCGGTCGCGATGGAGCTTGCGCTCGCCGCACCCGCCAGGGGTGAATTACGCTCTGTAATTAGTTTTTTTGTGAAAAAAAACCCTCTTAGAAATTCATTCTCAGCTACTTGAAGTGTACTGAAAACAGTGTATGAGTGCGAAAAAGTGCACAAATGGTGCAGAGAATTTAAATATATAATAATAAATACAGAGAATTTAAAAGCGTGCCGTACGGCCATCAGTTTCAGACGAAAAAATTGCCAAAGTGGACAAAACAATGATTGCAGATCGACGGGTGACCATTCGGGAGCTCGTGATTTGATCCCTGATTTCAGTAAGACCACAATTGACAAGATTTTTACAGAACATTTAGGAGACTTCGAGGTCTCCCCAAGGTGGATCCCAAAATGCTCACCGAAGATCACAAAAAACAACGGGTTGAAGCAGCCCTCGAATTCCTTGAGTGCTACGATATCGATGGCGCAGAATTCTTGGACTTAATTGTGACTGGGAATGAGTCCTGGATACACTACAAGACACCACACACAAAGGAACAATCCCAGTGGCTTTATTTAGATTCGCCAAAGCAAAGCTTAAAACGAATTACAGAGTGTAACTCACACCTGGCGGGTGCGGCAAGTGGAAGCTGCATCGCAAACAGCTACAACACCGAGACTAAGCATCACAGAGGGTGCATCGTGATGGGGATTTGGCAAGGGTAAACCAGGCTACACGCCAGTGTTAAAATATTGCGCGAAAAATCGTTTTTCGCAGTTGCAGCACCTAGGAGACCTTATTTTACGGACAGCACTAGTATTACAGTTTTTACCTAATTATTAACATTTTTACGTACCCTATATAATTTTAAAACATTTTTACACATTAATGTTACATTTTATTATGTTGGGTGTAGGGTAGGTTTGAGAAGGTGAAACTGATGGTTAGTAATATTGTATGTTTCGTGAACACCTCACTAGGAGAACCTGCGCTGAGGTGTTTACGTATTTATGATTTAGTGTGACAAGTACAAGTATTTATGTGTTGTAGTAGAAAGTTAGATTTTTTTATTAAATTATTTTTCTTAACTTATTAGATTATTTTGAAGAAAAAAAATATGAAGTAATGCGCTCATTGTTTCGCTATTGTTGTGAAACATACAATGCTGCCCCTATTTCTTACACACTAAAATGTCAAAAGTGAAAAATGAGACAAACTGTCAACATTAGTCTGCACCACTTTAAAGGAAAAATATAATATATCTATTTAAATAAATATAAATCGTCTGTATAAATGTATGTACGCGCATAACTTCCGAACAACTTTACCTATTTCATTCAAACTTTGGGGATTAGATATGTGCATGCCCGCGAAGGTTTCTGAACATACTGGTAAGCTCTGGCATTATTAAATTTGTATTAAAAAATTGCAATAGGTGGCACGCGAGCTATTTTAAAACTGGATGCACCGGGACTAGACGGACGGGAAGAGGGGAGGGTAACTCGGGAAGGGGGAGGGAATCTCGTGAGGGAGGTTCTCAGGAGGGGGGAGGGGAACTCGGGTAGGGGGTTTGCGGGACGGGGCGAAGTGGGGCGGGAAGGCGGAGTGGTAACGGGAGAGGGGAAGGGGACGCGGGAGAGGAAGGGGAGGCGAAAGGGGAACGGGATCAATGGGAAAGAACACGCAGGGAGAAACGTTTTCTTTGTTAATTGGCATAGCAACGCGTACCGGGAACTCGCTATAATCATATAAATGGATCGGCCGATCGATTTCATTTGTATGCAATTTAGCTAATGGTGGTGTAAGTTAAAAAGTTGGGTAACCATCCAAAAGATGGCGTTGTGTTTCGTTAGCCACAGCAACGCGTGGCCAGGTCAGCTGGATGTTTATGGTTTATAGTAAGATCGCCATCATCAAAAATCTTTACTTGCACGAACAGTTAAGATACGAATGCATGTTGATAAAATGATCTTGTGAAATTAATGTTAAAAAAAGTATTATTGGTTGGAGAGACGAGATGAAAAACACGCCGCGTGGAGGTGACATCACCCATACATTTGAAGGCAGGCTGAAAGTTAAAGTAAATACCAATATAACTAATGACCCACAAGAGGTGACGATGTGAACAAGCAAATGAACATTCCAAAACATTTTCAGACTTTTGTAATGCAACTTACTGTCTGTCGGAGTAGTCTCTGAATACTGCAAGCATTCCTTCTTTACATCCTCGAGATCGAAAACTATATCCGAATACCGCATGTCACCTCCACCCTCTTCCTGGGAGCCTGGTTCCACTTTGATGGAAGCACTCTCTGGGTTGGGAAGATCCATGGCCTTCTGAGATAGCGGTTCTATGTGGTTTCACAATTGATAAGAACTGGAACAATTAATAAATTATTCGCATTTACTAGAGGCTATAAAAGAGTTTTAGGTAAATAGTAAGCGTCATAGTAAATACACGAACATGTGTATATAAAAATGTTATACAAAAATGTTATACAAAAATGTTATACAAAAATGTTATAAACCAAAAAAAAAGATTCAATTCGTACAATACTCTGTAATTTCAACGATATTTCGTAATTTGAGTTCGTCAGTAAACGAATTTGACACATATTTTTCGATATTTCATACTGCAGTAGGTTGATATTAGCGTGGATCCCAATAAATCCATTTAAAAAAAAAATTATCAATGTACACGTTCAAACTTAAGTAAATACAAGTATTTTTTTTTAATTTCGTTTTCATAATACAGAACTCCAGTCCAATTTTTTTTTAAATGAATAAATGACCTTCTGACTTAAATAACTGCATATCTTTTTTTTTAGAGTTTGTTTTAATAGTTAAAATAATTGTCAAAGTTTTAATTTTGTAAGATCCCCCGAAAACCACCGCACGTTTAGTGAATCGTGTGACGTCATCACTCCTGAAAAGTTTTTCAACAGGTGTTTTGTACGACAGTTGTATGGAAGAAAGTATGGAACTATTCGATAAGTTGAAACATTATTTTGGTGGAATTATTTATTTATTATATTGTTATATTTTTCAATATTATTACGGGAGAGTGGTATAGAAATTGTTTGAAATTGTTATGTGTTGAGCTTTTAAAATCAATAATATCTCAAACGAAGCATCACCTGCACCTGCACACTGCACAGTAGGCAAATAAGATACAGCGCCGACCAGCTGATCAATGACGACCATTTTGATTTCGAAGTTCGTAGTGAAGTGAGTCGTTCGCGAACGAGTCAGCTCAGTGACTCAGATCTTCAAACGGACCCATAAGATCCGGTTCCGTAAGACCGATCTTCAAAGCTACGGACACACTTGCTCGCAGTTCGCGGATCTTTGCGAACGAGTGAGCGGGTAGCAATTGCAACTAGGTAGCATGTCTCTAGGTGGCATTATGATATAGCATTTATACAATTTTTTCGTACAGTTTAAAGTTTTTCAATATTTTAAATAATAGAGATACCTCTATTTTTGGTACTGAATTATTTAGGCTTAAATATTGTTTCAATAAACACAATAACTAAATCCCTATATACAGTATGAAATAACGAATAACATGACATGTTGTTAATACCGATGGCTTGTGTCATACCTACATTTCAATACTATGACTGGTGAGGCGTGCCGTCAGTACTAACCTTCAATAATACCAACTTAGCAGTGTGTTTTGACGAGACGTTTAAAAATGCACTTTTTAATTTTTTTTTAAGAACTCTACGTTTAATATTCTGAAATAAAATTTATATATTCGTAATCAGGGTTCATTGGTCTGTATAAATATATTTTTAAAGCCAAAACATTTTTCACTGGAGTTCCATTCTTCAAGTTTAAATTTTATGAAGCCCGCCAAAACGAGCGGAATCCGATCGCTATCGATCCTATCGAGTGCGTGTGACGTCTTTTGGGCTCTGGAATAAACATCGATTTAGCATTTCGTAAAGAGATTTTTTTAATTTTTCAATAAGTAATTCCAGTAATTTTTTTTATAAATTTTAACCGTCTATCAGAATAAATGGTATTTTAAAAAAAATATTGACAAAGCTTTCAAAGTTGAATTCATTTTTAAAGTTAGAATTTTTGTTTCTCCTGCCTATTCTGTCGACATTTTGTAGAAAATTAGAAGTCGCAGCTAGCGCCACACGCTAGCTAGTAGCGAGAATTACGATTCCCGCGGGAAATAATTCTGAGTTACAAAATCAGCTGTTGGTGTGCGGCCATCTTGAGGCAAGCGCTATCCTACAGCGCGATAATCCACAACCTGCTAGTTAACTAGTATTACGATTACACTGAGCGAGTTTACTAACAGATAGTGAATTTCCCAGCTAGTAGCTTGTAAGACTCCAGATACTAATATCTACAGCCTGTATGTCGGACGAATATCTACAGCTCATATGTTTAACTAATGTCTACGAACTTCAGAGTGTTGACTAATATCTACAGAGCTAAGGTCGGACGAATAGCTACGACGGTCCCAGTGTTGACTAATATCTACAGAGAGGAAGTTGAACTAATATCTACAGAGCTTAGGTTGGACTAATCAGCTAAATGTGTCCAATAGACACATAAATACATAAATTAAGTTGTTTTTTTTTTTAAACTGCATACGCAATATTACGTTATTCCAATATGCTATACATAATTGCAAATCCAACCTCTGCCAGTGCTGTAGATATTCGTCAACACTTTGGTTCTCATAGATATTAGTCAGCAGTTTGAGCTGCAGATATTCGTCAACACTTTGGTTCTCATAGATATTAGTCAACAGTTTATGCTGTAGATATTCGTCAACACTTTGGTTCTCATAGATTTTAGTTCGATTTTTTCAGTTTTTGGAATTCCTGTAGATATTAGTAGACGCCTCCGATTGTAAACTCGCTCAATATCATCGAGGCTTTACTTAAAGACTCATAACAAGATAGCAAGCAAAAATGTTTGGCGTATACCTCTCTCATTCTAGACAAACCATCTCTCATGTAAATAGAAAGAGATGCACCATAGACATTCCAATACCGTACAAACTGACAAATGACTTCAGAATTATTTCGACCAATCATGAAGCGTTTTTAGTTTACGCCTTTTTAATCATTTTTAAGAGAGTTTAATAAATTCTAAGACTAATAATATAGAAATATATTTATATATTTAGAATCGATATTGTTCGATCTACATGAACATATTTTTTATAAGTAAAAATATGTTTCACACAAATTCCTTATTAGGCTGCCTTGTCAGATTCATGAATCTGATATAATGTGCACGTCATTTCATAGTGGACCAGCGCTTGGGCTCTTTTGACTTTCAATGAGATGATGATTCTAGACGGTTATTTGATGGTAGTAATTAGATGGTAGTAAATTACGAAACAAAAAATTGAAAGGTTGAGAAAACAATAAAACTTCAATCTTTAATGTTCATTGCTTTTTCTGCCATTCTAAAATATTTGACGAGCGCTTTCAACAATAACACGGCAGAAGAGCGACCACTCCGAAGGAAAAATTTAAATTTTGGCTTCACAAACACTTCAGGGGGAAATTATCGTTAACGGAACACTTTCAATGCGAGTTATTCTAGCGGATATAGAGAGGGGTGAAATGCATATCCGGGCACAGTTTGGAAATTTAATAAAAAGGCACTTTTTAGATGAGAAAAGTGTGGAGAAGCTGAATAAAAAAAATTAAGGCGCGCTCGGTAAAATTGAGGGAGATACAGCCGTTTAAAGTATAAATAAAATTTCACTTCGTGAACCGATACTACGCCATTTTGTCACTGTTATGTTGATTCACCTTATTTACATTAAAAGGCAACTATTTGCATTGGGGGAAGTGGAAAATATTTCATTCTAAATTTTGATTACGTAAAATTAAAATTAGCTTTCGTCTTGTGAGATTGTACGCCAGAATCACAAACCATGTTACACAAACCTAGCGTAGCCGCTAAACTACTTGAAAACTGGGATGTTTTTCTTGCCTTGACGCGAGTAGGCGTTATAAAGGGGCATTTTCTTTTGAATCACAAACCATGTTACACAAACCTAGCGTAGCCGCTAAACTACTTGAACACTGGGATGTTTTTCTTGCCTTGACGCGAGTAGGCGTTATAAAGGGGCATTTTCTTTTGAATCACAAACCATGTTACACAAACCTAGCGTAGCCGCTAAACTACTTGAACACTGGGATGTTTTTCTTGCCTTGACGCGAGTAGGCGTTATAAAGGGGCATTTTCTTTTGAATCACAAACCATGTTACACAAACCTAGCGTAGCCGCTAAACTACTTGAACACTGGGATGTTTTTCTTGCCTTGACGCGAGTAGGCGTTATAAAGGGGCACTTTCTTTTGAATCACAAACCATGTTACACAAACCTAGCGTATCCGCTAAACTACTTGAAAACTGGGATGTTTTTCTTGCCTTGACGCGAGTAGGCGTTATAAAGGGGCACTTTCTTTTGAATCACAAACCATGTTACACAAACCTAGCGTATCCGCTAAACTACTTGAAAACCTGGATATTTTTCTTGCCTTGACGCGAGTAGGCGTTATAAAGGGGCACTTTCTTTTCTTAGGTTGGTGACAAAATGGCGGGCGGACTGACAGTATCGGTTCGCGAAGTGAAATTTTACTTAACGTAATTGAAAATTAATTACTTATTAAAAAAAAAATTAATTGCTTTCCGCACTTTTTTTCACCTTCCAGATTAAAGTTCTCAACTTAAAATGCGGTGAAAACATGGTTTTTTGCCAAAAACAAGCTGTGCCCGGATCTGCATTCCTCGCATATAGAATATTAAGGGTTAAATTTATCATGATTAGTAGTACGGGCAACCAACACAAAACACGTTGACAGGTCGCTCTGACCTTGCGAATTCTTAATGTACTTTCGTATCCGTCGTGTGTAAGCCTGGTGGGTGTTGGTAGGGTAATTGTTCGGAACAAACGTCAACGGTTAATACGCACTTTTTTGATAAAACTTTTAGATTCTTCTTAATTACAATAAAAGACAACTATTTGCATTGGGGGAGGTTGAAAATGTTACATTTTTAATTTTATTTACGTAAATTGAAAATTTGCTTTCACACTGTCAAATCACTCTGTTTGCAGTTCGGAACAAACGTCAACGGTTAATACGCACTTTTTTATAAAACTTTTAAAATTAAGATAATATACACAAGCCCGCTACACAAACCTTGCTTTGCCAGACAAACCATTCAAAAACTTAGGCTGTTTTTTAAAGCAAAGATAACATACACAATCCCGTTACATAACCGTTGACGTTTGTTCTGAATATTTACCGTTGGTAGATCTATATATTACATTACGAATGCTGTACAAGCTGACGGGTTGAAAAGTGTAATACGACATATTCTGATAATGAAATGGCACCTAAAAGGAGCTTAGGTCTTATTTAGTCAGTTTGACCTACTTACGTAAGACGAAGCGCGGCGAGCAGTTCCAATGTGTTGAAGAAACGTCAAGAGAAACTAGTCGCAACAATGAGATATTATGTATTGCAATAATATCAAACCATTTAAACAGACTTACGCAGTTTACCAATATTACCGAGTAAATGCCGCGGAACGAGAATATCGCATTGCCGAAGCAAGGGCAATGTCTGATGTAACCATAGACAACGGACGAAACAAAACTTTTTTATTGTAATACCTACCCACAAATGTAATGGGCCGTTTTCTGAGTAATTCCAAAATACCCACGAGATGGCAGCACGGTGTTTAGCGGTCCTCCTGTCATCTAATCTGTGGACCAAATCTATGGACTGACGCACTGACGTCTTTCAATGATTGATCCGTCATTTCGATAGCTATTTGCAATTTGTTTTCCGACAAGTTTAGCCAAACCGAGTTTGCTCAATTTGTAAGTAAAATGCACAAAAAGTACGATGCTGCTCTGAGCAACAGACCATGCTGCTCAAAGACCTCAACGCTAAGCAGGCTCACAACGACGATGGACTCCTTATCGTAGCGCTGGTTCTGCCCTTCAACTTCAAACCATACGTTGAATGTAAGATATGGATTTTATTATACCTCTAATACTTTAACCAGGGATTGAACCGGTATTTTAAATGTGATTAATTTTAAGTAAGTGGTACTATGGCACCCCCGATCAGGGTATGTTGTGAGGCTGAACTGAATGGGGGAGGAAAGAATATGGGAAATGTGGAGGCTGGGAAATGCCTGGCTATTCACACCTGGTTACCTAACACAACTATTGCCATTTCAAGCAAGGTATCCCTTCTAAATGGTGGTTTTTCACCTGCTGTTTAAGGAAGGGCCTTAAATGAATGGATTTTTAATAAAGATCTTGAAAAGACCACTATAAAATAAGGGAGGAGAGGGAAATATTCCTAGTATGTAGGGAAATATTGCATGAGAACAAGTCGAATGCTGCTGTCATCTACTGTGGATGGATGTTCCGCTCTTGTCTGGCGAATTTCTTGCTGGTGAACCGATACCAAAGGGATCTCATCAATTTAATAACATTATCTGCTATGTGTATTGCCTAGATCTAAATAACCAGACAGTTACCAATTTCCTCCAGACTCAAAAGCTGCTGTTTTGTTACTCTTAATTTTTCATTATTTTTGACAAGCTTCAATCTCAAAGCATAAAGCTCGAGGCAAAAATCTAATCGCTTAACACTCAAGCTTAAACTCAAAACTTAAAGCACAATCTTTAATTTCTCCCAACTATGTCTAGCGCATTGCACTGGTCATCTTCTCTCGGATTCCTTGTACTATTCAATTATAATTTTCAGACGAATCTGACCACAAGACGAAGGAGCGTCTGCCCATCCGAGGCCACACATTCGAGGAGCACGTGGAATCCTTCACCAGCTACTGCGCTACTACCGTGGGGCTCCAGGTCATGCAGTGGTCATGCGTGTCCTACCTCTGCGAGGAGGACTAAAACCAGTCCTACTACTGGCTGAACGACTCTATCTTCATCATCAAAGAGGACCCAAATTTTCCCTAAACCACGGCTGAATAGAAGTTTTAATAGGTTTACTTATATTACCTCTTATCACTTTTGTATTTTGATATCCCTCATCTGCGAAATAGATTATATTTCTATTGAATGTTTACAAATAAAATATTAGCATAGGAAAAATCATTTTTTTATCAAGTAAATTCTAAAAATAAATGTTAATTAATATTGTATACCTAGTATGGAGGTTGGGAGATTTCTACACTAGTTGCAAATTTAATTTGCTAATCTTATTTTCTTTATTTTAACAGGTTGACTGTTTACAAAGTTGCTCACACGTTGACCGATGCTACCACAACTATATAATATTAGGATGTGAAAAAAAATTAAAAAATGCCAAAACAATAAATAATTTATGCATAATGTTAATTATTTGTTGTACTAATATGTTCTTCTATCTGTATAATGTTTGTAAATGTTTTACGACACATTTATATTATGTCTGTAATCTTGTTCTTTTCATATTGATCTCGAGAAATAAAAAAAAGTTTTATTTATTTATTTATTAATTTGTTAAATTATTTTGTGTTATTTAGTACAACTAAACAACAATCTTTTTTAACCATGGCAGTAGATGTCGTGCAAGGCCGCAGAAAACCATGACAAAACTGGAGCGACACTCACTCTTTATTTTAATAAAAGAAATATAATAATGATATAGTTATTTGTTTTTGGGGTGTTATGCCGTGTTGCGCTACCTCCTTCTTTAGCCAACTTCGGACAGCGTTGCAGTGTCCACCCTGATGATGGATACTGCAACGCTGTCCGAAACGTTGGCTAAAGAAGGAGGTAGCGCAACACGGCATAGCACCCCAAAAACAAATAACGAAAATACTTTTGGCCGTGAAAATCTTAAAACGTATTAATAATAATCGTTTATTTCAGAATGTTGTGCAATGCAATACATTCCATATTTTGAAATAGTTCAAACATTGACAAAATAACAATGCATTCATACATCATACACAGAATGGAACTGAAAATAAATGAAAAATATAGAATATAATAAATCCAAAAAAATATGCAAATATCCGTTCATGGGGGATATTTGACAGGCTCCCACTTCCAGAAGGGCATCAGCGGGGACTCCATCTACATCTAGGCAACCATGGCAGTGATGATGGTATTCTTCGACTGGCGTAGTCTGCGCCATAAGCTTCCCCTGCGGTGGAACAAAAGTTTATTTTAATATAAACAGTTAACTTTTCCTTTTTATTATCTACCTGAGTGTCTGTATCTAGAGTCGGTCTGTCACATGGAGTATCAAAAGGCAATATGACTTCCACTGCCACGTCTTCTAGATTCACACGCAACACCGCTTCATCTTGTGGTTTTGGTTTTGTAGAATTCATATATATTTTTTCACGTATCAGACGCCTTTCCTCTCCGTTTCTTAATTCTAAATTACGAGTAGAGTGCGCTTTCGGAGCTGCCAGCTGCTATTTTTAGCGCTCCTACTTTTATTTTGGAAATCTTGAGAAGTTTTCAATTTTTCTGGTGTAAATATAGATTAAAATATTCGCGTGAATTTTTACGTTGCGTGTATAAAAATAAAATAATTTTAGTGTCGCTGTTTTGAGATTAATGCAAGTTTTATCACAAAATTTTCAAATGTTCTAATCTCATAACTGTTATATTGTTCCAAAGGAGCACTGGTTACGCAAGATCAGCGGTCAGAGTTGGAGAGTTACCCGTCAACGGTCAGAGACGCTCGCCACATGTGCATAGTGAAAGACCGTCGAACAATGTCAAGTGCGGGAAGTGATTTATTAGGGGTATCTTTAAAGCTATGTTGGCTTTAAACAATACCGATAGTGACAACAAAAAACAAGTGTGCATCGGAAAGGAAAAATGTGACGAAATACTCAGTGATGCAGTGCAGATTGTAAACACTCCTATTAAGTATGACCGAGCAACACTCCTAAGTTTTAAAAGTGAAAGTGCACTGTTGGACCCCTTAGTGACCACAAAAATAAACTTGTACAAACTAGCCCGTGATCTTAACGTGAAATTTAGATATAGAGGTTGCCGTGGGGGACAAAGAACAAAATACTTACACAGGAAGGAACTAAATGTTCCAATAATTAATAATAATAATAATAATAGTAATAATAGTAATACTCCGTCTGTAGACTGTTTTCAAGAAGTCGCATCAACCGGCGAACAGAATAACCTAGCGAATAATTCCCTCCGCGATTTTGATAATTTTCACAACTTCAATGAAATTCGATTAGAAAGGCATGCTAACTATAAGAGCAGACAGCTTGCAATTGGTTCCTGGAATGCGCGTTCACTTAATAATAAACTAGAGGCGGTGGATGATGTTTTCAGAGACGAAAAACTCCACATCCTTACCGTTACAGAAACTTGGCATGAGAACAGTGACTCGTACTCAATTAAGAGACTCCAAGCTTTGGGATATGTGGTGCTTGAGGAAGCCCGACCTAGTGCCGATGAACCATCAAATAACATCTCTCATGTGAACTACGGGGGTATAGCGATAATAGCCCGACAAGGATTGCGGTTAACTAAAGTAACTCTTGGTACATTTAGCACGTTTGAGTATATTGCGTGCAGGGTCTCTTCTACAGGAACGTCGTTTATGCTCTGTACTCTGTATAGGCCCGGATCGAAACCAATCTCTGTCGAATTTTATAATGAGTTCTCGCATTTTTTGGAACTTTCAGTTGGTCTTTCTGATACACTCATTATTACAGGTGACATTAATATCCGTCTTGAGCGTGTGACATCACCGAACACCGTTAAATTCTTAGATTTATTAGCCAGCTTTGGATGCCGCCAGTGGGTCGACGTCCCAACTCACGATGCTGGTGGTATATTAGATGTACTCATTTCAAAGAAGAGCGGATCGCCACTCTTAGCAGATATTCGTGATATAGGACTATCGGACCATCGGCTTGTTTGCACTGATATTGATTTTAACCCGCCGAAAGTACCATATAGAACAATTATATCAAGGGAATGGCGTAAATTTAGTTTTAGTGATTTTATGGAAGAGCTTCAGACCTCTCTATTATGTACACCTAATTTTTGGGAAACAAAGACGCCAACAGAACTTGTCGAGACGTATAATACAACTCTTTTATGTCTGTTAAATAAATATGCTCCGACGACGTCAAAAACACGTAAAGTTCGAAAGTCTGACGGCTGGTATGACGATGAATGCCGAAACCAGAAAAGACTTATGCGGAAATTAGAGAGGTCATATAGGAAAAATTCTACGGTAACTTCTAGGGATGAGTGGATGCTTGCTCAAAAACAGTATATGAGCAAAATAAATTCCAAAAGATCAGAATACTGGAATGAAAAGATTGACTCTGAGCGAACCAATCCACGGCGTCTCTGGAACTCAATAAAGACTGTTATTTCTGAAGCCACTGTTCCAACTAAAATAGATATTAACCCAGATGCCTTCTTAACGTTTTTTCGGGAAAAAATTGAAGCCATTCGTGCCTCCACATCTCACGCCCCTCCACCAATATTTACTATAAATTCTAAAGGAAATTTGTCTTCCTTCAAACTCACAACACTGGAAGAAGTAAAAAAATTAATTTCAAGTTCGCCAAATAAGCAGTGCAGTCTTGACCCTATACCAACATGGTTACTAAAAAAATGTGTCATTGTCTTAGCCCCGTTCCTAGTTCATCTTTTTAATAAATCTCTGAGCACAGGTGACTTCCCTGAACCTCTAAAGTCTGCTGTAGTTACGCCGATACTAAAAAAATCACAACTTGACCCCGATAACTTAGGTAATTATCGACCTGTTTCAAATTTACCTTTCCTATCAAAAATCCTGGAGAAAATTGCTGCTGCACAAATAACCAGTCATTTGAATTCAAATAAATTATTCACTAATCGTCAATCCGCATATAGAAGGTTTCACTCAACAGAAACCGGAATCCTTCGTATGCTGTCAGATATAACTTTGGCCATAGAGTCAGGTAAGTTAGCACTTATCTCACTCTTAGACATGAGTGCAGCGTTTGACACAATTGATCATGACTTTCTCATTAAGAGATTAGAGGAAACATTTGGTTTGAGTTCCGATATTAAAAATTGGCTGGTGTCATATCTATCCAATCGCTTACAAGCCGTTAAGGTTGGAAATAAGCTCTCTAACTTCGCAACACTTTCTTCAGGGGTACCCCAAGGATCCGTTTTAGGCCCACTTCTTTTCATCCTTTTTACAAATGATGTCGCCAAAATAATCGAGTCATTTGGTCTCCTGTCCCACTGCTACGCTGACGATCAGCAAGTTTATTTTTACTGCTCTCCAAACGAAATCAACAGTCTCAAAATCCGCATAGCTGAATGCCTAGAAGCAATAACTCGTTGGATGTCTTCAAACAAGCTGAAGCTGAATCCATCTAAGACTGAGTTTCTATGGGCGGCCACAAACAAACGCCAACATTTCATAGACAATGCACCTATTTCCATTTCCGGCAACGATATTATTCCAAAGACAACCGTCAAACTTCTTGGCGTTAATTTAGATTCAGACTTTTCGTTAAAAAGTCAAATAAATAGGACAGTAAGCACCGGTTTTTTTCACCTAAGACAACTCAAGTCAGTTCGAAGAAACCTTTCTACAGAGGCGACAAAACTATTAATTAACTCTTACGTAGTCTCGCGGCTCGATTACTGTAACGGCATCTACGCTAGTCTTCCCAAATATCAAATTGACAAACTTCAATCCGTGTTTAATGCAGCGGCAAGGCTCATAACTGGGGTTTCTAAATATTCGCATATTTCAGAACACCTTCGTAACCTTCACTGGCTCAAGTGCCCTGAGAGAATCCAGTACAAATTGTGCTGGATGGTTTTTAAATCAATCTACGAAATGGCCCCACCTTACATATCCGAATTATGCGTCCCGGAAAATACCGGTCCGAGACAATTAACCCTTAGATCAGCAACTTCATCTGCTAAAGGCAGACTAATAGAACCTAAACGAAAGCCAAATACTATGTTTGGAGATCGTGCTTTCGGAGTATCTGGGCCTAAGGCTTGGAATAGACTCCCTCCGGAATTAAGATGCATAACAAGCCCAACAGAGTTTAGGTCCAAACTAAAAACCTTCCTTTTTGGGCTCTCATACCCGTAATTTAAATATACCTATTTGAGAGCATCATACTTGTATTGTCTATGATATGTCTTAATCACACTTTTCTTACTGAATTAAAATAACTCGATTCCTTACACATCAATCTGTCTCTTGACGAATCACATTTAGTAAGATCAAATCCTTATAGGTACTACTGCACCTCCCACCTATATATGTTGCTTTTACTTTCCAAAATACACTCGTCAAAGAATACATTACATATTAATATTAAAATATTTTTCAGGATTAAATAACATGTGTTTACAATAATGTCCTCTGCGTGCGAACTCTATCTAAATTTCTTTAAATGGACAATTTACAGTGTTAATTTCAAGCGACCTCCCAGGTAAGTATGGTCCTGTTTTCATTAAATTTTAGGCAGCATCGCGTTCATTGGTCAAAATATTGTACACATATTTTCGTATCGGTGATCAATGAACCGATGTATGCAATTTTTAGCCATAAGTTGTTTATAATTGTTTGCCTAGCTTGTAGTTTTTTAGATTTTAGAAATGTATTATAAGTTTGTACAGCGCCCTTGAGGTGATTTTTCACAAAAACGGCGCTATATAAATCATCCAAATATTATTATTACCTACTTCTACTTTTATCCGGGGAAATATTGAAGGAACTACACCTTTCAGTAGCTTATGTACAGTACAACTGAAAATAAATTAGGCTCAAATTTCCATACTTACATGATATAAAATACAAAACGGTCTACATTAAGAAATAATAATAATTTGTTTTTTTTCCTAAGACACTCCTACTGAAAATTAAATTACAATCACGAGATATACAGACATGGGACGAGAAATGCAAAGCAAATTCGATTGCCAACAAAGAAGAATCACCCGCCCATAAATCTCGTAGACAGTTTAATAACCGTTTAATAAAATTATTGCAATAATTGAAAATGTTTAATTTAATTAGATTTGTCAGAGAATTTATATATAAAAATGCAAAAATCGGTAATTTTAAATACATGTAGGATTACAAAAGATTTTTTAAATATTTATACCTACGGATTTGAAATTTTGAGTTCGAAGTCTGTTGCTGTCTGCAAATGTCAGGTAGCTGTCATTCGGATAAAACGAAATTAATTGCCGCCTTTGACGGCACAAAAGCGTGTGGAGAATTGTTTAATTAAAGCCAAAATCGGGTAAAGTTCGGTTTATGGGCCAAATTCCTAAAAAATAAAACTAGTTATTTTTATACTAATTTGGGGTCGGGGAATCCGAATCTGAAAGAATTAGGCGGCGGCAAGCAATATTAACTGAATTACAGGACTTTAAAAAATTTTATACACATACAGGAAAATAGCCATTTTGGAAGCATTTTGATTCCTAGAAAATCAAACTAGTTATTTTTATACTAACTATGGGCCGGGGAATCCGAATCTGAAAGAATTAGGCGGCGGCAAGCAATATTAACTTAATTACACGACTTAAAAATTTTCTATACACACACACATGAAAATAATCATTCCGGAAGTATTTTGACACATGTAGTACAAAGATCATAGAAAAACACGATAACATAGATGTTTTTACCACACAAAATTAAGTGTTGCCATTAAGCAGTAATATTTATAACGTAAAATAACATGTTTATATTTTAAGTACTTATTTTTTATAATTGATTCTCAAATATTTTAGGGAGGTACACCAACTAGTATTGTGGAGTTTTTATGCCTTGACGCGAGTAGGCGTTATAAAGGGGCACGTTCTTTTGTATCACAAACCATGTTACAAAAACCCGGCGTAGCTGCTAAACTACTTGAAAACAGGGATGTTTTTTTGCCGTGACGCGAGCAGGCGGTATAAAGGGGCACAAACCATGTTACACAAACCTAGCGTAGCCGCTAAACTACTCGAAAACAGGGATGTTTTTTTGCCGTGACGCGAGCAGGCGGTATAAAGGGGCACAAACCATGTTACACAAACCTAGCGTAGCCGCTAAACTACTCGAAAACAGGGATGTTTTTTTGCCGTGACGCGAGCAGGCGGTATAAAGGGGCACAAACCATGATACACAAACCTAGCGTAGCCGCTAAACTACTTGAAAACAGGGATGTTTTTTTGCCGTGACGCGAGCAGGCGGTATAAAGGGGCACAAACCATGTTACACAAACCTAGCGTTAGGTTAGGGACGCGAGCAGGCGGTATAAAGGGGCACAAACCATGTTACACAAACCTAGCGTAGCCGCTAAACTACTTGAAAACAGGGATGTTTTTTTGCCGTGACGCGAGCAGGCGGTATAAAGGGGCACAAACCATGTTACACAAACCTAGCGTAGCCGCTAAACTACTTGAAAACAGGGATGTTTTTTTGCCGTGACGCGAGCAGGCGGTATAAAGGGGCACAAACCATGTTACACAAACCTAGCGTTAGGTTAGGTTAGGTTAGGTTAGGTTAGGGACGCGAGCAGGCGGTATAAAGGGGCACAAACCATGTTACACAAACCTAACGTTAGGTTAGGTTAGGTTACGCATTTTTAAGACTACGAATTTTCATACTTTTGGTTTAAGAATACGCCGTTGAGATAGTCGTAATTCATCAGGTTAATGTGTTATGTGAAGAATTATCGTGTCGGAAATTATTGATATAGAGATAAATATTTTTGAGAGCTGGTAACACTGCCGGCACATGTTTTTGTATATTTCTTGTTTTTCTATGATCTTTGTACTGCGTGTCAAAATACTTCCGAAATGATTATTTTCATGTGTGTGTGTATAGAAAATTTTAACGTCGTTTAATTCAGTTAATATTGCTTGCCGCCGCCTAATTCTTTCAGATTCGGATTCCCCGGCCCATAGTTAGTATAAAAATAACTAGTTTGATTTTCTAGGAATCAAAATGCTTCCAAAATGGCTATTTTCCTGTATGTGTATAAAAATTTTTAAAGTCCTGTAATTCAGTTAATATTGCTTGCCGCCGCCTAATTCTTTCAGATTCGGATTCCCCGACCCCAAATTAGTATAAAAATAACTAGTTTTATTTTTTAGGAATTTCGCCCATAAACCGAACTTAAGCCCCAAAATCTATTTCAACACTTCATTGGGGCCTTTTCGTCTTTATTGCCATAATCGCATAAATTTGACAGTAGGTAGCAGGTCGTTGTTGACAGGAAGCCATCTTATCGCAAATAAATTTATAGATGTAAACGGTCGTATGAGCATTTACACAGGTCGAACTTCCGTGATCATTAATTACCACAAGTCGGATGCATATGTAAACGATCCTGTGAGTGATCTGTCAAAATCGTATGTAATCCGTAAATTTTAATTACGAGTCCAACGTCAGCCTTAAAGTAGGTACAGAACTCGTAGTACCTAGTCAAAGTCCCACACGAAAATGCGTTATCTTATTTTTCAGTGCTTATCTTATTTTATCGTTATCTTATTTTTCAGTGCTTATATTATAGGTTAGGAAGGTGACGTAGCGAGGGGGGGGGGCCGCGGGGGGGCGGGGGTTGGGGGGGGACCGCGGGGGGGGCGGTGGTTGGGGGGGGACCGCCCCGGTTGCCACCCGAAAGGGGGTGCCACTCGACCAAGATATTGCATATACGCAACCAAGATATTGCATACATTGTCTGTTAACACGGTCTGTTATTTATATTTTCGTAACTCTGTGGCTCCCCATGGAGTGCCCCGAATTTTGTGTCGGTCGCCCGCCCCAGGCACCATTTATTGGATAACCAACATCTCCGGCCAGAGGCGGATTAAGTGTTGAGAGCGCCCTAGGCAAGCACCTAATCGCCGCCCCTCTAGCAGCCATATATTATAAATTTTAACTAGTACTTATACAAATATACATATAATAACTATTGCTGCGCCACTCGACTTAACCCGACAGCGTAAGAAATTTTGGTATAAAATGTGTAAATCTGGGTCTCTTGCAATCTTTTTTTTTTTTACATACCAAGTTTCATCACAATCGATTTAGTAGTTTTTGCATGAAGAAGTAACATAATATAACTAATACACTCACACATACACACTTTCGCAGATATAATATTAGTAGGGATAATATTAATAAAACAATTTGTAACCTAACATTTGGTAAATAAAAAATTAAAGATATTAATTATTTATTTAAAAATTGATATCTACTAATCACATCTAATGACAATTGTTAAAAAAATTCTTCATTTAAATTTTGATCTTGCGGAGTTGTCAATAACATAACACCGTCATAGTTTAACGATAGCAATAAGTTTGATTCAATGGTAGGTATTGCTATCAAATTTAATCTCTAATCTTTAAGTCATGGAAGAGCGAAGATAATTTTTCACTTTCCTTAGACAGGAAAAACTCCGCTTACCACTGCAATTGCTGATTGCCGTAAATACGCACATTCTTAAGGCAACGTCAATGTTTGGGTAAATTGTTGCAAGTTCTTTATTTCTTAAAACCTGTAAAATTGCTTTGATTCTTCGGGGTAGTTATCTATCTCGAGCTCTCGTTGATAAATAAGAACGTACATAAATGGAGATATTCAACAACAAAGCACTTTTCTAAATCAACGGAATACATCGTTTTAGAATACAAATACTGTAAAGTTTACTGAAAAAGGTTTTTCTCCACTGTGACTTTTAGATATCCCTTTGTAGCACTTAAATAGTTGCATTCGGGACATGAAAAAGTTTTTTCCCACAGTGGATAAACAAAAGATGTTTAAGACTTCCCTTTGAAGAACATGAATAGTTGCAGTCAGATCACGAAAAAGGTTTCTCTCCGCTGTGAATCAGATGGTACGTTTTTAGACGTACCTTTTGAAAACATGAAAAGTTGCAATCGGGGTACGAAAAAGACTTTTGTCCATGGTGGGAAACATGTGATTTTTTAGATTTTTCTTTGTAGTACATGCATAGTTACACTCAGAACATGAAAAAAAAATTATCACTATGAATCGCGCTGTGAATTTTTAAATCTCCGATTCGAGAACTTGAATAAAAGCATTTGGGACATGAAAAAGGTTTTACGTCAGCTTGTGACTCATAGTTGAGTAAAATATTGCTCCACAGGGAAACCTGAGGAAAATTACTTTCTCAGGGCCTCCTAAGTGGAGCTAATTTAAAAAAAGAGTGTGTTGTAAAACCATCGAACAATATTTGACGTTACCGTCTGAACATGAAAAACTTTTTCTACTCTCGCGTTTTACGCATTCGGGACAAGAAAAAGGTTTTTGTCCGCTGTGGATTTTTTTTTTTGCTTCTTTGTTAAACATGAATAGTCGTAGTAGAAACATGTAAAAGGTTTTATGTGAATCCGCAAATGATGTCTAAGAAGTTCCTTTGTACAACATGAATAATTGCAGCCGGGACATGAAAAAGATTTTTATCCACTATTAGTCAGCAAGTGACTTCTTAGATATCCCTTTTGAGAACACGAATAGTTGCAGTCGGAGCATGAAAGAGGTTTTTCTCCACCGTAAATCATACTGTGGATTTTTAAATCTCTCTTTTTAAAACTTGTATAACTGCATTCGGAACACGAAAAAGGTTCTACTCCACTATGAGTCAGCTTGTGAATCATAGTTGAGTAAAGTGTTTCTCCACAGGGAAACCTGGGGAAAATTACTTTTCTCAGGGCCTCCTGAGAAGAGTTAATGTAAAAAAAAAGTGTATGGAAAAAAAGTATCGGATATGGAAAGATTGACGGTAATACTAAGATGTTAATAATAGTATCAAGCGGCTATATATTACATATGACGTCATAGCCTGTCTCTGTTACTTTGTCCTGGTGACTAGCTATCACTGGACAGTAGATCCGAGGAGGGTTATTTTTGGAACCAGTTCCTATCGGATTTATGAAATGGTCACCAAAAATAACCGGGCGAAGCCGAACCAAAAACCACCCGCAGGCCCTAGCAGCAAAAACCTGCGGAGCGAAAAACTGCTTGTGCAGGTATATTATTGGTATGACCGTGTGAATACAGGGCCGATAATAATTTCAACATTTTTTATTACGCCGTTTAGTGATAAAACCAGATCACTTGGTGGATAGGATTAAAATGGAGACTTATTTGGTTAGGGCATCAAAAAGAGATGATATAAACTGAATTAAATTGTGGAAAAAGACAGGGAAAGCCGAGGAAGTCAAGGCATGGTCAAATAAATCAAATACTTCAGTTGGACCGCGCCAAGAGCCGGAATAACAGAATTATACAGACCAATCATTTTAAGGAGCGCACGTTTGAATGTAACTCTTACCCGCAGTAGTCCTCCGATACTGCCGTCTCAAGAGACGGAATAATAAGTATCTGAAATAGTCCTACAACCTTTATTACGACAGGGGTTCAAGTCGAGGAAAGACCATACTGCACTAGGCAGTCACCGTCTGCCCTCCGCCCTTCGGAGTGGATGCCGAGGCTCTCCGAAACGTTTGCGAAACTGCACAATCTTCGGAAGCGGAAGTAACATAGTGAGTTATCGCCTGCCTTCCGTCAAGGAAGCTCCGCCGTTCGGAGTGACGACTAAGGCTCTCCGACCAGTAGCCTGTCTTCCAACCAAGAAACTGTCTCTCCTCTCACCTGGGAGTGATCAAGTAGTAGATTTGGAACAGGCTTGGCGGGAGTCATTCATAGTTTTCAAAGAGCTCACCAGACAATAATTAACACAACAAAAAAAGAATTATCCAAATTGGTGCAGTCGTTCGGAAGTTATGCGCGTACATACATTTCGGCGATTCATTTTTACACAAATTTCATAATGCTAGAGCTCATATATCTTGTCCTGACAATAACAAACAAAACAAAAAAGAATTATCCAATTTGGTGCAGTCGTTCGGAAATTATGCGGGAACATACATATCGACAATTCATTTTTATTAATATAATATATGTATTGAAGAAGATAGAAGATTTCAGAGAATTTTCCATAAGTTCATCTGGTCTAGTGGAGATAAGAATTTAAGAGAGATCTGAATCGATGTTTGCTGATATTTTGCTTAGAACGTATTTATTACAATATACGATATTGGAATATACGATGTGTCTTACGTAAAAAGTATGTACGTAAGACACATCGTATATCCTTTATAATTAATAAAAAGGGTTTTACAAACGGGCGAATATCTAGATTTATCATTAATCATGACTGTTCCTTCACTACCAATGTATTTAGAAATATATAATATATTTGTTTTAGAACTACGATAATCCACAATTAAAATAAAATTGTTTATTTAGTTTTAGAAGGAAGCAATTCGAGTGTTTAATTCTAAGAATCATAGTTTTGAGCGAGCCTATTCTGTTAATGAGTCCTCATAATGTGTCTATTTAAGGTGCACTTCCGTGCAGACGAATATTTGCACAAGGAGCAAGAAAAAGGTTTTTCTCCACTGTGAGTCAGCATGTGTCTCGTCAAAGACCCCTTTTGAGAGCATGAATAGTTACAGTTGGAACATGAAAAAGGTTTTTCTCCAGAGTGAGTCAGCATGTGATGCTTTAAAGACGACTTAAGTGAACAAGTATAGTTACAGTTGGTACATGAAAAAGGCTTTTCTCCACTGTGAGTACGCATATGTTTCGTTAAATCTCCCTTTAGAGAACATTTATAACTGCAGTCGGAACAAGAAAAAGGTTTTTCTCCACTGTGAGCCCGCATGTGCACCGTCAAAAGTCTCATTTGGGAAGATGAATAATTGCAGTGAGAACATGAAAAAGGTTTTTTTGTGTGAGTCCGCATGTGTTTCTTCAAACTTCCCTTTGTAGAAAATGAATAGCTGCAATCGGAACATGAAAAAGGTTTTTCTCTACTGTGAGTCAGCATGTGTCTCTTCAAAGTTCCAAATTGAAAACAAGAATAGCTGCAATCGGAACATGAAAAACGTTTTTTGCCACTGTGAGTCAGCATGTGTCTTCTTAAATCTCCCTTTTGAGAACATATATAACTGCAGTCGGAACATGAAAAAGGTTTTTCTCCACTGTGAGTCAGCAAGTGTCTCGTCAAAGATCCCTTTTGCGAACATGAATAGTTGCAGATGGAACAAGAGAAAGGTTTTTCTCCTGTATGGGTGCGCAAGTGAAGTTCTAGCATGAACTTATGAATGCAAGAGTAGTTACAATGGGGACAAATGAATCGTTTTTCCACAGGGTGTATCTTCAGATCTGTTGAAGTGTCTGAAAAAGATTACGAATAAAACTTAATTCATAAAGTTAATTTATAAAATGAGGAAAAATATATAAAGCGTGGATGGTCATTTACCTGTATGGGTAATTCTTTGAAAGCGTTTAAGGCATTCGTTTTTAACATCCGGCAGGTATGTGTCAATTTCCGTATAAGGAATTCCCCCTCCATCTTCTCGGATTCCTGATTCTATCTTGAAGGTAACAGTCTCCACTTTGATGCTACCTAGAAAATCGAAACAGTATTACGTACAATATGCCCAGATGAATCATTTTTTAACGTATTCATTTGAAATTACAGTCGCCCCCTCCGAGAGAGTACCACAACGAAACTTTTTTTAATCATAAACAAAGTCTAATTACAATATTAACGATTAAAAACATCATTGATTAATCATGTAGAAACAAGAACATGAATAATTTAAGAAGAATCCCAGATGTCCGCTCTAGTAAAGATGCTTCAAGAAAGAAATACTATTTACTCTTGGCCACATTCTGTACTGAGTTTTGTATAGCCAGAAAAATAAAGTTTGGAAGTTTAGACCAATAATATAAAATGTGTTTTTAATCCATAATATTTCTGTAAGTAATATTACATCCCGAATAAGATAAAAGTTTACTGTAGTTTGGCAGCTTCCTGTCATTTAATGTCCAATATCAAATTAACTTATGTACGGCAAGAAAGGACGCTATGTACAAGGGTAAACTATAGAGATTACGTACAGAAACCACTAAAAATATAATTTTATTGTGTAACTAACGAGCTCCCGACATGAGTTGCACTACCACTTACTGGCTGTATGAGTACTTTCCGCGTACTGCAAACATTCCTTCTTTACATCTGGGAGGTCAACATTTACATCCGAGTACAGCATTTCACTTCCGCCCTCTTCCTGGGACCCTGGTTCCAGCTTGATGGAAACACTCTCTTCCAATTCTGGTTGCGTCTTGATGGAAACACTCAACAGTTCTGGTTCCGTCTTGATGGAAACACTCTCTAACAGTTCTGGTTCCGTCTTGATGGAAACACTCTCTAACAGTTCTGATTCCGTCTTGATGGAAACACTCTCTAATAGTTCTGGTTCCGTCTTGATGGAAACAGTCTTTAATAGATCCATTGTAAGTGGTAGGATTACGTAATTGATTCAGACCAAAAATTACTTAAAACTGTAAAAAACAAAACGTTCTTTTACCAATTGACTCTATTTTGTACACATTGTTTTGGTTGGAATATTCCGTCAAAACAATGCAGTGTTTGCATAAGAAATATGTTGGAATCAGGATATAATTTTGACTGAATTGACCTTGAAGACATTTGAGAACGATTGATAGAATTGTCATAATTCTATAAATTACATCTGAGGCTGTCTTCCACTATATCTCTATATAAAGTGACATAATTGTATATTTGACAATTCCGCTTGACAGAATGTCGATATACCCAGTTAAATTATATTTTAATAATGTGGTATCAGTAAATGTTAAAATACAAATTGATTAATAGATACTTCACCGTCAAATTGATAGTTAAAATGTTCATCAAACAAACTTACGATGAGGAAAACGTCAAATGATTCGATAACTAAGGTGTACCGATTGGCGTAAGTTAAGCTAGGTGGCGTTAGACTACAGTTCAAGTACGAAATACCAGCGCAGAAAATATCAGCATTAAAACTTTCCATTAGCCATCGCAATCATCAGAGGATAAATATAACTAGGTGGATTAAACAGTGAAAGGGATATTAAATAGGATTAGAGTTTAGAAACAGGATGAAACTATTGGCAAGTGACGAAAATATGTCTACAATAAATGTTAGGTTATGCAAACTGCAAAGAACATAGATAATAATTATTCATAGACTATAGGGAAAATTGCTTATTTCCTTTAAGTAGGTACTAAACGCAAGTCCCGAAAAATGTCTGTTACAACTTATTTTTAGCGTTTGAAATACCATCACTATCGATCTAACTAAAGATGTGCTATTTTAGTTCTTCATAAATTCGTTAGCAGAGGAGTATAGTTTGGCAATTAAGTGCAGAAATTAAATAAAATGGAACTAACGTGTTCATTACTATGGCAGCACCGAATTATATGACGTTTCCTATGGCTGTCATGTTATCGCATGTTACGGTTGATTTATTGTATTAAATCTGAGTAGAAGATTGCTGATTTGATAATATTTTTATTCATGGTTTGCCTGAATTTAATTAAAATGAATAAACCATTACATAGTGATGCAAGAGGGGTTATATTCTGCATTTTTCAACGCTGCCTAGCCGAGTGTCACGCGAAAAAGATTCTGTCTAATTTAGAAGATGTTTAAAAACGAACTGCAGAAATGACGGGTACGTAGTATAGTTTGTTTAATAAATTTCATTAGTATTACAAGATTTATGCCAATTTTCGAGCGATAATAACCATTACAATCTGGTTTGCGGTTATGTTTAAAAAAATCTAATCTGACACTTCCATTTGACAGTTTATGCGGCCACAGGAAAAAGGGAATAACTCAATAAAAAAATAATAATATGCAACTTCTTTAAACTCGTAAAAAAGTTACTTTTTTCTCGTTTTCTCTTTCTTTCTTTCCAAGTGAATATTATCTAGAGTGTGTTTTTAAAACTACCTTCTAAAATAATAATTTTAATGATATTTCACTGGTAAATCTGAATCAACGGTAAGACGAATCTTCAAGGAAGGGGAAAACGCAGATGGAAAATTTGAAACACCGCGAAAACGGAAAATGGGCATAATAATAATAAAATATGTAATGCATAAGTGCTGATGATTGGAAAAATTGTTGCAAACATGTGATGAAAATTGAGGCAGAATATTATGCACGAGGCAGTACTATATATGATGATATCGATGAACTACGTTTAGATGAAGATAAAGATACGGAAGAAGAAGAATCACACGAGGACGAAGACAATAATTACATGTCCTGTGTTGAATTAATAGACTTAAATTTTTAAGTACCTACGTTTTTACATCGAAATAAACGCCCACTTAAAACTTGTTTTGTTTTATTTTACTTCTATTAAATTACAGTTTTTTGTGCAAAATTTTTGAAAATACAAATACGCTATGAAATATGCATTTTGGCAGAAGTGTTTTTTAAAACATACATTGACTGTCTTATGAGCCATCTTGGTGTTGCCATTTAAAACTAGAAAGCGATCGCAGCGCCATAATTTATTTTCTACACTTAATTGCCAAACTGTACGTGGTCATACATGACAAGGGATTTAGTTTATTAACGGAGCCGAAAACACCCATTAAAATAATATAGCTAGGATTCAAGTCTGCGGAAGTTCAAAGAATTTTAATTCAAGAATATTAATAAAATATATTAATATTAGGTCCTTACATATGAAATTGGCGTTTTGTATGGGAGGAACATAAAGTCGGTTTTTTTAAATATAATATATTTATTTCATCAAAGTATGTACCATTGCTATCTATGCACTTTTGCCATCTCATAGGTAGTTCAACGATCCCTTTACTAAAAAAACCATTCGGACGGGAATAAATAAAATCTTTGAAGGCGGTTTGGACTGCCCCATCGGAGTTGAATTTATTCCCTTGCAAGAAGTTATCCAAATTTCGAAAAAAAAATGGTAATCTGTTGGGACAAGGTCTGGAGAGTACGGTGGATGTCTTAGACATTCCAATTGAAGCTCCTCTAATTTGGTAGCCGTCTGTTGTGCAGTGTGTGGTCTAGAGTTTTTTTTTTTTTTACATTAACTCGTACGCCCAGTTTCTGAGAGGCTAACTTAACTCTGGTTTCGATGGAGCCCCCGTACCTGAGCTGGTTGTCATAAAGCAGCAGTGGCTTAGAGCGATTAACCAGCCTCGGTTGATTAGCAGCTAGCTTTTCCATCATGGTTTGCAGTTGCTGACAATAGACGTCTGCCGTAATCGTCTGGCCAGATTTAAGAAAGCTATAGTGAACGACACCAGCCCTATTCCACCAAACGCTCACAAGTAACTTTTTTGGAGTCAATTTCCGATTGAGGCATGGTTTGGCTGGTTCGGCAGGGTTCAGCCATTGCGATGAGCGCTTCCGATTATGTACAGGATCCACTTTTCATCACAGGTAATGATTCGATTTAAAATCTCTTCATTATTGTGCCGGTTGAGTAATGAAACGCAGCAGTCAACGCGCGTTTGTTGATTTGCTTCACTCAATTCGTGAGGTACTAACCTTTCAAGCTTTTTAACCTTCCCAATTTGCTTCAAGCGGATTAAAACAGTTTTATCACTAACTCCGCAGCCTGCAGCTAACTCGGACGTGGTTTGCGATGGATCCGCTTCCACAATAGTCTTCATTTCTTCATTATCAAATTTGGTCTCCGGCAGTCCACGGGGCTTGTTCTGCAGGTCGAAATTTCCAGAACGAAAACGTTGGAACCAAAAACGCACTATGTTTTCTTTTGCGGCACCGTCACCATACACATCATTAATCCTTCGAGTCACTTCTGCAGCACTGGTGCAACGGTGGAACTCGTGCTCGTAAATAAAGTATTTTTCGTTCCTAAAGTATTTTTTTTTAAACTGTGCTGTACATGCTTCCGTTTTCAGAACATAATTCCTATTATTCAAGTATGATATTAGATTTTCAGGGTCAAAAGTATTATAAAGATTTTTTTTGGGGTATTACACGTCTACTCTGATAATAGGAACAATACATTATCACAAGTCATAGTTAATATTATAATACATTATCACTGAAAATTGCACAATTTAATAAATTTCCATGACTGAATACACGACAACACAACAAACTACATATATCAAAAATACACTCAACAAAGTTCGGACTGAAATCATTAGAATACATTGCCTACACTAACTATAACAAATTGCCTGAAGAAGTAAGAAATGTATATGCCTCTAATAAATGTTGAAACGATATATTGAAATCCTATTTTTTCAAATGTTATTTGGAAAACGAGTCATAAGTAGGTACAAACTCTGTTCTGATAGCTATCCTGATTATCTCCAAGTACCAAACTTTGTACATCCAGAGATGATGGGCGCAGTTTATGTGATAGTTTCAAATAAACATTATTAATTATTACAAAAGTTATCTTATAATAATTAAAAACAACAATTAAATATTCATCTAATCCGCTGGTACCCGGTTCCAATATATTCATTTAAATCGACGTTGCTACCCAAGCCTGGCGTAGTGTAGTGGACAAACGCGTCAGACGAATTTCTGTAGGCGACCTGGGATCGAGCCCCACAAAATCCAAAACTTTTTATTTTTATTAAAGCCGTTATTCGAACCTTTTAAATATGAACCGACAGAAGAAAGCCCAAAAGAAAGTGACATCTAGCGACTCCGAGGAAGAAACTACAAATACAAACAAGATGATAAAATGTATAGAAAAAAAATTTGCGGAGTTAACTGAACAATTCATGAAATCTTTCAATGAACAAATTAAAGATTTAAAGAAGTCAGTTGAATATTGCTGTTCCGAAATAGATGAATATGAGGAGAAAAATAGAAACAAAGATAATTTAATTAAACAATTACAAAAAGACAATAAGGAAATAAAGCAACAAATTAATAAATTGGAGAAAAAATTTAAACAAAATAATATAGAGTTACAAGGCGTTCCTTACAAAGAAAACGAAGATGTTTCCAAAATATTCAGTAACATATTGGAAACAATAAATTGTGATAAAGATACTTTGAAATTTACAAACATATACAGAATCAGAAATAAAAATCCTACAAACAAACATCTTCCCATAGTAGTAACACTACAGAATAAGAAAACCAAAGATATAATTATCTCACAAAAGAGAAAATACGGTGTACTACATACCAAAGACATAAATTTCGCTGGAGATATCAATAATACAATTTACATAAACGAACAACTGACCCAACAAAATAAACACTTGCTTTACCTGGCGAAATCATCAAGAACGGGATACAAGTTCATTTGGGCTAAAAACGGAAGTATCATGATGAGGAAAACTGAAACATCTCCAATAATCCAAATAAGAGAGCCAGAAGATATCCCAACCTGAATAAAGGACCATCTTACAACCACCTAGCAACTATAAATAAATATCTTTCAATATGTCAGAAGAAAATTATGTACACGAAAACTATGTATGTAAAAACCCTATCGAACTGAATACCCTTTTTAGAAATGTAAATTTTTCAGTACTAAACTTAAATATTAGAAGTATAAGGAAACACTTCGATGAACTATGTGTCCTCCTTCATAATTTTGATTTTTCTCCTAGCGTAATTATACTAACTGAAACTCAAATGAAAGATGTAATTCCATATAATTTACCTGAATATACCACAATTTCTACTGCCTGTAAGCATACTGGACATGATGGAGTGACTGTCTTTTGTCATAATACTTTAAAAAATGTTGCAGCTGAATTTATTGATTTTAAGTCTGCTAATGTAATAAAATTAACTTTTTGTCAAAATAACATTAAATATCTCATAGTAGCTGTATACAGATCCCCTTCTTTAAGTGATTTTCTCTTTGTAGATGAAATAAAAACATTTTTTAGAAATCTTGACAGACATCACTTTACTTTCTCTATACTGACGGGGGACATCAATATAAATATTAATGATAACACAAAAAATATTAATTTCCAAAGTGAATATCTAGATTGTTTATCAAGTTCTGGATACCTGCCATATATTAACTCACCAACAAGAGTAACCTTAATGAACTCTGCATGTTTAGATCATATATTTGTAAAGACACATAAAGATGTTAATATAATATCCTCAATTCTAGAAACAAATATCACGGATCATTATCCATCACTATATGGGCACACTTTCAAAAATTCATCAATAAAACAAAAATGTGAAACTTTTGAAAAAATTGAAATTAACTTTCATACATTAAATTATTTACTTCATTTAGAAAGTTGGGAAAATGTTCTGTCAATAGTAAACCCACAATCAGCATTAGAAAAATTCTATAAAACTCTTCTAGACAATATTCTGAAAAGTGAAAGTAAAATTGTTGTAACAAACAGAAAATATAAAAAAATCAAACCATGGATAACTGTCGGCTTAATTGTATCAATTAAGCAAAGAGACAAATTGTACAGGGAAATGTTAAAATACCAAATAGCTTGCCAAAAGAATAATGTCAGAATAATGGATTTTATGAAAACAAAATATTTAATGTACAGAAACTTACTCAATAGGCTGATTCGAAGTTACAAAAAGAAATACTATTGTGAACAAATTGAAAACGCTAAAAATGATAGTAAAAAAACTTGGAATATTATAAATGAAATTACGCACAAAAAAAGTATGTCTTCAACTGTTGTAAATGAGCTTCAAATAAATAACAACAATAAGTTAATAACTGACAAATCTGCTATTGCAGAAAACTTTAATTACCTTTTCACGAATATAGTAGATGCTGTACTGAAATCATCCAGTATAAACTTACATAGAGACATCTTCACAATTAATTACAGATAACGAATCAATCAACCCAATAGAAAATATAGTAGATGATGTACTGAAATCATCCAGTATAAACTTACATAGAGACATCTTCACAATTAATTACAGATAACGAATCAATCAACCCAATAGAAAATATAGTAGATGATGTACTGAAATCATCCAGTATAAACTTACATAGAGACATCTTCACAATTAATTACAGATAACGAATCAATCAACCCAATAGAAAATATAGTAGATGATGTACTGAAATCATCCAGTATAAACTTACATAGAGACATCTTCACAATTAATTACAGATAACGAATCAATCAACCCAATAGAAAATATAGTAGATGATGTACTGAAATCATCCAGTATAAACATACATAGAGACATCTTCACAATTAACTACAGATAACGAATCAATCAACCCAATAGAAAATTTTTCACCCATTACAAGAAACGAAATTGAAAAATATATTGATAGCCTAAAACCATCTAATTCTAAGGGAACTGATGGACTATCATGTAATACATTGAAAAATATTAAACAATATATTCTAACTCCTTTGCATCATATATTTAACATGTGCCTTAAAGAAGGTCATTTTCCAAAACAGTTTAAAATCTCCACCATAATTCCAATTCATAAATCTGGTGAAACGCATAAATTAGACAATTATAGACCAATCTCACTTGTTTCAAACCTATCAAAAATTTTAGAAAAATGCATCAAAAATAGAATCGTAGAACATTTAGAAAAATATAATATTCTGTCGCAAAACCAATATGGTTTTCGTAAAGATCTAAGCACTGAAGATGCAATATATGATCTAACAAAAAATATATACACATCTATCGATAAAAATAAGAAATGTCTAGCTATATTCTTAGATTTATGAAAGGCTTTCGACACTGTAAATCATAACATACTGATAAAAAAAATATCACAACTAGGTTTCAAAAATCACACAGTAAAAATACTCACCAACTATCTTAAGATGATAGACTTCGCTTTTCGGCTCATACAAAAAGGACGCCCGGGAAAAAACACTTTTCTATATCGAAAATTGCACGAAACGGATATTTTTTTTTGAAATTGCCTTTTAGAAAGTTAAAGGTATGTCGGTATGTTTTTAAATTTTCAATGCGTTTCGTATTAACATAAACATTCACTGTCAAACTTGCATAATTTATCGGAAAATATTATTTAAGAAAAAAGTGCTGCTAACTCAATTCTCATAAAGAATTTCAAAATTATAAAAACATACCGACGTAGCTTATTCTTTCCAAAATATAATTATTTTTTAAAATTAGAATTTTGTGAAAGTTTCGGTGTAGAAAAATGTTTTCTCCCTAAACCCTTCTCCGAGCGATTTCTGTAGGTAAATCAGACAGTTTACAGCAGTTGTCCCGTTCGCACGTTTTACGGGTCGAGGCTAGGAGTGCATGCTCGGGGGGAGCGTCATCGTTTTCGGTGATAGTGATGTTAAGACTACATAATTTACGCAACAATAGTGATGGGGTTGATATTTTTTTTAATTCATGAGTTCTGTTTAGTTTCATAATAATTTATTTTAGAGGTTACGGTCTAACACATTTCAATTTGGGAGGCGGGAATGGGTAGAGCCGCCCCGGGAACCTTTATTGGATAACCAACACCTCTGCCATAGGTCACCCCAAGTGGTTCGCTACGTTTGGTGATTTAGCAGGGGTGCCCGGGTTCATGGGGGTGAGGTTTGTCTAGGTCTTGAAGGCGAATTACCAGGACACACTGAACCCCAGATTCCTACCCATCCTTTAAACCCTTTTCCTTCCCAGAACTCTCCTCTCCTTCCTTTCCTTAAAAAACCCTCCACACAGCATCCCCACAGATGACATAGGCCCTGTGGGGAAATTATTTTCCTCAGGGCCTCCTGTGTGGAGCTCATGTAAAAAAAAAATTATTACAATAGTAATATAATACTTTTTCATATTACATTTTTATAATATTACTCTAACTAATTCCTGTGAATAAGCAATGCCGAGTTAAACACAATGAATAATGTGAAATATTTTTGGACTTTCGTGAAATCGAAACAATCTTCCTTTGATAAACTGTTCTTTAAATGATGGGCAACAATTTTGCAATATTTTTAGTGATTATTTTCAATCTGTTTTTCTCAAACTAAAAACATTCCCACAAATAATGTACCTATGATTCTTTTGCAGGATTCTGGGAGTCTTATGTGCATATTTTGTATGTGAACTGCGCGGTCGGCAGTTGAAGTCGGCAGTTTTTCTGGATGAATGGCGACGCACGTCTGTTTTTTTCCAAGGATTCCGTCCAAAATGTCTGGCTGGTTCTGTACGTGCTTGATTTTTAAAAAATCGGATCACGAGGAGTTCAGCGTCGAGGGTCACCAATATGGAATGTGTTAATCTTACCAAATCAACACTTTCATATGTGTCACGGGAGTTAAATAAATGATTAGAAGGTTTTAATAGATTTTCTTTTTATTGTAATAGTCAAACACAATCGCGACACAATATTAATATCAGAAAGTTGCGGGGCTAAATCTGATAGCTGTACACACGACAATTCGGGACGGAATGATTTTGCGGTAGCATTTGGAACTACATCTAGTCTTTCCGGTGTGACCAGCATTCAAAATTACGAGTACATATCAATAATAATAACACGAGTGAAATAAATTTCAATTCGATTAATATTAATACATACATCTTTAGTATTTGAATATCTGAAAAATTTCAACACAAAAAAGGTGTTAGTTGTGATAAATTAAATTCAACTTTTATTTCTAATTGTGTTGAATATGTACTTCTCAGTATATATAATGCCCTGATGAAGAGAACATCATTCTTGAAACATGTTGATTTTTTTAATAAAGATTATCGTGGTTAAAATAAAGTGTTTTTAATTATTTCATTAATAAAATGGTGCCACAAAGTGAATTTGCAAAATTTGAAGAAACAATTATTATCACAATTATATCAACACTGTTCTTTACACTGCAGATTTCACGGGCAGATCTTTTGAGTCGAACTTGGGGCAGTCCACCGATTTAGTTCTTCTATCTAATTCTATGGACAAAAATAAACAAGTTGATTCTAACTATACTGATTTTTCTAAGGCTTTTGGCGAGGCGAATCATGACACACTCTTAAACAAACTTTAAAAAATTAATATAAGTAGATATCTACTCAGATGGTTCTCATCCTACATTAAACATAGAAGCCAAGTTGTTGCCCTTAAAGTTTACATGTCACAGATAATAACCATTCCCTCGGGGTAACTCAAGGATCCCATTTAGGGCCCCTGCTCTTTATTTTTATTTTAATGACATCAAATATGTCATCAGTCATTCCGATTTCATTATTTACGCTGACGATATGTAAATATACAAATGCACAGAGATATCGATATTTTCCACTGTACCATTGAAACATTTAAAATTAAATTAACCTCGTAATGTACTAAATCAAAACAAGTTTTATTGTTTATCTATTATTAATATTAGTTTTTACTTTCACTATGCAATACTATAAATTCTAATATCTCTACTTGCATAACAATCTGTAACAACAACAATTTTTTTAATTTCTTTTAATATGTTTTTATCTGCCCTTGCTGCCTGTCTGTATTCCATATTTTGTAATATCTTTGAGATCTGAAAGTTTTTGGTGTGTACTGTCATTTTACGTTACAAAATATCAAATTCACGATACATCGCATATAACAGTGGTTATGTTTTCATTGCTGTCGTTTCTTTAAAATAATATTAACCCCTTACAAGACTCAGACAATTAGCGCAAATAAGGGGGTCGCAATCTTAATTATTCCGATAGTTCCAATTTTTTATATATGTTTTATTAACTAATCGCCTGTTGTAAAATCCTAGTTTTCGACCTAGGCGCACCTGTGCTCGCGCTGCCGTTTAAAAAAAACAAAACAGAATGAAAACCAAGCATTGACAAAACACTGTTCCTCTGTTTCAATTTTTGACCTGATTTTGGTGGATTAGAACCTCGATACATAATAGAGATGAAAAAAACATGATACATATACCTAAATCTTTTATGAAATTTTATGCTCTATAAAATTGTTTATTATATTTTTTCTCGAAAATGCACTGGAAAAGAGATGATCACGAAAACACAAACCTAGTCGTGCAATATGCTTGTTTTTGCAAACTTGTACGAATATTTACGGCTTTAAAAGTAGAAGAAATTAGTCAATAAAGGTAATTGTTACAAATTTTATGTTCCACATATTTGCTATAGTTACTTTGGGCAAAATTTGCACTGGTAACGAGATATTTTAGAAAAACACGATTTTGGCGTGATTTCGGCTGTTTTTTTCAAAATGGCTGCACGAGCACGGGTGCGCAAAGTCCAAGGATTTTACGTCAGGGGACCAGTTTATAAAACATATTAAAAAATTGGAACTAACGGAATAATTTAACATCGCGGATCGCTAATTCCTACAAAGACCAATGGCGGTGATTTAGTATCCTTACCTGCCTTCCAAATTGGCAAATCATCACCAATCACCATTTTCGATACCACAATGTATAACATATAATTTTGAATTACAATAAACAATACATTATTATATTATATTATAATAAACTATACTTCATTATATTTTATTATAAAAAAACAATACATTATTATATTAATATTTTAATAAACAATACATGCATTATCACTAACCTAGTTATTGCCAAACGTTCACTAATTGATTATAGGAGCTGATACCCTCTCAATATCAAAGACATCACTGTAGACTTTACATCGAACCCCAACACAATTGTCAATTACATAAACCAGTACTTTACAAACATAGGTCCGGAACTAGCAAAAAAAAATCCAAATAAATAACGATACGCTTGGTCCAAGTGACCACGCGACCAATGATGATTTCCCAACCCGCTTTGTTCTTAAAACGATTACAGAGAAAGAAGTTTCTATATTAATAAACTCGCTCAAAAACTCTTCATCAACCGGCATTGATGAAATATCTAACAATGTTCTTAAAAAAATTGCCCCTGGTATACTTCAACCATTAACGCATCTACTTAATATTAGCATCCGCCAAGGGCTATTTCCCACCATTCTAAAACAAGGTCTCATTATCCCTATTTTTAAAACTGGCTCCAAACTTGATATTAGTAATTATCGTCCTATTACGTTGCTAAATTCCCTCTCAAAAATATTCGAAAAGATCGTCAATAATAGTCTCATGGAATATCTGGAAACCAATAACTTAATATCGCAGCGGCAATTTGGATTCAGAAAACATAAAAGCACCAATGATGCTATAGCCACGGTCACTGACCATATTTCTGGCCACCTGGATAAGGGCTTGAAATGTCTATCGGTATTTCTCGACCTATGTAAAGCATTTGATACAATCTCACACAGCAAACTAAAACGCAAAATGTTTAATATAGGTATTAGGAAGAAAGAATTAGGCCTCCTCTCCAGCTTCTTATCTGACAGATCCCAATGCGTTAAACTCAATACCACAAAGAGCCAGAATTTGCCCATTAGTTACGGGGTCCCTCAAGGCAGTGTTATAGGTCCAACGCTCTTCCTAATATATATTAACGAGTTATGCAACCTAGATATCGATGCCACTATTGTCAGTTTCGCCGATGACACTGTCCTACTCTTCCAAGCAAAAGATTGGCTTACCGCATATTCCAAAGCGGAGGAAGGAATTCAACAGGTAAAATATTGGCTTGACTCGAACATATTAACTCTAAATGTACAGAAAACCAAATACTTACTGTCTAGTCTCACCAATATCCCAAAGTCAAACCCAGCCCCGCCATTAAAAATACACAAATTTAAAAATTCATCTCTAAACCGAAACTGTGACTGCCCATGCCTAGAGCAAGTAAACATTATCAAATATTTAGGAGTAACCTTCGATACACACCTGAATTGGAAGCAACATATACATAATACTACAAACAAAATCCGAAAATCTATATACTTTTTCAAACAAACACGCAATTTCCTTAACCTAAAACTTTTAAAAACAGTATATTACTCATTGTGCCAATCTCACATCGAATACGGAATTCTAGCCTGGGGTAATGCATATTCCAATGCCCTTGATCCCATCATGAAAGCACAAAAACTAATCATAAAAATAATTCTTAAAATGCCGCTTTCTACCAGCACTGATACTATCTTCAATTCCTTCAACGTTATGGACATAAAACAGCTCTACTCAAGATCCATATTACTTAATTTACACAAAAACAACAAAACACCATACAAAGCTACACAAACAATACACAATACCCGAGCCAAAAACAACGAACTTCTCCAAACTCCTTTTTTCAAAACCACCTTCGGGCAAAGACACTCTAAATACATTGCTAGCTTGCAAACTATACAATACACTACCAATTACGATCAGACAAAGTGACTCCTTTACAAAATTCAAACAAGATATTAAAAAATGGATTATAAGTATTGGACGCCACACTATCACACATATCTGTAAAATAAATCACACATAGACAGAAATAACTATTCACATACAACCTAACCCATATAAAACAAACGAAAATAATGGAATCCTGTCAAATTTAACCTATGAATAGACTAGGCAGAATTTATTTCATTACTCCATCTCCAACATTTATAAAATAACTCTCTTTAAAAGATTTACCACCCTTCCAATCACCCTTCCAATCACCCTTCTGTTCTAATTCTATTCATAATATGTATTTTACCTGAAATATCCTTGTAACTACTATATTCATTTATGTACGCCTGTCTCGACACAGGCATACCCTAGTGAGACAGGCATACAAATAAAACCATTGTAAATATATTTTATTATAGATAAATAAATAAATAAAAATATATATATATATAATTGATTGAGGAATCACTAAGTCGCTAAAAATACTACGAAGAACAAATAATTATTATGCGGGTTGCTTAGGTCGGTAGATATATGCACGGCTGTACGCATTTCCGAGTTCCGAATACAAGATGCTAGACGCTAGCGGCTAGACCCACAATGTATCATAGCTGTGTGTCACTAAGTGTGTGCGCTTATTGTTTTGAATTTCGTCAGTGTGTGTGAGCTTCGTTCGAGCGGGACAAAGCAGATATAATGAAATACCTAAACGTTCCGCGTTCGTTGCGAAATCTAGCCTCTTAAAGACAGAACTCAAAAAACAAAAATTGGGAATATGTATAGTTCAGAAGCACAGATAAAAAATGGAGTTCCGCAAGGAACTGTACTTGGCCCGATTCTATTTTTGATGTATATAAACGATTTATGTAATTTTGTAACCCCTGGACAAATTATTTCTTACGCCGATGACACGGCAATAATAGTAAACGTAAATTCTTGGATTGAAACATTTTCCAAGGCAAACGAATGTATTGCACTTGTTTCAACATGGTTAAAATGTAACAAACTCATCTTAAACTAAAGCAAAACATTTTATTTAACCTTTTATAAAAACATTAAAAACAAACCACATGATAACCTAAAAATTAGAATCCACAACACAAGTTGCAATCAAGAAACATGTTCACTTTGCAATGAACTCATCGAAGTAGAAAATATTAAATATTTAGGTGTGTCTATTGATACACATCTTAACTGGAAATCACAAATAGATAAAACCATCTCGAAATTAAGATATCTAACATATATTTTTACAGACTTAAGGAAGTACTCAATCTTTACAAATTGAAAATGATCTATTTTTCCCTGGTACAATCTTCAATAATCTACGGCATTGTAGGATGGGGTGGTGCGCTTGATGCATTTATTAAGCCTTTACAAATTGCTCAAAAGCGCATCAATAAAATTATGTATAATAGAATTAAAACATTCCCGACTGAGATATTATTCAAAGAGACCAAAATATCCAATATCCGTAAATGATTTATATTGCAAACAATGAAATATGTATTTAAAAACAAAAATTGTTTCGTAAAAAACGAAAATAGAATCAGCGAAAGGACTAATAATGTGTTTCAAGTTCCCCAAAACAAAACCAAATTAATGCAAAAACATGGCAGTTTTATTGGTCCTCGTACATTTAATCTTCTACCAAAACACATTCAAATGACAGATAAAATATCACTTTACATAAAATAATTAAAATTATGGCTAAATGATGCAGATGTTGAAACACTTTTTTTATAAACTATGTAAACCTTTGTGATTCATTTTTACAATTCTACTGTAACTTCAAGACTTACTTAGCTTATCTTCTTGAAAGCGTAACAAAAAAATCAATTTACCTGTATGTGTCACTATATTTTTAAACTTTCACTTGGAAAATTACATTTTTTACTTGTACCGCCAACTAATTGGTGTAATTTAGCACTTTAGCACTTTATATTACTTTCATTTTACCTTGTGTTATGTAATATATTTTCAGATAATATGTAAAAATTTCTTTTGTAATGTATAATGGGAAAAAATAAAGGATAAAAATATATATATATATATATATATATCTTTTTTAAATCTTATCATGTATTCTGTATGTAAACATCTTGTATTAGGTCTGTATATTTTTGAGCATGTACCTTTTATTGTATTATCCTGATTTTGTTTTTTTTATGCATTTCAATGTGTGGAGGATACTTTATTTTAACTTTTTGACGCCAACAGTATATAAATCAAATGAGTGGTTATAATAATAATTCATAAAATCTTATAAGACATGTTTCTGTGAAATATTTGTAAAGTGATTCTTCATATGTTGTGTCTGTATGTTGCTTCTGTGAAATGTTTTGTAAAATTTTTCTTAATTTATTTATTGTGCCTGCATATTGGTTTGGGTTGGGTTTGACTTTTCAAAAATACCAATATTGGCGATCCCTTAACCCGGCGTCAGTACAGTTAAAATATGTAACAACGATAGTAGGGTTGGGTCTAGGAGACCCGAATTAAAAACTGGCTTTGATATCAATATTTAAAAGAAATTTAGAAACATATTGCAATAATTTGATTAAAAACTATTTTGTTTACGAGATTTTGGGTAAAATACAACAACTTCATATAAAACAATATTTTAATGACATTTTTATAAAAGTATAGTAAAATTTTAACTAAATAGACAACCTCCGTCTTAAAGTTATAAAATTTAATTAAAACTTTTTTTTTCTCAAAATGTGAACTAATATCATATATATGAAAGAGATCTATAGTAGGACTACAAATAATATACTCTATATACTCCAACAAAAGGTGGAGTATATATATAATATACTCCACCTTTTGTCACATTATAAAATGTATTCATCTCAGATTTTTTTTTGTCGCCGGTAGATGTATCAATACTGTCATCATGATGCAAGCTCGACATAAGTAAAACCACTTTATTTTATTTTTTTGTGATATCTTTCTGAAAACCAAAAGTCGACGAGTTTATTTCTTTTCCCCTTGTTTTCGTAAATTTTTCGGGTATTTGTCTTTTATTTTTGCGAACAGTACCTACAGATGTCAGTTTGTGTTCTTGAAGCAAGTGGTTTACTAATTCATAGCTGGTGAACGAATTGTCGAATGTAATGTTTAGTTATTAATTGGAGCGAAATTACGACTCCAAATGTATGGTTGGGTCATATTTACCTTTTTCAGTTTTACCCACGTCTATCCACCGTCGCGGCCGCTACAACACTGAACAGTGATTGTTACATAGCTCCAGCTACTGAGAAGTGTGGCAACGTCGCACAAAAATTCTAAGAAATAAGCTTGTTTTAAAATGGCGCGGGTCAAATTGACCCAACTGTACTGACGCCGGGTTAATGAAATTTGATAACTCATGGGAATGCAATTTCGTTGTATATTTTATTTAAAAAAAAAAAAAAACTATATAGTTTTTAGAAAATATAATTTCTTAAGTCCTATTTTTTATGATTTCAGGAAAAATTTGGTAAACTGAGCTAAACTAAACTCCAAATATAATATATTTTTGAGCCCAGGAAGGAAGCATCAAACATCTTATGCAAACTAATGTCTCCATGGACCTTGGTAATATGGTAAATTTATTTTAGACCTGACGAAAGACATAATACGTTCAAAAGAAAAATGTATCTTTAAAACAACATCTTCATGTGGCAATTCGCTACAGAAATATAACCTGCTTATATTGTATTCTTCTTTAAAATATGTACATGTAATCCTGAGTTTTTCATTTCTCTGTTATAACAAGAAATTTCTTTAAAATCAATAGTTTTGTAGCAACGCACAATCATGTTTTATTATATATTCTTGTATTTCCTGTTTCTACATATTTATAATACAATTCTTATCATGTAATTACGAATTTTTATTTTTAAAATAGTATTTTGGGCTAATGATTTGGGTGGGTTTGGGTAGGTTCTGAAAGAAAATTATATTGTCTATGGTCGCGCCTTTTTTTGTTGTTGCTTACTCTATATTCGTCTATGGTGTGTGACGTTACAAGTCCCCGTAAAAAAGGCGAAAAATTATTGTATTTTGATTAGTGAAACAGTGACCAAATTTTTCTCGTACTAAAGCCCGAAGTTTTCGATCTAGTGGGTGGTTTGATATATTTATGCATACGTTCCTTAGCATAATAATGCTGTAGCCCAGGGATGCTCAAACGGTCGATTGCGATCGACCGGTCGATCGCGAGTGCTTTTTGAGTCGATCTCGAGAAAAAATTGCCTGTTTTTGTTTTAGTTGATCCTAAATTAATGAGACCACCCATTTTTCACGCCTTTTTGTTTAAAATTTATTTGTAACTTATATTGTCAATGGTCGCGCATTTTAGTTGTTGTATACTCTATCCTCATTTGTGGTGTGTGACGTCACAAGTCCCCTTAAAAAATCGTAAAATTATTGCATATTCATAATGAAATATTTTTGAAAATTGCCCCCTTCAAAAGCTCGAAGTTATCGATCTGGTTTCTAGTGTGTGGTTTGTTTATTTACGAGTCAGTCAGTCCGAGTTGTAACTAGAAGGCGATACAAAGTTTATTAATAAATAATTCAAAACTAGATTCACTCTTAATTCAAAACCAGTTACGTGATCAGAATGTAAAATTCCAGTTCTGGATTCATCTGCTGACATATTTCGAAGGAAAAAATTCTCTTACTCGACGTATAAAATTCTAGTTGCAGACTCTGCATGTGCTTCCAGAATAAAGAAAAATCATTTTCATCTGAGTGTAGTTTTAATTCGCCGCACACAGATTTAGTTTAATCCAGTTCATAATGTAAAATTTCTGTTGTAATATTTCGAAGGAAAACATTCTCTTATTCGAAGTGCAGTCATAAAATTCAAGTTGCAGATGTATGTGCTGCCAGAACCAAAGAAAAGCCATTTTCATGTTCTGAGTGTAGTTTTAATTTGCCGAACGTAAATTTAATTTAAAGCAATTTTGTGTTTAAAATGTAAAATTCCAGTTGTGGATTCATCTGCTGAAACATTTCGAACGAAAACCATATCTTATTCAAAGTGCAGTAATACAATTTTTCTGTTGCAGACTATGCATGTGCTGCCAAAATAATTTAAAAAAAGATTTTCTTGTTCTGAGTGTAGTTTTAATTTGCCGCAAATATTTAATTTAAACCAGTTTTGTGTTCAAAATGTAAAATATGAGTTGTGGATTCATCTCCTGACACATTTCGAAGGCAAACCTTCTCTAATTCGAAGTGCTGTTATAAAATTCTAGTTGCGGACTATTTATGTTCTGATTCAAAGAAAAACCATTTTCATATTCTGAGTGTAGTTTTAATTCACCGCATACAGACTTAATGTTAACCAGTTTTGTGTTCAGAATGTAAACTTCCAGTTGTGGATTCATCTGCTGACACATTTCGAAAGAAAAACATCATCTTATTTGAAGTGCAGTCATAAAATTCTAATTGCAGACTATCTATGTACCGCCAGAATCAAAGAAAAACCATTTTTATGTTCTGAGTATAGTTTTAAATCACCGCATACAGATTTAATTTAAACCAGTTTTGTGTTCACAATTTAAAATATGAGTTGTGGGTTCATCTGGTGGCACATTTCGAAGGAAAACCTTCTCTAATTCTCTAAATTCGAAGTGCTGTTATAAAATTTTAGTTGGGGACTATTTAGTACTGAATCAAAGAAAAACAATTTTCATATTCTGAGTTGAGTTTTAATTCACCGCATACAGATTTAATGTAAACCAGTTTTGTGTCCAAAATGTAAAATTCCAGCTGTGGATTCATCTGCTAATACATTTTGAAAGAAAAACATTTTCTTATTTGAAGTCCAGTCATAAAATTCTGAATATGTATGTACTGCCAGAATCAAAGAAAAACCATTTTTACGTTCTGGTGTAGTTTTAATTAACCCCACACAGAATTTAATTTAAACCAGTTTTGTGTTCAGAATGTATAACCAACTTCATTTATTGGATAACCAACATCTCTGGCATAGGTCACACCAAGTGGTTCACTACGTTTGGTGATTAGCAGGGGTGCCCGGCTTCATGGGGTGAGGATTGTCTGGGTCTTAGCAATAAACCTTTTCCTTTGTCCCACCAGATATGCCGGCCGTTGAAACCATGGGAAGGTTTCAAAGCCTTAACTAGGTATAACTTATGTAGATTAGAGATTTCCAGTTATTAATAAAATTATAGCAATGTATCTGTACACAGGGTGTAACAGGACGTACCCTGGGGATTTTAACCAGCAATATTTGGAGCATATTTATAAATATATAAGCATATTTGGAGTAAAACATTTAAATGAAATTTTTACCTCCGGTGAATTTTTTGATGACATTTTTTTTCTTCAATATCAAACAATTTTTTTTCTCATCCACTTGTTGTCATTGGTCACTCAGCCGAGTAAACAAACAACCCCTCACCCTGCCTCCAACTGTCCAACACCTACCATTTTTAAATGTTTTTGTAGAAAAAATAAATTTAAAAAAAAAAACATAAAAAATATCACCGGAGACCCAAATTTCAGTTATATTTTTACTCCAAATAATGTCATGAATCGATGGTTAAAATCCCTTGGGTAGGTCCTGTTACACACTGTATAAGAATATAATTGTAACCTCAGATTAAGGATTTAAAATGAACTATAAATCTTAAAATGTCGCTCCCTACCAGAAAGTTTAAATAATAGTTTGCGTTGTTGGGGCGAAATGAGCCTCCCGGCGCCATCTAGCATTAGAATTGATGAACCCAGCGCCATGGACCCATTGCCGTCTCAAGAGGCGGAATAATAAGTAACTGAAATAGTCCTACAACCTTTATTACGACAGGGGTTCAAGTCGAGGAAGCGGGCCACGGAGGAAAGACCACACTGCACCAGGCAGTCACCGTCTGCCCTCCGCCCTTCGGAGTGGATGCCGAGGCTCTCCGAAACGTTTGCGAAACTGCACAATTTTCGGACGCGGAAGTTACACAGAGTTATCGACTACCTTCCGTCAAGGAAGCTCCGCCCTTCGGAGTGACGACTAAGGCTCTCCGACCAGTAGCCTGACTTCCAACCAAGAAGCTGTCTCTCCTCTCACCTGGGAGTGTTTAAATAGTAGATTTGGAACAGGCTTGGCGAGAGTCATTCATGAAGATTTTGTATTGTACTTCGGTTCGAAATGTAAGTACGAGTATGTGTAAGCGACTGCCGCTCTGGTTTCCACACCGCCTCTTCCTTCTTCTCTCTCCCCACTCCACTCCCCCCTTTCCCGCAAACTTCCCACCCGAGTTCCCCTCCCCCCTCCCTGGTTCCACTCCCACGTTCAATAAATTAATTCACGGTAGATTTAGTTTTCAAACAACTCACGAGACAATAATGAACACAACAAAAAAAAGAATTATCCAAATTGGTGCAGTCGTTCTAAAGTTATGCGCGTACATACATTTCGGCGATTCATTTTTACACAAATTTCATAATGCTAAGGCTCATATATCTTGTCCTGACAATAACAAACAAAACAAAAAAGAATTATCGAAATTATGCGGGAACATACATTTCGACAATTCATTTTTATCAATAAAATATATGTATAGAAGAAGATAGAAGATTTCAGAGAATTTTCCATAAGTTCATCTGGTCTAGTGGAGATAAGCACTTAAGAGAGATCTGAATCGATGTTTACTGATATTTTGCTGAGAACGTATTTATTATAATATATGATGTGTCTTTCGTAAAAAGTATGTACGTAAGACACATAGTATATCCTTTGTAATTAATAGAAAGTGTTTTACAAACAGGCGAATATCTAGATTTATCATTGATCATGACTGTTCCTTCACTACCTATGTTGGTAACACATATTTTAAGAATAAAAAAACAGGCTCAGAACCTTACAAAGATTAATCGCATTTGTGTCTTTGATTACCTAAAGGTAAGAAAACAAACTTTGCTTCAGTTCCATACATATACCCCAAAGGTTTATAGTTCTTTTTTTTTAAATATTCAGTGTACACAAACATCATCACACTCATATATGTATTCATAGACTTCTATTCTTACAGGTTGTGTACTTACTACAAACACTTTAATAATATGAACAAGTATTATTTAGAAATATATAATATATTTGTTTTAGAACTACGATAATCCACAATTAAAATTGTTTATTTAGTTTTAGAAGGAAGCAATTCGAGTATTTAATTCTAAGAATCATAATGGCTAGTTTTGAGCGAGCATATTCTGTGAATGAGTCCTCATAATGTGTCTATTTAAGGTGCACTTCCGTGCATACGAATATTGGCACAAGGAGCAAGAAAAAGGTTTTTCTCCACTGTGAGTCAGCATGTGTCTCGTCAAAGACCCCTTTTGAGAGCATGAATAGTTACAGTTGGAACATGAAAAAGGTTTTTCTCCAGAGTGAGTCAGCATGTGATGCTTTAAAGACGACTTAAGTGAACAAGTATAGTTACAGTCGGTACAAGAAAAAACAATTTTTTCACTATGAGTCAGCATGTGTCTCGTCAAGTGTCCTCTTCGAGAACACGAATAATTGCAGCCAGAACATGAAAAAGGCTTTTCTCCACTGTGAGTAAGCATATGTTTCGTTAAATCTCCCTTTTGAGAACATTTATAACTGCAGTCGGAACAAGAAAAAGGTTTTTCTCCACTGTGAGCCCGCATGTGCACCGTCAAAAGTCTCATTTGGGAAGATGAATAATTGCAGTAAGAACATGAAAAAGGTTTTTTTGTGTGAGTCCGCATGTGTTTCTTCAAACTTCCCTTTGTAGAAAATGGATAGCTGCAATCGGAACATGAAAAAGGTTTTTCTCTACTGTGAGTCAGCATGTGTCTCTTCAAAGTTCCAAATTGAAAACAAGAATAGCTGCAATCGGAACATGAAAAACGTTTTTCGCCACTGTGAGTCAGCATGTGTCTTGTTAAATCTCCCCTTTGAGAACATATATAACTGCAGTCGGAACATGAAAAAGGTTTTTCTCCACTGTGAGTCAGCAAGTGTCTCGTCAAAGATCCCTTTTGCGAACATGAATAGTTGCAGATGGAACAAGAGAAAGGTTTTTCTCCTGTATGGGTGCGCAAGTGAAGTTCTAACATGAACTTATGAATGCAGGAGTAGTTACAATGGGGACAAGCGAATCGTTTTTCCACAGGATGTATCTTCAGATCTGTTAAATTGTCTGAAAAAGATTACGAATAAAACTTAATTCATAAAGTTAATTCATAAAATAAGAAAAAAATATATAAAGCGTGGATTGTCATTTACCTGTATGGGTAATTCTTTGAAAGCGTTTAAGGCATTCGTTTTTAACATCCGGCAGGTATGTGTCAATTTCCGTATAAGGAATTCCCCCTCCATCTTCTCGGATTCCTGATTCTATCTTGATGGTAACAGTCTCCACTTTAATGCTACCTAGAAAATCCAAACAGCATTACGTACAATATGCCCAGATGAATTAATTTTTAACGTATTCATTTGAAATTACAGTCGCCCCCTCTGAGAGAGAACCACAAATGAAACTTTTTTAATCATAAACAAAGTCTAATTACAACATTTACGATTAAAAATATTCTTGATTAATCATGTAGAAACAAGAACATTAATAATTTAAGAAGAATCCCAGATGTTCGCTCCAGTAAAGATGCTTCAAGAAAGAAATACTATTTACTCTTGGCCACATTCTGTACTGAGTTTTGTACAGCCAGAAAATAAAGTTTAGACCAATAAGATAATATGTGTTTTTAATCCATAATATTTCTGCAACTAATATTACATCCCGAATAAGATAAGTTAAAAGTTTACAGTAGTTTGGCAGCTTCCTTTCATTTAACGTCCAATATCAAATTAACTTATGTACGGCAAGAGAGGACGCTATGTACAAGCGTAGAATATATAGATTACGTACAGAAACCACTACCACTTAAATAAAGAAATTGTGTCTCCCTGCGTGATCTTTCCCATTCGTCCCCTCCGCCTTTCGACTTCCCTTCCCCTCCCGCGTCTACTCAGCTTTCCGCATTCCCCTCCACCATCCCCGCCTTCTCCCTATCCTCTCCCGCTTCCCCCGTCACCTATTGCACTTTTCTGTGCAAATTTCATAACTCCATAGCTCACCAGTTCATATATTGAAACCTTCGCGGGCGTGTGCAGAGCTACTCACCAAAGTTTCATGGTAATCAGATGAAGAGAATAGGAAATAATTTCATAACGCCAGAGCTCACTATTATATATTTGTAAACCGCGGGCATGCGCACAACACAACCACAAAGTTTCGTCGCAATCGGATGAATAGTTTATATATATATATATAGATTATTTAATAATAAAAAAATGAATACCCTTTTAAAATCTTTTCGTCTTAATTGCTTCATTAAATTCACTTCGTGTAGTATCACTTTCTTTTCTCATCAGTAAAATTATATCTACATAATAATAGTGATTAATATATAGTGATATACCGAATATACAGTAACTGCCGCCATGGATGGAACCACAGTGACCTCCTTGAGTCTCATTGAGGATGCTGTGTTTTTACTTATGACGGCAGAATAACACTACCGCTAACCTATTTACATGAACTTATTACCGTTTAAACTTTAATATTATGTAAAATGTACGTAGGAGAAAATAAATCTATCTGAGCAATGTTTTAAAACGGACAAAGTTTCCGAACATTTCACAATTGTAATTTTTTTTAAATATGCAATTCAACTTACTGGCTGTATGAGTACTTTCCGCGTACTGCAAACATTCCTTCTTTACATCTGGGGGGTCAACATTTACATCCGAGCACAGCATTTCAACTCCGCCCTCTTCCTGGGACCCTGGTTCCAGCTTGATGGAAACACTCTCTAACAGTTCTGGTTTCGTCTTGATGGAAACACTCTCTAACAGTTCTGGTTCCGTCTTGATGGAAACACTCTCGAACAGTTTTGGTTCCGTCTTGATGGAACCACTCTTTAATAGATCCATTCCAAGACTGTGGTAGGGTTACGTAATTGATTCAGACCCTAAAAATTTACCTGAAACTGTAAAAAACAAAACTTTCTTTTACCAACGGATTCTATTTTGTACACATTGTTTTGGGTGGAATATTCTGTCAAAACAATGCAGTGTTTGCATAAGAAATATTTTGGAATCAGGATATAATTTTGACTTAATTGACCTTGAGACATTTGAGAACGATTGATAGAATTGTCATAATTCTATAGATTACATCCGACGCTGTCTTCCACTATATCTCTATATAAAGTGACATGATTATATATTTGACAATTCCGCTTGACAGAATGTCGATATACCCAGTTAAACTATATTTTAATAATATGGTATCAGTAAATGTTAAAATACAAATTGATTAATAAATACGCCACCATCAAATTGATAGATAAAATGTTCATCAAACAAACTTACGATTGAGGAAAATGTCAAATGATGGATTCGCTAACTAAGGTGTACCGATTGGCGTAAGTTAAGCTAGGTGGCGTTAGACTACAGTTCAAATCCGAAATACCAGCGCAGAAAATATCAGCATTAAAACTTTCCATTAGCCATCGCAATCATCAGAGGATAAATATAACCAGGTAGATTAAACAGTGCAAGGGATATTAAATAGGATTAGAGTTTAGAAACAATGACGAAAATATGTCTAGAATAAATGTTAGGTTATCCGTTATGCAAAGAACATAGATAATAATTATTCATAGACAATAGAAAAAATTGTTTATTTCATTTAAGTAGGTACTGGACGTAAATCCAGAAAAATACCTGTTCCAACTTATTTTTAGCGTTTGAAATACCATCACCATCGATCTAAACCAGGGGTGGGGAACCTTTTTAGCGTCGCGGGCCATTTGGATGTTCATACTTTAACCCGCGGGCCGCACTCCGATTCACGGTTTTACTGGTACTATTAAAAAAACTAGTTACATAGCTGCGTACAATCCTTAATTACAGCTACACTCAGAACATGAAAATGTTTTTCCTACAATTCTTGCTGCATATAAACTGCAACTCGAATTTTATGTCTGCACTTTGAACACGAGAATGGTTTCCTTCAAAATGCATCACCAGATGAAACCACAACTACACCCAGAACATGAAAATGGCTTTCATCCAATTCTGGCAGCACAAACTACGCAACTACATTTTTTTTAATGCATTTCCTGCACTAGAAATGCATCAGCAATTGAAATCACACCTGACGTGCTTTTGTTGCGCTCTTAACAGTTTTTTTTTTAATTAAAGAATAAATTTGTACGCGGGGAATCAAACTACACTCAGAACAAGAAATTTCTTTCCTACAATACTGGCAGCACAAATGCAACTACAAATTCATAACTGCACTTCAAACACGAGAATGGTTACCAACAAATCACGTTAGCAAGATCCCCACCAGGAATTTTTTTGTTGCATTCTGAACACAGATCTGGTTTTAATTTTAAAGTGAGTTTGTACGCGGGGAAACAAAACTACATCAGAACATGAAAATGGCTTTCCTTCAATTCTGGCAGCATAACTAGAATTTTATAAATGCACTTCTAACGCCAGAAATGCGTCAAAAAATTAAACTACACCTCAAATATTCATTCTAAACACAGAACTGGTTTTAGTTACAAGGTGAATCTGTGCGCGGGGAATTTAAACTACACTCAGTACATGAAAATGGCTTTTCTCCAGTACTGGCAGATCAAAAGTAACTAAAATTTTCAATGCACTTCAAAAGCGAGAAGTTTTCAACACATTGCGTAAGCAGATGAAACTACACTTGGAATTTTACCATCACACTATCGAGCCACAAATATTGGGCACATAAACTCTCTTGGTATATAATACAGTGACAAATTACTAAATCACTTGCATCGATACTGAGCCGATTTGGTTCCGTTTTCACCAACGAAACCAATCCTTTTTCGAACCTACCATAGCAGGAGATCCGTCTATAGAAAGGCGACTTAATTTATCGCATTTTATAACTAGTTTCTTCATTTATGTCTTTCGAATATGTCCTCGCCAGTGGTAGTACCATACATGGCTTCCAGCGAAAGCAGTTCCTCTCGCGTGTCAAAGTCTGTCGTTATTTCACGAATGAAAATGGTCAGTTGAGCAGTATTCGTTACATCCGTTGTCTCGTCACAAGCCAAAGAGAAAAATTTTAAATTTCTTTTGCTAAATCAGATACTATATCGGAGACGGTTCTTCGATACAAACCAATATTTTTTAAATATTGTACTTTGTTCGGAGCTAATAACTCCGCAACAGCCTCCATGCATTCTTTCACAAATTCTCCTTCTACGTGAGGCTTCAGTTTCTTTGCAATCAGCTCGCTCACTATGTAACTACTCTGAATAATTGTATTTTGATCACAGCGGGGCTTAATGAAGACGGCTTGATGGGATTCCGACGTGAGCTGAAGAGCATTGATTTTATCCAGCCGTTTCTGTCCTTCCAATTCACTAAGCTTGGGGTGTTTCGAGTAATGATTACGCTCCAAGTTGGCTTTTTTCATAACTGCTAAAGAATCGCCACAAACTAGACATACAGGTTTGCCTTTAACTTCAACAAAAAAAATATATCATTTTTCATTTCTCCTGGTAAGAGCGACACTCAGCTTCAACTTTTATTTTCTTCGTACTTGCCATTTATAGGATGCCAATGATTTACTATCCACTTTACTTCCGCACTTTACTTCGCGATGACTAGAAAATTATGTTTATGATTTACTGCCTAATATTCCCCTCCGAATAGAGTTGCCATCAATTCTGAAATATCGGGACTGTCCCGTACAAGAAAGTTAAAATTACCGATGGAATTTCACTATCGTTTCATGATTATAAATAAAAGTAAAAGGGGGTGTTATATCACGTTTTTATTGGCATCTAAACTACTTTCTAGTAACGATTTTGTAATAACGTCTTAAAAATACATCTGAAACACCGTGAAAAAATCGCCCCGTTCTGTGTAATTTTTTGTGGTTCTTTCGGTAGGCCGCACCAAAAGGCTTCGCGGGCCGCAGGTTCCCCACCCCTGATCAAAACAAACATATGCTATTTTATTTCTTCATAAATTCGTTAGCGGAAGAATACGTGTTCATACATGACAAGGTACTTAGATTTAGTTTATGGACGGAGTGGAAAACACCAATTAAAATAATAGAGCTAGGATTCAAGTCTGCGGAATTCCTAGTAAAGAACTTCTAGTAAATTTGCCAACGGAGGAAAGCAGCGGCTTTGCATACAATAGTTCAGTCCTGGATTTGTCAATAGGCGGTATAGGCCGCGACTTAGGGGTGGCAGATTCAGGGCGTAGCACCAAGCCTGCAAGTGAGTGATTATGATAGGTGGCAACTTTTCAGAAGGAGGAAGGGGCGGCGCAAATGAAGAGGCGCAAAACAAAACAAAGCTGCTGACTGTAGGCCGAACGCAACATCAGATGAGAGTAGAGATGTCAGGAGTTCCACTAAAGAACACCAAGGAGTTTGTCTACCTCGGGAGCAAAATAACATGGGACGGTCGGTCTAAGAGCGAGGTCGACAGCCGTATACACCAGGCTAGGCTTGCATTCAATAAAAGGTCGAAAATAATAGAATCGAATAATATAGACCTGAAACTGAGAATACTACTCATCAAGACCTATGTATGGAGTATCTTGATGTACGGCTGCGAAACATGGTGCCTATCCGAAAGAGATAAACGGAGACTAGAGGCTTTTGAGATGTGGTCCTATAGAAGACTACTAGGAATTTCCTGGAGAGACCACATCACAAATGAGGAGGTTCTCCAAAGAATCGAAGGAGGAAGGCACCTGCTCAGGACCTTGTCCGAAAGGCGCGCAAGATGGATCGGCCATGCAATAAGACAAGAAGGCCTCTTGCATGCCATAATGGAGGGTATGCCTGGAGGACCTGCTGGTGGACGTGCGCTGCTTATCATATGCAGACTTCACAAGAGCCGCACAAGACAGGGAAGAGTGGAAGAAACGAATAGATGAAATTGCTGCAAACCAATCCCAGGATTGAAACCAGAGAGAGAGAGATACAGAAAAGTATAAATCTGCCATTGAAATAGATACAAGATTGTTGGTAAGAACGCAGCGAGAACACTTTTGAAATTAGAAAGCCGGAATATTACTTCAAAGCCGGCAGTTAACAAAGTAAGGCGACACGACCTAAAGCAAGACATATAAATCATAATATGTTTTGCCCTTTTCCAAGCCACTACAACATTTGGAATTGTGTGATGAGATGTTTATGCTGAATCCTATAACATATGGTTGTATTACAGCTCTAAAACGAATTTAGAGAATTAAATTTAAATGCCAAATTACCCACCCCTCTATTTGATTACTTTTTTAAAAAATATTTAACTAGATAGAAGTAGAGCATATCTTCCAGACAAAGAATATAAATAATCGCACGATGGCTGGAATATAAATATATATTTTAATAATAAAGTCAAATGGACAGCAGGTACATCTAATTTTTGAATTATGTTATGTTATTTATATCTCATGATTAATTTACAAACTTGCAGAAATGTCTTCCACGTAATTTTTTTTTTAAATGTGCATGTAAAAATGTGAAATTTGTATAAGTAGCGAAAGACGCCGGGGTAGGAACCGTGTGGATTAACTTACGAAAGCAGTCATTATTATTGATTTCAGTCATTATTATTTATTTGTCCTGACAATGGCCACACCAGAGACATGCGCAATTGACGAATCGACGTTTGTGCGCCGCTTGCCCCGCCATTGCAATTGCGTCATTCTGTTTCGGGAACCTTGACTGGTCAGGCAATTAAGTTCCTTCATGTTTGTTTTTCCGCATAATATTTAACTTCTGATTTGGCTGTATACAAATTTAGAAACTAACCTAGTTAACCTAATCATCCCTTGCTCTGAATGTCATTGGCAAGTTCTAATGGTGATATTTTCTACACGGGTATTAATCATCCTATTCAGTTTTGATGTCGGCCGTTCAAAATCAAACTCGGGGACCACTGTTCTTTAATTTGGGGTAAGGAATGCTCAAATGCACAATTACGTATATTTAATTTATGCCCACCTAAGAAAGGAATCCATTTGTTTAGTTTGAGGCATGCTTGAAGTGTTAGTTTGACGTGTACCATTTTAGGTTTGTTTATCCAAACCATTAATTAAAATAATTACAAATTATAAAATTGTGGATAACCGATATGTATTTTGTTAAACTTTCTGCGCAATAAATATCTTCATGAGTCCAGCCTTCATACCCTTCGTCGTGTAACGCAGCCTTACTGTTGGAGTTTTGCGTCTTATTATGTATCTGTAAGGAAAATTGTTCTGTCAAAGTTTGAAGTATATATGCTTTGATGCATTATTTATTGAGTATGAAAAATATGGAGGTAAATTTTCCCTATCGAGTCCACGCTCAAAACACATTAAATACGCATTATTAAAAGAAAAAAATCACTTTCTGTTAGTTAGACAATAATAAGTACGAATTGCAATCTTCGGAAATGATAAATAATGCGTATTAATCATTATTTTGTTCGATTTCATAAACATGAAAAATCACGCGCGACTTTTGCCGTCGTAATTAACAACATGGCGTTCCTTGAGAAATGACATTTAGCGTTTTTAAAGATAACAAAATAACCATTAAAATGCAATATTTTTCAATTCCGGTTACTGAATTACTTATTACTAGCTGTAATCTACCTAGTACAATTTGTTTTAATTTTTTAAAGTGTGTTTTGAGCGTGGACTCGAAAGTGAAATATTTACCAAAATCGATTTTGGATATACAATCTGAAAATTCATAAAAAATCATACATCAGAGTGTAAAATATTAAATAAAGCCACCACGGGGTTCATGCTCAACATCTGCCGTGCTCGCTAACTAGCCCGTGTGAATGCATTAGTAAGAGATGACTATACACATGTGTCAACTTGAACAAGGAAAGCAGATCGCAGTGGATGATTTTATACAAACTATGGTAAATATTTCCCTATTGAGCACACGCTCAATACACACTTTCAAAAATTAAAAAAAATTATACTAGGTAAATAATAGTTTGTAATAAGTAATTCAAAGATAAATAAGTAATTCAGTAATTGAATAATCTTTCGTTTTAATGGTTATTTTGTTAACTTTAAAAACGCGTTTGACAAACCCTGCTTGCCAAACAAACCATTCAAAACCTGGGATGTATATCTTGTTTAAAAGAGAAACTCTTGCATGTTGTTTTATTTATTTTTGTTCTAGGTATTAGAATAATTACATAAACACTTAAGAAAAACCCTGCTTGCCAAACAAACCATTCCAAACCTGAGATGTATATCTTGTTTAAAAGAAAAATGTGTGCGCGTTATTTTATTTTTTGACCGTTTTCGGCCGCGTTGATTGATTTCCTCGACTTTTATGAATTTACTTCGAATGTAGGGTCAACTCTTAGATCCATCTTAGACCTAAAAACCCTTAGAAGCGTATATTTTTCCCTTTTTCAATCCATTGCAACATACGGTATTTTGGGATGGGGTGGTGGCACATAATCCGTCATTAATCCAATAATTACAGTTCAAAAACTAATACTGAGAATCATATTTAAATGCCAACCTACCCACCCCTCTAATGTGCTATTTACTAAATTTAAGGTCTTAGATATTCGCCAACTATTCACTAAGACAAGCCTATCCTACATACGGAAAAATAACCTACTGGTGGCTCCACAACATCAAGCCAAAACCCGCTTTTCATCAAATCTGGGATGCGTGGTCCCAAAAACTAGAACCACATTCGCTCACCGACAATTTTGGTTCATTGCCCCCAAAATATACAATGCATTGAGCATCGATATTTTTTTTATTTTTTTTTATTTTAGCATATAAAATATAATGTTAAATGTACATTATGTAATAATTTGTGTACATTCATGTTCAAATATCTTGATTAATACCACTCTTCCATGGAAGCATTAGCTTGTGTCTGGAAGAGTAACTGCTAACCCTGTACAAATCGCAAGTGCGCCCCACGGTTGAATTTGGCAGCCACCTCTGGTCTGGAGCTCCAAAATACCTGAAAAATACCCTCGACTCTGTGCAGAAACGGGCGGTCCGTTTGATAGATTCTCCCATCTTAACAGACGGATTGCAATCTTTAGAGCACAGGCGTCGGGTGGGAATGCTATCCTTGTTCTACCGGTATTACAATGGAAGATGCTCCGAGGAACTAGCATCATTGATCCCTTCGGCACCGGTGCATAGTCGGGAAACACGCCAAACGCGTGCCCAACATTTGTACACAGTTGACATTAGTCACATGAGAACGGGTCGTTTCTTCGACTCGTTCTTATGTTCAACAGCTCGGCTGTGGAATGATTTGCCGGCCTCTGTGTTTCCTCCTTCCTACAACATGGGTCTCTTCAAGACCAATGTTCATTCCTTCCTCTCCTCAAAAAGACCCTCCACACAGCATCCCAGATGACATAGGCCCTGAGGGAAATTATTTTCCTCAGGGCCTCCTGTGTGGAGTTAATGTAAAAAAAAAAAAAAAAAAAGAGTAGTGTACATTTTTTAAATGCTTTATTATATCTTAAGTTCTTAAATTACAATGTGAATGTAAAAAAAAAAACAATAAGTTGTAAGTTCGGTTTAATGTAATTGTAATTATAAGTATTTATCAACTATCAAACAATTCTATTATTTGGATAATTTATCTAGAATTATTGTAATTAGTTGTCAAAAACAAAACAAAATTTAACTTATTTGAAGAATGGAGTATCACTAGGAAACTGAGTTATAAGTTATTTTTGAGATTAGATTAGTTGGAAACTTTTATTTTTATTTTTTTGAGATTATCTTTAAAATATTTTTTAACAGTGTTTATTAATTTGATTTTATCATTAATTTTTCTAATTTCATCCGGTAGTCGGTTGAAAATAAGTCTTCCTTGATAAGTATAAAAATTTTGTGCGAAGGAAGTGTTTAATTTTGGGCATGAAAAAATATATTTATGTCTTGTACGGTTTTCAGTTATAAATTGATACTTTTCTTTTTCTTTTATAATTTGAATCAATGCATTTTTATTGTACAGATCTTTGAATGAAGGTACTTGGAATTCCTTAAATAATTGATCCGTTGGGTAGTCAGAAGGTTTTTTTAATATAATTTTAATTATTAGCCTCTGCACAACTTCAATCGGGGAATAAATAAAATCAAATATTATCATACCTCTTTTTAATTAAAGAAAAGAAAATAATTAAATTAACTAAATAAAATATCATACTTCACATCTTTTTCCAACCTGACTTCACTGAAATCTAATCTAACCTAAATATATACTCTTCTAGACGATTAATTACCTACCTTGACAAACCTCCAGTAAAAATTTTAGCTTTCATAAAAAAATAAATTATAGATTAACATATTTAAATCTTACTTCTTACTATTTTATATAGTTATATTTTAGTATTTTATTTTTTATATATATTTTATAGAGTATTTTATTTTTAACTTCTTTAAAACATTTTCTTTTTTATAATCCTAAAAAAGAAAATGTAAATGTAATAAATTTTGGTACTCTTACTTCATTTTATTTTCTTAATTATAACCTTAATTTTGAATCACCTAATATACCTAAATTGAATGCCAATAAAACTCTACACTCAACTCAAAGCGGTAGTCAATAAAACGCCTTTTTCCGTGTTCCAAAAATCCCGCGTCATCTCATCGGATGTGAAAATAGCCCAAGCGCCGTTCCCCTATGAAATGACGTGCACGTTATGTCAGATTCGTGAATCTAACGAGACAGCCTAATTGGGATCCACGCTAATATCTACTGCAATATGAAATATGGGAAATATATGTATCGATTTCGCTGATTAACAAGTTTGAATTACGACAAATCGTTGAATTTACAGATTATTAACACGAATAGAAAATTTTTGGCCAATAACATTTTTATATACCTACTTACTTATACTTTTTTTCTAACATCGAAAAACCTAATGTAGGTACGCGTATTTCTTAGGTATCTAAAAAAAAAAATCAGAAAGTCTGACCCTTAATGACGTATATCCATTATATCGAAAGCTTTTTTATAGCCACTGGCTAATAGGAATAATTCATTAATTGTTACAGTTCTCATCTATTGTGAAATTTGGCCAATTTCCACCATACAACAGAACGCTATCACAGAAGGCCATGGATCTTCCCAATACAGAGAGTGCTTCCATCAAGGTGGAACCAGGCTCCAAGGAAGAGGGTGGAGGTGAAATGCCGTATAAAGATGATATCGACCTCCAGGATGTAAAGAAGGAATACTTGCAGTATTCAGAGACTACTCCGACAGACAGTAAGTTGCATTGCAAAGGTTAGAAAATGTTGAATACATATTTCAGACGTTTTGGAATGTTCATTTGCTTGTTCACTGCGTCACCTCTTGCGGGTCATTAATTATTTTGGTACGTATTTACTTTAACCTTCAGCCTGCCTTCAAATGTATGGGTGATGTCACCTCCACGCGGCGCGTTTTTCGTCTCGTCTCGCCAACCAATAATACTCTTTTAAACTTTAATTTCAGCTGATCATTATATTAATATGCATTCATATTTTATTAATTTTTGGGGATCGCTGTCAACGGTTAATACGCACTTTTTTTTAAAAAAATCTTTTGATTCACCTTAATTACATTAAAAGACAACTATTTGCATTGGAGGAAGTGGAAAATATTTCATTCTAAATTTCGATTACGTAAAATTAAAATTAGCTTTCGTCTTGTGAGATTGTACGCCATTAGTAATTAGCTCATTCGCTGTCACTTTGGTGTTGGTATTCCTGATACACTAGAATGTATAACGAACGGCTAGAAGATTTTGAAGGTACCACGAAATCTGGAAAGGTAAGTACTAAATTATCGGAGTTTTGGGAATAAAATGACGGAAAAAAACATGTTTTTAATTTCGGTAATAATTTTTTATAAATAATACATTCACTTTTATATCAAAAACCGTGTTACACAAACCTAGCGTAGCCGCTAAACTACTTGAAAACTGGGATGTTTTTCTTGCCTTGACGCGAGTAGGCGTTATAAAGGGGCACTTTCTTTTGAATCACAAACCATGTTACACAAACCTAGCGTAGCCGCTAAACTACTTGAAAACTGGGATGTTTTTCTTGCCTTGACGCGAGTAGGCGTTATAAAGGGGCACTTTCTTTTGAATCACAAACCATGTTACACAAACCTAGCGTAGCCGCTAAACTACTTGAAAACTGGGATGTTTTTCTTGCCTTGACGCGAGTAGGCGTTATAAAGGGGCACTTTCTTTTGTATCACAAACCATGTTACACAAACCTAGCGTAGCCGCTAAACTACTTGAAAACTGGGATCTTTTTCTTGCCTTGACGCGAGCAGGCGGTATAAAGGGGGCACTTTCTTTTGTATCATAAACCATATCACATAAACTTAGCGTACGTAGCCGCTCAACATCGCAGAAATAGTTGACTTATAAAAATAAAATTTTAATGTCAAAAAAAATTCAAGCTAATAAATTTTAATCAACGCACGCAATACATGTGTATTAGGTAAGTACCTACTAATTAGGCGGAATTTTAGTTTTATAACATTAAAAAAAAACGCCCGCGCGATTTTGTCTCTAGCCGTTGGTTTCCGTTTGCGATTAACGAAAATTTTCATTATCAAATGTTTCAAAATGGGCGGTCTCGTTTCACACAATGAAAGCTAATTTTAATTTTACGTAATCGAAATTTAGAATGAAATATTTTCCACTTCCCCCAATGCAAATAGTTGTCTTTTAGTGTAATTAAGGTGAATCAAAAGATTTTTTTTTAAAAAAGTGCGTATTAACCGTTGACAGCGATCCCCAAAATTTACCCATATTTTAATTATTCATGTAACTAAAGATAAATTGGTTTCGGACGATAGCAATGTTACTATAAACCATATAAAATTTAACAGAGCGCTTAAAAAATCAATATGGTTCAATAAGAGTATTATAGATAAATTGAAAAGAAAGGAAACGCTCCGGAAAAGATATCTATTGCACAAAAAGCAATCCGATTATCTAACATTTTCAGCGAGTAGATCCGAGCTAAAATATGAAATAAATTGTGCTAAAAAACAATACATGAAAAATGTTCAGAATGGGATCAAAGACGATATAAAGTTTTTCTGGGATTATATTAGGTCACAAAAAGTTAACCCAACCTCAACAACATGCTTGACTGAGGAAGGCGTAACTTTTACTAACCCTGACACAATTGCTAATAAGTTTGCTGACTATTTTCATTCCGTTTATAGTCAAGTAACCCCGAAACTTGAAACCAATTTCCCAACAGCATCACCCTGGAATGTTGGAGATATCTCACTCGGATTGACCAACATCCAGGAAATAGAAGCCTGTATCCGGAATATGCGACCTGACAAGGCTACTGGTCCGGACAGTATTCCTCCTTCGATAATTATAAAAATCTCTCCCAATATCTGTGTATCCCTTGCTTACATATTTAATCTCTGCATCATGTCATCCACGTTTCCACAGTGTTGGAAATTAACGAGGGTCAGCCCTATTCACAAAACCGATGAAAAGACTGATGTCAGAAATTATAGACCAGTTGCAGTACTGTCAACAATTCCAAAAATTTTTGAAATGATTATCTGTGATAAAATCAGTCCGCAAATCGCGCCTTTCTTACGAGAAAATCAACATGGCTTCTTACCGAGGAAATCAACGGTAACCAACTTACTCTCTTTTTCTCGACGGGTAGCAAAAGGCCTAGACTGTAAGCATCAGACGGACGTAATCTACACGGATTTTGCAAAGGCATTTGACCGAGTAGATCACGACGTTCTATTAAGAAAGATGCACAAAATAGGTTTTAATCAACCCTTACTGATATTTTTTGCGTCATATTTAAAAGATAGAAGCCAGTATGTAAATGTAAATGGATACGACTCCCATGAGTTCGTAGCTCTGTCAGGAATTCCTCAAGGATCGAATCTAGGTCCCATGTTATTCCTTATTCTAATAGATGACATTCAGGACTGCATACGTCATAGCTCATGTCTCCTATTCGCGGATGACATGAAACTGATGATGGAAATCGAATCAGATGACGATTATTCCAAACTGCAGGCAGACCTCGATTCAATCATGAAATGGTCGTTAGAAAATAAACTTAATTTCAATATAAAAAAATGCGTCGTTATGACTTATAGTCGTTCACAAAATCCGTTATTATACCCGTATAGAATGAATGGAGAAATACTAACACGCGTAAATATCATCAAGGATCTTGGGGTGACCTTTGATCCCAGGCTAACATTTTCAAATCATATAGTGCAGCTTACTTCGGCTTGCTCCAAAATGCTTGGTTTTGTAATTAGAACTTGCAAACAATTCAGTAACGTAGAAGCAATGACCGCCATGTTCAACGGAGTGGTCAGAAGCAAGCTGGAGTACGCTAGTACTGTCTGGATACCATATCAACTTAAATACATAAATATGATTGAACAAATTCAAAAAAAATTCCTAAGGTATGTTTACATGCGATCTTACGGAATATATCCGAAATTCATGCATCACGTGGAACTGCTAAAGGAGACAAATTATCAAAGCCTAGAGACCAGGCGTAATGCCGGACTCATGGTATTCGAATTAAAGTTAATAAAAAACCTTATTGATTCTCCATATCTCCTGTCATGCTGTGGCTTATTCGCTCCTGCCAAATACTGTCGAACTCGTAGCCACGCCCTATTCCACATACCGCAGGGTCGGACAGATGTCATGGCTCAACACAGCATGACAAGAGGTATGGCATTGCTTAATGCCCTACCAGCGGATATAGATGTGTTCGATATCACCGTACCATGTTTTAAAAAAACTATATACATGTATTGTTAGTTATAAGAAAATTAAAATTGTACCGTAATTGGACTCACCTGTCTGTCGTACAATAAAAAAAAATAAAAAAAAAAAAAAAAAAAAAAAAAAAAAAAAAAAAAAAAACACGGACTAGGTGGTAACGGAAGGTACATTATGTTAGTGTTTGAACTTTGTACCCGAATTTTTGATATGTGCATTCCTACCATGTCTGAGTGTCTTGTTTATATTTATATTTGTTTATTTATTTATACTGTGTTTTTACAGATTGTTCTCATACACATGAGAACAACCAAGTTATAAAAACTAAGTTAATTATACAATTAAGAAAAAAAAGGTAAAGATTTATATAAAATCAATGAGCCAAACTATACAATGGTTAAATTTTTAAACAGTTTAAATAAAAACTTGATAAAAAAAACAACAACAAAAAAACAGTTGGAAAAAAAAAATACGAAGTTTACTCAAATGACAATTAAAGAGAGGCAAGACAAGAGACATAATTAAAAACAAAAATGATGCATAAAAAATTAGCACATATTTTTCAGCAAACGCAGAGCATTTCTTTTGAATCCATATAAATTATCAGCAAAAATATCTACTTCAGCACACTCTATCTTATTATATAATCGACACATTTGGGTCAGAGGTCTTAAATAGGCGATATTATTTTTATATGTGTTCAGGTGAAACATATTATGGCGTCTTAAACAATGGGAATTGGGAACATTTATATCAATATTGCTAAGACACATTGAAGTATCAAGATGGCCGTGGATTATGTTATGTAAACATATTAGATCAGTCAATTGCCTTCTGATTTTAAGTGTGTTCATTTTGAAGTATTCAAGCCGCATGTCGTATGATCTAAGATGTTCTTGTAATCCACATTTAAAAGATAACAGTCTTAGCATTTTTTTTAACTGATTCTACAATGTTTTCATATTGGCAGTAATGTGGATTCCAAATAGTGCTTCCAAATTCAACTTTACTTCTAATTAAGGCATTGTAAAGGGTTACATTTGAAAGAATTGAAAATTTAATAACCCTTTGTTTATAAACTTTTTTGTGCCAAATGCAATTTAAAAGATATTTTTTCTCTTAAACTTCCAAAGAAAGGAAAGCAAGTCTCGGATGAATATATTTATTTTTAACTTAACGAGTAAAACCTCAAATTGTAATTAATGATAACAATTTTAGCGAAACTCAATCGAAAATCTGAATTAGAAAAATCAGAAAAGATACGGTCACATCTGGGTCTCGAACCCAGTGATACAGTAAAATATGACCAAAAGAATGACAATGCTAGACTTGCAGAAAATTCAATAGATGTCGCATAACAAATATGTCAATACAATGTCGCATATTATGTGACATAATAACACTTGTACCCATTTTAATAATTACAGTTAATTTGAATTTTTTTTTAAGTTTCTTTATTCTTTGAATTGTTCGTTACATGAATTGGGGATTTTTCGACCACCATACTAGGCACATGCCTGTGTTGTGGTAGTCGATTTTCGTATAAGTATATTAACAGACGCAATATAAAGAAATGTGCGAAAATATAAAATAAAAATATATAAATATACATATTATATAAAATAATATTAAAGAAATTTAAAGAATTCAAATGAATATAAAAGAATGTAAATGACTAAAGATATGGAAACAATAAACGACTACAGAGCATAAAAGAGTATGGAAGAATATAGTAGAATATAAACATAATATGAAAAGTATAGAACATAGAAAGCAATTATAATACACGAAAGAATATAAAAATGATATAATTATAAAATATATAAAGTCGAAGTAAGTACTTTATAGAGTATGTAAATAAGAAACGATAACGATTATAGTGAAGATCTGTGTGTACGTGGTTATATTGGTGGGTACATTATTTCAAACCAATTTTTGTACAAATAAATTTTGGAATAAATTTATGTTTTGAGTCCGGCGAATTACACTGGTCACTAGAGTAAATTATTATTGTTACAGTGGTTTTCTGATGGCACTGGGCTCCGAGTATATAAACATGTAGATGTAGGCACTAGTACACAGTGGTGCCAAACAGTTTTAAAGAATTAGTTTTTAAAAGTATTTTAACTTTTGGCTATTTATATTACAGTGATTACAAACCAAAAGTTTTTATTAGCGGTATATAAACCGATATCAATTTTATTTACAAAAAATAACTAAAAACTTAAAAAAACGCAATTTCGCTTTCTAAAGCGCTGGTGTAATAAAAACAAAAGAATACTTAGAGTGGAAAGGGTTAAGCCATGTTTTTCTTCTCCCACATTTTGTAAAAAAAATTGAAAGCTTTATTATATTTTCATAATGAAAATAAAATAAAATGATGCTATCCTCCAGATAAATGAAGTAATAATGGCATATTATATTTTACAAATATCAATAATTTGCAGATGATATTTCCACAATGGCAAAACACATTTTCACACAAAAAATAAGTATGTATGCACGAGAAGAGGACAACAAGTAAAATAAAATTAAAACATATTTTTCCTTAACAAGTGGAAAGAAAAAAAAAACATATTTTAGTGTATATATATTTTAGTGTGTTAGTAGTTAGAAGTATTTTTTATGATTCGATATATCATTTTATCGATTCAAATGCAGTTTAGCTGCTAGCATATTGCAAAAGCGGTTAAGGCAAAAGTTGACCTTCATAATAGGATTAAATATCTATCCCTGTTCTAGCAGAAAATATCAGAAAACGATAATGTAATGCTAAGGCAAAATTAAATTTGAATTACGGATAATGACGTGTGACCTTTGTTTCCCACTAAGCTTGTATTTAAATAAATCAAAGTTTGGCAATGACATAATTCTCTTCAAATAAATTTTCTGAAGAAGTTCTTTAAACAACTGTCGACCCTTTACGGATTTCCATATTTGGACACCAGTTGCAAAGTGAGTAAGTGTACTAGATTTTTTAATGTTGTTATTTAGTTCGTTGTATATTTTAGGTGCGATGTATGAGTATTGCCTGTGAAAAAGTTTTTTTTTGTTGTAGGGATTGTGGATTTTGCGTGAGTTGAGTAACGAGTATGTATATCTTTTTGTGTGGATTTTATCAAACCATTTTTTCAGATATGGATGAGAACTATCTTAATGTACAATTGGCGAATGTCTAAGACAGCTAGTTTTTTTAAAAGTGGCTCTGATGGATGAGAAGGGGAACATTTTAAGATGATCCTTAACAAAAATTTTTGAATGGTCACTGGAGGGTAGAGAATGGATGCTGCATCACCTCCCCACCCTATAATGCCGTATGTTGCTATAGATTGAAACAGAGCAAAATAGACACTTCTGAGTGTTTTTATGTCAAGGATTGATCGAATAAAATAAAAAATATAGCATAACTTACGGAGTCTCTTTGTTATGGAATTGATTTGGGCCTCCCAGCGTAAATGGTTATCTATAATGACCCCTAGGTATTTTATTTCATTAGAAGTATGGGAGTTCTTTTATAACTCTCATAATAATTATTAAATCTATTCTAATATGTAGGGTTCTGTTAAAATAAAATAAGAAGAATGGTACTCACTTGGTTTATTAACAAATAACGATTACTAAATAATAATTAACAGAGGTGTTGCTTGGTGCACCTATTGTCACGGAGTGACAGGCCGTGCCGCGTCTCTCCACCTCGCGTCCCAATGGTGGTGGGAGTATCGACACTCCACATGCCTCCCCTCCTAGAATGATGATCATCCTTTCTGAAGTCCTCCTTAAATCCTCTAGCAGGTGGATGAAATATTGGACTGAAGAGGTATATGTACATGACGGAGAGACAGAAGATTGTATGGAATGAAGGGCACAAATGTTCGAAGATATCTCGTGCTTAGTATACCCATCTTTCAGGGAATCTAACTCGCCTACCCGATCGAGTTGTTCTCTCTGGTGTTTTCTCAGGAACTTTTATTGTTGTGGTCGGTTTAATAGTGGGGATTTCTTTATCCTCCAAATCTGTTGGGAGAAAAGCAGGTTCTAGCCCATTGATTTTCAAAGTGGGGGGCGCGAAGACATGTACAGGGGGGCGCGGGCGCGGGCGGCGGTATCACTACGATCGCCGTATCCCCGCGCTACCGCACGCATCTGTGGAGTAAACCCTTTTTCATGTTCCGAATGCAGTTATACAAGTTCTCAAAGGGAAGATTTAAAAATCCACAGCATGATTCACAAAAGAGAAAAACCATTTTCATGTCCTGACTGCAACTATTCGTGTCCTCAAAAGGGATATCTAAGAAGTCACTTGCTGACTCATGGTGCAATTATTTATGTACTACGAAGAGAAATCTAAAAATCACATGTTTACCCACAGTCAAGAAAAACCTTATTCATGTTGTGACTGCAACTATTCCTCTTCTAGAAAAAAATAGCTAAAACGGCACTTGCTAACTCACAGTGACGAAAAACCTTTTTCATGTTCTGACTGCAACTCTTCATATTATTACTATTCATGTACTATTAAAAAAAAAAAAAAAAATCACATGCTTACCCACAGTGGTAAAAAAACTCATTTCAAGCCCTGAATGCAACTATTCTTCTCGAAAAAATAAAATAAAACAGTGATGAAAAACCTTTTTCTTGTCCCGACTGCGACTATTCAGGCGCTACAAAACGTTATCTAAAAAGTTACATGTTTACCCACACTGGACAAAAACCCTTTTCATGTCCCGACTGCAATTATTCATGTTGTACGAAGGAACTTTTTAGAAATCATTCGCTGTCTCACAGTGCTATAAAACCACTTACATGTTTCTACTATTCGTGTTCTACAAAGAGGGACAAAAATCACATGTTTACCTTCAGGAGACAAAACCATTTTTGTCCTGAACGTGGTTATGGAAGTTCTCGAAAGGGAGATTTAAAAATCCACAGTGCGATTCAAAGTGGAGAAAACCCTTTTCATGTTCTAAGTGTAACTATGCATTTACTACGAAACCTATCTTTAGGTAATATTATTATATTTTAGCAGTTAACTAACCGTGTGTAATAACTAAAAAGCGTTGTTCCAACTAAAAACTCTCATATAACATCATTCATATGTTCCATAAATTTTTCATTATTTTTTTTATTTTTTCTTTTGCTGTTTCCAAATATGGTTGGCATGTTTTGGTTGCGCTGCGCTGGCAAGTCAGCATGAGAGCTTTTATAGGCCAATAACAGCTGATGATGTAAATCTCCGGCTTTGGAGGACATTATAATTCCTACAAACTCACATTAATTGTGTTTATGCGTATTTCGTGTTTAAAACACTAACGAATACTGACAACGAAAATAAAATAAAAATTACGCACAATGCAGTCGAGGAATTCCTCGTACAACATAAACTAAAAGGGTTGCCAACTTGGAAGATTTTAATTCCCTGTTTTTTTTTTATATAAAGAAAAACATGTTACCCCTCCCCCCCAAGTGCATTACGTAATACTTGAACGGCCCTTTGCTGGGCCCTGGGCCGAGGGAAGGCGTGGGCATATTCATTGTAAGCAGTAGGGAGGCGTGATACTAATAATTTTGGGAACCCCTGTTCTAGCCTATCAATGCTTATGTACTTTTGATGGCCCCGTATTTCCACCAACATTTTCTTAGAATCCCTCATCAATACTTTGAATGGTCCTTCATATGGCGCCTGCAAGGGAGCTTTGACCGAGTCTGTTCAAATGAAAACTTGAGTGCAAGTTCCCAACAAACCGTGTACAAAAGGTTTATCATGGTTATGGTTTGTAGCTGGTATGGGTTTAATATCTTTCAACATATCGGTGACCTTTCTAGCGAACGTCTCTGGATCTGTTGGTGTTGTCTCGGTGAAAAAATCTCCCGGGAGCTTAAGTGGAGTTCCGTATGTCATTTCCGCGGGTGATGTTTTTGCATCCTGTCGAACGCAAGATCTGAGGCCTAAGAGAATCAATGGAAGTCTCTCTGACCAACTACTTGTGAAAGCTACTTTTAGAGCCCCTTTTAGTGTTCGATGCCATCGCTCTATTAAGCCGTTTGCTTGCGGGTGGTACGCTGTTGTTCTTAAGTGTTTTACCCCACACAATTTCACGAGGTCTTCGAAGAGCTTACTTTCAAATTGACGTCCTTGATCTGATGTTATTGTATCGGGCACTCCAAACCTAGCTATCCAGTTCTCCATGAGAGCGAGAGCAACTGTCTCTGCCATGATATCCTTAATGGGAATCGCTTCTGGCTATCTAGTGAAACGATCTATAATGGTCAATAGGGAGTTGTTGCCACGTGATGGAGGCAAGGGTCCAACAATATCAATATGGATATTCCTAAACCTCTCCTTGGGCAACGGTAGTGTTCCAATAGGACTGTGGGTATGCCTATTTACCTTGGCCTGCACGTGGTGACGAACTCTTTTACGTCTTTTTGCATCTTAGGCCAAATGATATGAAATGAATCTTTGCCTAAGTGTTTTGTAGGTAGCTCCAATGCCGGGGTGACAAATACTGTGCATGTTATCAAGTATACGGTGCCTCCAAGTCTTTGGTACAAATGGTCTTGCAATTCCAGTAGACATGTCACACCAAAGTGTTGCAGGACTTCCGGGAATCTGGACACGTTCCAAACGCAGAGTAATCTCGGTATTCATGATTGCGATGAGTTCTGGGTCATTTTTTTGGTCTAACGCCACTTCTTCATAATTGATTGGCGATGGAATTTGTATTTCGTCAATCCTCGATAATGCATCGGCTACCTGATTTTCTTTTCCGGGTGTGTAGACGATTTTTGTTGTAAACTGCGCCATAAAATCTAACCTTCGTCTTTGCCTTGGCGAATCATTTTTTTGTGAACCCGCTTTTTTGGTGAACGCAAAGCATAAGGGTTTATGATCGGTATATATGGTGACTTCTCTACCCTCAACCTGTCCTCGAAAGTACTTAATTGCTTCGTAAATGGCTGTGAGTTCTCTATCATAAGTACTGTAATTTTTTTGTGCGTTGTTGAGTTTTCGTGATAAAAATCCGAGCGGTTTCCATTTCCTTTGCTTTTCTGTTCGTTGTTGGAGGGCTGCGCCTACAGCAAAATTTGATGCATCCACCATAATTGCGAGGTCTGATGATATTTCTGGATGTGTGAGGAGTGTAGCATTAGCCAAATCAACTTTGGTCTGGTCGAATGCCTGAATGAGCTCCTCTGTCCATTGGATTGGTTGCTTGTCTGCTTTTTTTTGTATCGGCAATTATGGCGTACAACAATCGTTGGGCCTCCACAGCCTTTGGAATGAACTTTAGATAGTAATTCAGCATACCTAAGTATCTGCGCATGACCTTTGCTGTTTTTGGTCTTGGGGAATCTTTGATGATCTCCACTTTATCGGAAAGTGGAGTCGTTCCCTCATTTGAAATTTGGTAGCCAAGGAATTTAATACTGGATTGACCAAACGTGCTTTTCTCGGCGTTAATGATCAAACCGTGTTCCTTAAGACGTTTGAAGACTGTTTCGAGGTGCTCCATGTGTTCGTTTTCGTCCTCGGATGCAATCATAATGTCATCGATATATGCAAAACAAAAATCCAAGCCATTCAGTACTTGATTTATAACGCGTTGAAACGTCTGTGCCGCGTTACAAAGCCCAAATTGTGAATGTGTGAACTCAAAGAGACCAAATGGTGTTATGATGGCGGTCTTTGGAATATCACTCAAACCAATGGGAATTTGGTGGTATGCACGAACTAAATCTGTAGTGCTAAAAATGTTGGCTTTAGACAACTTGTGAGCGAAATCGTTCAGTTGTGGAATCGGGTAACGGTCTGGAATCGTCTGAGAATTGAGCCTGCGATAATCTCCGCAGGGTCTCCAACTGCCGTCCGATTTTTGTACCATGTGTAAAAGGCTTGCCCAACAGCTTTTTGATGGTCTACATATTCCTTGTACCATAAGGGCAAATTCCTTCTTTGCTTCCTCTAGCATTAGTGGTGTCATTCTTCTGGCCCTAGCTGAGGTGGGTGGTCCAGTTGTTTCAATACAGTGGGCCACAGAATGTTTTACTTTTACTTCTCGATTGAAGGGTCGTGTAATTGCAGGGTATCGCTGTAGACATTGGTGGTATTTACTTGTATTGTTGACCGTAGATATACCCGTACTTGCATAGTGAATGCGCTGTCCCGTTGACGTTAGTCCCGTCGTTGCGTCAATGAGTCTCCCTTTCCGAAGGTCCACTAGAAGATTAAAATTTTCTAAAAAATCTGCCCCCAAAATTGCGCGCTCGACTTCGGCTATGACAAATGTCCATGGAAATGTTCTACGCAATCCGAAGTTAACCATCATTCGGCGTAGTCCGTGTCTTGATAGGAGTACCATTTTCCGCGTAGAGTACCACATTTGGCTCGTGTTCAAATGTTTGCGGTGTTTTGAATTTGCTGGGAATTACAGAAATCTCCGCCCCGCAATCAATCAAAAAGTTTATATTGTTTTGCCGGTCCCAGATGTGCAACCTTTTTCCAATTTGCTCTATGTAAGTTGCATTGACACAGAGCTTCTTTAGTTTTCCGAACTCTTTGTCGTCGGCGGCCAATCACAGGGTGCGATGCACTTTTTCGCAAGTTTTCCGAACTTGTAATGATACCAGCATCGTTCGTAAACTTTTTTTGTTTGATGCCTGTTACGCGATGGTGATCTTAATCGCCTCTGTTTATTAATTTCCATTAGCTTTCCATCGCTTATTTTGGTTGAGTAGGATGAACTAGGAAAACCTCCTTCTACGTGGCATATATCATTGCTGCTATAGACATCTGCCATTTTGTCGGCGATTTCTGCTAGCTTGTCTAAGTCCTGATCGGCCGATACAGTCAGTATAGCTTACATGTTATTAGGCAGCCGTTGTAACCACAGCGTCCTGAAGAGTTCCGTGTTGATGATGGTGGGTCCTGCCAGTTCTTTCATCTGACGTAATAGCTGAGACGGTGTATTATCTCCAAGCTGAAGTCCGTATACGAGCTTGGCAGTTTTTTTTCTCTCGGACTCTGTAAACCTAGTCACCAATGCCGATTTTAATGTGGCATACATATCCCGTGTGGGTGGGTTCAAAACGATGTCACCAACCATGGTTAGTATTTCACTGTCCAGGCAACTTACGATGGAGTAGTATTGTAATAAGATTTTGTGTAGGTAGCATACCTTTGTCTTCCGACAGCTGTCTTCTCAGAGCAAGTAAAACATCCATCTCTGGATAGTGGAGATACGGATTTGAGGCCATGCATATAAATGAGACGCTTATTTTACTAGTGAAAATTAAAAGAAACTTTATTGCACTTTGCAAGGGGAATTAGTACCAAAGAAAACTTAACAAAAAAAACATAAATACCTTTAGCATCTATCAATAGATTTGGAGAGACAGAGTTAACAAAATTACGGTTAGTTATTAATACCGCATCCGTCCCGTCGCCGTGATTTCCTCCAAACGTCAACAGTGTAACAGACGTATCAGCGTCTTCACAAGACTGTAAAAAAGTACCGGGTTTTTAGTGCACGTTCAGGATGATGGGATGATAAAAAATAATAAAGGGCTGACCTCCCTAGCACCCAGTGCCTGGTGGGTGAAGGACACTGGATGTGCCGATTCTTCTGCCTGAGCCTGGCGCCTGGCGGTTGCCTTGAGTAGGGCCGGCTTGTCTGGAGGAGGTAGGCACCAGGACTGAAGACAGGCAGAAGTCGGCGGGAGGCAGCTGGTTGATGAAAAACTTTGAAGAAATAAATAAGACGAGTTTGTTGAGTAGAGATGAACTGATTTATTATCAAAAATGTGGCTCCTTTTATACCCAAATCTCCACGAAATTTGGGTCACGTGGTACAGAAATGGGGTGGGAGGTTTGACCTTGCCCGATACTATAAATAGGGCGGCGTTTCTGTCACACCTTATTTTGTCGGTGTCGCCCACGAAAGTGGTCACTTAAAATTGAGAATTAGAAATAATTCTTCAGGATAAAATTATTATATATAGGTACATGTCTTAATTCCAACATATTTATACAGGTATGGTTTATCCGTAGATTTTTGCTTTGGTGAGTTTTTGTTGAGTTTAAGGCAAGTTTATGATTTGGTGGCTAATTGTGGGAAGTTAAAACAAGAATCTAGTATTTTTCCCAAGTCCTTTGCAAGACTAGCTACTGAAACCTGTTTGTTTCATCGTCTTACGAGGTCCCTGGATTTTTGAAATGGGAAAAAACGTCCTAGTATTGTGGGTTTAAGGGTCAGAGACTCAAACTCTCTTTCCCTAAATGCCCGGCAGGACTCTGGAATGAAATATGTTTATTTCATTGTCCTGCGGGGTGTGTAAGTTATATTAATTGAAAAAATATACATTTTAAGTATAGGAGTGCGGAAAGGGAGGAAAAGCAGTTTGCTTGGCTTGGAGGCGGAGCAGACTCCTGTTGTCCCTAGCGGCGAAGCAGGAAAAGGAGTGACTCCGATTTGCTTTTCCCTGGATGCGAGGCTCGCAGGGTTTAACATAATAGAATAACAAGTATACATTTTGTAAATGATAAAGGTTTAAAATGTCTCCCGGTGGCAACCTTAGCACGCAAGCGTTTATTTGTTGCACCGGGGCATTGTACCTAATAAAGATAATAAATGAAAATTAAAATATTTCGGCGAAAGATCGTCGCTGGCGGCACGGTACTAACGAGCTTAGTGGCCAGAAATTTCGGAAGGAATTTCAAAGACATGACCACTAAATGTAGAGGATGCCGTCAGCGATGACTTTGCTGAAAAAACAAATGAGGGTGCGTAACAGGTCGGTTACAAACAGCAATCCCCAAAACACCGTCCAGCACGTCATGGGGCCGCTTGGTTAAAGGGAGACCTCCCAACAAAACAGGCACAGCAGATCCTCACCCATCAGGCGGCGTGAAGAAATCTCACCGGCCAAAGGAACAGCAAAGTAATACTGGCGAGCAATACATCACCCGTTGATTACGGTCTGAATTCACTGCGGCACGCGGATTAAACAATCACACGGCATCCGACGAGGGATTAAACAAAATAAAAAAGCTTCAATGCCATTTGAGTCGTCACACACTCACATAACGTATAAAAATACTCTTTCTAGGCTACATAGCACTAGTATCTCACATAACAATCTCCTCTCCTCAAAAATCTCCTCTCGCCCCCCAAAAACTACTTGATGTCTTCTGCCATCTTTCCTCGAATGACGTTTCCGGTCTCCTTCCAGTTTGGCCAACCGACAAAGTTAAAAAAGAAGGAAAAAAATAATACATAGACAATAAACAGTACCTACTTTGCGCAGTACCTGCTCACTAAATAGATATGTTACAGTATTTTGTTGCATCGGAACTAATGCCGGCTATGATAAATTGAGCCTCAATTTGCGTCAACCACAGTTGACACTTATCCCGCCAAAAAGGCGGCATTCGAACCCCCACTCTTGCAACCTGATGACTAGTGCCCTGGTCCGTCATATCTTTATCGTTATTTTGCTGCGTGTTAGCCATTAACTCGCTTGGGCAACTTTAATTGTGTGTGTAATGGTGTTCAGTCTCAAATATAATAAATTATTACGTGTAATAATAATAAATGTGTAATAATGATATTTGAAATCGATTGACTCCGTGACTTTGTTTATTTGCATTAATCAAATTACTTTATTAATGCGCCAAGTGGTACTAATTATACCTACGAATATACTAGTAATCTAGACACAACCCTACGCAAGAAACTAATTATCAGCGATATCGAAACGCGAAAAATTGTAAAGACGGCAAATAAATACTAAATACCGGTCAATAAAAGGGAGAGGGCCTTGCGTTATGCGCTCGAATACATAAAATGCCCTTTTGAAGAGGCAATTGTACTAGACTAGGCTCAGCTGCTCGGGTTTTGATGTAGCGGGAACAAAATTTATTTCAGAATGTGGGTACGCGAGCAAATAATAATGCGATGTCGTTAATATTAATTGTGCGTATTTTTTATCGGGGTCACCAAATTTATGGGAGTTATTTTATAACTCTCAAAATAATTATTAAATCTCTTCTGATATGTAGGGTTCTGTTAAAATAAAATAAGAAGAATGGTACTCACTTGGTTTATTAACAAATAACGATAACTCAATAATAATTAACAGAGGTGTTGCTTGGTGCACCTATTGTCACGGAGTGACAGGCCGTGCTGCGTCTCTCCCCACCTCGCGTCCCAATGGTGGTGGGAGTATCAACACTCCACAGAAGGTGTGAGAAATGGGCATGAACAGCTGTTTATAAGAGATAGTGAGGGATTGTCTAGATTTTGTGGGCAAGTGTGAATGGTTAGTTTAGGAAGGTTTTCTGGGAGAGTGAATTTTCGGATTGAGAAATACATATATTGTGTTTTTTGAATATTTAGGGTGAGGAGGTTAGAGTCTAGCCATTTTTTAATTTTGCTCAGTCCAGAATTTGCTTTCTCGATTGTTATTTTCCATATTTTACTTGTATATATGATAACAGTGTCATCAGCGAAAGATATTATATTACCTTCAATATCCAAATTCAGTAAGGAGTTCATATAAATGAGAAATAAGAGCGGGCCTAGAACACTCCCTTGGGGTACGCCATAGGAGATAGGTAAGCATTTACTCCTATATTCTTGATTAGAGTGGATGACAGTTGTTTTTAATCTCTGTGTGAGGTAGTTTTTAAACCATTTCAGAGCAGTACCTTCTATCCCAATCTATTTGAGTTTTTTAAAAGAATGTGGTGGGAAATAGTATCGAAGGCTTTAGACAGATCTAGAAAGACAGCAAGAGGTTTATTGCCTTTATCGAGGTTATCTGATATCAGTTTGGTAAAGGTTGCAATTGCATCAGCAGTACTGCAATCTTTACGAAAACCGTATTGGTTTTTGAAAGAATTTTATTGTCCTCGAGGAATTTGAGGAGTCTTAGTTTTACTACTAAATATTATTATTATGTTATTTTACTGTAGAAATGTATCTTATGTAATAAATAAATAAATAAAAATTGGTAATTGTATCCAGAGATAGTATTTAATTCTGGAAGAATCTTGCAATCATACATAATTAAAGCAGCCAATAGAAATATGCGTTAAGAATATGAAAATAATGTTTGTAGTTCGAAAAGAATATGAAAATAATGTATGTTTTAAAATCAGTAAAGATAATGTCATGTTCTTTTTTTAATGACTATTAATTTTATTTGTATTATAGATTTTTGCATGTAAATGTATCTCTGGTGTCACTTCCCAATGTATCGTCACAATTAACTGTTATACATACACTGTTTTACCATTACTAATATTTTGAATATGAATTTGTGACATGTAATTAATGTTTATGGCATACTTATGCCGTTTGTATTAAATAAATAAATAATTGTTTACATATTAGTTACAGCGCATAAATAAATAATAAAAATACAACTTAATATATATTATTACATACATAAATTATATCGAACATTGTAAATTTTTATGTATTTCTCTAAGTGAACTATGTATTATAAGTTCACACTTTTAAACACATAACTTCATCTCTCTATATTGTGAATCTTTTTGTAATTCCTCCAACTTGTTATCAAATACTTGGTTTACACTTTTTGACTTTTCAATGCTACTAACTTTATTACCTACTTATCTCATACACTGTAAATCTGAATATATTATATGTTATCGGGTTAATTCGGCAAATCCGAATATACTTTATGCTACCAGGTTCTTTTTCTATTTTTTTTTGTTATGTAATTATGTATGTATAATATGAACTAAACCTGTAAATTTGTCTGTCCTGGTACGGGAAACTTTCCTAGTTGGACAGGCAAAGCTTCCTTATATGTGTTTTGTACTTTCTTTTGTATGTATCTATAGTAAATAAATAAATAAAAATAAATAAAGTTCTTGGTCGAAGGAATGACGCAGTTATATATTGCTGAATCGGATAAGGACACATTAGCTCAGTTGGCAGAGCTCTGCGCTGGCAAGTCCCAGATGTGACAGTATTTTTTACTGATTTTTTTGTTTCCGATTTTCCAATCTTCAGATTTTCCTTCTTGAGGCACTTCAGGGGTCCTTCTTATTTTTTTTAATTTGCCTTGATCCGTTTCTACGTTACGTTTGTCTACGTTACGTTAAAATGGGAGAAGCACGACGGAAATTGTGAATGTAATTCTCTGTTCAATATACATATGATTTTTGGTTTGTGTTTCCAGGTGGTATTATTTTGAAAACTGTTCTCATGAAGGCAGAACCAGGACCCCGAAACAAAGATGGCGGGGAAATTCCTTATGCAAAATTTGAAATAGATCTCCCGGACGTTAAAAAGGAACCCTTCGAGCCTTCTGAAAGAGTAACCATAACAGCAGGTAAGAACAAATTTCCTTTGGTAAAATCAAATATTATTCGGGGCCTTCGATTTTTTTTTGTTTATAATTTACTGAGCCTACCCTTATAAAACTTTATCCGTCTTCTTTTTCAGACTTCTTGATAAACCCGAAGATGCATCCTGGGGAAGAACGATTCTCTTGTCCCCATTGTAACTACTCATACCCAGTCAAGTCATCGTTAGAACTGCACATGCGCTCACACATTGTAAAAAAACTTTTTTCATGTTCCGACTGCAACAATACATATTCTCGTGAAGGACATTTGAAGATTCACATGCTGACTCACAGCGGAGAAAAACCTTTTTCATGTTCCTCCTGTAGCTATGTATGTTCTCGAAAGGGACATTTGAAGAGACACATGCTGACTCACAGCGGAGAAAAACCTTTTACATGTTCCGATTGCAATTATTCTTTTTCTCGAAAGGAAGGTTTGTCGAGACACATCCTGACTCACAGTGGAATAAAACCTTTTTCATGTTCCGTCTGCAGCTATTCATGTTCTCAAAGTAGTTCTTTGAAGAGTCACATGTTGACGCATAGTGGAGAAAAACCTTTTTCATGTCCCGACTGTAATTATTCATGTTCCCAAAAGGGCAGTTTGACGAAACACATGCTATCTCACAGTAGAGAAAAACCTTTTGCATGTTCCGCCTGCAATTATTCTTGTTCTCGAAAGGATTCTTTGAAGCTGCACCTGTTTACTCACGGTGGTGAAAAACCTTTTTCATGTTCCACCTGCGGTTACTCTTTTTCTCAAAAGAGAGATTTTACGAAACATATGCTGACTCATAATAGATAAAAAACCTCAAGTCCCGAATGCAACTATTTGTGCTCTCGAAATTTGAGAAGCAAAAGATTTGAAGAAGCACACGCAGCGAACTCACAGCGGAGAAAAGCTTTCTTAAACGCACAGGACGTCAACACGCCGATTAACCACTTTTACCTAATCACTGACGCCTTAATAGATAACTTTTTCCAAAGAAAGTTGTGAAACCAACCAAATTCCCAACGTGGTTACTCATCGGCTCTTATTTATATTACAAAAGAAAAGTTCAAATTCTTTCGAGCCTGGAAACGCCACAAGAACCCACTAGATTACCAAACATTTTCACTGCTCCGAAAAAGACAAAAGAAAATCGCTACTCTCACATACCACAATTATATTTCACACTTAGAACATGATATATAAAATAATGTTAAAATACGGAGCTTTGTCAGAACGCAAAGAAAATCTCCTTCCATACCCGAACACCTAACATATGCCTTGAAAATAGCACACAATAGTAAGGAGATCACCTTATCTGTTTGTTGACTATTTCTCTACCGTCTTCACTGATCATACCCAAAATTTTGCATCTGATGTTCACGAAACTGATCCACTGAATAATATAGCTATAACCTCAATTACCATCAATGACGACATCACCTTCAAATATTTTTCATCCATTGACGTTAACCAAGGACCTGTCACGATAATAATTATTGCCTCCGTAATAATTATTATCCTGACTTCTTCTTAACTATTTTGGTTGCTGGCTGATCGTTAATTTGTTCCCTCCTGACTAGATATTTAATTAATGAATCGCCCTGGTTTTGCTTCATCGATTGGCGACACTGTTAAGAGCACTTCCACCAGCGTTACTTTTTGAATTTCTGTCGTCACGGGGACCGACGTGAATTCGATTAGTCACCGATGTGATTGTTGTTTTAATTTTATCTAGCTGACCCGACGAACTTCGTACCGCCTCAGAATCAATAACTTTTGAATTAAATTAAGTTTTATTATTAAGTTAAAAATTACACAATGAAGCAATTATCGATGCCCAACTATCCGTGTGTTTTTTCAGTATCAGAGATGGCGTTGTGTACGGATTTATATTTTTTGTGATTTTCATACCTTTCCACTTAAGAGAATTTTTGAAAGGAAGCAGGTACCGGTGCCGCCGCCCCGGGAACCATTTATTGGATAACCAATACCTCTTCCATAGGTCACCCCAAGTGGGATTTAGCAGGGATGCCCGGGTTCATGGGGTGACTTTTGTGCAGGTCTTGGCGGCGGATGCGTCTGCCTACCTGCTGCGTGGCGGGCCGGATCGAGAGAGACTGTTTGAGGAAGGCCTTTTGACCTTTCCAGCCAGATGCTCTCGACCAATGGGTCAAAAGAGTCCGGCTGGAAAGGTCAAGGCAAAAGGTCAATTCCGGTCAAGGCAATGGCCTTGCACCGCAGTTGAAAGGATGAATTCACTCCCGGATACACTGACCTCCAGATTCCTACCCACCCATCATGCCTTTTTCCTTCCCAGAACTTCCTATCCTACCCTTCCTTAAAAAGACCCTCCACATTGCTTCTCCTAAGATGACATTGGTCTGAGTAGAGCTTACGTAAAAAAAAGCGTTTCATTTCAGAGATTTATCGTAATTGTATTTTTCCTTTGGAGGGGTGCAGAGACAAGTTCACCGTTTGTCTCATTTTCGACTATTGAAATTTAGTATGTAAGAAAGAGGTTCCGCAGTATATGATTAAAAACAAAAGCAAAACAATCAGCGCATTGACATTTGACGTTTTTGAATTTTTGGAATTCACGCAGAGTTAAATATTATATCTATCACAATATTGCTGCAGTTCTTTCAAAATATGAGAATTCGTTCCATACAAAATACATGAAAAAAATAATTTTCTTCATAACTTTCGTTTTCGTGAATTTTTCTCATGTTTTAATAGTTATTCTGTTATCCGGGCTGGAGACAAAACCAACAAATCAAAGATCATCAGAATCGGTCAAGCCGATCTTGAGTTATAAATAGTGTAACTAACCCGACTTTGTTTTATATATTAAGATACGGGATAATCCCTTTGATATATTTTATAATAATTCTAACCGCGAGCCGGATCATTAAGTATGATCATGTTATGAATATCTTTATGGCCTTGCTTGGCCTTTGTTTCCCGTAATTGTGACGAATTCCCGGTGGAATTCCTTGGACCGAGCGTCCTACTTGAACTCAGGATCCCTTGGTGCGCTCAGCCGGGATCCTGGTCAACAGCGTGGAGCAGCAGCCTGGCGCTGCCTGGATCGTGAAGGGGCCTGATCCTCCGAGTCGTTCCCTAGAGTCTTCCCTTGAGTTTACGGTTTGCGGACAGTTCTTCGAATGTGATCCTCGGATGCGGCTATTACGGTTTGCAGCCCATCAGCGCCTGAAGAAGCGTTAATTAAAGTGCTCCCTCGATATTAGATGAAATTTAGGATTCATGACTTATTCCACAGGCATTCTTTTATCATGGTTAGTTTTCGTTTTTTTTACCTTATAGGTTATGTTGTTTGGGTACTTTGAAAACCCGTCCATCAAAGGATATAGGACCGCGCCCTTGAGGTGATTTTTCACAAAAACGGCGCTATATAAATCATCCAAATATTTATATGTGGGAATTCAATTTTTTTTATTACCACCTATATATTAGGTCTTTACATATGAAATTGGCGTTTTGCCGTACTGGCAACTTTGATCTCAAATATTTTCTCTTTGGTTAGAATTTCCAAATTCAAATTTATACAGCTTTTTACTTGTGTTTATTTGTGTATTTATTTGTGTGTTCGAGAATTATATTTTTTTTTCCTTAATTGTTTTTTTTTCTTTGCGTCACTTAGTTTACAAAATGGAAAACTTGCAGTCAAATTTCGCTTGTGTAATGTCTGTGTGAATTGTATGAGTGCAAGCGAGATAGCATGCTTGCGTGAATCTATATAAGGCGATGCATGCTAGATTCGTCCTCTTTTTGCTTTAGGCAGCTCCCTAATAAATACTAGTACAGTACCGTTACTCTCTCTTCATTTGAGTACTACCCACCATAATTCGTCAACACTTTGAATGTAAGTCCGCTGGACATTACAACTGACTCAGCCTGTAGTAGCTGATATCACAGCTTGGGGCATGGTTTGGCTGGTTCGGCAGGGTTCAGCCATTGCGATGAACGCTTCCGATTATCGAACAGGATCCACTTTTCATCACAGGTAATGATTCGATTTAAAATCCCTTCATTATTGTGCCGGTTGTGTAATGCAACGCAGCAATCAACGCGTGTTTATTGATTTGCTTAACTCAATTCGTGAGGTACCCACCTTTCAAGCTTTTTCACCTTCCCAATTTGCCTCAAGTGGATCAAAACAGTTTTATCACTAACACCGCAGCCTGCAGCTATCTCGGACGTGGTTTGCGATGGATCCGCTTCCACAATAGCCTTCAATTCTTCATTATCAACTTTGGTCTCCGGCCGTCCACGGGGCTTGTTCTGCAGGTAGGCTCAAAGCCGTGGTTCAGTCGACAATGCGCTGAAGCAGTGCGACGAAAAAACGCGGCTTACCGAGCCTACAACACATCTAGAACATCCGAAGACAGAACAGCTTACAACAAAATGGCAAAGGAAACCAAGAGAATCATAAATAGGTCAAAATTCGAGCACGACCAGCAGATCAGCAGAAAGCTGACTGCATGCCCGCATGGCAGCAGGCAATTCTGGTCGCTTACGGGCTCAATAGGTCGCAATTTCTGCAAATCCAGTCTGCCACCTCTTACCAGACCTGACGGCTCACTAGCAAACACCGCCACCGAAAAGGCTAACTTACTAGGTAAAATGTTTGCGGATAACTCGATGACCAAGGTGCTGTCCCGACGTCGGTTCCTCACTGCGGTTTTCGTATGAAAAAGCTGAGGATCCGGCATCGGGAAGTACTCCATGTTTCACGAGGGCTTGATGTAAATAAAGCTAGTGGGCCTGACGGAATACCTGCCCTGGTACTGCAAAGGTGCGCTGCAGAAATAGCTCCAATTTTGACGAAGCTTTTTAAACTGTCCCTGAAGACTGGCTCTGTGCCCTCTGGTTGGAAAAAAGCGGTTATCCATCCTATTCCAAAGAAGGGTGACCGCTCCAACCCGGCCAACTACCGCTCCATAGCGATCACATCAGTTCTGTCTAAGGTGATGGAACGTGTGATCAACGACAAACTGCTCACATACCTCGAGAAGAACAAAATTATTAACGACCGTCAATACGGATTCCGGCGGAACCGCTCGTGCGGTGATCTTCTCGCGTATGTGACGCATGTTTGGGGGCGATGCCTGGAACGTTTCGGTGAGACCCAAACGGTTGCACTGGACATATCCAAGGCCTTTGACCGGGTTTGGCACCGAGGACTTGTCAACAAACTGCATTCTTACGGACTTCCCGCATCCTTGTGTACGTGGATTGCCGACTTCTTGAGGGAGAGGTCGATTCAGACGGTAGTCGATGGTTTCACCTCTTCCTCTCACTCGATAAATGCTGGCGTCCCGCAGGGATCGGTTCTGTCTCCAACTCTGTTTTTGTTGCACATCAACGACCTTTTGTCATGTGCACCAATTCACTGCTACGCGGATGACAGTACAGTTCATGATAGCTTTTTGTTTGACAAGCCCCCAAAGGGCTCACAAACTCCAACAGCTCGTAAGGCTTTGAAGCAAAGAATGGACGGTTACCTCGAGAGTGTTTTCTCTTGGGGTAAAAATAATCTCGTTGAATTTAATGTTTCAAAGACCCAATCTTGTCTGATTACGTCTAAAAGGGATCGCAATGAAAATCTAGTCTCTTTCAACGGAAGCAATCTTCCGAACAGGCCCTCCATTGATTTGCTTGGTGTAACCCTAAGTGACCAGCTCAGGTATGGGGGCTCCATCGAAGCCAGAGTAAAGTTAGCCTCCCAAAAACTGGGCGTACTGTACAGGGCCCGCAGATACTTTAAAAGTACACAACTGCTAACCCTGTACAAATCGCAAGTGCGCCCCACGGTTGAATTTGTCAGCCACCTCTGGTCTGGAGCTCCAAAATACCTGAAAAATACCCTCGACTCTGTGCAGAAACGGGCGGTCCGTTTGATAGATTCTCCCATCTTAACAGACGGATTGCAATCTTTAGAGCACAGGCGTCGGATGGGAATGCTATCCTTGTTCTACCGGTATTACAATGGAAGATGCTCCGAGGAACTAGCATCATTGATCCCTTCGGCACCGGTGCATAGTCGGGAAACACGCCAAACGCGTGCCCAACATTTGTACACAGTTGACATTAGTCACATGAGAACGGGTCGTTTCTTCGACTCGTTCTTATGTTCAACAGCTCGGCTGTGGAATGATTTGCCGGCCTCTGTGTTTCCTCCTTCCTATAACATGGGTCTCTTCAAGACCAATGTTAATTCCTTCCTCTCCTCAAAAAGACCCTCCACACAGCATCCCAGATGACATAGGCCCTGAGGGAAATTATTTTCCTCAGGGCCTCCTGTGTGGAGTTAATGTAAAAAAAAAAAAAAAAGGTCGAAATTTTCAGAACGAAAACGTTGGAACCAAAACGCACTGTGTTTTCTTTTGCGGCACCGTCGCCATACACATCATTAATCCTTCGAGCCGTTTCTGCAGCACTGGTACCACGATGGAACTCGTACTCGTAAATAACGCGATATTTCAAGTTTTCCATTTTGTAAACTAAGTGACGCAAAGAAAAAAAAACAATTAAGGAAAAAACAAATGAATTATAATTTTTGAAACACAAATACATTTCTAAATAGCTGTATAAATTTGAATTTGGAATTCTTAACCAAAGAGAAGATATTTAAGATCAAAGTTGCCAGAACGGCAAAACGCCAATTTCATATGTAAGGACCCAATATATTATACGAGGAAAAGTATCCATGTAAAAGCATTTCGCATCTTGAACTTTGACACCGTGTTTAGAACGCAAGGCAGGTTTCAACTTACGATTGATTCTGTGTCCCCAAATAATAGTCAGACACGGAACATTCAATTTTCAGAATTTTGCAGCATTTGGTATGAAACTCAAATGTAAAGCTTTACTCGGTACACGATGAATCTGCAACTCGTTATTTAATTTATCGTTGCATTCTGAACACAAAACCAGTTTGTATGAGGTGAATTAAAACTACACCCAGAACATGAAAATGGGTTTTCTTTGATTCTGGCATTAAATAAATAGTCTGCTTCTAGAATTTTTATTGTATTTTTTTTTACTCTATTGCAAAAAACAAAATTGTTCTAAAATCTGGATAAAATAATTTTTCTGACGTTCTTATTAGAACTTTTGTTTTTCTAAATATTAAAATTTTGATATTGAAAATGTAAATTGGCTTAAAAATACACACCTGCGAATATTCGAATTAAAGTACTTAAAATAGAATAAACATAAAAAAGGTAGGAGACAAATGTCTTGGCTGCGTAATATACGAAAGTCTGATACGGCATACAAAGAAGAAGAAAATTTAAAATACAGATTCCTTTTCTTAAAAAAAAGTAATAAAACTACCTTTACTTTCTGTCGCATTCATACAATTTTATTTTAAAATTAAATGTGTGGGACAATTTGCATCTCCTGTCATTATAATAATAATAATAAGCCTTTTTATTCTGGACTTCTGTTAGGTATGTATTAGACATGATCTTATTTTTTATAGTATATCCCGAAGCTCAGTTTGCCTCTTGGCATAGGCCTCCTCTAACATTTTCCATTGGGACCTGTCACGCGCTACTCTTCTCCATTGATGTCCAGCAGTGAGTTTTAGGTCATCTTCCCATCTCATGTGTTGACGTCCTCTACTTCTCTTGCCATCTCTGGGATACCAGTCAGTGACATTTTTGCACCATTTCTCTTGTGGATCGCGTATCATGTGTCCTGTCCATCTCCACTTTTGTTGGTCTATTCGGATAACTACATCGGCAACTTTAGTTTTCTCCCTTATTGTGCTACCTCTCACTCTGTCCTGTTTCCTTGTTCCTGTCAAACTTCTCTCCATGGCTCTCTGGCAGCGTTCCAACTTTTCTCTGTGGCGTTTGGTGAGTGCCCAAGTTTCACATCCATAGGTGATGACTGGAAGTATACACGTGTTGAAGACTTTCCTTTTTATTTACATACTTAGCTCCTTAGATTTCAAGACTTCTTTCAAAGACCAGTATTTCTTCCATCCATTTGCTACTCTTCTCTCGATTTCTTTATTGGTTTGATCTTTGTGAGATATTATCTGTCCTAAATATATGTAATCTGACACATATTCGAGTGGTTGGTTGTCAATTTTTATAGTTACTGGTTCAGAGTTTGTAAGCAATTTTGTTTTGTCTTTGTTCATGCATTAGGCGGGTTTAATTAAAGCTGTATATGGCGAAATGAAACTACACTCAGAATATGAAAATAGTTTTTCTTTGATTCTGGCAGCACAGACATAGTGTGCAACTAGAATTGTATAACTGCACTTCGATTTAAATAATGGACTCCTTCGAAATGGATCAGCAGATGAATACACAACTGAAATTCAATCGTTACATTCTGAACACAATTCTGGTTTTAATTAAAAGTGAATCTGTTTGCGAGATCCCAACTTTAAATAGTATTTTTCTTATAATATGAGTACGGTTTTCCTACTGAGGGAGCGGGCCGTATCGGTAGAGACGGGACGAGAAATGAAAGGCATCAGTCAGGGATGAGTCAGTCTTTATTGTTGCGCTACGTAGCGAGGTCGAAGCGGAGCAGAGTGACAGTGGTGCCGTTGGTGTTGCTGCTGCGTGATGATGAGTGAAGAAGGTCAGGAGACTACGACAGTGAAGATCACTGGTCTTCAGGGAGCCGGCGTGTTGCTCTACACCATGGCGGTGTAGAAGTGACCTTGGTCCAGGCGGTTGACCGTCGTCGTGTTGACGAGGTATGGCGGCTGTGTGGCCTGTGAGTCGACACACACACGTGACGCAGGAAGGAACCTTGAGAGGCGATGAGGATGCTGGTTGCTGGCTCGTTGCCGGTTGTGGTTGCTGGCTTGTTGCCGGTTGCTGGCTCGTTGTCGGTTTCTGGTTGGTTGACATCTCATGTCGAGATGGTAGTTGGAGATGGAGGCCTCGAAGGTGTCATGAAGGTGTTCTTGAAGTCACAATGGATAAGCGTTAAATCACTTGCTGCGAGAGCGATATCAGCCCGCATGGGCGGATATTGCGTAGCGACACTGAATCACTGCCCGGTGTGTAGATGTCGAACCATGAATGAAGACTGATTGAACTGGTACTCAGCGAGCGAGCGCTTGATTATATACTCGCGGCGAGTAATTACTCTCACAGTAGGCAAGGCTGGGTGAATTCACGCAAAGCTGAGAAATCGCTCGAACCTTCTGTGAGCACTTGCATGGTACAGCCACACGTTCTAGGCCTTTCGCGTAAGTGGCGGAATTATTATTTACGAGGCGGCGCGGCTGTAGAAACTGACTGTAGTTATTTCGTAGTTTCCAGCGCGTTCTGTCGGAGTCCAGTGGCGGCGCAATTAATGCGGCACAAGTGGCCGCCACACTACGAATTACGAAAATTGCAGCTTAAATTTTTTTATTTGAAATAGTAAAGGAAAGGGTTGGATTCGACATCATCACTCCTCCCCCCGGGGCGTAGTGTCACCCCCCCCCCCCCCCTCTTAAAGTTAGTTGACTCGATAAATTCGGGGGGGGGGGTGGATAGAGAATTTCAGACTAATATAGGCTATTCCGCCTATAAAAGACCGACCGACACAAAATTCGGGGCACTCCGCGGGGAGCCATAGAGTTACGAAAATATAAATAACAGACCGTGTTCATGTGTATGCAATATCTTAGCTACGTGTATCTTGGTCGAGTGGCACCCCCTTTCGAGTGGCACCCGGGGCGGTCCGCCCCCCCCTCGCTACGCCTCTGGTTATACGGAAGAAAGTATGGGTACTATTGAAATTGTTTGAAATTATTATTTTTTTAGCTTTTAAAATCAATACTATCTCAAACGGAGCATCACCTGCACATTGCAAAAATTGTACGCAAATAAGATACAGGCGATACAGCGCCTACCAGCTGATCGACGACGGTCATTTTGAAATCGAAGTTCGTAGAGAAGTGAGTAGTTCGCGAACGAGTCGGCTCAGTGACCCGGATCTTCATACGGATCCGTAAGACCCGATTCCGTAAGACCGATTTTCAAAGCTACGGACACACTAGCTCGCGGTTCGCGGATCATTGCGAACGAGTGAGCGGGTAACAATTGCTACTAGGTAGCATGCTCTTTGGCTTCTAATGAGCAAGTGTGTCCGTAGCTTAATTCAGTCGTTCAATTGAGCCGATTTACTGAACCGGATCTTTTCATTCTCTTTCAACTGAGCCGCTTTGTCCGTCTCTAGGTGCATTATATGTTAGCATTATGATGTGGTATATTATACAATTTTTTCGTGCAGTTTAAAGTTTTTCAATATTTTAAATAATAGAGATACCTCTATTTTTGATACTGAATTATTTATAAACAGTAAGAAATAACGAATAACATGAAATGTTGTTAATAATGATGGCTTGTGTCATACCTACATAATCAAAGTTTCAATACAATGACTGTCAGCACTCATTCACTCACTCACTCACCCATTCAGTAATACCAACTTTACAGTGTGTTTTGACGAGAGGTTTAAAAATGTTTTACTTTTTAATAATTTTTGAAGAACTCTACGTTTAATATTATGAAATAAAACTTATATAATCAGAATCAGCTTTCATTGGTCTGCATGAACACATTTTTTTAAAGCCATAATATTTTTCACTGGAGTTCCTTCTCTACATATTATAAAGTAAAGTCCCCCGCGCCGTCTGTCTGTCTGTTCGCGATAAACTCGAAAACTACTGAACGGATTGTCATGCGGTTTTCACCAATTCAGTGTTTCGTGAGAAAGGTTTAGGTATGTAGTTTGTCAAGATTTGTGTAAATTGGATGAAACAACGATAATTGTTAGAAGTGTCGAAAAAGTCAAGCAGCCTGGTAGCTTTCATCGAAAACGCTGCCTATTTCTTTTGTGATATAATATAACAATATATGGTGGGATATTCCTCTTTTATAGATCTACAAAAAAGTCCGCGAAGGCATATCCAAAATCACCTAAATCGGCCCAGCCGTTCTCGAATTTTAGCGAGACAAACGAACAGTATAAGATAAGAAGATAGAATGGATATAATAAGCTATCCGTAAAAGATAGATATATGCATTATTATTTTTAATTTATAAACTAACGTTTAGACAAGATTTTTATGCATAGCACAAAGGGTAACAATTATTATAAGCAATAATTATCAGCCTGAAACACTCATCAACATTGAAAAATCTCCCGAGAAAAGATACTTGCCGCCAACGGGACTTGAACCCGTGTCCTTCTGATTGCCGGTCAGCTGCTCTTGACCACTGAGCTATGGGGGCTTATCAAATACCCGCCAAATAGTTCAATATATACTAGTGTTTCATTCAACAATTACTGCTTATTATATTTTTTCCACCTGAAAACAACCAACTTTATTTTTGCAAGAGAGACATTGTAAGTGTTAAATCCCTCGCTAGGTGGCGTCGAGACAAATTACGACTACATTTATTGGGAGCAATTATTAATAAATTATGACTACATTTATTAAGAGCAGCTGAACGGCAATCAGAAGGACACGGGTTCAAGTCCCGTTGGCGGCAAGTATCTTTTCTCGGGAGATTTTTCAATGTTGATGAGTGTTTCAGGCTGATAATTATTGCTTATAATAATTGTTACCCTTTGTGCTATGCATAAAAATCTTGTCTAAACGTTAGTTTATAAATTAAAAATAATAATGCATATATCTATCTTTTACGGATAGCTTATTATATCCATTCTATCTTCTTATCTTATACTGTTCGTTTGTCTCGCTAAAATTCGAGAACGGCTGGGCCGATTTAGGTGATTTTGGTTTTGAAATAATTGTCGTAGTGCAGGGAAGGTTTAAACGGTGAGATAATATGAAAAAATTGTGAGGGAGATAGTAAAAACAACAATTTCATTTTCTCATATAAACAGTTCCACTGTTCTACCTACTTTCAGAAGCACAACGTAATCTAGAATTGGAATACAAAAAAAAAGAATTCTGATTTTCATATTTCAGTCGTCTGTCAAACGTTACCATTTTAAATCTTCTATCATCAGTTTCTCAGTGCGTGAGAACTTTATTTACTGTTTTAATATGCTAACATAGGTCGTCGAAGTTAATCAAATGGGCACCAATAGATATAGTGTTTCGTGAGGAAGGTTTTGTGTAAATTGGTTGAAATTTGTCAAGGATTTGTGTAAATTGGTTGAAACATAACGATAATTGTTAGAAGTGTCGGAAAAAGTCAAGCCGCCTGGGAGATTTCATCAAAAACACTGCCTAATCCCTTTGAGATATAACAAAACAATGCATGCTGGGATACTCCTCTTTTATAGATCTACAAAAACACTGCCTAATCCCTTTGAGATATAACAAAACAATGCATGCTGGGATACTCCTCTTTTATAGATCTACAAAAACACTGCCTAATCCCTTTGAGATATAACAAAACAATGCATGCTGGGATACTCCTCTTTTATAGATCTACAAAAACACTGCCTAATCCCTTTGAGATATAACAAAACAATGCATGCTGGGATACTCCTCTTTTATAGATCTACAAAAACACTGCCTAATCCCTTTGAGATATAACAAAACAATGCATGCTGGGATACTCCTCTTTTATAGATCTACAAAAACACTGCCTAATCCCTTTGAGATATAACAAAACAATGCATGCTGGGATACTCCTCTTTTATAGATCTACAAAAACACTGCCTAATCCCTTTGAGATATAACAAAACAATGCATGCTGGGATACTCCTCTTTTATAGATCTACAAAAACACTGCCTAATCCCTTTGAGATATAACAAAACAATGCATGCTGGGATACTCCTCTTTTATAGATCTACAAAAACACTGCCTAATCCCTTTGAGATATAACAAAACAATGCATGCTGGGATACTCCTCTTTTATAGATCTACAAAAACACTGCCTAATCCCTTTGAGATATAACAAAACAATGCATGCTGGGATACTCCTCTTTTATAGATCTACAAAAACACTGCCTAATCCCTTTGAGATATAACAAAACAATGCATGCTGGGATACTCCTCTTTTATAGATCTACAAAAACACTGCCTAATCCCTTTGAGATATAACAAAACAATGCATGCTGGGATACTCCTCTTTTATAGATCTACAAAAACACTGCCTAATCCCTTTGAGATATAACAAAACAATGCATGCTGGGATACTCCTCTTTTATAGATCTACAAAAACACTGCCTAATCCCTTTGAGATATAACAAAACAATGCATGCTGGGATACTCCTCTTTTATAGATCTACAAAAAAGTCCGCGAAGGTATAAATCAATCTTTTACGGATAGCTTATTTTACCCATTCTATCTTCTAAAAAAATGGTCACGAACAATGGGATAATTGGAAAGTTATTTAGACGGATACAGTATTAAACCTTATTAATTTAAATACGTTAGTTACCCCAAGCATTTCATTCAAATTATTATAATCTTTCACACCATCTCTACGTATGTTTTATAAATTAAAGTCCTCCGCGGCATCTGTCTGTCTCTTCGCGATAAACTCAAAGACGGCGGTGGTTACAAAGGTTGGATTTTACAAAGTGTTTTATTAGCCACAGCAACGCGTGGCGGGGTCAGCTAGTATTATATAAATAAAAAATGTTAATAAAATATTTATTGCTCACGTCGCTATTTACTCATGATCCAGCAATGAATGAAATTTTCTTAGAATTGTCAACCACATTGTTAAAATTTGCTGCCCCCTTAAAAGTGCCGCCTTGGGTGGGCCGGGCCGCCCCCCCCCCCCCCCCCCTCCCCCCCGCTAAGCCACTTGGAACATCTGTAGGATTTATCCTGTTAGAGAATGAGATAGATTTCATTTATTTATTTATTATTTCTTTACATGGTAGGTACAATGTTTACAATATAATTTATAACCTCACCAGGGAAAACGTGTATTGAGGTTTTAAATTTACAAAGTTACAAAATAACAAAAAATTAAATAAGTAGTGGAAGAACAATATTGTTACCTACTAAGCTGATTGGGCTAGGACATTATAATGTAAACATGTAGGGCGTAGGGTGACCATAGTGGCGATTTGATTTGAAAAAAAAAGTTTATTATAAAAGGACTAAGATGAAAATAATAATCATCATCATCATCATTACATGGTATAAAATGAAGTCGCTCAAAATGTATGTGCGTTAATCTTTTAAACTACGCAACAGATTTTCATACAGTTTTCTCCAATAGATAGAGTGATTGAAGAGGAATGTTTATATGTATAATACTTGTAAATTATATTAGAGAAAAGCCGAGAAATTCAAAGAAAACATATTTTTGTGCGATTTAAAACGGCTGGCGGGCCGTACTATAGTCACTTTTGAAATTCGTTCTACGGAAGAAATTGGAAAATAGATGTCCTAGAGTAAGTAGGTATTTGATTTTCCCTTTTCAAATATCCAGTGTTGCATTTCAAGCATTGTATAATTAGTGGCGAGTTAATTAGTTTATATGTATAATACATGCTTATTATAGTAGAGAAAAGCCGATAAATTCAAATATTCAATTCAGGCAGCGGGCAGCTGGCAAGCGGGCGGTGTGGATTTTATAAATATTGGGTAATGGCATTGTGTTTCGTTAGCCACAGGAACGTGTGCCCGGGTCTGCTAGTAAATATGTATTTTTTAATTTTTATTAAAAGACATATATATTATAACTTTGTATACATCACTTTATTTTATAAAACACTTCATGTTTCATGAACAATGTTCACATCATCAAGAGTAATAGTAAACTGAAGTTTTTTAAATTTTTTATTGTGGTTACAATATTTTACCTTTCATAGTACAATCCAGTAATGTTGGCCTCACTGGGTGGCTTACAAAAACACTTAAAATAAAGATAAATTTTAACAAAAAATAAAGATTATAAATTTCAGTAAAATTAAAAGATAAAATTAAATTAACTGAAAATCAGTATATATTATGATTTGTGGGTATGCGAGTGTTGCGTATTTTATATTGGTTTTGTGTAATGCGTGTATGTTTTATTATTTTATGTCATAAAATTTTGGTTTATTGTTTTTTTTGTTCTTTATTCCATTTTATTTTTATTTTGTGTCTGAATTTATTTTTGTTTTCTTCAATTTTTGTTTCAAGTGAAACACTGTTGAATGCTTTTATAGCATGGTATTTATGGTGTCTTTGATCAAAGGTAGTGTTTACCGTCGGAGTTTTTGTTTTCTCTGTACGCTTGTCTAACCGGTCTGTTAGTGATATTTTGTGTTTGTTGGAATCGAAAGATGGAAGAATGTTGACGAATGAAGAAGAAATAAAAGAAAGATGGATGAAATATTTTGAGGAAGTCTTCGAAAGCAACCCGGGTGATAGTGAGTCCATGAAGAATGCATGAAGAATGGTAAGGCTGTTGGTTTCGACAATATTGCTGCCGAATATTTTAAAGGAGATAGTCATATTATTCTCACATGGTTGTGCAAACTTTTTAACCAATGTTTAGAGGAGGGTTACACGCCATTAGATTGGAAAAGGGCTGTAATCATGCCGTTGTACAAAGGTAAAGGGTCACGCATGGAATGTGGGAATCATAGGGCTATTAGCCTGCTAAGTTCTGTCGGCAAGCTGTATGGAAGAATATTGATTGAAAGGGTAAGAACGGAAACAAAGGATAAAATATGGGATGTGCAAGGTGCCTTTATGAGTGGAAGGGGATGCATGGACCAGATTTTCTACTTGCGTATGCTCACTGAGAAGTTTCTGGCGAAAAACCAGCAACTTTTCTGCGCTTTTGTAGATCTTCAAAAAGCGTACGACCGAGTCGACAGGAAAAAGCTATGGAAGGTATTGTCCAAGTATGGAGTGAATACAAATCTCATACAGGCAATTGCGTCTCTGTACGAGGGAAGCGTTGCATATGTTAGGGTGAACGGTGATTTTACGGGGTGGTTTGACATCACAAAAAGTGCTAAGCAAGGCTGCGTAATGTCACCATGTGGATACGCGCCATAAATATATTTGGGCATTAATTTCTTTAAATGAATAATTTATGCTATAAGACCATAAGGGCGCCATCTCTGGGTTTTGTATTGTATTGAATTTAACCTATGTGACTTGAGATGCAGTGTATTCATGCGTTTCCTTACCTTTGTGAATCAAGCAATTACTTCTGACGGGAGTGTCAGTAAAAGGCCAAGAGATGTCTCTCCTGGTCAGTCATAAGAATAATTCATCCAGTAGACACCTAAATGGATTGATTTTAAAAATAGTACATAAACAAGTGAAACTAACTGTCATCTGTTGTTTTGGAACATTTTGCTGTTTATTTTTATCATTGTGAAAACTAATTGTGTATTGTTGAAACTTCCTTGCTGTGCAAAACATCGGTCAAGATTATGCGATATCGCCTTGACATTTTTATTGAAAAGAAGTGTCTTTTCGTGTGGACATCGTGGCTGAGCTGCATTCTCTGAGTGAGTGTTTGTTTGTTTTTCACTTTGGTTTTTGGAGTTGCTGGGTCGACTGTTTTTTGTGTCACATAGGGAAGAATTCAATTTTCGTTAATTTTACATAGGGTAGTCAGCCCTCGTGTCAGGGGCTATTTACACGCCCCTACATATTTAGTGGTCCTTCGTAGCCTGGATTATTAATTCATTCATACATTCAATTCGAGATTATAGCTTAATTACATGGATGTTTGAATTTACGTATTTTTTTTGGTAAATTTGAAGTACCTCTCATTTTTTGAGAACTATAGCTGGTCTTGTTTTTGCTTTTGGATGACATATTTGGATGTTCGCAGAATTATCGTAATTTTGGATAATTATTCGCAACATTATTATTATTAATTAATTGTTAACATTGTTCGCAGAATTGTCGTAATTTTGGATAATTATTCGCAACATTATTATTAATTAATTATTAACATTGTAACATTATTGTAAAATTTTGTGGTAATCTTTTCGCATATATAAAAAATGCCAAGAATTACGGAGGAGGGTTTTGATGAGGCTCAAGACAGATCGCTTATTCTTTTAACCGCAAAAAAGGAAAATCTTTTTTTTCGTATGAACGATCTGTATAATGCAACAAATAATATATCTAATTTTGAGTCAAGAAATAACGAAGTGTTTATGGCTCAGTCAGAGATGATTGATCAAATGCGAAGTCAATTTGAAAATATTATAGATAGCATCAATGATCGTCAGTTAACTTTAAATCCAGAATTTAAACCAGATTTTCAAGCTTTAAATGCTTTTGATGATCTTTTTTTGAAGGTCAAACGAACTAGATCGAATATGAAAACTTCTGTAAGAGAATCACTGACGTCACAAAATAAGTCGCGGGAGCCGTGTATGATTAATCTTCCTGCAATAGATCTTCCAACCTTCGATGGTAAGAATGAAAGTTGGTCGAAATTTTTTGAGTCATTTAAAGCCAATATCCATAATAATAGACAGCTAACTGACTCGCAGCGTGTGCAGTACTTAGTCGGAAAACTCACACACGGGGCTTTGAACATAACCGCAGGCATTGTGCTTTCGGGTGATACATATCAGATCATTTGGGAGAGTTTAGTTAAAAAATATCAAGATAAACGTACACTAGGAACACATTATTTAAATAATATTCTCGATGCGAAAAACTGCACGAATACATCTGCCAGTCTCAATTCTTTCATTGAAAGATATTCTTCGTCAGTGTCGGCATTAAAGCAGTTAGGTATTGAAGATTTAACTGATTTTATTTTGTTTCACTGCGCGGTAAGAAAAATTGATTCACAGACGGCTCAGAACTTTGAGCTGACAGTTCGTAATAAAGAAATTCCTTCTTATAATGAGTTAGTTTCGTTTGTACAAGATCAAGTAAAGATTTTAGAACGAACGAGTAACTCGCATGGTGTCGTAAATAAAACGCATCCCATTTCGTCCTCCCGATCAAATAATACTAAATCGTTCGTCGCGAGTAATGCGAATATTCCGCGCTTCCCAGCTCCGCCGAAAGGATGTATTCTGTGTAACAAAACTGATCATTTAATTAACGTTTGCTCAAAGTTTAAATGTATGAGTTCCCCACAGGCTCGATTTGAATTTATAAAATCGAAAAATGCCTGTGTAAATTGCCTTAGTGGTTCACATACAATCAAGTCATGCAAATCGGGGTTAGTTTGTGATTTGTGCAATAAACGTCATCATACATTCTTACATTTCGGCAGTGTGAATAATATGAAAACCAATACTCATGTACATACGTCGCAAGTACCTACCAGTGAAGAACCGTCAGTCCCCCCTCCAGTGTCATCCAGCATCAATGGAACTGGCATTGGTGATAAGCAAGTGGAGGGGACCGCGAATGTCAATCCTTCGTGTTCGCTTTGTGCCAAAGTAACACCGAACTCTTCTATTTTACTTTCGACCGCACAAGTATACACGAAGCTTAAAAACGGAAATAAAGTTATTGTTCGGTGCCTAATTGATAATGGCTCTCAAAATAATTTGATTACGGTCGATTGTTGTAAGACGCTGAATTTACCAATAATTCCTTTGAGTAATTCGTTTGTCAAAGGAATTGGATCAACGTCTCGACCAATTTTCGGTTACGTGTATTTGGATATTGAGTCTCGCGTATACCCAGAGAATAAATATAATATACATGCGCTTGTCGTTGACAGTATCACCGACCAATTACCTAATCACTATATAGCCAAGGGTGATATGAGGTACTTAGAGGGCATACCTCTCGCAGACTTAACATGGAATATTCCTGGATGCGTGGATGTCGTCATCGGTGCACAACTGTTCCCATATATTTATTTAGGGAACAGGGTTGAATCGGGTACTAGTGCACCCCCCGCGTTATCGACCGCTTTCGGTTTCGTGTTGATGGGTGATTACCCCAATAATGTGCTCAACACAAACACATCATTCTCGGCACTCGCACTTAATGATTTAGTGCAAAAATTTTGGCTGTTAGAAGAGATACCTAATATAAAATTTCTAAGTCCGGAGGAGACAGAATGTGAGAATCTCTTTACTTCATCAATTTCTCGCACTGATGATGGTAGATATTCTGTTGCTTTACCTTTCTGTAAAGATCCAGGACAATTGGGTAATTCTCGTACTGCTGCCCAACGCCGATTTTTGGCATTGGAGCGAAAATTTAAACATTCCCCTGCTTTGCAGGAGAATTATAACAAGGTTATCAGTGAATATATTGAAAATAATTACCTATCAGAAGTCTCAGAGTCTGATATAACAGAAGATGGATATTACATCCCACATCATGCTGTCACTCGTCCAGACAAACCAATGCCTCGTATTGTGCTCGATGCTAGTGCTAAAACACACACAGGGCTGTCACTGAATGACATTATTCATACTGGTCCCAATTTGCAAGCCGATTTGTTTCTGCTTTTGCTTGACTTTCGTCTTTTTCCCATCGCTATGACTGCGGATATAAAGCAAATGTATTTACAGATTGAAGTTCCTAGCAAGCATCGCAGATACCTGAGGATCTTATTTCGATTCTCAAATAATGGTCTCATACGAACTTTTCAGTTCAATCGAGTTCCTTTCGGCTTGACGGCAAGTCCATACTTAGCAATGCGGACGGTTCGCCAGTTGGCCCAGGATATGAGACCACATTACCCGGATGCTGCCAAAGTGGCAGAGTCCAAGCTGTATATGGACGACCTGGTCTATTCTATTGCAGATGAGCCCAGCGCCATACGTCTTTCTCGAGAATTAATCTCGTTGTTTAAGTCCGGTGCCTTTGATTTAGTAAAATGGACTAGTAATTCTCAAGTTGTACTTGAGAACCTCCCGGATTCTCACCGCAGCCCAGTGGACTTCACTGTTGGTTCTAACAATACCTCTAAGGTGTTGGGCCTTTCGTGGGAACCAGCTGATGACAGCTTCTTCTTTACGACATCTTATGTTCAGGAGAAGTGCACAAAGCGGAGCATACTCTCCATAGTCGCCCGTTTATTTGATGTCCTCGGCTTGGTCGCCCCTGTCATTCTGTACGCTAAATTACTTATCAAAGAGCTATGGCTGTGCAACATTGGTTGGGATGATACACCCCCTGATAGCGTTATTCGTCGGTTTTCGGCGCTTACACAGGAATTTCCGCTAATTTCAATGATAAAAATCCCTCGCCATGTTGGTGTCCTGAAAGACAGTACGGTGCTCGTTGTTGCTTTCTGCGATGCAAGCATGAATGGTTACGGCTGTGTGATTTATTTGCACACCACTGATCTGTTTGGAAAAATTACAGTGAGATTGTTGTGCGCAAAATCAAAGGTTTCTCCCACCAAAGTGACGACCCTCGCTCGTTTGGAGCTCTGTGCCGCAGTATTGATGTCCAAATTAATACGGACGGTTCAAGATAATTATTCTGAGCGTCTTCCTATTGCAGGAACATATGCGTTTTCCGATTCTACCGTTGCGCTCTCTTGGATACATTCTTCACCGCATCGCTGGTCGGTGTTTGTTAGTAATCGCGTAGCTCAGTGCCAAGAAAATTTGTCTCCAGAGAACTTTTACCATGTTGCTGGTAGTGAAAACCCGAGCGACTGCCTTTCTCGTGGCATGCTTCCTTCCCAACTCGTTTCACATGATTTATGGTGGAACGGCCCATCATGGATTCGCAGCCCACCTTTGGAATGGCCATTAAAACCGTTTCACCCTACCAATACTGGTGAAATGCCTGAACACAAGGCTAATGTGCTCATTGCAACATTTCAGGGTGAAAAATCGGTCCTGAGTGAACTGGCTCAGCGTATATCCACTTGGGATAAACTACTAAGGATTGTTGTTTATGTCCTCCGATTCATAAAAAAGATATCACTTTCCTCTGGAACGGTCAATAATCTTATGACTGCTGAAAAGGCTGTGATTCGTGCTGTGCAGAGTATTCATTTTGCAGGAGATATTGCTGCACTCCAGGAAGGCAAATTTCATTCCAAAAGACTTCAGAGTTTATCTCTATTTCTTGATGGAGATAATCTGTTACGTATTGGGGGGCGGCTTTCTAAATCGGATTTACCTTTTGAGGTTAAACATCCGGTTTTGCTTCCCAAACATGACTGTGTTGTCGATCTGATCATCGCTCACTTTCATGTCGTGAACTGTCATACAGGCCCAGGACTTCTTATGTCTATCTTACGTCAACGCTATTGGATATTAGATGCTAGGACTGTTATTAGGGCGATGGTGCGGAAATGCAATTGTTGCTTCCGCTTAAATCCATCGCATCCTACATCGAAGATGGCATATTTACCGTCATATCGTGTTGCAGAAGCAAAGGCCTTCGTACATACCGGTGTAGATTACGCAGGTCCACTCCGTATTACGCTGACTCGTCGGAGAGGACAACATTCTCAAAAGGCATATATTTGTCTATTCGTATGCCTTGTGACCAAGGCTATTCATATTGAGTTGGTCTCTGACTTAACTTCAAATGCTTTCCTGGCTGCTTTCAGCCGTTTTATTTCTCGGCGTGGCCCGGTAACATGCTTGTATTCAGATAATGGTACTAATTTTGTGGGTGCGAAGGCACAATTAGATGACCTCTACAAGTTTTTGGTTGAATCTGAATATGAGCCCTCATTAAAGCGCGAACTCGCTAAGCGTCGTATAGAGTGGAAAATGATTCCACCACGCGCGCCTCATTTTGGGGGTATGTGGGAGTCGAACATAAAGAGCATGAAGACACACTTGTACCGTGTGATTGGAACTCAGCTTCTCACCTATGAGGAGTTACAGACTGTGCTAGTTCAAATTGAGTGCATAATGAATTCGCGTCCACTTACAGTTATGTCTTCTGACCCTTATCCAGAAGTCCTTACGCCTGCGCATTTTTTAATGTCGACACCATTGCAGTACTTGCCTGCTTCTGTCCTGGCAGACGGTAAAATCAATTTGACTCAGCGTAAGCAATTATTAGACAGCATGGTTCAGTCCTTCTGGAAGAAGTGGCGTTCAGAGTATCTGCACACCTTGCAAGTCAGGCAGAAGTGGACTACTTCTGATAATCCGATTGATATCGGAACTGTCGTACTAGTGGGACAAGAAGATTCCCCTCCGTTAAATTGGCCTTTAGGCGTGATAACTGAAATCCATCCCGGAATGGATAAAATTGTTCGCGTTGCGACGGTAAAGACAAGATTTGGTTCTTTTAAACGTCCGGTTGTCAAATTATATCCCATTCCAACGCAATAATTTTATATTTTATCTATTTTTGTTTATTTTTATTTATTTTTATTTATTTATTTTTTTTGATTTTAGTCATTGTTTCAATGATCTCTGACCCAGACATGGCATTACTTAATATCCGTTATCTTGGTCAATTGAACTTTATTACATTGTATTTTTAGTTATTTTTCTTTATTTTGTGAGATTCTGCGAATTTCCAATGCGTGTCATTCCTGAATATTACCGGTGAATAGTCACTTTATTTCTATTTCATTTCTTGTTTCATTTGTATTTTTATACTCTTTCTTTTGTAAGCTCTACGAACTTCCAAGGCGGGGAATATGGATACGCGCCATAAATATATTTGGGCATTAATTTCTTTAAATGAATAATTTATGCTATAAGACCATAAGGGCGCCATCTCTGGGTTTTGTATTGTATTGAATTTAACCTATGTGACTTGAGATGCAGTGTATTCATGCGTTTCCTTACCTTTGTGAATCAAGCAATTACTTCTGACGGGAGTGTCAGTAAAAGGCCAAGAGATGTCTCTCCTGGTCAGTCATAAGAATAATTCATCCAGTAGACACCTAAATGGATTGATTTTAAAAATAGTACATAAACAAGTGAAACTAACTGTCATCTGTTGTTTTGGAACATTTTGCTGTTTATTTTTATCATTGTGAAAACTAATTGTGTATTGTTGAAACTTCCTTGCTGTGCAAAACATCGGTCAAGATTATGCGATATCGCCTTGACATTTTTATTGAAAAGAAGTGTCTTTTCGTGTGGACATCGTGGCTGAGCTGCATTCTCTGAGTGAGTGTTTGTTTGTTTTTCACTTTGGTTTTTGGAGTTGCTGGGTCGACTGTTTTTTGTGTCACATAGGGAAGAATTCAATTTTCGTTAATTTTACATAGGGTAGTCAGCCCTCGTGTCAGGGGCTATTTACACGCCCCTACACCATGGTTATTCAATCTATACATGGATAATTGTATGCAAGAATTGAAAGATGTGGGATTGGGCGCGAAATTGAATAGTCTGAAATGTTGCCTGTTATATGCTGATGATGCGGTGCTGATTTCTAACTCTATGGAAGATCTACAGTATCTAGTATCTAGGATGAGCGAAGTATGTATGAAGAATGAGTTAATGATGAATGTAAGTAAATCTAAAGTCATGGTGTTTGAAAGAGAGAGTACGAAAACAGTGTGCGACATAGTTGTGAATGGTGAATACTTGGAGCAGGTGGATGAGTTTGTTTATCTGGGTAGTATGTTTACGAGAGATGGGAAGGCTGATAGAGATATTGAAAGAAGGGTAAATGCCGGTAACTCCATTAATGGAGGACTGAATGCCGTTGGCGCTAATAAAAAAACTGTCAAAAAAAGCGAAGCTAGCAGTCCACAATGGAGTCCTGGTACCTACCCTGATGTATGGCAGTGAGGCATGGAACTGGCAGAGGAAGGATGAAAGTAAACTGAATGCTGTTGAAATGAGATCCCTGAGACCTATGTGTGGTAAAACCATGTATGATCGTGTTAGAAATGTGGATATCCGCAAAGAATGTAAGGCTGATGTAAGTATAATGAGCAAAATTAAGAAAGGGACCCTCAGATGGTTTGGGCACGTAGAGCGAATGAGCGAAAAAAGTAGTGTAAAAAGAATATATGATGCAAATGTGAATGGTAGAAGAAGTCGGGGACGCCCGGGGAAGACATGGCACGATCAAGTGAATCAGATACTTGAGACGGGCCATGTCAAAAGTCAGAATAATAGAAGAGTATGTATGAGATGATGTATGAATGTGAGTGAGGCAAAGAGTGTGTGCCAAGACCGAGTTGTTTGGCGGTCCGTCCTCTCTGCCTACCCCTGCGGGGAAACGGCGTGATGGTTAGTTAGTTAGTTAGTTAGTGTTTGTTGGAGTTTGGTTTTTTGGTGAAAAATGTAGTTTATTTATTTATAATATTAACGCCTTTCGGCTTTTACATAATATAACATAGTGTATAGCAACAACATGAAAAATACAGCTCTAGTGAGTTTGTAAAACAGAAAGAAATAGGTGAGAAAGACATATGTAGGTATTTAGATAACAAAACGAAAATAAATGCAACGATATTTAAATATTACAATATTGTAATAATGAAAAAATACATTTATATATAATAGATGCAAATAACTTATCTTAAAGAGGATAAATGATTTATTATTTAATACTTATATTTTATTAGCGACACATTCCATAAATCTATGTGCGAAAACGTATTGCCTAATTTTTGTATTCTGTGAAGTGGTATATTGAAATGGGACATGGTGGTAGTATTGCCACAATAAAACGGTAGTACTGTCCTTGTTTTTCTGGCTGGCACATTAAAATTTATGAGCGCTAAGACTTCAGGGCTGTTAATTTTATTATGTAAGATTTTAAACAAAAATACTAGATCGAAACCAGTTCTTCTATCACTCAATTTTATTAAATTAGATAAACGCAGAAGATAGGTGTAATTTAATTGTTTAGTAGTATTTTAATGTATAATTGGCGTTTATCTAGTACGTCACAACTTTTGAATATTTGGTCTGTATCGGTCTGTCTATGTTTTTTAAATATTACCTTTAAGGTCGTTTTCTCTGCGATTTCAATTTAATCGATGTCTGCGATTGTTGCTCCTCCCCAAGCAATTATTTCATATTCTATTATTCATTGGCGAAGTGCAAAATATATTGTTTTCATTTGTTTTATTTCATAATAAACACAATAAAATAACTTTGTTTCAATTCCACTTTATTAATTCCTAATCCAACCGGTTTCGGATCATCCTGAACCTTCCTCAGGGGTGAATAAAAATATATTAAACATAATACAGATATACATGTTATTTAAAAGAAAACTAGAAGAGGGAGACAGAATATAAACTTAGGTGGGGGCGAGGAGAGAAGTGCCTAAGAGGGAGGGGTGAACATGGGTGGGGGTAATGGAAATATTTAAAAAATGGGGGGTGTTAGACAAATCTAATTGTGTATTAAGTAAATTAGTTTTATTTATTTTTAATGACTTTTTTACTTTAAGGGCTTCAAGATTATTAAGGCGTCGACCTTTCCCATTTATTTGCAATATTCTATCTCGGAAGATTTATTTTGAGGGATTTTTATCAATTATTTTTATAATTAGGTGGGTGGCGATGTCTAAATAATCTACAATTTTTAGACATCTCAAGTGTTCGACCACCCTTGTTTGAATGTTTCTGTGTACCTGTGGAAAATGCTGGACAATCATTACATTTAAGTTTATAGATGCCAGAATGGTTTAATTTATTTTCTTTATCTTTAGAATTAATAAAAAGTTTATCTAGGTTATTATAAGTATAAAATGGAGTTTTAATTTCTGTAGGGAATTTAGAAACGCACGAAGATGATAAATAATTTTCAACAAAATTCTACGCCAACCGTGGTTTTTATTATCTCTTATGTTTTGTGTATTATTTTATAGGAATTTATTAGTAGATATGAGATAAAAAAAAATTGTAAGGATTTTATCGATTAATCTATGGGGGTATCCATTATTTATTGCAATAGATTTGATTTTAGAGAGTTTTTTAGTAAAGTTAACATTAGATAAAGGAATAGTGACAAGTCTGTGAATCATAGAATGAAAAGCGAAATGTTTATGGGAGATGGGGTGGTTAGAAGTATTGTGAACTACGGTATCTGTGAAGGTAGGTTTTCAATAAATGTTGAAATCAAATTTATTATTAACAATGGATAAGGATAGGTCTAAGAAATTTAGACGGCCGGCGTAGTGCAGCCGTAAGACGCTTGACTAGCATTCCGAAGGTCACGGGATGGAATCCCGGCGTGGAAAATAAATTTTATTTGATTAATTTGTATATTTCACAATTTATTCATTTAAAATAATATATAGTATATTTGCGACACGCTCCAGAGTGGAAGATACTCTGTAAGACTACCATTCAGAATTGAAATGTTGCTTGAAATGGCTTCTGCCGTGTTTGGTGTCCAGATCTGAATAGCCAGGTACTTCCCCACCTTCCTCTTTCCTATCTCCTTCCCCTCCCCACTGCCTTCAGCCTCACAACATACCCGAATTGGGGATGCCTTAGTCTCACTGGCTCCAGACGGGAGCAGTTGGGACTCTTGTGCGGTATTCATGTAAAAATAAAACAACATTTTCCTGTTTCTAAAGTGAACTGATTTTTTTATGGAACGAATTTAGGAGGGACAGGAAGGAGTTAAGTTGACGTTCGGTACCTTTCTAAATACATATTATGTTGTGAAATACTTAAACCTGTGAAATATTAATTATTATTTTTTAATTTAAAAACTAACGTTTATGCCAATAAATGCAGACATAATTTGTCTCGACGCCACCTAGCGAGGGATTTAACACTAACAATGTCTTTCTCGCAAAAATAAAGTTGGTTGTTTTCAGGTGGAAAAAATATAACAAGCAGTAATTGTTGAATGAAACACTAGTATATATTGAATTATTTGGCGGGTGTTTGATAAGCCCCCATAGCTCAGTGGTCAGAGCATCCGACCGGCAATCAGAAGGACACGGGTTCAAGTCCCGTTGGCGGCAAGTATCTTTTCTCGGAAGATTTTTCAATGTAAATGAGTGTTTCAGGCTGACAATTATTGCTTGTAAGCATTATTATTATATATTACCTTATGTTATTGTTATTTTTTCACATATTTCTGATTTTTAAAACCTGCGAGCCTTGTAGGACAATGAAATAAACAGTTTTCATTCAAACGTACTGCAAGGCATCCAGGAACAATAAGCCTTTGTCTCTAGCTCTTAAATTGTCTGTTTTAGGGCAATTAGTTTATGTTTCATACAAATCACTTAAACGAAATATTTTTAAATAAATAAAAAGAAAATACTTTGTTTTACGTCACTTTATTGATATTTTTTTCCGTCTACCGGTTTCGGTACCTCCGTACCTTCATCAGGACTGAATATAAAAACACTGACAAATACAGAAAAATACACACATATATGTACAAATTGTAAAAGAAAGAGACGGTAAATTAGAGTGGGACAGTGCGTCAGTTGTGGGAGGGAAGTGGGGGAGGAGCGATTGGGATAACGGGAAACATACTTATAATAGGGCTGAATGTTAAATTAAGTTGATTATTAATGATTTCAGTCTTTGTATTAACTGATTTTTTTTATTTCTAATGCCTCTAAATTATTTAATCGTAAGCCTATCCCATTTTTGTGTAGGACTTTAATACCCGTATCCCGGTTAAAAATGTGATCTTTGAATGTGAGTTTTAATTAATTAATTAATGTGTGAGTTTTAATTAATAAAGATCACACTTTTAACCCGGATACGGGTATTAAAGTCCTACCCAAAAATGGGATAGGCTTAAGATTAAATAATTTAGAGGCATTAGAAATAAAAAATCAGTTAATACAAAGGCTGAAATCATTAATAATCAACTTAATTTAACATTCAGCCCTATTATAAGTATGTTTCCCGTTATCCCAATCGCTCCTCCCCCACTTCCCTCCCACAACTGACGCACTGTCTCACTCTAATTTACCGTCTCTTTCTTTTACAATTTGTATATATATATGTGAATTTTTCTGTATTTGTCAGTATTTTTATATTCAGTCCGGATGAAGGTACGGAGGTACCGAAACCGGTAGACGGAAAAAAATATCAATAAAGTGACGTAAAACAAAGTATTTTCTTTTTATTTATTTAAAATATCAAGTCACAATGCGTTTGCTTCTTTTGAAAAAAAAGAAATATTTTTTAATGAAAAATGAACATTTTTATCTTTTTACAAGTCCCGGGAACTCGTAAGATGTGGAAATAAACAGATTTCATCAACTTATTTTGCGAGAAACCCGGGAAAAATAACAGTTTGTCTCTAACTGTCACGTAGCTTACCTAAAAACAAATTGATTGTTAAATTTCGCACCGAAACCCAAAATTCATCTTAAAATCACGCCAAATTCTCCAAACTAAAAATCTACTTACAGCCCTAAACCAGAATTACCTATTGCTACCGAATACCATGCATGTATACGTACATAAAACTCTTTCATGAAGAATTAATCTAAGACACCAATTTTAAGCGACCGCTCCCGAGAGCGACGTAGGCAAAATGAAGACTGTACATTTTTCCGCGTTATTTATATTACATTTGGCACGGAATGCAGTCCCCTCCAACTTTTATGTAAATTAATGTTAATGTACAAAATCGGGTCCCGCAATTGCTATAAATAAGGAGAATTTTCCAAAATAAATGAGTTCAACTTTATTCAATAAACCAGTTTATTACTACTTGTTATTTCACCATTGGAAGTCTTTTCCGATCTGCTGCCTCCCCGAAGTTCTGCCTACAGTTGGCCCCAACTCTGGATATCGCCAAGGGACCAGGCTCAGGCAGAAACAAGGAGTATCCAGTGCCACCACCCACTGGATGTAGGGAGGCCAGCTTTAGTTTCCTAATAACTATCATCATCATCGGCGTACAAGAAGGAAAGGCATGCACGAGACCTGGTACCTTTAATTTACAGTATTGTAAAGACGTCACGTTTGTTACAACGTCAGATCTAAGACTCATAATGGCTAGTTTCAAGCGAGCCTATTCTCTAAATGAGTCCGAGTAATGTGATTATTTAAGGAGCACTTTCGAGAAGCTGAATAGGTACACAAAGAGCAAGAAAAGGGTTTTTCAGCACTGTGCCTCAACATGTGACTCTTCAAAGCAGACTTTTGATAACACGAATAGTTGCAGACGGAACACGAGAAAGATTTTTCTCCACCATGAGTCTGCATGTGTCTCGTCAAAATTCCCTTAACAGAACATAAAAAGCCACAGGCGAAACATGAAAACGGTTTTTCTCCGCTGTGAGTCAGCATATGTTTTTTCAAATGCGCCGTTTGAGAAAATGAATAGCTGCAGACGGAACATGAAAAAGGTTTTGCTCCACTGTGAGTCAGCATGTGTCTCCTCAAATCGCTCCTTTTTGAACTTGCATAGTTGCAGTCGGAACATGAAAAAGGTTTTGCTACAGTATGGGAGCGCTTGTGCAGTTTAAACGATAACTTGCCTGGGCAGGAGTAGTTACAATGGGAACGTTTTTGCCCAGGATGCGTCTTCGGGTTTTTCAATATGTCTGGAAAAGATAACGGTTAAAGTTGAATAAGTACAGTAAATTAAAAAACGCAAAAATTTCGGTCAGCACGAATAAGAATTAATTTCAACAAACTAAAATCGATCTTACCTACTGCCAGGGTAATCCGTTCAGAGTGCTCTATGCATTCCTTTTTAACGCCCAGGAAGTCTACGTCAATTTCGGTGTTAGGAATTTTTCCTGCATTTTCGTCCCGAAGTCCTGGTTCTGCCTTCATGGGGGCAATCTCCACAATAATACTACCTAGAAAAACAAGCAATACAATTTTTAAACAGCGTGTTACATTCAAAATTACCATCAAGCCTCCCCGGGAGAATTCTACGAGAAGAGAACAGTTTTCATTAAAATGTTTAATTTAATATTGACGATTAAAGATGGCAGATAGATAGTAATGCACACATGCTTGTAGAACACGAACAAAAAAATTACAACAAGATCCTTCAAATAGAACGTTAAAGTACAATTACCGGACATCCGCTGCGTGTTTCATCGACAATTATGACTTTTTCAGGGTAGCACTCACGAAATTTTATTAACATCGATTTACAGAAGACCTATCGACAGCACGAGGCACTTTCAAAAATTCGAAAATAGCACTGTTAAACTCTCGTTAATATAGAACTAGAACCCTTCTCCGTTCTAGTGCTATACTTCCGCTTCTCAAAATACGCAAGATGAATTCATCGACCTCAAACCTACGTATGCATGTACAGAAGGAATGTCGCTTCAAAATTCCATCTAGCACGCTTCTGAAGGTCATTTTGTTAGCGCTGTAAAAGCATGTATGCATTCTTTTCAGCCAACCCTCGTATAATGATTATACAAAACACGCTTAAGGCTCTGCAACCGGGCCCGAAAAGAAGAAGATGGAGAGATACGAAATAACGAATGTTAGGGGAGAGCGCTAACATTTACAGCGATAAAATCGGTGCGAAAATTGCGAAAATGTTTAATAAAACACGACTCGTTTAAATCTCGCGGGCATTATCTTAAACAGCATTTAAAGAAACACTGTGAATTTTTTCATACATATAACTTGTAAAATAACTGAAATAAACGTGTTAATAATAATTTTTGGAGCATACTTAGCGATTTTTTTCTATCGAGGGAATTTTATATAATTTCGGCGCGGGCAAAGTCTAGATATTATCTTCAAGAATAACATATATTTTTTTAAGAGCTTTGAAACTTACCGTGTTTAAGGGAAATATGTAATAAATCGGTAGAAATACGGGTTACGGGCCCTTAACTAAGTTAGTATTATTGGTTTGAGAGAAGTGATGAAAAAACGGGCAGCGTGGAGGTGGCGTCACCCATGCATTTGAAGGCAGGTTGAAGATTAAGGTAAATATCAAAATAACCGATGACCCGTAAGAGGTGACGCCGTGAACAACATTCCAAAACATCTGAAACCAACATTCAACATTTTTTTACCTTTGCAATGCAACTTACTGTCTGTCGGAGTAGTCTCTGAATACTGCAAGCATTCTTTTTTTATACTCTGGAGGTCGAAATCTTTATCCGTATACCTCATTTCATTTCCACACTCTTCCTGGGACCCTGGTTCCACCTTGATGGAAGCACTCTCTGGGTTGGGAAGATCCATGGCCTTCTGTGATAAGCGTCCTGTTGTATGGTGGAAATAAGTCCAATTTTAACTGAAAACTGTAACAATTAATACATTATCCCTATTTGCCAGAGTAGCTATAAAAAAGCTTTAGGTGTATAGAGAGCACTTGCTTTTTTGTTTGTTTGTTAAATATATAAATACGTAAGAAATATTAAAACATTAGAATTTTCGATAGATGTTAAAATATGTGTAAATAAGTATGATTATAAGCCAAATAAATTTCTCTTCATATTATTACACTGTTATTTCAACGATTTGTCGTAAATCGAATTTATCGATGAATTTGACACATGTTTTCCTACAATTATCACCGCAGTAAGGTAGAGATATTTGCGTGGATCCCATTTAGACTGCCTTATCAGATTAATGAATCTGACATAACATACACGTAATTTGATAGGGGACCGGCGCTTGAGCTCTTTTGACTTCCAATGAGATGACGCGGGATTTTTGGGATACGAAAGAATGCATGGTAAATATGCAGTTAGTTTACCTCACGGATAATACGGAACGTTCGTGTTGTCGAAGTTTGATGCACAGATAATACGGAATGTTCCTTTTTTAACTAATAGACAATCAAATATGACATTTGTCGGAAGTACCAATCTTGTAAAATAAATGCTCTAAAAAAATAAACTCGCATTTCATCATAATTTTTAAAAATAACCCAGGTTTTGAATGGTTTGTTTGACAAAGCAGGGTTTGTCTAGCGGGTTTGTGTAATTAATCTAATGCATTTCTTTCATAATTCACTTTGTTTTACGAAAAAATATTTTTCTATGATTGGGAGCATTGATTGATTGTCTGTGAAATGTTAAAATAAAAACGATGAATAAACAATGGCGTTACCGCGTAAGTGAATTAATTTTAACAAAATTAATATGTTAAATGAATATTTTTGAATGTTTTTTGGTGTACCCGATACAAATATTCACTTTTCGTAATAATAAAGCTAAATCTAACTGTTTAAAGCATTTTATTGACGACCGCGTTGAGTTTTATTTTGTTAAGATTAATTCACTCACGTGAACTATTCGATCTTCTGATTGTCCAAATGAAACGGACTTACACAACTTCACCTATTGACATTGGGTAAACGCAAGACATAATAATGTTCTAATAATGGATTTAACTAACAGGAATAAGCTTAAGGATGTTGGGGTGAAATGCAGGTCCGGGCACAGTTTGGAAATTTAATAAAAAGGCACTTTCTAGATGAGAAAAGTGTGAGAAGCTGAATAAAAAAAAATTAAGGCGCGCTCGGCAAAATTGGGGGAGATACAGCCGTTTAAAGTATAAATAAAATTTCACTTCGTGAACCGATACTACGCCCGCCATTTTGTCACTGTTATGTTAGTATCCCAGACCTACAAACAAGAGCCAGATACGATTGTAGCCGACTTCGTGGGTTAAATAATAAGGCGCGTAGGTACTGGAATGGAGACAAACCATTCAAATCCTGGGATGTTATTTTAAAATAAAGATAATATACACAAGCCCGCTACACAAACCCTGCGTAGCCAAACAAACCATAAAAAAACGTAGGCTGTTTTTTAAAGTAAGGATAACATACACAAGCCCACTACACAAACCCTGCGTAGCCAAACAAACCATTTAAAAACGTAGGCTGTTTTTTAAAGTAAAGATAACATACACAAGCCCGCTACACAAACCCTATTACGCGCCTTATCCATGTATCCATGTTGCTGGATTGAAATCAGAGAGAGAGAGATCCATGTAACCCACGAAGTCGGCTACAATCGTATCTTGCTCATCCTTGTATCAGGGATACCAATATATCAGTGACAAAATGGCCGCCGGGTTGTCACAGTGTCGGTTCGCGAAGAGAAATTTTACTTAACGTAATTGAAAATTAATTACTTATTAAAAAAAAAATTTATTGCTTTCCGCACTTTTTTTCACCTTCTAGATTAAAGTTCTCAACTTAAAACGCGGTGAAAACATGTTTTTTTTGCCAAAAACAAGCTGTGCCCGGATCTGCATTCCTCCCGGATGTCGATTTGGGAAATAATTTAATGAACTTATTACCCTATATTTATGTCTATATCTATATATTACATTGCGAATGTTGTACAAGCTGACGGGTTGAAAAGTGTAATGCGACATATTTTGATAATGAACTGGCACCTAAAAGAAGCTTAGGTCTTATTTAGTCAGTTTAACCTACTTACGTAAGACGAAGCGCGGCGAGCAGTTCCAATGTGTTGAAGAAACGTCACTAGAAACTAGTCGCAACAATGAGATATTGTTTATTGTAATAACCTCAAATTATTTAAAAATGTATAGTTTATGTTTATACACATAACATTTCTTAGTAAAAGCTAAATAACGACAGACTTGTGTAGTTTATATGTGTACATACAACATTACTTAGTAAAAGCCGTGGAACGGAAATCATGACGTGTGGCAAATGAAACGGCAGGCCCTGATATAACCATAGACAATTAAAGACAAATAGGTTTTTTGATTGCTTATGACGGTACCTACCTACAACTGTAAATAACATTGTTTCGTTACACACAAGCTAAACAGAAAAATAAAATCTGACACATTAGTCAAATACCTGTAAACCACAATTGGAATGTATTTTACCCTTATTTGAAGATAATTTGTAGAGAACATTATATTTTTTTCATAAAGAACTGTTGAAAAATTGAAAACACATACTACATCTAAATTAACCTTTGTACCAATATCTTACAAAATTATTAATTTACGTGCGTTTTCGATCATATACCAACTGAATTTTTTAGTCAGAAAAATGTACATTTTATATTTAAATTTAGCCCAATTTAGGGATGTCGAAAGTGAAAAAAATACCGATATATCGATTATTGATATTTATTAAAATATCAATATCGACGTCGATATATCGAGGTAAAAATATCGATATATCGGTCAAATTTTCAAGAGACTTTGCGTTTTTAAAATAATAGTGTATTCAGCTCAACATTATCAATAATAGTAATTTTTATACACAACGTGCTTTTTAATGTAGAAATATCTCAATAAAAATGAATGCATTTTTATCACTCTTCACTTTTATGGCGTAATAATTACCAAAATATCAAAAAATAAAAAGCTGTCTTCTAACTTATATGAAACTGAGACGCATACAAAGTTTAAATGCGTCTCAGAAACATTATATTGGTGTATTAATCTGTCAAAAAGTACTTCGTGTTTGGAACAAGGTATAGTCAATAATCATAGACAATTGGTAACCAACACATAGGAGTGGCTTAGAATAAATGGCGAAAAATAGCATACATTTCTATGTATGTACCTATACATTCGAATTTTGACAGTTGAAAAACACTGTTGCGTTTTTTTCGTTTTAATACGAAAAATCGAATTTTTGGCATTTAGTCAGTTATATTTTTAGTTTTTTGTCCTCTTTTGAGTTCGTTTATTGCTGACCAAGTCCAGTAAGTGTTATTTTATTTTTGTTTTATATCCTTTTGCCCCAATGGCCTTTGCCATGGGGAAGAAACCCCCTGATCCCGCTCCCCCTGACCCTTCAAATTTTGACATTGGTAGTGAAGTAGAGATAAAAGACCTTCAAGTTCCATCCTCTACTCCAAAAAAGAGGAAAGTTTGCGACCTTCCAAAAACTGATTCTTTACAGGTCTCAGTTCCTGTAGCTTCTCCTCTTTCTTTGTATCCGACTTCAACAAAAGCTCCCTTCATAGTTTATGTTCAAAACAACTCTCCTGGCCACTCTTTACATCCCCTTGAATTTGGTAAATTCATTGGGAAAAAACCACTTGGCATTTCCCCAGGTGGTATCCGATCAGAGGGCAGATTTCGCATTTGTGTTGAGTTCACATCCGCGTTGAATGCCAATAAATTCATAAATTCCATTGACTCCCTCTCTGCAAAAAAATTTAAAGCCTATATCCCTTCTTTCAATATCTCTCGCTTGGGTCTCGTTAGAGGTATTCCTGTAGACCTATCTGAAGAAGAGCTTATCTCAGAACTCATTATTCCAGCATCTTCGGGAAAAGTTATTAAGACTAGGCGTCTTAATTTCAAAGATCGATCATCTGAATCTGTAGTTTGGAAACCCTCTCAAACAGTTGTTCTGAGATTTGAAGGACAGTCCCTTCCCTCTCACGTTTATTTATTCCACAACTCTCTCCCGGTGGAAATTTATTCGTACCCGACAATCCAATGCTTTAATTGTTGTCGGTTTGGCCATTCTAAACAATCATGCCGCTCCTCTCCGCACTGCTTTAAATGCGCAGAAAATCATTTAGCAGACCAGTGCTCCTCCCCTTCCAATTCCCCCACTTGCGTCAATTGTTCAGGCTCGCACACAGCCACTCATCCATCCTGCCCCGAACTTTCTCGCCAAAAAAACATAAAAAGTTATATGGCCTCCAATAGCGTTTCATACTTCTATGCCTCCAAATTAATAGCTCCTTCTAAAAAATCTTTTGCTGAAGTTGCCTCTCAACCCCAAATTAGTGCTCCTTCAAACTTGTCTTACAAGAAAACTGTAATGACAAAACAAGCTTCTCGTCCAATTAAAACCCCTGGATATGATCAATTTGGCCATAACTCCCAGCTCTTGTTCCCAAATGGTAACACCAGCTCTCTATTTCCTCAAAACTCCGTCTTTTCTAACTCCAATTCAACTAATAGCAATGTTTTCAATCCTGATCTAAATGCAAATTCCATAAACAACAATACTTCTAATGACAATTCTTCCTTTATTCAAACTCTTCTCATGCTACTTATCTCTGTTATTAACAATAATAATTCTCTACCGTCCAACGCTGCCTCGTTACTCTGCTCTTTGTATTCTCTTCTTCCCAATGGCTGCCCCAACAGCAGCAATTCTACATTTACACTCCATATCGATTGCTGCCGTCTCTGAGACTTGGTTCAAGCCATCTCAACTCTTCAAGGTGTGTCTGCGGGACGACCGCATTGATGGGAAGGGTGGTGCAGCCCTTTTCATAAAAAACTCTCTCCCCTTCTCCCCTATTTCCATTAAACCCCCAAATTCATCCTTCCAATTAGTGGCAGCCACTGTCTCCAATATTACATTTGTATCTCTCTATATTCCTCCTTCTACCCCATTTGACCTTCCACTGTGGGTTCACATGCTTAGCAAAATTTCTTCTCCCTTGGTCATTTTGGGTGATTTCAATGCCCACTCCCCACTCTGGGGTTCTTCTTCCTCAGATCCCTCAGGTATCAAATTAATTGACCTTTTGGACTGCTTGAACATATGTCTCCTAAATGACGGATCCTCAACAAGGTTTAGTCTCCCTGGACAGAATCCTAGTGCGGTGGACATATCCCTCTGTTCCGCGAGTATCTATCCTCTAATCTCCTGGCGAATTTCTTCAGATCCCTGCGGCAGTGACCACTATCCCATTATTTTGAATTTGGCTCAACGGTTGGATACCAATCACTTTAAAAGTAAGCCCAAATTTATTACAAAAAAAGCAGATTGGTCCTGTTTCAGAGATTCTATCCAGGATCTTTCCCTCTCCCTGCCTTCCCCTTCTTCTGATAATTGCACCTCCTCTTATAAATCTTGGACTGATTCCATTCTAAAATCGGCTGACAAGTCTATCCCCAAATCATCTCCTGTAGGCTCGAAAGCTCGCCCTCCCCCTTGGTGGGATGAGGAATGCCTTAGAGTGCTGAAGGAGAGGAAAGCGGCCAATAAGACATACTGCCAACAGATGACTATGAATAATTACATCTCAGCCAAGAATGCCCAAGCTGTTGCTAAACGCACATTCCGTTTCAAAAAAAAAAACAGCTGGCGTAATTTCTGTACCAATATATCCCCCGCTACTCCAGCAGGGGAGGTTTGGTCCATGATTCGCAGGTTTAGATCTTCCTTTTCCCTGCCAAAGCCATCTCGTAATTCTGCTATTTGGATTGATGACTTTGTTAATAAAATAGCTCCCCCTTATGTTCCTAATTTTGATGAACTTCCTTCTTTGCCTTTCACTTTAAAATCTTCTTCATGGTTAGATACTCCATTTTCCTTTGATGAGTTAAAAAGAGCCATTGAAATTCTCAATGACTCAGCTCCGGGCAAGGATGAAATCCTGAATATATTCATCCGTCATTCTGATGACAATTCTCTTACCTACTTTCTCTCTCTCATTAATGTCTTTATGGATTCTGGCATTATTCCCCCAGACTGGAAAATTCAAAACATCATTCCCATTTGCAAAAGTGGTAAAGATCCAAGCATAGGTTCGAGGTACAGACCTATCGCCCTCTCTTCTACTCTTTGCAAAGTATCTGAAAGAATGATTAAGAATAGATTGGACTGGTTCGTAGAAAAAAATCAAATTCTTTCCCCTTCCCAGTTTGGATTTAGAAAGGGTAAAAGTACCCTTGACAACCTTTCCTCTCTTGTTACAGATATCAAATTAGCACTATCTAAAAATGAATATTGCATTGCAGTGTTTTTAGACATCTGTGGAGCATATGACAATGTTCATATTCCCATCCTGAAAGAAAAGTTACTGGCAATAGGTATTCTGCCTAAATTGGTAAAATTCATTGTCAATTTGCTCTCCCAGAGAACTATTTTTGTAGATGGGTCTGAATCCCCTCCCCACATTAGACACATTTTCAAAGGTCTCCCGCAAGGGTCAGTTTTAAGCCCGATCCTGTACAATATTTACACATATGATCTAGATCTAGATCTAGAAAAATCTATTCAATTCTTGTGCAACATACTCCAATATGCTGATGACTTGACTTTCTACAAAATATCCCGTTATATTTTTATCGCAGCATCAGCAATCAACAATGCTCTTAGTAAACTCTTGGCTTGGTTAAATATTAATGGCCTTGAACTCTCCCCCTCCAAAAGCAAAGTTGTCATCTTCACTCGTCGTCGAAAGCTCCCAGAAATTCAGGTGAGATTTGGCGATGAAATCATCCCTATCTCTAAAGAAGTTAAGTTCCTGGGAATGGTTTTAGACTCAAAGCTTACATGGAATTCTCACATAAATCATGTCATCATGAAATGCGAAAGCAACATCAATCCCCTTAGATTTCTGTCTGGAATGTGGTGGGGATCACACCCATCATCTTTAAAACTTCTGTACAATGCTCTCATCCGAAGCCATCTTGACTACGGATCTTGTCTGTTTGATCCAATGTCCACTTCAAATTCGCTTAAATTAGATAAAATTCAGTCTAAATCTCTTCGCCTTATCTTAGGAGCCATGAAATCTTCCCCAATCAACGCAATGCAAGTTTAATGCTGCGAACCTCCCTTAAATATAAGAAGGCGATGCCTAGCAGAAAAATATATTTTCAAAACATGCTCAATAACTTCTCATCCCTTGATTCCCAAACTTCAGTCGTTAAAGTATGAGGTTAATTTGAATCCATTTTGGAAAAAACATTCCCCTCCCCTTCTCTATAATTGCTTCAACACTTTCCTGGATGTTTCCACAAACTCCTATCGCAATGAATCTCTCCCCTTATACTCTTATCCCTATGAAAGTCTTACTTTCTATCCAAAGGTGCACCAATTTATAGGAATATGTAAAAAAAATATTAAAAACTCAGTTCAATCCAATAATGCAGAATTCAACAAAATTATTGAAAATAACTGGCCAAATTATATAAAAAATTTCACAGATGGTTCCAAACTCAGTTCGGACTCCCTTTGTGGGGCCAGTGTCTATGCTCCTCACAGGAAATTGTGTTTCCCACACAGACTTCCCAAAGAATGTTCCATTTTCTCTGCTGAATGCATAGCTATCATAGAAGCTTTACATCTCGTCAAATCTCTCAACATTAGAAATGCCCTCATCCTTTCAGACTCACTTAGTTCATTACAAAAAATAAGCGCATCCCCTCTCAATTCCATTAGTGACTCTCTTACCTGCTCTATCAGAGACCTCCTGCATTCCTTGTCGCTGGCTCACGTGTCAGTGGTCTTGGCCTGGATCCCAGGACACCTTGGTATTGTTGGAAATGAAAAGGCTGATTCTATTGCTAAGGAATCCATTGTTCATGGTCCATTAAATAGCATTCCTATTCCTGTTAGAGACTATTTTCCTATTTTAAAAAATAAGTTACAACGCCAATGGTCCTCTGAATGGAAATCATCCTCTCTGTTAAAAGGTCACCAGTACTCTTTAATTCAACCTTCTATTCCTGTCAAGCCCTGGTTTCACAAATACACCTCCATGCCTAAAAAATACATCTCGTCATACTTGTTGTCTTAGCCATCTCGCCAGATTCCACATAGTCAATTCGCCTTATTGTGATTGTGGTTCAGAGGATTCTTTAGACCATAATTTTTTTGAGTGTCCTATCAATGACCAATTTCCAAACTTCATACCTGAATTGTTAAAACTTAAAATTGAATTCCCTACCAGTGTTCCTTGCCTTTTTAGTCTCAACTCTCCTGAAATTCACTATTTGTTAGCAAAATTTATTTACAAAAATGGCCTCAACATTTAAGCATCAATCACATTTCTCTCTCTTCCATACGTATACATTTGTTTCTGGCTGTGTTATTATGTACAGTTGTACAGGTTCCTTTTTTTGGGAATCTGTACATCTTTCTACTCTACAATTTTGTAATGACTATTAATACCAACTCTGTGTGTTACTCTGTATGTTACTCTGTATGAAAATGGAAGTATGGAATATGTACAGGCTCCTATTTTTGGGAACTTGTACATCTTCCTACTCTTAAATTTTGTAATTACTATTAATGCCAACTCTGTGTGTTACTCTGTGTGTACAGTTGTATAGCTTCCTATTTTTGGAAACCTGTACATCTTCCTACTCTACACTTTTGTAATTACTACTAATACCAACTCTGTATGTTAGTACAACTTGTATAATCTTATGAATATTTGTCTTGGCCCATTGTCTATAAGTATTTGCTAATATAATTTATCTATTCCATGTAAAAAACTGAAATAGTAACTAATTTAAAAAATATATGAAAATGTAACTACTTTAAAAAAACTGAGAATGTACCTAATTTTAAAAAAATCTAAAAATGTAAATAATTTTTAAAAATTGATAATGTAACTAATTTACAAAAAAACTGGCAATGTAAATAATTTTAAAAATAAGTAACTTACTTTAATAAATGGCCAAGATCACCCTTAATGGGTGAAAGCCAAATAAACAATTAAAAAAAAAATGTATTTATACATATGAGATATTATAAGTGGTCACAAATACCAATGCAAAGACAATAGATTTGTAAGCTATTAATGTTTAAAATTCCAACCGCCAGATGTCATGAACCAATACAGTTACTTTTTTTCCATTCGTTCCTATACGGTTTTGGATTCTAGTGACTTTAGTTACAAAAATAAATAAAAATATCGTATTTGATACAATTTTCGATATTGGATATTTTGTACCGATATATCGATATATCGCATCAAAATATATCGGCTAAAAATATCGATGTATTGAATTATAAATATCGAAATATCGATACTTTTTCAACAAGCCTAGCCCAATTCCGCTTTTTACTTGTTTTCCACGATTTACTGAGCTTTTTATCAAATGTACCTAAAATATTATTATACATTTCCTAAAGCCTTTCTTTCTTCTGTAAACTGGACAAACTCCCTCATGGACCTGATTAACTTCCTGCCTGGAAGTCTTGTATGTGGTGCGGGTAATGTAACTAAATAAGCTTGATGCAGGTTCGTGTGTAAAAATATCGAAACTGACTACAATAAAAAAAATCATTTTGCTCCATTTAAAATAAACAAACAAAAAATACAATGCGGTTTTGATGTACCCACTGAAATAAATTCTCGGTTAATTAGAAATATACCTAATACTTCTTAGAACTATGAATAACTCGCAAGTTATTTATTATTACTCAAAAATTTAACACGGTGAACATAAAAAAAATATAAAAATATAACTGTACTACATGCCTTCCAAAGAAAGCAAAAATAAAATCAGTTATATAGCATCTTAAATTAAATTCAAAACCTCGCATGTGATTACAGTAAAATGACGAAATAAGCTTGACGCGAGTTCGTGTTATTTCGTGTTCTATTTGAAAAATACTAAAATTATCGACTCTGACAAATTCTCGATCAGTTAGAAACTAAATACTTTTTAAGCCATATAAAAGCATGTTAGTAAAATATTATTTTACCAAAAAACTTAAATGATTTAAATTAAAGTTTTAGAAGAAAACATCCGAAATACATTCCGAAGTGGCCTCCATTTTTTTAAACAAAACACTTCTCAAAAGCAACCTTAAAAGGTCGCGCGGGAGAATTCAAATAAAAACATCTGTTCAATTTATTATTTAACTTATCTGACTTTCGGGCTCTAGAGCTTTCTCTCTTTTTACCCGTGTAAAAAATAACTCAATTAAAAAATGCAGTTGTCGCACTGACTACTTGGTGATACCCCAATGACGTCATCGTTCAAGAATTCCTGGGTGATTTATTTCCTTCTAGCTTGTATGGGACGGTACATACCGCAGCGTTTTTTTTGAAGATATTACCCATTTTGTCAAAATATCGTGAGTATTTTATTTAAATTTAATGCACGAAAAAATAGTTGGTTTCAGAGATTCCGGTGATTTTATTTTTGAAAATATTCCGTTACTAGCGATGTACTTGTGCCTGTGAGTCGATGTACTTTTCCATCGCCCCCGCCAGTTGTCAGTTTATGTTTTGTTTGTTCGAAAATTTAAATAAATATATATCACAAGCATGGTACTTACTCACTCTTTGGAGTTAACAGAGACACCTAAATGGATTGTTTTTAAAAAATAGAATCAAAACAAAGAATAACTGACATCGTCTGTTTTGATGAAAAATTTTCATGCCATTGTGAAAACTTATGAGTTTGTGTATTGATTGACAAATTTCATCTCTTGTGGAAATTTTCAAGTCACCTAAGGATTGCATTGACTGAATTTAATTATTGATTGGATGACATTACGGAGGCCTCCAAGCATCAAGATCTACAAAACAAGGTTGGTGGATCTGTAATTTTCCCTGGAGTTTCTCTTTGTGCCATCTTTTGTGGTATATTTGTTCGCGCAAGTAGAGTTTTTTTTTTTATAATCATAATTTCTTGGGTATTAAGCCCAGAGGGTCTGGGGTTATTTACACACCTCAGGCTCGCATATTATAATGCATAGGTGCAGTGGCGTAGCTAGCATGGGTGGCACCCGGGTCGGAAAACGTTGTGTCACCCCCCCCCCCCCTCCATTAAAGTTTACTTTGAGAAATTTAAAACGCAAATTTCGACCTCCTTAAATATAAAAACATTACTAGCAAGTCAAATGTGTAAACAAAACAAGAAAAAATTTTGGGAATCCCGACCGACCGAGCCATGGAGCTATAAATAACAGAGTTCCGAGTGGAGTCTTTAATTTTGATATGGTGCAAAATCTGAAGAAAATCGTTTGCTGGCATTAAAACATCATTTTAATAACCCATATTTAAGTTAAAAGCAGTTTTGTGTTCTGAGTGTAACGATAAAATTTCAATTATGAAACAGTAAAGGTGTAAGTCCTTATCTTTAATTATTAATGCACAATCATTTGCTGGCGTGATAATATAATTTTAACTACCCATTCTTTAGTTTAAACCAGTTTTGTGTTCAGGTAGTAACGATAAAATTTCAATTGTGAGTTAGTAAAGTGTGAGTCCCCAGCTTTAATTTTTAATGCATGCAGTACACGAAAATGATTTAACTCCGATCTTTGTAGCACATATTCTTCAACTTTAAAATCTTGCACCTGGAACTCGAAAATGGTTTCCTTTGAAATTTTATTTGAAACTCTGTTCATCTGCGGACCCATTTCGAAGGAAACCATTCCCGAGTTCTTATTACAAGATATTCTCCGAGTTGCAAGATATGAAAGTTTCAGACTAAGTGCTGCAAATATCGGAGGAAAACCATTTTCATGCTATGGGTGTAGTTTTAATTAAAACGAGTTACCGAATACAGATTCAATCTTAAAACCAGTGTTGAGATGTGCTTAAAATTTGAGTTGCACACCGTACGTTCCGAAATTCGAAAGAAAACTATTTGCTTGTTCCGTGTGTAATTTTTATTCGAGCTTTTGGATTCTCACACAGACTGACTCTTAACTTAAATCTGGAAAAATGTGAGATCAGTATAGGCCGGGTCAACGAATGAATACACCGTCAAGATGCCATACTCACGTAACGACGTCACCAATCAAAAAACTTTTTATTTTTCAAAATTAGGACTAAGACAAAAATCTGATTTAAGGATTACTAGTTTATCGATTATACTTATACATATAATTAAAAATATACATAATCTTTATTTTTAGTAACTCAAACTAGATATTGGATAATACCCAAGCTAATATTGAATAAAATAATTAAGGTATTATGATTTAAAGAGCTAGTAATACGAAGGTGACCTCTCATCCAAAGAATCGACAACTGATCGAAATCTGAGGGTGCTCTTATATTTTGGTAGGCGAATTACCTTAGCTTGCGAAACTACCCTATTGTATAATCATTTGGTGTAAATACTATCGGCAGTTGACTTGGTAATCGGTGTAAATAGTGCTGCGTCAACGAATTCAAAACGCATATTTTGAATTCATAAAAAACGTTATCTGAAAATCTCCAAATTACTTATTATTCCTTGTATTTATTCATGTACACAAAACAATATAATACAGAAAAAAACATACAGATGATTGATCATTTTTCTTCAATCAGTTGTCGATCGATTCTGGTATAATTGCATTCAGGTTTTGTGTCTATTCAGTGGCGGATTATCCCTAAGGCAAAGTAGGCACGTGCCTAGGGGCGCGAGGTTACGAAGGGGCGCCGATTTTTAAACAAAAAAAAAATCCCAGAGAGGAAAGACCAGCAAACAACTCAGTATCACACACACTTCTGGCATCATTTGCATTCATAAATCGTCTCACGGTTGCGTTGCGGTGCACAGTACTGGAAGAATACTGCGGGTAGGAGATACTTTCAAACGTGCGCTTTTTAAAATGATTTGTCGGTACACGGTCAATGTTCTGTCTCTTGGCGTGGTTCAACTTTATTTAAGTACTAGCTTTTGCCCCGGCCTTCTCCTCCTCTCCCCCGCCCCCTCTCTCCCCTCTTCCCCCCACCCTCTCCTCTCACAAATTCCTCCTCACCTTTCATCCTCCCCAATACCACCTCCCCCCCTCCGCTCTGCCCCACATCCTATCGCCCCCCTCACCCCCTCCATACCCGTTACATTCATTTTTCAAACAGCTCGCGTGCCACCTATTGCAATTTTTGTATATAAATTTCATAATGCCAGAGCTCTAAGTTATAGCCTATATCCTATTCTGATGTATGAACTATATTATTGTAAAGTTTCATTAAAATCCATTCAGTAGTTTTCACGTGAAAGAGTAACAAACATACATCCATACAAACTTTCGCCTTTATAATATTAGTAGGATTTAATTCACTTTTTTTTATTTTTTTATTTTATTGTAAGACAGACAGGTGAGTCCAATTACGGTACAATTTTAATTTTCTTATAACTAACAATACATGTATATAGTTTTTTAAAAACATGATACGGTGATATCAAACACATCTATATCCGCTGGTAAGGCATTAAGCAATGCGATACCTCTTGTCTTGCTGTGTTGAGCCATAACATCGGTCGGGTATCAACCCCCCCCCCCCCCCCCCCCCCGTGTTGCACCCAGGGCGGGCCTCCACCCCTATCTACGCCACTAAATTTACCTTTTTCCATCCACCAAGTGTACTTGACATAATTTTATCACTAAGTGGCGCTACAAACAAATTTCAAAATCATTATTATTTTTATCGGCCTGGTATTCTATCTGAATCTCCACAATTTAATACTGTCCTACCTATAATGTTCCTACATGGGTTTACAACACATTTTTTTTACATTAAGAGGGCTGAGGAAACTAATTTTCCTAATGTTTTCCTGTTGAGCAACACCTTACTCCACTATGTTTCACAAGCTGTCTCATGGTGGAGTTTAACCTTTTTCATGTTCCGAATGCAGTTACATATACAAATTCTGAAAATAGAGATTTAAAAATCCACCGTATGATTCTTAGAGGAGAAAAACCTATTTCATGTCTGGATTGCAACTATTCGTGTTCGTAAAAGAGATATCTAAGAGGTCACTTGCGGGCTCACAGTGGTGAAAAACCTTTTAAATGTTCCGACTGCAACTATTCATGTAGGTACTACGAAGAGAAATCCAAAATGGAGAAAAATATTGTCCTGACTGCAACTATTCTTCTCGAAAAAAATAACTTAAACGGCACTTGTGTCTCACAGTGATGAAAAACCTTATTCATATCCCGACTAAGACTATTCATGCGGTACAAAACGGTATCTTAAATTCACATGCTTACACGCAGTGAATAAAAACCTTTTTCATGTCCCGACAGCAATTATTAATGTTGTACAAATGAAATTCTTAGAAATCATTTGCAGACTTATAGTGACATAAAACCTTTCTTGTTTAAAATAGTTCAGTACATACAGATTTTTTTTTGCTCCAGAGTACAGCAGGGTTATGATGCCACTCTTACACACGTTTTTATGGATTAAAATGTACTTTTTTCACTTTATTACACTATTTAACCCGGAGCAAAAAATAAACTTGACGTCTGCTTTTGACAGTTGTTGTTGCATTGTTACATTAAACATGGCAACAAGATCAACCCAAGCCTGGGAAACAGTGAGCCAAGCTGTCAATAATGTGACTGATAAGGTGGAGTACCTAGCTGAAATTATTGTAAAACTGCAGAATACAATCGGTGAGCAAAACTCACTTATTTCTAAGCAAGGCGGCACCATTGCCAAATTGTGCGCCAAAATCGTTCAACTTGAAGCTATTACGCTTAGGGCCAGTTGCATCGAAAATAGTTAAAGTTACTTTTTATTTAAAGTTAAATAAAAGTAACTTTTTTGTAATTTCTTACAAAAATGGGTTGTTTCAACTTCGTTTAAATAAAAGTTAACTAAATAGTTACAAAATAGTTACTTTTATTTAACCCAGCGATGTTGGGAGTTTAAAGTTAGATTTTGGTAAAGATGTCAGAGCTGTCATCTGTCACCAAGGAACGAAATATTGTTTGAAGGAAAATAATTTTTAAAAATGTCTTGATTGATTAGAATATATAGGAAATAGGTAACATAAAGAATGAATTAATTTAACCAATCATGTTCCGCAGGAATAGATGGATTTTACTGTCAGATTTCGAATGTACAAAAGTATGGTTAGGCAATTAATTTTACTTGTTGCCAATGTCAACACTTTATTATTAGATTATTTACAAACAAGTGTTAATTATTGTGTAAGTGTTAATTTGAATGGAAAATAATAATAAAAATGTCTTGATAACCCGGGTTATGATAATCAATTGATTAGAATATATAGGAAATTGGTAAAATAAGGAATTAAACCACGAACCGATCATTTTCCGTAGGAAGAGGTGGATTCTCTTGTCAGATTTCGGATGTCCAAAAGTATGGTTAGGAAATTAACTTTTCTCGTTGCCAATGACAGACTACATTATTTACAAACAAGTGTTTATTCAAACTTATATATCTACACTTCTCTTTGATAATTTATACTAACGTTGTTATATTTCAATTATTGCAACGGAACTGAAACAAAATAAAAATGTTGCCAAATCAGAAATCATGCTGCTTGTGCTGTGGAACTGTGTACTAGGTTCTAATAACATTGCATTTTTATGCAACGGGAACGATGCAAAGATTTACAGGAGACATCTCTGGGGTGCATAAAAGTATTGTCTCGTGTATAATAGACAGGTTTAGCAGAACAATAATAGCCCGCCTTCGGCCATAATATAATAATATCATCAAGGGTTGTTCACGTTCCTAAACCGCAACTGTGAAATAACAAATAACCATAAATAAACCTATTCCCAAATAACATAACCCTAAAAAACTTCATAAACGTCAAACAAATACAATCTAAAAATCGGTGTTGACACCCTGTAAAAATAATTGTGTGTTTATTTTTACAGAAATATATCAAATCCAAGGAAAATTCGAAGCCATTTCAATAGCAACACTGGTAACTTTAAACTAACTATTTAAATGTTGATGCAACTCAATTGTGTTGAAATGCAGCTTAACTTTAGTTAGGGCTTAAACTCAGTTTAAATATTTAACTTTAAACCTTACTTTAACTTTTTTCGATGCAATTGGCCCTTAGGTACGAAGTGGATAGACGGACCGAACCTAGCCAGGGATCATCAACCAGTGAACCGGGCCCCGCAAACACCGGCAGCTCTTCAAAGGCAGGACCAAGTAAAGGGGCGGTGACCACAGGCAAAACAAAGATATCCGAAAAAACCTTGTTCAACGAGGAGTCCCACCCGTCTCCTTCTACTTCTTCTCCTAAAAGTGAGGACAATCCTTCCAAAGTCATTGACAACACCGAGTGGCAGACAGTAAAACGTAAGCCACGTAAGCGTCTGCCTATCGTTACGGGAACAAAAACAGACTCAACTTTACGAGCAGTTGCACGAAAGTTTTACATTCACGTGTGGAGATTTACCTCAGGAACGGAGGTACCAGCTATCGAGGACTACCTCAAAACGATAATATCTACCGAATTTGATATAGTGAAATTAAACGCTCGAGGAAATTACAGCTCGTTTAAGATAGGCGTCCCGGAAGAAAATCGAGAAACTTTTCTTAACCCATCAGTCTGGCCAACAGGCATTGCCGTAAGTAAATACAAATTTTTGCAAACGGCTAATAAGGAACATACGAATATCTAATGGCGAGCTTGGAAATAATTTACCAAAATGTTCGAGGTCTAAATACTAAGACGGAAGAATTTTCGAGAAATTTACTACTACAAAACTTCGAAATTATCTGCTTGACCGAAACATGGTTGAGCTCCAATGTCTTCGATTCGGAATTGTTCGACAGGCGCTATAGTGTCTACAGGCGGGACAGAGATAATGATGCACGCGGTGGCGGTGTGTGCATTGCGGTTAAGAATACACTTACGTCCCAGAGAATACAAATACTCGAAACGGAAGGCGAACACATATGGGTGAAGGTAACAAAAAATAAATTTACCGCCTATATTTGTGTTGTATACTTTTATTGCACCAATGACTCTGAATCGCACAACTTTCTACGATTATATTGATCAGGAATGTCAATCAAGAATTTTAAAAGACCGAAACGTCCTTATAATTGGGGATTTCAATTTAAATAACAAACCCGAAGAGGTTATGTTAGAGCACTTATATTTCTTGAACTCCAATAACCTCAAACAAGAAAATGAAATTAAAAATCATTTTGACAATATACTTGATCTAGTACTAAGTAACACGACTATTTGCGACGTAAGTCGATGTGATGAACCCTTGGTCAACGAAGATAAATTTCATCCGACCTTAGCAATTCATACTAAATTAACCAGGACAAAATGTAACCGGCGTCAGCTGCGGAACAGCGCTATTCGCCCGGCACTAGTACCAACCTCCAACCATCAGTTCCAGTTCAAGCGAGCAGATATGCAGTTAATATGTGACATACTCTCAGAATTTGATTGGAACTACCTACATACTATATCGGAAGCAAATGACGCAGTTGCGTACTTAAACAATGTATTATTCAGTATTTTTGAAATATGTGTCCCCATTAGGAAAAAATTATGTAAAAATGTAAATTATCCGGCGTGGTTCTCTAAAAAAATTATAGATAAATTAAAAATCAAAGAATCGCACCGCAGAAGATATAAACTGCACAAGAATCAATCGGATTACTTGTTATTCTCTGCGATGCGATCCGAGCTTAAAAAAGATATAGCAATTGCAAAGCGTCAGTATTTAGAAAAAGTTCAGTATGGGATCAAAGATGATGTCAAATGTTTTTGGGATTTTATTAAATCCCAAAAGGCAAATCCGCATACCCAAATTAACTTGAGTGATAGAACGGAAACTTTTTCCGATCCCGAAATAGTAAGCCAAAAATTTGCCGATTATTTCAAATCAGTGTACAGTCAGATTGCTCCTCAACTAAATCTAGACTTTACTCGAACCGAGAGGCCCTGGAATATTGGTAAAATCGGTCTTGAGCTAACCTGTCCAGAGGAAGTAGACTCCTGTACTCGAACTTTAAAGCTCGACAAGGCTGCAGGCCCAGACGGAATACCCCCTAATATAATTGCTCATATGTCAAAAACCATTTGTCAACCGCTGAGCTATATATTTAATCTTAGCATATCGACTGGGTGTTTCCCTCATTCTTGGAAACTCACGCGTGTAAGCCCAATTTTCAAGGCTGGAGACAAGTCTGATATAAGGAATTACAGACCAGTAGCTGTACTGTCAACTATACCAAAAATATTTGAAATGATTATTTACAAGAAATTACATCACCAAATTATGCCATTTCTAGGAGAAAACCAACACGGTTTCATGCCAAGAAAATCCACGGTTTCAAATTTGTTAACATTTTCGCAATTGGTGGCCGTCGGACTGGACTTGAGACACCAAATAGATGTAGTGTATACGGATTTTGCCAAGGCTTTTGATCGAGTTGATCATGATATTTTACTACTTAAAATGTACAAACTTGGTTTCGATCAACAAACACTTATATTCTTCGCGTCCTATTTAAAAGCTAGAAGTCAATATGTAATAATAAATGGACATGAATCTAAACAATTCCCGACGTTATCAGGTATTCCCCAAGGTTCAAACCTTGGTCCTTTGCTGTTCCTTATACTTATAGATGACATCCAGGTTTGTGTAAAATATTGCAAATGTCTTCTATTTGCAGATGACCTCAAACTTTTGATGGAAATAATCTGTTACTATGACTGCTTAAAAATGCAATCTGACCTTGATGCTATTGCAGAATGGTCAGTAAAAAACAAATTAGAATTCAATATTAAAAAATGTGTAACCATGACATATACCCGCTCCCAGAAGCCCATAGTTTTTGAATACAACATTAAAGGGAAAACATTATGCCGAGTCAATAGCTTTAAAGATCTCGGTATCGTCTTTGATCCCAAACTGACATTCTCGGATCATATATCACGGCTCACTCCAGCATGCTACAAACTCCTGGGTTTCATCATCAGAATATGTAAGCAATTTGATGACCCAGATGCAATGATAGCCATGTTTGATGGAGTCATAAGAAGTAAGCTGGAGTATGCCAGTGGTGTGTGGACTCCGCACCAAGCGAAATATATTAATATGCTAGAACAAGTTCAGAAAAAATTCCTTAGGTATGTCTATATGCGGATGAATGGAACGTACCCGAGATTCATGCACCATATGGAATTACTTGAGGCAACAAATAGATTTAGCTTGGAAACTAGACGTTATGCAAATCTTGCAATTCTTAGTTTTAACATAATCCGTAATCGTATTGACAGCCCATTCCTCTTGGAATGTTATGGCTTATACGTGCCTGAAAATTTCAGCCGTAGTCGTCGACACGACTTGTTCAAAATACCATACGGCAGAACAGATGTTCTAGCACAGCATAGCATGACAAGAGGAATGGTGCTGTTGAACGAAATATCGGAAACACTAGATATATATAACTCTTCTTTAGATAGCCTTAAGATTTTTTTGTATATTAATCATCTTCCTAGGTGTTAAGACTGTTAAAATGAGAAAATTGTACAGTAATTGGATAAAAATCTGTTGTACAATTAAAAAAAAAAAAATAATAAAATAAAATAAAAAAAAAAAGGATAAGGAGGGTAAGGATAAAAGGGAGATATAAGTTAGTGAAGTTTTACTTCAGTCGTGTGGAACATTGGAGGACCCACCACATACCCGCCCTGGTATAGGTAACAGATGGTTACCCCTTCAAGGCTCTTGCAAGGACTGTAATTTTTTTGGTAAAAACGACTCTACGTTTGATAACGAAACTAGACCTCCAATGTCCCTGCATACGTTGTTAGCAAGCAGTATGCAAGTGCTTAGCGGGAAATACAGATACAATATGTGTTAGTATAACAAAAATAGGCAAGACTATGGGACAGGTTGGTGAAAGTCCACGAGGTGGCAAGCGCTGGGTGATTGTATCCAGCATATCCTACATGCACCTGTTTGGGTGGAAGACACAGTAGATAAGTAATAAGGGCATGGCAAACGGTTGGGAGTCCTCTCCAATCGATTGGTAGTCCCAGCAAGAATGCGCATGACGTTCGGTCTAGTCGTGAACCACACTCAGCTTTCGCGCTCCTTAGCCGGTTCCTCGGTGATGCCTCAAAGAAAAGTAAATGGGAGATTGTGGGGAAATACCCGACGACCCTAAGGAATTCAGCGTCGAATTTTTTTTTTTACATTAACACCACACAGGAGGCCCTAAGGAAAATAATTTCCCTCAGGGCCAATGTCATCTTTGTAGATGCTGTGTGGAGGGTCTTTTTGAGAAAAGGAAGGAGTGAACATGGGTCCTTGAAGAGACCCATGTTGTAGGAGGGAGGAAACACAGAGGCCGGCAAATCGTACCACAGCCGAGCCGTTGAACTCAAGAACGAGTCATAGAAACGACCCGTTCTCATATAAGTAATGTCAACCATGTACAAATGTTGGGCGCGTGTTTGGCGTGTTTCCCGACTATGCACCGGTGCCGAGGGGATCAATGATGCTAGTTCCTCGGAGCATCTTCCATTGTAATACCGGTAGAACAAGGACAGCATTCCCACCTGACGCCTATGTTCTAAAGATTGCAGCCAGTCTGTTAAGATGGGAGAATCTATCAAACGGACCGCCCGTTTCTGCACAGAGTCAAGGTTTTTTTTAGGTATTTTGGAGCTCCAGACCAGAGGTGGCTGCCAAATTCAACCGTGGGGCGCACTTGCGATTTGTACAGGGTTAGCAGTTGGGTACTATTAAAGTATCTGCGGGCCCTGTACAGTACACCCAGTTTCTGAGAGGCTAACTTAACTCTGGTCGAGTAGTCGGAGGCAAGGCGAAGGAGAGCCAAGGTCGCCCCCCCAAACCTAAAGCCTGCACATGTTGCTGGGGGTGGCGCAATTAATTTTATAGGGCACCGTGCCATCGTCGACCGACTCCTGTTGATGCAAAGACGAGGTCTAGCGCACCCCCAGAAGGGGAAAAAGAAACATAACAAAATAGATAGATGCAGTTCAGGTCAGCCTTCTGAGCGAAGCAAAGTAGCATTGTGAGACTAAAAAGAAACAAAAACAAAAAAAAAGTCGATTATGTTAGTTGAATCAATAGTGTTCCTTGGAATATGAAGCTGGAAAAAAAGAAAATAAAAAAATGATGAAAAATAATTTATTTTATTTATTTATTTATTAGAGATAATATACCTATTACAAAATTATTACATAAAATTTATAATACATTACTCCCAATGAGTTTAATAAAACTCATTTCGGGAAGGACAACATTATACATCTAAAGGAAAATTATTTTTACATAAGAACAAGGAAATCAATGAACAATACATAGATTTTTAAATGGACTAGACACACTTGATACAGGTAATTGGAGAATATACAAGAGTTACAAAGGAAGACAGATAAATTCGTCACTGGTTAATAAAGTTGCTGAGAAAATATCCTTTTAGAGCCTTTGCCTATATTTTTTTGTTTGATTCTGGTAGTTTTAGGACATTAGGTAATGCGTTGTATTGCGTATGTGCGATGTATTGTAAGGAGTTAATTCCAAATTTAGTTGTGTGTGTAGATGACGATAGGTGTATTTGATTTTGTGATCGTGTTTTGTGCTGGTGTATATCGGAATTAAAGGCTGGTTTAGTGGTGGTGTGTGACGAGTGTTGAATTATTTGTAGGATGGCAGTGGTGATGCTATATTTTGGCAGAATGGTAAAGGGAAGAATTTGTGTCAGTGAGTATATGTCTTTGACATGCGTATCCCATGGTAGATGGTATATATTTCTTATGGCTCTATTTTGGATTACTTGTATTTCAGATATTTGTTTCTTAGTAATGGTGCCCCAGATACTAACCAGATAACTTAGGTGAGAGTGGATCAGAGCATAATATGTGGCACGCAGTAAAGCTATGGGGAGCACATCTTGAAGTCGATAGAGTACACCAGTTATCGGGGAAATTTTGGATTTAACATATTCAACATGGGAGTTCCACGATAGGTTAGAATCTATGAATAATCCTAAATATTTTGTTACTTGTACATTTTGGAGCTTTTCATTTCCAAGAGTAATATTCATTGTCATATAATCTTTTTTCCCGAAAGTGAGATAGTGAGTTTTTTTGACATTGATTCTTAATTTATTTATCCGCAACCATTTAGCTAGCTTTGCGAGATCTTTATTCATTAGAGATTCAAGTTCCCTCAGATTTTTACAACGATAATAAATCACAGTATCATCAGCGTAAAGTTGAAGTTTTCCCAAGATGCCGCATTTAGTTATATCATTGATGTATAGTAAGAAAAGTAGGGGTCCTAGAATCGAGCCCTGTGGCACTCCACATGTGATTTTTCCAAAGCCGCTTAGGTTCCCTTCGATGTCGACAAGGCAATATCTATCAGATAGGTAACTTCGGAGGAACTTTAAAGATTTTCCGACTATACCCAAATGTTCCATTTTTTGTAGGAGTATTTCATGATCTACTGTATCAAAGGCTTTTTTTAGATCTATAAAAATAGCTGCCACATACTCGCCCTGGTCTATGTACTGCTGAATGTTCGAGATGAAATCGAAGGTGGCACATTGGGTACTGGAGTTTTTTCGAAAGCCATATTGCTGTGGTGTTAGGATGTTGTTGTTAGAGATGTATTTTAGAAGTCTATCCTTGATAATAGTCTCGAACACCTTTGAAAATACTGATAAAACCGATATTGGGCGATAGTTAGAAATACATATTTTGCAGCCTTCTTTATAAATTGGTATAATTTTTGCTAGCTTTAATTGATTTGGGAATACTCCCAAACCTATAGAGGAATTGATAAGTTGCGCTAGGTGCTCAGCTAGTTCTTCTTTACAGGTTTTAAGGATGTACGGGGTTACTCCATCAATACCTGCCGCTGTATTCGACCTAAGTTTCGAGATGATCCTTAATACCTCAGCCTTATTTGTCCTAGCCATATATAAGATTGACTTGCCTTTGGTTCTACATATATAGTATTTCAGTCATCCGGGAATGATGGAATGGCAGCTGCCAACTTTTCTCCAACTGATAAGAAAAATTCATTAAATGCTGAAGCTATTTCACTGGGTCCCCAAAGCTCACAATTATTTACGATGAGAGATTCGATGGTGTTGGAGGGTTTATGTGCACGGTTAGATAAAATTAAGTTAATGATTTTCCAAGTTTTTCTAGGGTTATTCAGGTTTTGTTGAAGGCTATTGGCATAATATTTGTTTTTCAAACTTCTCCTATAATTAGTTATTAAGTTTCTCAGTTTATTTTTATGGACTACAAGAGACATATTTCCTGGGTCTTGTTTCCACTGCTTGTGAAGCTGGTTTCTTTCTTTGATCAGCGAATTCAGTTTAGAATCGAACCACGGTGTATTTAAATGTTGTCGATTAGCTATTTTCACTTTAGGTGTCGTTTTACCTGCTTCTATTGCATTTTTGACATAATCGTTAAAATCTTTATAATTGTCTTCTTGTTTGGTTGAGTTGATGGTAAATTTGTTAGCTGCAAGATAAGATTTTACTGCCATATTGTTGATGATAGGTTTTGTAAGGCGTGGCTTGTTCCTATTATTAGACCATTTTTTTAGGTTATTCTTGAAATCAATAATAAGAATGTTATGGTCACTAAGTGAGTCATCTATGTTCGATATGGTAATTGGAATGTTTAGTCTATTTGATATGATGTGATCTATGAGAGTGCTGCTTGTGTTAGTAGTGACTCTAGTGGGAAATGATTTGTTTTGTATTGAGAAATTGTATGTTTCTAAGGTGTTGAGGTAATTTAAAGAAGAGGATGTGTTTATGGTAGTATCAATATTAAAGTCTCCGAGTATTAATGTATCTTGTCTGCTTTTGTCTAGTATTTTTTCCAAATGTGTCAGGAAATCATGTATATTAGGGTTGGGTTTCCGATAGATGGCATAAATGTTAACCGGTTTCCTATCCTTGCTACATACACTTATACCTAAAAATGAATTTTCGTTGGAAAATTTATCAATGATGGAGAACTTCATAGAATCCAGTACATATATGGCTACACCACTTCCTGCCTCCTTGGGGCGAGAAGCAAACGCACAATTGTAGCCTTTTAATCCAAAAACTTTTCTTCTCCAACATCAAGCCATGTTTCAGTGATGACAAGGACATGAACAATATCGCGTAATCCTCTGAGTTTTTCTTCAATTTCATCAAGTTTGTTCCGGATGCTTCTCGCGTTCATGTACATTATTCGAAGACAGCTATTCACAGGAGTATACTCATCGATAGTTAAGCACTTGCGTTCGTGTCTATTACACTCCATAGTCTATTGTAGTGAGGTCTTTCTTGAGGGCAGCTATGTAGGCCGGGCAGTTGTCCCTGTCTCCAGTTGAGTGATCAGCAGGCTTTCCAAATCTGGTGCATGTTGCGCAAACTAATGAAAATAATAAACAGGTATCTCGATAAAACCTCGTCTAGCATAGCTTAGTGAAATCTATAATAAACCATGTGAAAAGAAATAAAATACTTAAACAAAAAAATGATGATCTTAAAATTTTTCGTAAAATTAAGTCTGTTTCCGATCATCAACTGCTTCAAAATGACCTCGACCCACTCAATAACTGGTGTACTGTCAATGATATGCGCTTAAATGTAGATAAATGTTACATTTTAAATTTCACTAGAAATAGAATTATAAAGGAGTTTTCTTATGTTATCAATAATATAATTCTCAAAAAGTGTATTCAATAAGGGATCTAGGAATCACTCTTGATTCTAAATTCATATTATTTGATGTACATATTAACGACATTAAGTGCAAATCATTAAAAATGATGGGATTTATTCACAGAATATGAAAACCTTTCAAAGATCCTCAATCAATTCTAACTCTTTACAACGCCTTAATTAGAAATAAACTTGAATATAGAAGCACTATTCGGAATCCACATTACTGAAAATATGAAAACATTGTAGAATCAGTTTAAAAAAAATACTTAGAATGTTGTCCTTCAAATGTGGACTACATGACCATGTCAGATCATACGACGTATGTCGTGATTACTTCAAGATTGATACACTTAAAACTAGAAGGCAATTGACTGATCTAATATGTTTACATAAAATTATTCACGGCCACCTTGATACTACATTATTACTTAGCAGTATTGAAATAAATGTCCCCAATTCCCATTGTTTAAGACGCCATAACATTTTTCACGTGAATACATTTAAAAATAATATGGCATACTTTAGCCCTCTAACACATATGTGTCGACTATATAACAAGATAGAGTGTGCTGAAGTGGATATTTTCGTTGATAAATTGTACGGGTTGAAAAAAAGTTCTTGCGCTGTTAAAAAAAAGTAACTAACTAATTATATTGTGTGAATTATCTATGCATGCCTCGCGTATTTCATATGTCTCTTACCACTCATTGTAATGCGTTACTCGAGTGACCTTGTATATAATTCTGTATTTTTATTTGTGATGTTTTTGTTTTTGTAATCGTATGTATCTGTATGTACCTAATTGTAGATTTTTATAATTGTGAAATAGCTGAGTTTTTACAACTGGATAGTTCTCACGTAAGTGTAAACATCTGTAAAACCCAGTATAAATAAATAAATAAATGATGTGGGTTCTTAAAACCTACAAAATTTATAGCCAAACACACAAAAAAGCATTTTTCAAATCAAACACACAGTTTAGATAGTACTAAATTAAAATTAAAAACAATTCTACTTAAACCTATTACATAATCATAAGAAACTTTGCCTAAAGAATTGAATTCCGAAATCCAAATGCTTTGAACTGCCACAATGCAACATTACAGATTTACAAAAATAAAATAAGGATATTACACTATCGTGGAAAGGGCAAATGAGTTCAATAATATATTAAATTAACGCGGGTACAAAAATTAAATAGGAAATGTGAGTCGTTGAATTAACTAATTTTGTTAATTTTATTGTAAAGATAAAATGAAAAGATAGTTGTAAAGTGTTTATAATTAGCAGTCATTGTTACGCCCCATATAGTGGATATTTTGTAGAACATTGCTAAATTGATATTACTATAAATGCGAGAAATGTATAGCTCTTTTATAAATACTCTAATACGCTGAATTTAAGTTTGAACACTGATTGATGACAATAAACATCGATTGAATTGTATTTATTGCCGAGCAGACTTCGAATAGATGAGTTTTCAAAATAATTATTAGCAGATAAGGAAAAATAATAAAGGGCAGTTAGTCGGGAATTATGCGTAGGTACACGCCAATTTATAAGGCTAATTAAATCAAAAGCATCCAGTCTGCCATTTGATATTTGGAAAATACAAATTAAATCACTCACTGTGCGTCTTGATGATAAGTCGCCTTAGCTAAGTCCTTTAGAAATGTATAATTAAGTTCTTCGATTGGAATTCCTAATTTGTAATTAATAAATCATAGAAAATTATGCTGTGTTGTTTCATTTTATTATTGTGTATATTTTAAGATTATTTGTCAGGAGCAAAAGGAAACAACATATTTGTCAGGTGTATGTTAAACAAAATATAGGTACGTTACTTACTAATAAGAGTCATTTAAATTTTTTAGGCCGGAATGGGTACCTCTGCCCAGGGAACCTTTCTTGGATAACCAACACCTCTGTCATAGGTCGCCCCAAGTGGTTCGCAATGTTTAGTGATTTATCAGTGGTGCCCGGGTACATGGCGTGAGGTTCTTGAAGGCGGATGACTGGGACATACTGAACCCCAGATTTCTACTCGCCTTTTAAACCCTTTTCCTTTCCAGAACTCTCCTCTCCTTCCTTTCCTTAAAAAACCCTCCACACAAAGATGACATAGGCCCTGAGGGAATTTATTTTCGCCAGAGTCTTTTGTGTGGAGCTCATGTTGAAATAAAAATTGAATAATAGCGACTCCCTAGGGTTCAGTCACATCTAAGACCGATAATTCACTAGATTCAAGCAGCGTGGGTCAGCATGTGACTCTTCAAAGCACCCTTTTGAAAACATAAAGAGACAGGCAGATCATGAAAACGGTGTTTCTCCACTGTGAGTCAGCATGTGACTCTTCAAATTACCCTTTAGTGAAGATGAATAGCTACAGGTGGAACACGAAAATGGTTTATCTCCTCTGTGGGTTAGCATGTGACTCTTCAAACTACTTTTATGAGAACATGAATAGCTACAGGCGGAACATCAAAAAGGTTTCTCTCCACTGTGAGTCAGCATGTGTCGGTTCAAACCACTCTTAAGAGAAGACGAATAGCTACAGGCGGAACATGAAAAAGGTTTTTCCCCACTGTGAGTCAGCATGTGTCGGTTCAAACTACTCTTAAGAGAAGACGAATAGCTACAGGCGGAACATGAAAAAGGTTTTTCTCCGCTGTGAGACAGCATGTGTGTCTTCAAATTACCCTTCAGCGAAGATGAATAGTTACAGGTAGAACATGAAAAAGGTTTTTCTCCTCTGTGAGCTAGCAGGTGACTCTTCAAACTACTTTTACGAGAACATAAATAGCTACAGGCGGAACATGAAAAAGGTTTCTCTCCACTGTGAGTCAGCATGTGTCGGTTCAAACCACTCTTAAGAGAAGACGAATAGCTACAGGCGGAACATGAAAAAGGTTTTTCCCCACTGTGAGTCAGCATGTGTCGGTTCAAACCACTTTTTCGAGAAAATGAATTACCGCATGCGGAACATGAAAAAGGTTTTTCTCCGCTGTGAGTCAGCATGTGACCCTTCAAATTACACTTCAGCGAACATGAATAGCTACAGGTGGAACATGAAAAAGGTTTTTCTCCACTGTGAGTCAGCATGTGTCGGTTCAAACTATTCTTTTGAGAAAATGAATAGCTGCAGGCGGAACATGAAAAGGGTTTTTCTCCGCTGTGAGTCAGCATATGACTCTTCAACCTAATCTTATGAGAAAATGAATAGCTGCAGACAGAACACGAAAAAGGTTTTTCTCCGCTGTGAGTGAGCATGTGTTTCTTCAAATTACCCTTCAGCGAAAATGAATAGCTACAGGTAGAACATGAAAAAGGTTTTTCTCCTCTGTGAGCTAGCATGTGACTCTTCAAACTACTTTTATAAGAACATGAATAGCTACAGGCGGAACATGAAAAAGGTTTCTCTCCACTGTGAGTTAGCATATGTTGGTTCAAACCACTCTTACGAGAAGACGAATAGCTACAGGCGGAACATGAAAAAGGTTTATCCCCACTGTGAGTCAGTATGTGTCGGTTCAAACTACTTTTTAGAGAAAATGAATAACCGCATGCGGAACATGAAAAAGGTTTTTCTCCGCTGTGAGTCAGCATGTGACCCTTCAAATTACCCTTCAGCGAACATGAATAGCTACAGGTGAAACATGAAAAAGGTTTTTCTCCACTGTGAGTCAGCATGTGTCGGTTGAAACTACTCTTTTGAGAAAATGAATAATTGCAGGCGGAACATGAAAAAGATTCTTCTCCACTGTGAGTCAGCATGTCACCCTTCAAACTACTCTCATGAGAAAATGAAGAGCTGCAGGTAGAACAAGAAAAAGGGGTTTCTCCGCTGTGAGTCAGCATGTGACTCTTCAAATTACCTTTAAGCGAAGATGAATAGCTACAGGTGGAATATGAAAAAGGTTTATGTGAGCGCTTGTGCAGTTTTAACGATGACTTGCCTAGGCACGAGTAGTTGCAATTGGGACAAGATAATCGTTTCTCCCCAGGATGCGTCCTCGGGTTTTTCAATAAGTCTGAAAAAGAAAACGGATAAAGTTTTACAAGTGTGTATACAGTAAATTAAAAACGCTTACATTCTGATGCCACTAATAATATTTTAATTGACCAAATGAAATTCGTTCTTACCTGCCGTCATGGTTATTATTTCAGAGCGCCCTAAGCATTCCTTTTTAACATCCTGGAGATCTATTTCAATTTCCGTATAAGGAATTTCCCCTCCCTCTTTGTCTCGGGGTCCTGGTTCTGCCTTCATGGGAACAGTCTCTGAAATAATACTACCTGGAATAACATATAAAAAACGATTCGTGTATTGAACAAAGTATTACATTCAAAATTACCGATAAGCCTCTCCCATTTGAAAGATAATTATTTTCAAAAAAAATATAAATGATTAATTATTGATAGCACTGAAAAACTAGGTGAAGATGGAAATTTGGAAACGTGTCAAAATAAATATAATAAATTAGAAGGACCCCAGAAGTTCCTCAAGAAGGAAAATTCATTTGCAGAGAGAAAACAGAAGTAAAAAATAAATATGTATATAAACCGGTTTTTAGAAACCTACGCAATGAACATAAATTATTTTAACTAACACGGTTGCCTGAAAAAATATTTTTGAAATAAACAATACTTTTAAATGGGAAAAACCGTCCATCGTTTCTTTGATGTTAAAGAGAAAAAATATTTATAATATTGCATTTGGCTTAAATAAGTTTATGAACAAAGTGTTATTCAGTAAGACACTTATGGTGGGGATGCACATATTAAACATTCGGGTACAAAATTTAACACAAACAGAATCCTTCTCGTTACCGCCCAGTTCATGTTGATAGTCAGAAATGTTTAAACTGCTTGGTGAAATTTAACATTGTTTATAGTTACATCACGATCATCCGAAAGAATTGTTTTCTTTGGGTTTATAAACAGTTAAGATATGAAAACATGTTAATATAATGATCATGTGAAATAAAAGTTTAAAAAAGTATTATTGGTTGGCAAGGCAAGATTAAAAAATGCGCCGCGTGGAGGTGACGTCACACATACATTTGAAGGCAGGCTGAAGGTTAAAGTAAATAATAATATCCCCGAAGAAGTGACACCGTGAACCAGCGAATGAACATTCTAAAATGTCTGAAATATACATTTAACGTTTTCTGACTTTTGATAACAACTTACTGTCTGTCGGAAAAGTCTCTGAATACTGCAAGCATTCCTTCTTTACATCCTGGAGGTCAAAATCTATATCCGTATACCGCATTTCACCTCCACCCTCTTCCTGGGAGTCTGGTTCCACCTTGATGGAAGCACTCTCTGGGTTGGGAAGGTCCATAGCCTTCTGAGATAGCGGTCTGTTATGTGGTTGAAATTGGTCCAATTTCACAATAGATGAGAACTGTAACAATTAATATTTTTTTCGCATTTACCAATGGCTGTAAAAGAGCTTTAGGTAAATAGTAAGCGTCATAGTAAATATACGAACATGTGTAGGATAAAAAAATGTTACGAAAATGTTTTAAGCCAAAAAAATCAAGTCGTACAATTCTTTGTAATTTCAATGATATATCGTAATTTAAGTTCGTCAATAAACGAATTTGACACATATTTTTTTGACATTTCATGCTGCATTAGGTAGACATTAACATAGATCCCAATAAGGAAATCTATTTAAAAATAAAATATATATATATCAATTTTCACGTTCAAACTTAAGTAAACAAAAGTTTTTTTTTTAAGTTCGTTTTCATAATTAAATAAATTCTTCAAGTTTAAATTTTATGAAGCCCGTCAAAACGAGCGGAATCCGAGCGCTAAGAGGCGGGGTGTGTGTGACGTCTTTTAGGCTCTGGAAAACACGTCGCTTTAGCATTTGGTATGGAGATTTTGTTAATTTTTCAAAAAGGAATTCCGGTAATATCAATGTAAACCGTCTCTCAGAATTAATGGTATTTAAAAAAAGAACTAGTGTGCTTTAGACCACACGACTGAAGTAAAACTTCACTAACATATATCTCCCTCACTTCCGTTTGCCTCGCCCGATCGTTCACCTCACCCGATCACACTTTTCATAACGCTCTCGTCACGCAATCGCCAGCTTACTTCCAAAGTCAAGCGCGCGTTAGTTTTCCTTCGAAAAAATTGATCAAGATTTCATTGTTGAATTAATTCTTAAAGTTAGAATTTTTGTTTCTCCTGCCTATTCTGTTGACATTTGGTAGAAAATTATAAGTCACAGCTAGCGCCATACGCTAGCCAGTAGCGAGAATTACGATTCCCGCGGGAACTAATTTAGAGTTACGAAATCAGCTGTTGGTGTGCGGCCATCTTGAGGCAAACGCTATTGTACAGCGAGATTGTCCACAATCTGCTAGTTAACTCGTATCACGATTACACTGAGCGAGTTTACTAACAGATAGTGTATTTCCCAGCTAGTAGCCTGTAAACTCGCCCAAGGTCATCGGGGCTTTACTTCGGGGGTAATCAAACGGTCGATCGCGATCGACCGGTCGAGTGCTTTTTGAGTCGATATCGTGAAAAAAGTTATTCACAGTTTTTTTTAGTTAATCCTCAATTAAGCCTTATTAAGACCGCCCATTTTTCATGCCTTTTTGTTTATTGTTTATTTGTAGCCTATATTGTCAATGGTGCGCCTTTTTGTTATTGTAGTTATTTTTTTATTGTGACGTCACAAGTACCCATAGAAAAAAATCGTCAAACTATTTCATATTCATGCCGAAATATTGTCAAAAATTGCCCCCTTCAAAAGCCCGAAGTTATCGACCTAGTTTCTAGTGTAGGGATGTCGAAAGTGAAAAAAAATATCGATATATCGATGTATCGATATTTATTAAAATATCGATATCGACGTCGATATATCGAGGAAAAAATATCGATGTATTGATATATCGGTCAAATTTTCAAAAGATTTTGCGTTTTAAAAATAAAAGTGTATGCAGATCAATATTATCAATAGTAATTTTTATATGCAACTAGCTGGTCCCGGCATGCGTCGCTATGCCACTTAATAAAGAAATTGTTTCTCCCTGAGTGTCCTTTCCCATCGTCCCGTTCCCCTTCCGCCTCCCCTTCTTCTCCTGCGTCCTCTTCCCCTCTCGCGTTCCCACTTCGTCACCTCCACCTTCCCTCTCCCTACTCTACTCCCCCCCCCCCTTCACCGTCCCGCGAACCCCCCTCCCGAGTTCTCCTCCCCCTCCCAGGTCCCCCTTCCCGCGTTCCCCTTCCACTTTCCCCGCCTTCCCTCTTCCCTTTACCGCTCCCTCGTCCCGCTAACCCTCCTCCCGCGTTCCATATATTCAATCCCAGTACATTCAGTTCTTAAACAGCCCGCGTGCCACCTTTTACAATTTTTATTCAAATTTCCATTTTTCATGTATATTAAATTTGGTACCTAACAAAGGTACCTATTTAAAATATCTAAAATTCTTGATTCGATTCAAAATATTAGGGGAGTACCTACTTTAAATAAATTTTTCAACTTTTCAAAAATAGAATCCTGATTGCACAATCATTCATTGTTTTGCAAAATGTCATTCTCTAACACGCGAACTGTCAAATGTGCGATGTTTTCTGTTATTATCTAATTTTCTGCGCAATTTTCTCAATTTTTCTCTCCGTAAGAACCATCCTCAAACTTCAAGGAATATTCTAAAAAAAGAATTAGCGAAATCGGTTCAGCCGCTCTCGAGATTTGCGCTTACCAACAAATTTAGCGATTCATTTTTATATTAAATATGTGCATTATTTTAATGTACAAAAATCTCAATAAAAATTAAGGTATTTTTATTAGGTAATAATTACAAAAATTTCAAAACTAAAAAGCGCTGTCTTCTAACTTGTATGTAAACTGACACGCATACAAAGTTTGTATGCATCTCAGTAACATTCTATTGGCGTATTGATCTGTTAAAAGGACTTCGTGTTTGGAACAATGTATAGTCAATAATCATAGACAATTGGGAACCAACACATAGGAGTGGCTTAGAAAAAAAATGGCTAAAAATAGCATACATTTCTATGTATGTACCTACACATATGAGATAGTATTAGTGATCACAAATACTAATGCAAAGACAATAAATTTGTAAGCTATTAATAGTTAAAATTTCAACCGCCAGATGTCATGAGTTTCTTCCTATACGGTTTTGGATTCAAGTGCCTTTAGTTACATAATTTAAAAAATATATCGTTTTACTTTTTTATCGATACAATTTACATCGATACAATTTTCGATATTGGATATTTTGTATCGATATATCGGATCAAAATATATCGGCTAAAAATATCGATATATTGAATTAAAAATATCGATACATCGATATATCGATACTTTTTCAACAAGCCTATTCTAGTGTTTGGTTTGGTTTATTTATGAGTCAATCAATCGAGTTGTAACTTTAGGGCCGTACGAAGTTTATTAATAAATAATACAAAATGAGTGCAGTGAATAGGAGTAAATTGTTTAATTTTTATAAAGATTGGAAGGACGAATTCCTATTTTAATTGTCAAGGTTAAGTGCATTTGTCTCATACCTACGCGTGAGAACTTAGAGAGACATTATAAAACCATTCATAAAAACTATGATTACCCGCCAAAGAGTGAATTCAGAAAACGAAAAGTGATTTGATAACTTGTTTAAAAAAAGAACCAATCTTGGATATAATTTTAAAATTTCCCGGCCAAAAGAGTTTTCGTTGGTTGTTTCAGGGTATTATGCCGTGTTGCGCTACCTCCATCTTTAGCCAACGTTTCGGACAGCGTTACAGTGTCGATCATCATCTTTTAAGGAGCGGCAAAATTTCACAATAAATAATAATAAGAATTCAACGTATTTTGTTTTGTGTTTGGATTGCTTATGACTAATATACAGTGAGAATGATCGAGGGAGTTTCATGTTCATTATGTGTTCCGATGGATCATCAAACCTTCCATGTGTTCCAAGTAGGTACAAAAATAGCAGGAAAACCATTTTCGTGTTTTAAGTGCAGCATCAATTAAATATCAATTTAATTGGGTGTAATATAAATTATGCTGAGGACTCGCGTGCATACTAAGTCTTACGTTAAAACCAGTTTCATCTTCCGAATGATCAAAATTCCAGTAGCGAATTAATCTGCTGACGCATTTCGAGGTAAATCGTTATAATATTTCGAGTGGAGTTAAATTTTATTTCAAACCTTCATCAAAATCGTTACTTCGCAGGAAAACCGTACGCATATTATGAGAGTAATACTAATTAAAACTGGAGACTCGCAAGAAGATTCACTCTTAATTTAAAACCAGTTTTGTGATCAGAATGTAAAATTCCAGTTGCGAATTCATTTGCTGACACATTTCGAAAAAAAAATTTCTCTTTTTGGACGTGCAGTTATAAAATTCGCGTTGCAAACCATCTATATGCTGCCAGAATCAAAGAAATCAGTATTATAACTCACTCACGTTCTAAGTGTAGTTTTAATTCGCCACACAGATTTAATTTCAATCGTTTTGTGTTCAGAATATAAAATTCTAGTTGTGGATTCATCTGCTTACACATTTCGAAGGAAAACATTCTCTTATTCGAAGTGTAGTTATAAAATTCTAGTTGCAGACTGTGCCATTGCTGTCAGTGTAAAAAAAAAACATTTTCATATTATGAGTGTAGTTTTAATTCACCGCACACAGATTGAATTTAAACTACTTTAGTGCTCAGAATGTAAAATTCCAGATGTGAATTCATTTGCTGACACATTTTGAAAGAAAACATCCTCTTATTCGAAGTGCAGTTAGTAGTTAATAGTTGCAGACTATTTATGTACTGCCAGAATCAAAGAAAAACCCTTTATTTATTGTTATTAAGTTTATTTTGTAGAACTCCATTTTAATTTTTTATTTATTTTATACGCACCAGATTTAAATGTCCGGGTTTAATTTTCCCCACAGGAAAAACTAAACCCTTTCACACACTTCCCAAATGATCATCTGGTCAATCCACGTTATGCAATTGCACTATATGTATTATAATTACAAAACAATACAAGAACAACATGTCAACCTACCAGAGACCAGATGGGAAAATAATTCACCGACTCCAGATATTTTCATATCAGAGGGTTCGGCTCTGTGGAATTCCTAATTGAACCTATAAATCCTACTGATCCCTCAATATAAATATTTAAAAAATCCTTTGTAATCCTACATGTATTTAAAATTACCGATTTTTGCATTTTTATGTATAAATTCTATGACAAATCTAATACGCCTAAATTTTGAATCAGAGACCTAGGTATAATGCCAGTAGCCGAAATAACAAATGGTAATATTTTTATATTCCGAGAATGCCAAATTCTTTTAATCTCATTTCCTAAATCTTAATTTTTTTAGAAACAGTTTTTTGAATATTACAGGAATTTGGAATAGCTACATCAATGATATAAGTTATTTTTTTAATTTTGTCATGTAAAACTATATCAGGTCTATTATGACTAATTGTTCTGTCTGTTAGTATAGTTTTATCATAATATATTTTATAAAATTCATTTTCTAAAAATGAATTTGGTTCATATTCATAATATGGTACTATATTACGGCAGTCAATCAAGTTATGTTTAATTACCAAACTTTGGTGGATTATTTTTAAAACCTGATTGTGCCTAAATGTATACTCGGACGGCGCTAATATAGAACATCCCGATATAATATGTTCTATAGTTTCCGGAAAAGCCAAACATTTTCTACATAAATCATCAATTTGATTTATATCTTTGATTATATGCTTCCTATAATTTTTAGTATTAATGACTCTATCTTGAATGGCAAGCATAAATCCTTCTATTTCTGCGCTCAACTCTCCAATACTCAACCATTTGTTTGACGAAAGTTTGTCAACATACGTTTGGTTGAGATAATTGAAGTGTTTTGCATGAATAATTTTATTTGACCAGGAATCTAATAATTCCTGGTTAGTATTTATAAGAATGTTGGCATTCTCGTCATATAAATTTAAAGGTGTAATGTTTCTATCTGCCTTACAAATTATTTTGTGCATTTCTGAGCTATTAGCTTTCCTATGGAAAAAATTTCTAAGCATTTCTCCTGATTGTGTTTCAAAGATGTTATTTTGACTACACCTCTACCTCCTAAATTTCTAGGTAAATTAATTCGTTCTATAGCTGAATTTGGATGATGGCAATTAAACTTTGTTAACGTAGTTCTAATTAATCGTTCTAAACTATCTAAATCTGTATTGGACCATTTAATTATGCCAAATGAGTACGTTAATAAAGGTATTGCCCAAGTATTTATTGCTTTTACTAAATTTTTAGCAGATAGATTGCATTTTAAAATTTTTCTGATCCTAGTTTGAAATTTAATCCTAATATCATTTTTAATACTAGTGTGATCTAATCTATTCGATTGCGGGTATCCTAAATATTTATAAACCTCATCCCCTTTCATACTTTTAATTTTGAAATTTCTAAATATACCCTCGTCTCCATCTACAATTTTGCCTTTCTCTATATGGATCGTTTTACATTTATCTAAACCAAAAGTCATTTTAATATCATCTGAAAAAATTTTAACTACCTTATTCATTTTTTCTGAATTTGATTCAGAATTTGAAAATAATTTTATATCATCCATATATAATAGATGTGAAACTATACTACTCTCTCTTGTATTACCCTTAATTTTTATTCCAAACTTGCTTTTAATTAACATTTTAGACATAGGATTCAATGCTAAGCAAAACCAAAGAGGACTCAATGAGTCTCCTTGAAAAATCCCTCTTTTTATTGAAATGCCCGGTACTACTATTTTCTTACCTTTTAAATTTACTAGTAAATCTGTATTCCAAAAGGACATAATATTTTTCAAAAAGCTAATTATAATTGGGTTAACTTTATATATTTTTAATATTTTTATTAGCCACGAGTGCGGGACACTATCAAAAGCTTTTTGATAATCTATATAACAAGTATGTAAATTACGCTTTTGATTTTGAATTTGTTTTAAAATTACAGAATCGATAACTAATTGTTCTTTACATCCCATATGTTTTCTGCGACAACCTTTTTGTTGTTCAGATAAAATATTTTTTTCATCCAAATGAGTATATATTAAATCTGTCAAGCAAGAGGTTAAAATTTTGTATATTGTCGGTAGACATGTAATGGGTCTATATTGAGAGGGATTATTAATATTTTCGCTTTTAGGTAACATATAAGTAATGCCCTTAGTTAGAAAATTAGGAAAATTTTGAGGTTGTTTGACAAGTTTTGAAAGATTTTTTGCAAAAAGAGGATGTAAAGTAGTTAGACGTTTGTACCAAAAATTATGTATCCAATCGCAACCCGTGGCTTTCCAATTATGAGTATTTTTTATAATTTTGGCTAACAATTCAACCGATATATCAGAAAAACTCATTTGTTCAATGTCTGAACAATTGAGTTCTTCATTTTCTATCCATGAACCTGCCTCATTATGTTTTATATCTTTACTCCAAATGTTTGTCCAAAAATCGCGCATATCTGATTCAGATGGCAACGGAATATTATTATTCGAAATAATATTTTGTTTATCATCAAGTTTGGAATAAAATATTTTCTCATTTTTTTGAAATAATCTATTATTATTTCTTTTATTATACGTATAATTATATCTTTTTAATCTACTAGCTTTTACACCTAATTTTTGTTTTAATAAATCTAATAAATCATTGACTATATTTTCATTATTATTACTACCAATGTTATAACCAAATTTTCTCCCAATTTCATCTACATGTCTCAAAATATTTCTACTTCTATTCCCATTTTTATATTCAATTACTCTAGCTATACTACTTCTTAAAAATACTACATCATTTTCTAATCTAATCTGCCATTCTGGTTTACTATAACTATATGATCTATCATCAGAGGATGTTAATTTAACTCCTAACCTAGTACATATAGTGATAGCACTAGCGTACACTAACGTATGAAGATCTAAAAAACTAATATCGTCAAATATTATTTTTGGTAAAATTAAATTATTTAATTCAGAAATTAATTTAGATAATTTTTTTGACGTATGCAATTTTGGTAATTTTGGTCTAACTGTGGGCTCTATATCTATATATTTATTTATATTATTATGAAGCAAGTTAGCTAATTCTATTACATTATCATCTAGTAAGTTTAAATTTGCAATGTTGATTTCCCTAAGATTATGAATAGCGTCTAAGTTATTTGAATCTACTGTAATATCATTAGATTCTTCTACTAGAATATTATCTAAACTGTCTTCATTCAATGTATCTAATATAACATTACTACTCGTATTAATTTGTTCTAAATTATTCTCTAATTGCAATCTATCTCCTATTTCCTTTTTTATCTGATTTAATGTTACTACAGGGATTAAATTATTTTTGAAAATTGCCCTTTTTTGGTCAGCTAATCTTTGTTCGTTTACTTGGGCAACCGGATAATTTTGTGAGAAAAGTAAATGTAATTTTTTCCTATACAATAACATATCTGTTTCTAGTTTCGTCACATAAAAATATGAACGAACGATGAACATATTGACATCGTTCGTCCATTTCATTCTCTGCCTAGGAATACCTGCTTTTGTTTTTTGGGGTCTCAGATTATCAATGTTCATCTGTAAAGATGACATAATCAACCCATTTTCATTTCCGTTGGTTGAAAATGACATTTTGTCACCGTTCAAAACAACTTGGAAATGATTATTATTATTATTCCTACATTCCAGTAACCAAGCAACTGTCGTCGTTACCTAATACTGTCATTTGTCAACAAATAATTTTCAATTTGGCCAAATTAAATATTTTAATGTAAACTACCCTTCAATACTACAAATCTATAATAAATATTATATTTTAGAATAATGTTATCAAAATAAAATATATAATTAAATTTACCTGCAAAATATATTTCAAAGTAATCTCAAAATACTGTTGTTTACCTTGGTTACTGAAGCCCTCACAAAAGGAAAAATTTTATATCGTATTTATTTACCTAAATATCCTACGGTTGACTGACAGTTTATTTATTAGGTTATCTAATATACTTATTTTCAAATATTTATATGTTTTGGGATCAAAGCTAATTCTTTTCTTTCTGATACAATAAAAAAATCAGAGAGCCAAAATACAAGCAAACGTCGAGGCTAGCGTTGCTAAGCAACCATAATAATATTATTATTCAATGCATAAAAACAGTTTATCATAAACAAGTTCTGCTTCTGCTTCGTAATTATTATTATGAGTTACAGCTGTTTCGCCCTCTGAAGGCATTATCAAACTGTGCTTGTTACCACCTACAGACGATGTATTTATGTCATTTCTAGACAGGTACTTATGATGACAAAATGAATAGCTTTTAATTATTATTACCTGTGCCCCTAAACTTCTAAGTAAAATGACTGAAATATTAATGGTTAAGTTTCCCAATTACTGGATTGTTTAAATTTGACCGAAGGTCGTTAATTATTCCATAAAATAAACCCTTGATGATTCATCAGGATTTACCTTATAATACAATTCATATTTGAAATGGTCATCATTCTCTTGGATAACCCACTATGACTCATGTATTTACTTAATAGCACAGTTAGGTATTTGGACTGGATTTAAATATATCTAAAAGTGGCGAGCGAATTATATTTGTTTGTTCATTAATTAAAATAGCTTTCTGATTAGAGTTTTTATTAATTTCTAACTGCTCTAACAGATTGAGTTTGCGTCCTTTATTTTGTAAGTGCAACGGAAATGGTTTATTATTATCACAGTGATTGTTTTCTAAGAGATGTTTAGCAAATTGTGATTCTATTTTATTATTATTTTTAAACGACCGCATGTTTTCTTTGTATCTAGTGTTAAAGGATCGGCAGCTATAAAAACTATAAAATTCCCATGGATGCAGTTTAAAAGTTAATTCAGAGTGCAAAACCTTGATGTAGTGAAGTATTGTATCCGTTTTCCGGCAGCATTCCTTAGTCTCCTCCTTCAGCCATATCCTCTGTGCTCGTTGCACAGAGGATATGGCTGAAGGACATATTCTGATAATAATCTGACATAACTGGCACCTTTAGTCAGTTTAACATACTTACGTAAGACGAAGCGCGGCGAGCAGTTCCAATGTGTTGAAGAAACGTCAGTAGAAAGGTAGAAAAGCTTAAATTCAAAGAAAAATGTTCCGGTAAAGAGATTACGTTTAGATAAATGAAACAATTCAACTTTGTATAAACCACTTATATAATGCGTAAATCCGACCGGTTTCGGAACAACGTTCCTTCTTCAGGGAATGCTTATACTTATTTAGATTATGTTTATTCAATTAACCTCAATGTATACTATAATAATAAAAGACTAGTTCGAATATGTTTTTACTTTATACAACGTAACTAATGAACCATCACGCCGTGTTCCCGCACAAAGAAAAGCCGTGGAATAACAGAACAGGCCGCCGAGGCGAGTGAAACGTCAGATGATATATCCATAAACAATAGACACATAGAAACATTTTTTCAAATCAGCCATTTCGGTACCTACCTACAACTGTAAAGTAAAAGATAAAAAGGAAATGTTTAAATAATAATAATAATACAAAAAACAAAACTAATGCACATAAGATCGCCTCATGCCAGATATGCAATAGCACCATCATTAGTATCCCATAACTTTGACTGCATACACAATAACTGTATACAGCCCTGCGCCTGTGGAAGTATTGACCTAGTCAAAGAATATGTCTACTTAGGGGTGACGGTGGATTGTAATATGAAATGGGATATCCATATTGTTAAGCTATGTAAGCGCCTTCGAGCGATTGTAGGCAAACTTTATAAACTTAAATATTATGTACCCATCAAAACCATGAAACTAATCTATTTGTCCCTGGCTGAATCTAATGTGAGATATGGTATAACGTCTTGGGGGCACTCATGTAAAACAAACATCCAACATGTACAGTCAATTCAAAACGCTATGGTCAAATTACTCGTCAGCAAAGCAGTTTATGACCAGCGGCAAAATATCACAATTATGTATAAATCCATAAATGTGTTACCTATTAGAGCTCTTTTTTGGTATAAAATCTGTATGCAACATATCTTAGATAGCCCATACAAAACAATGGTGGATCACATGTACAATACTAGGCTTACACAAAATGAAGGGATGATAGTACCTAGATTTTCTAATAAACATGGCCAGCGAACTCTTGAACACATTGTACCACTTATTTTTAATATGCTGCCATATGATTTGAAAAAATGTTGCTCGACACCTAAATTTGCACTATTGTTTAGAACATGGCTATTGGAATCAGATTTTATGTATTGACTTGACTCCTCGTGCATTTTTAATTTTTAATTTTTAATTATTAATATTTTATTTATTTATTTTTTTTTTTCTTTATACTTATTTATATTTTTATTATGTTTTTTATTAAATTGCAATATTTTTTTCTTCTATTGTAAAACATTGTATATTGTATCATGTTGTTGTCCACACTATTTTCCTGCCGACAAGCTACTTGCAGTAGCTTTGCAGGTGCAATGTAAACAAGAAAAAAAACTATTTTCTAATAAAAAAAAAATAAAAAATAATAATAATAAAAATTCCAGGATGTGGGGAGGATAGTGCAATCCCACACGTCCCATAAAGTTGTACATATTTACACAACAGATAAAGTAAAAAAAGTAAATAGAAAAGAAAAGAAAAAAAAACAAATAAATAAATAAAAAACATAAGCGATAATAGAAATAAAATAAATAATCAATTATAATGTAGGACGTGGTCTGGAGTGAGCTCGGGCCCAGCGCTTGCTCAGGAGTGGCGCTTGGTGCTGGAAGGCTGCGATCACCACTGTGTTATCGGAAGTCATTAGCTGCATCCTGGCTCCAGTGACCCGGTGTCTCATCAGACTGGCGAAACCGTGTAGTCCTAGCTCCGTAAACATTGAAGATGCGCTGCTGTATCTTCTGTATCCAAATACAATTCTGCAAGCATCATGTATATAGGCTAGTGCAAAATGCATTGAACAATGTTTTTTTACATTGTTACTGCATTTGAAGAATCTTCGGGCAATCATAATAGACAATATACTGATACTTCTCCGCTGTCGTTCAATATCACCGTTATCCGAGAGGTCTTCAGTAATAATGTGTCCCAAGTATTTTACATTCTTAGATGCGTTTATGTTTTCGTCATTAAGTTTTACAGGAAGCATTTTCTCAGGATTTTTTCCATGGTGAAATTTTAAAAGGATTTTTTCGATTTAAAATTTCATGAAGGAATAAGGTTCTTAAAATATGTAAGGTTGCTCACAAATGCACTTTTCGTAATAAAACGCATTCTGCAGCTCGCAACTCGTGATGTATGTCTACATATCATACGTCAGAAGCCACCTAGAGTATGCTTCAACAGTATGGAACCCCCATTGTTCTACATATAAATCAAATATAGAAAGAGTCCAGAAAAATTTTTTGAAATATGTTTCGTTTCGCATGCGAAATGATGTAAATTATGTCTCTATGAACCTCAAAACCCTTGATCAACGCAGAGATATCAGAGACCTAGTAATGCTTTATAAGATAATCCACAATTTTATTGATAGCCCTTACCTATTACAAAATATCAATTTCAGATGTCCAATAAGAGTCACTCGATCTCCAGACATATTTTATATTCCTAAGAGCAATGCTAATTATCTTCAAAGTGTGTTTATAAGAAGAAGCTGCAGCACTTTCAATAGATTATGCACAGACATTGACATGTTTAACACGAACCTTGCTAACTTCATAAAATTCGTAAAAAGTAATATTCAACGGAAAACTTAATGTTTCATTAATTCCTTATCTTTCTTTTACATTTTCATTTTTCTTCATTTTCATTACATTTTCTTTTTTGATTTCAGCCGTTTGAAAATACATTTTTTGTAGATTTAAGTGAGTAGATGCACTTTTTTAGAACTGTTTATATTACATACATATATTGTTTTGTTTGTTTTTTTATTTTTATTATGGTCTCAAATTTTTATGTCGTTATTTTATTGGTCAATGATATGACTATCTCTAACACTGTTATATATGAACTTGTAATGACTGTTTACAACGCTAATAAATAAAATAAAATAAAATAACTTGAAGTCCAGAAACGAACCGTCAGGTGACAGTCGGCTATTGTCGGCGTTGATGATCATTTCTTCTATTAATGTGCATTTTCAAGTTGCAGTATTAAGTATCGCCAAAATAAATCCAATTATGGATTAACTCATTTTAATTTTACTTTAAGACAACTTAATACGTTATAAGAAATAATGACATTAATAAGAAATTTTCATAACACAAAAAATTGTTGGTGGACGTAAGAAATAGATTAATGAAGCTAAAAAATAATTTTATTTTATAATAATTTATCTATGGAATGATTTTTGACACATTTTCTCGAGTTTTATAATGTTTCTTTTATTTTTTTATTTCATTTTATCTTTTGAACATTATTATTATCATTCAGAAAAATAGAAGAGTTTGTATGAGACGATGAATGAATGTGAAAGAGGCATGGGGCGTGTGCCAAGACCGGTTTGTTTGACGGTCTATCTTCTCATCTAATCCCTTCGGAAGCCGCATGTGGGTTAGTTAGTTTGGGCCGTTTTCGCACGATTTTGGCCGCTAGGTTCGCTAATAGTCCTACCGGTCCAACTTTTTTAATCAACTGTCAGATCCCATACATTTTTTAGGCCGCTTGACGCAATTTAGTGTTTTTAAATATTATAATAATGCCGTCAACCTGTTGTAGTGTTCCAATGTTTAGAATAGGGTTGGGCACGAGTTTCCCAAAGATTGAAAGACTTGAAAGCGAAATGGATTCATTCAATTAGGTTCATTTCAAATGGGCACCGACTCCTGATTCTGTTGTCTGTAAAGCTCATTTCAGGGACACAAATTATGTAGGTATTCAATAATATTAACCATAACAGTAAGTACATGACTTATTCAATTAATATCTTACTATAATTGAATCCCCAATATAATACAGAGAGTACTTGTATAGTATAATGAACACGTAAGGAAACATTTGACATAGAATGCACAAAATTCTATACACAATGTTTTGCCTTCTTTCGCAGTTGACATTATTTGACAAACGTACCTTTAAATAGGTATAAGTGTAGTCAACCACAACTTACAAATAATTATGGTAGACATAATATTTTATTTTCTATTTTTACGCACCAGATTTAAATGTCCGGGTTTAATTTTCCCCACAGGAAAAACTAAACCCTTTCACACACTTGCCAAATGATCATCTGGTCAATCCACGTTATGCAATTGCACTATATAAGTATTATAATTACAAAACAATACAAGAACAACATGTCAACCTACCAGAGACCAGATGGGAAAATAATTCACCGACTCCAGATATTTTCATATCAGAAGGTTCGGCTCTGTGGAATTCCTAATTGAACCTGAGGGAGCGGTCCGTATCGGTAGAGACGGGGCGTGAGAGAAATGAAAGACGTCAGTCGATGTAATGTGAGTCGTCTTTATTGTGCTACGTAGCGATAGTCAATGAGCCAGGGGCGTAGACGGAAGAGCAGACAGTGATGGTGCGCTGTAAGATGTGATGATGGTCAGGAAGCTGCAGTGGTGAAGATAACGTCTCTTCAGATCACTAGAGTGGTAGATGCTGACCATTTCCAGGCGGTCGCTCGACGTCATAAGGACGGAGATGACGGCTGTGACTTCGGTGAGCTGGAGTCACACGCAGGGCAGGAAGAAGACCTTGTGAGACGATGAGGAGAATCTCTGCGGCAGCGAAACATGACAGGCTTCGGTTTGCCGGAGATCGAGTTACTTCCCGAACAGAAAGCACGGCGGGCTTCGCGGGAGAAGACATCTCAAGTCGTGGTGCGGCGGACCGGACTGCGAGACAGTGGTTGTGGATGAGAGCCTCGAAGGTGTTACGGAGTGTCCGAGATGCTGCGCTGGATAATGCTTGTAAATCACATAGCGTCTGTATAACGTCTAGACGGTTCCTCGCTGGCTGGCAAGCGTTGACTGACGGATCGGGACTGACTGCGCGAGCGAGCGAATCTGTTGCTTAAATACCCGCGGTAGAGTAACTACTCTCACGGTAGGTAATACGTACCACTTCGGCAGTTGACGAGAATGTTCGACGCCGTACATATATTGCACGGTGCTATCTCGAGACCTTTCTAGGCGGTGGCGATATTATTATCGTCGAGCCGGGACGGCAGGCGAGCAAAGTACATCGCGGCCGGCATAGGTAGATACCTAGGCATGTAGGTTGGCCGGTGCCGCGCGAATATTGAAAGATGTTTCTCGTGCGTTCTTTCAGATGGCAAAAGTGGCCGCCACAAACCTATAAATCTTACTGATCCCTCAATACCTAAATGTTTAAAACAAAAACATTAAGATTGGGAAGGATTGGACCGGTAATTGAATAGAAGGATGCTCATTTTCCAGAAAACATAAATACGTGAAAATAAATAGTAAGTACCTAGTTTTGTAGGAAAAAAAAATTCTGTAAACAATTGTCTTTTAATTTTTGACATTTTGCAACGGTGTGCGGCGCACTTCGGAACTATTTCTTGCGGTATGTCTCCTAGCTTATCAAACCGATTTTATAAGTTGTAAGAATTCTGGAAATTAGCGCGGGCGCAATTAGACCTGTCAAAAAACTTCCAAAAGAATAAGTTCTGTAACTTGCTAAAAATTACATTAAGTGACTTTTGGTGTCGTTTACATTGGTAAAGGCGGAAACACACTTGTGTGTTGTGGTGTGTTGTGGCGCGCCAGAAGCACATCGGTTTCATACGTTTATTATAGTTAGAGACATATTTGTAGGTTGTGGCGTGTCGACAAGCGACGACGATGATTGGTTAATTTGTAGTCACGACACACTACACCACACAAGTGTGTAAGCAACTTAAAAAAACTTACAAGTCTAAACCCAGCCTAATGACATCATAATAATTATCAGTCTATTATTTCCATTTTATCTATGCATCACCGGAGTAACACAAAAATTGTTGTCATTGCTCGCAGTCAATCGTTTCATCCTTTTTCTAAACTCCAATTCGATATAACGTCCCTCTCACTATTTTCCTAACGCAGTTAAATTTATCACGCTGTGCTTCTGATAGGTTTTGGTAAGTTCTAATGCTGATGTTTTCTACCAGAGCCATGTCATGCTCAAACTTCGCTGTTGCATTAAAATAGATTTTGTTTAAAGCATAATGTCTTATCCAACATACTGTAATACCAGTTATATAGAGGGAGATAGCGTCAGATTACTGTAATCCGACAATGAACGACGATTTTTCAACCATTTAGAAATGTCTTAACTTCAAGGTCAAGATACACGATTTACATATGTGGAAATGTTCGGTAAATGTTTGCATTATTATACAAATCAGAGTTCCGTTAACCACTTGGACTCATTAGCTTGTTTTCAAGCTACCTACAATACGAGGCGATGACACGAGGCGTACCTGGGTTAAACAAGTTCTGTTTCATATTTGTAAAAAGCATTAACTTTGTGGCTCGCCATAATTTACAATAAAAAACACATAAATTTGTTTAAGGCCACTTTTATTTTAAACCCTCTGCCGGTTTCAGAAGCACCCTTCCTTCGTCAGGAGAATATTATAACTAATATCTATGATACAGAATATTGACAGATATACACATTTCAGGTGTTTGGATGGGAGGTAAGCAAAGGGGTGGGGGTAATTGCGGGATTTCCGGGAAGAACAGAGCGGTTTATTGGAAAAATATTTAAAATGGGGAAAACTTGCCTGCCCACATTAAACCCACGTTTTGTACTGATAACAATTAAGGTAAAATACTAAAGATAGAGATCATAAATTAAGCCACTCAGGCATTAATTTACCAACTATGTTGCAATGATTGTCCTTCGTTCTACATAGATAAGACAACTAGAAATGTAAATATTATAATCACAGAACATTTAAGATGGTTAGATAAAAATAATTTTTTCAGAGTTTGCTAATCACCAAATTTCCACAGATCACACTTTTAATAAGGACACAGGGGTTAAAATTCTTCACCGTAACAATAAAAGCAAAAAATTAGATAACTTCGAAGCACTTGAAATCAGAAAATCCCTAAATAATAATTCCAGTATTTTGAATAACCAAATTAATGTTGTTCTTGTATTGTTTTGTATTTATAATACTTATATAGTGCAATTGCACAGCGTGGGTTGACTAGATGATCATTTGGGGAAGTGTGTGAAAGGGTTTAGTTTTTCCTGTGGGGAAAATTTAACCCGGAAATTTAAATCTGGTGCGTATCTTTTAGTCCCATTTTAAATATTTTTCAATAAACCGCTCTGTTCTTCCCGGAAATCCCGCAATTACCCCCACCCCTTTGCTTACCTCCCATCCAAACACCTGAAATTTGTATACCTGTCAATATTCTGTATCATAGATTGGTTATAATATTCTCCTGACGAAGGAAGGGTGCTTCTGAAACCGGTAGTGTTTAAAATAAAAGTGGTCTTAAACAAATTTATGTGTTTTTTGTTGTAAGTTCTGTTTCATTCAATTTCAGGAATATTTATTGGTCTTGAACCATTTGCAATATCGTTACCACAATATGGATCTACTAAATCCAGAGACAGTTTCCATCAAGACGGAACCAGGGCCCCAGGAATCAGGCGGAGGTGAAATAGCGTATACGGATATACATTTCGACCTTCCAGATGTAAAGACGGAATATTTGCAGAATACAGAGAGAACTCGGAGAGCCAGTAAGTTGCATTGGGTTTGGAAAAATGTAGAATGTTAAATTCTGATGTTTCATATCGGTTTTGAAATGTTCCATGTACGGTAAGGGTCGACCGAGACAGGTTTTCCGTTCTCGGCCGAGACCGAGAGCCGAGACCGAGAATAGATAAATTGAGAAAAAAAATGAAAATGCGCTATTTTTGCATAATATAGTATATTTAAGAATGTTATAATAATTTGTTTTAAGGCACCGCATCCGCGCTCAAAAAGAAAAAGATGGAGAGATATCTAATTACGAATGTTAGAGGAGCGCGCTAAATTTAAAGCGATAAAATCGATGCGAAAATTCCGAAAATATTTAACAAAACACCACTCGTTTAAAATAGAGCAAAAATCTCTTATATTAAGTATCATTTAAAGAAACATTGTGAATTTTTTCACAACGATAACTTGTAAAATAACTGAAAAAAACGTGTTTAAAATAATTTTCGAAGCATACTTTGCGATTTTTTTCTATCGAAGGAATTGTAAATAATTTGCATTTTGGCGTGGAACGCGTCTAGATATTATCTTCAAAAATAACATATATTTTTTTAAGACCTTAAAAATTTCAAATGTTTACGGAAGATATGTGAAAAATCGGTAGAAATTCGGGTAGCGGCGGCTTAAATAATTTAATAATCAAAATTGAATGCATTTTCACCAATCAAAATAGAAATTGATTGCGTTTTCACCAATTGTCTATTTACAAAAGTAGTGAAATGAACAGAAACGAACAGCGCGGCGCAGCGGCGGCAGCAGCGGTAAGTCAAACTCGCCTCGCTGCCAGCCGACCAATCACAATCGACAGCTCTCTCACGCACTGATACCAAGTGACGAATGTGGACGCGCGCGGTAGTTAAGAATCCCATTTTCCTATACCGTACCTACTTACAACGGTCTCGGTTATGCCCGAGAATATCGGCGATTTTTGGCCGAGAACCGGGACAGAGTTCTCGGTAGAATTTGTAGCTGAGAATGCCGAGACCGAGACCGAGATCTCGGTCGACCCTTAATGTACGGTACGTATCACTAATGTCAAAACAATCCTCGGATCCCACCCATTTGATATAAGCTACTGGAATACAACACGACTCCGCCAGTACCGGATTATCCCTAAGGCAGAGTAGGCAACTGCCTAGGGGCCCCGCATCGGCTAGGGGCCCCGCGTCCCCGAGAAAAAATGACTTGCTTCAATTAGGTTATAACACAATAAATAATTAATGTTCACATCATGCACAAATAATAAATAAAAAGTCAATAATTAAAACAAATATATAAACATAGTTGTATTTTACTTTTCTTTCCTTCTATTTGTTGCAACATTACTTAGTATCGGAAGTGATTGAAGATGCCGTGTGTAGTTTATATTGGCATTTGTTTTGTTTTATTTCTAATTATATGTTTAAAATAATTCCCTCTGAGTACCTGTTGATTTATGTGAAGAAATAGTGTACAAAATTTCAAAAGCATCGGTTAAGTCAAGTCAAGATTTTGAGATGTTCACAAACTTCAGAAATGTTGTTTGCGAGAAAACGGATTTAATTTTTTTTTTACCTACTCGAAATATACTTGAATCGAGCATGAGGGCCGGTCGCTTGAAACGTTGTACCTTCGTTATTTTGTACCCCCCCCCCCACCCTTAAAGCCTTGTTAAGGATTTGATCAAGGGAACAAGGAGGCGTTTAGAGGCCCCCCCCCCACCCCGTTAGTCCGCCATTGGTAAAGGGGCCCCGTGACGTGCATTGCCTAGGGGCCCCGACATGGTTAATCCGGCCCTGGACTCCGCACTGAAGTTGGTCAAGAGCAAATGGTTTTTTTCTTCTAAATAAATAAATAAAGTTTTCTTTAAGCACTCTCTCACAATGTATATGAAAAACGCTACTTGCTTAGCATTTCAATGTATGTCAAAACAACAATAGAGAACTCCAGTCCAATATTTTTTGTATTTTTTTAACGAACCTTCTAATAACTGCATATTTATTTTTATTTTTAGAGTTAGTTTTAATAGTTAAAATAATTGTGAAAATTTAAATTTTTCAAGATTTTCCCCGAAAACCACCGTACGTATAGTGAATCATGTGACGTCATCACTCCTGAAAAGTTACTTTAAGATCGGACATCAGCTGATCAACTGCCGCCATTTTGAATTCGGTGTTCGAAGTAATCTCCCTAGAAGTAGCATTACTATTTTTTTTTGTGCAGTAGTTTTTGAATATGTTCAATAATAGAGATAAACTAATAAGAGATACCTTTATTTTTTTGAAACATTATTTAGGTCTAAATAATGTTTCAATAAACACAACAACTAAATCTCTATAAACAGTATGTAAATAAACGAATAAATTAATAGGATGGCTTGTGTCATACCTACATTCCCATACAATGACTTTACGGTGACGTCACGACACGGTGAGCAGTGACGTCACCACTAAACATTTTAATACTACCAACTTGACGGCGTGTTTCTAGGACCCGATTAAAAATGGACTTTTAATTATTTTTTTAAAGCTCTGCGTTTAATATTGTTAAATATAACTTATATATTCAGAATCAGCATTTATTGGTCTATATTCTATATGAACCATAGACATCAAAAGTCAATAGACCAGAAGATACAGATGAGGGGTAAAACCAAACTATGGGAGGGGAAGAGGGGAAAGATGACTGTGATTCGTTAAAAAATCAATCTGACAGTATATAGGCATCTTGCATTATAATATCACCATTTAGTTCTTAAAAGAAAAATCTGCTTTGAATGAATATACCTTTTTACATGGGAGCGCGAATTGCTTGCCACATTAATAACATATTTACGAAGTCCAAATGCTCGCCCCGAAAAGGTTTTCCCCTATTCACGTAGCAATATTGTGTTTCCGTATTTAGTTAAGACACTTTTACAAATGTTTCATAATTTACTTACCCCTGTAACCAGTGACGAGCTCACTGGAGAAACGCCCACATTCGCTATGTTCTAGGTAGGTGTATAGCACAAGCTCTCATATTTCCGTGTTATTTGGCAAAATGTATGGATGTTAGCTCTACGCTGGTCAGGACAAGAATGATGACGTCACATTTTTTTTATTCAAGCGGGGCTTTCGTAAGCCCAGACCGAGGGGTTTTTATCACTTAGGGCAGGTCCAGATATATTCATATGTCCGTGATATGAACATATTTTTTAAAGCCATCATATTTATTTATTTATTTAATACATGAATTATCGACAGTACATATAGTTTTTTGTGATATTTCACCCTCCATGCTAGGGATGACCCTGTGTTATGGCGGGTGAAGTTTACAGTTTGTATAACATTCGTTAGTATAGATTGAAATTTTTAGTAAATTAAGGAATTATTGATATATATATATAGTTCACAGTAATCAGTCTTATACATATAATGCTGCTTAGATAGTAAATAAAGATATTTTATGTTTTGCCTGCTCTATAGTAAGAAAATGATATACTTATAGTTAGGTTGGGTTACAAGAAGAAGATGGAGAAGTTAGAGAATTATTATAAGATGAGAAATTTGAGGAGTTGTTAGATATAGATCATACTAAATAATCTTGTACATACATGCCGCTAATTTAGAAAATAGATATATATTATGTTTTGTCTGAAAAGTGATTAAATCGATATAGTGTAGAGTGAATGGGTGTTAAAATTGTAATGTATCCCATGTGTAAGGATCCATTTCGTTATTTGTTTTTTAAAGGAATGGGGTTGACTCAACGTTTTTAAGTTTTCAGGGATAAGGTTAAAGATTTTAGGAGCTAGGAAGAAAAATTGTCTTTGAGCTGACGTGGTGTGTAGTGTAGGTACATTGTAGTGTCTGTTAGTTATTGTTCTGGTGGTGTAGTTGTGTTGTAAGAGAGTTTTGTTTTTGTATTTGAACAGGAAATGTATTAGCATAAATTTTAAATGGAGTTGCCGTATGTTTAAGACGTTATACTCGATGAGGAGTCGTTTGGAGGGGTATCTTGTCGGTCGCCTGTTAATGACACGTATTACCATTTTTTGGGCTTTTAGTAGAGGTTCGATGATAGATTGTGCACAGCCACCCCAAGTTATAATGCCGTATGCTAATAGAGATTGGCAGAGTTAAACAGTTTTAAGAGTTGAGGTAGTAAGGATATTTCTTAGGGTTCGGAAGACATAAGAGAGTTTGCGGATGCGTGTGGTTAGACTGGCCAAGTGCTGATCCCAACGAAGGTGTTGATCAATGATGACCCCCAGATATTTTATGTGGGTGGCGTGTTCCAAGTTTGGGCAATTACAGGAAGTGCAAGTTCTTAGACAGGAGTGAATTATTATATTCTGATTGTTGGTAGGTTGGGTTGCAGCAGAAAGACTGAAGGTTAAGATTTTTGTTTTTCCAGCATTAAGGGTTAGGAGATTATCATCTAACCATTTCTTTATCTGGCGTATGTCGTTTTGAGCTATGTCGAATGCTCCTTTCCAGGTTTTGTGTCTAGTTATCAGTACAGTGTCATCTGCAAAAGATATTAGTTTCCCGGTTATGGGAAGGTTACAGAGATTGTTGATGTAGATGAGGAACAGAATAGGGCCTAGAACACTTCCTTGTGGGACTCCGAAGTGGATTGGTAAGGGGTTACTTGTTATGTTGTTAATTTTCACAGCTTGCGATCTGTCGGTTAGGTATGATGAGAACCAGTTAAGAGTTCTACCTCGGATGCCTATTTGAGATAGTCTTTCTAGAAGTATGGGGTGGGAAACCGTGTCAAATGCTTTGGCTAAGTCTAGGAATATGGCTAGGCAGGAATCACCTTCGTCCAGGCTGTTAGTGATCTTATTCGTCAAGTCTAAGATTGCAGATTCTGTATTTAAATTATTTTGAAAGCCAAACTGATTAGGCGAGAGAAACTTCTGGGTTTCAAGATGGGAGACAAGTCTACTTTTAACAATTTTTTCAATGATTTTTGACAGGACACTTAGCAAAGAAATGGGTCTATAGTTTTCAATATTTGTTTTATCGCCACCTTTATAGATTGGGATAACTGTTGCATGTTTTAGTCGGTGTGGGAAAGAACCGCTTTTAAAGCTTAGGTTAACGATATGTTTTAACGGCATTGTAATAAAGTGAACTATGTGTTTTATTATGTAAGGAGAAATATTGTCATTACCAGCAGCACTGTTTGTTTATTGTTTATATATTTGACTGGAGTTCCTTATTGTTTTATTATTCTAGGTAACAGTTATGTGGAGATTATTCCCATCAAGGCAGAGCCAGGACCCCTAGAAGAAGACGGAGGGAGAACCCCTTATACGAAAGTAGAAATAGACCTGCTGGATGTTAAAAAGGAAAGCTTTGAAAGAATCACACCGAAAACAGGTAAAGGCCAATTTGGTTATTAGAATGCACAATTTTAGCATTTTTATGTATATACTAGCTGGTACCTGGCATTTTTTTTTTACATGAATACCGCACAAGAGTCCCAACTGCTCCCGTCTGGAGCCAGTGGGACTATGGCATCCCTAATTGGGGTATGTTGTGAGGCTGAAGGTAGCGGGGAGGGGAAGGAGATAGGGAAGAGGAAGGTGGGGAAGTACCTGGCTATTCAGATCTGGTCACCAAACACGGCTAAAGCCATTTCAAGCAACGTTTCAATTCTGAATGGTGGTCTTACACCCGGGCGATACTGAGAGTATCTTCCACTCTGGAACGTGCCGCAAATACACTGTATATTATTTTAAATGAATAAATTGTGAACTAAACAAATTAATCAAATAAAATTTATTTGCCACGCCGGGATTCGATCCCGCGACCAAGAGCCTTACCGCTGCACCACGCTGGTCGTCGAACATGCGTTGCTATGCCATTTAATAAAGAAATTGTTTCTCCCTGCGTGTCCTTTCCTATTCGTCCCGTTCACCTTCCTCCTACTTTTCTTTTCCCGCGTCCTTTTCCCCTCTCGCGTTCCCACTCCTCCCCCTCCACCTTCCCTCTCCTAACTCTACTCCCCCCTTCCCCCTTCCCCCGTCCCGTAAACTCCCCTCCCCCCTCCCGTATTCGCCTCCCTCATCCCTTGGATCCTATGTTGTCAATTCAAAACCCTTAATTTAATATGTGCTTCAATTCAAGTGGACCCGAGTCTACCGTACCGAAGGGACGAACGTCAAATGTTTGACAGGAAAGTAGGTACAGTTTATATGGGAAAATGAAATTGTTGTTTTTACTATCTTCCTCGCAAATTGTCCATATTTTCTCATCGTTTAAACCTTCCCTGGACTACGACAAACATTTCAAAAAAAATCAGATAATATAACGAGACAAACGAACAGCAATTGATTTTTATTTATATAGATTGTCCTAAAATTATTATTAAGCTTTGTTTATGTTCTTTTTCAGACTTATTGACAGAACTGAAGACGCATCCTGGAAAAAAACAATTATATTGTCTTCAATGTAACTACTCGTGCGCTCATAAGTCAAGATTAGAACTGCACTTGCGCACACATACTGGAGAAAAACCTTTTTCTTGTGCTGACTGCAGTTTTACGTGTTCTCAGAGGGGATATTTGACTAGACATATGCTGACTCACAGTGGAGAAAAACGTTTTACATGTTCCGATTGCAGCTATTCTTGTTTTCAATTTGGAACTTTGAAGAGACACATGCTGACTCACAGTGGAGAAAAACCTTTTTCATGTTCCGACTGCAGTTATTCATTTTCTCAGAAAAGCAGTTTGACGACACACATGCTCATTCACACCGGAGAGAAACCTTTTTCATGTTCCGATTGCAACTCTTCATTTTCTCGGAAGGATAATCTTAAAGTACACTTGCTGACTCACAGTAGAGAAAAATCTTTTACATGCTCTGACTGTAATTTTTCATGTTCTAAAAGGGGATATTTTACTAGACACATGATGAATCACGGTGGAGAAAAACCTTTTTCGTGTTCCGACTGCAATTATTCATGTTTTCGCAATGCAAGTTTAAAGAAGCACATGTTGTCTCACAGTGGAGAAAAAACTTTTTCGTGTTCCCACTGCAGTTCTTTGTTTTCTAGGAAGGAACTTCTTAAAACACACTTGCTGACTCACCGTGGAGAAAAACTTTTTTCATGTTCCGACTGCAACTATTCATTTTCTCGAAAGGGACGTTTGACAAGACACATGCTGACGCACAGAGAGGTAAAATCTTTTTCTTGCTATGACTGTAGTCGTACATTTTCTCAAAAGGGAAACTTTACAGCACACATGCTGACTCACAGTGAAGAACAGCGTTTTTCTTGTTCCGTGTGTGAGTATTCGTCTTCACGAAAGTTTTCCTTACTAATACACATGCTGAATCATGCACAAAACAGACTTAATTCAAAATAGAGGATTCTCGGTATTAGATCTGACTTAAAACAAGGAGTCTCCAGTTTTTAACATGAATATCATTATAAATTAGCGGCGTAAATAGCGGTATATTTCAATTTTCTAGTATTTTTCCTGAATGAAATAGTAAAAGATTTGATTCGTTTACTTCTATAAATATAGTTACTTACATTTTTTAAATATTGTTAATAGGAAGCTATCTATATAGGTTGTGGTTAATTAAAGTGGACTTTAAGTAATGTGCGATTTTGCAAAATTTAATTGATAAATGTGTGATTTTGCAAAATTGATTTTTATTAAGTTGATAAATATTTCTTTAGAATAAACTATCGCTATGATGTTAAGAATAGAGACATCTATGGGATGATTGCTGTAGTTCAGGTTATTAAGAAATAATGAATACTAGAGACATCTAGGTAATTTTTTATTGAAGCTAGTCAGTGTTACTGGCTGACTAGAATACGCCACGTGACCAAGTAGGTTCCGACAGCCGTCTGTTTATTATTGTCTGTTATTTGTAAGCCTTATCTCCGGGTATTTTCTATTTTTTAATAGTATAAAAAGGGTGTTGTTCAAAATACTTCTCTCTCTCTCGCACTAATCGATACCTAGGGTACAGTTCCCTTAATTCCCCAGACGGGGTCCGGACCAAATTATTTATAGAGTGTTGATTTCGTTGTTGTAAATTCAAAGTGATTGTAAATAAAAACATTTTGATTTGTGAAGAGTTTTATTAAATGTACATTTGTTACTTAAATTAAATTTTTCCGCGACCGGTTTCGATACAACCGTATCATTCACGAGCAGAATTAAAAAAACAAAATGTCTAGAAATTGTTACATAGTTAATGCCCAAGAAATACAAAAAATTGTAAATAAAAACGACTCCATATTAAAAAGTGTTTTACAATAAAAAAAAGTCCACTTGAAATGAAGTTATTGAAACCCGATGAAATGAAGTTATTGAAAAGGGATATTTCATTTGCACTGCTGAGGAGTAGCTGAGAGCTCCTACCATCGCCTCAGTAAGGAGCGGTGCGTCCAGATAAAATGCAAGCATTTTTTTAACATTACCTCCACACAGGAGGCCCTGTGGAAAATAACTAATCAATGAATGGTCTTTTTAGAAAAGGAAGGATAGGAAGTTCTGGGAAGGAAAAAGGTATGAGGGGTGGGTAGGGATCTGGGGCCAGTGTGTCCACGAGTAACCGACGTATGAATCCAACCCTCCCATTGGAGTACTCGGCGATGTTCCGAGAGAGTCCTGCTGGAGAGATTGCTACGTGGGTTTTTCTCGCCAAGTGGCAAAACCAAGTATACCTATCGTAAACAACTTTAGTATTGTAATGCTGACCAGGTACTCACAGATTTTATCCCAAAGGAAGCGCCAATTCTGGACGGGTTATGGATCCCGTCAAGAATATCTGTGGATCCCAAATATGCTCAGGGGTGGATCGTAAACCAGCGATATGTGTCGTTCTCCAAAGGGATGGTATTGCAAGGTACATAATTTAAAGGCGGAATTGTGAGATCAAACATATAATTTTAAATCAAATGGCAAACATGGGTCGAGGCCTCACTCGACAAAGGTTTTAAATATTGCATTTTACTTACCCCCATGGAACCGACCTCTTTTTACTATGAATTCTATCGCTAGCTAACTAATAAAATGTCCGTCTAGTAGCTGCAAGGCACAGGCAGTGGAGGTAATCCACCTCTTACCCGCCCTGGTATAAGTAACTGATGGTTACTCCTTCAAGGCTCTCGCAAGATTCTAATTTTTTTGATTAAACGAAGCTACATTTATTTATTTTGAACGAATCTAGACCTCCAGTGTCCATGCATACGTTGTTAGTAAGCAGTATGCAAGTGCTTAACAGGAAAAACAAAATGCAAAAAAATAGGTTAGTAAGACAAAGATAAATTAAACAGGGCAAAAGAAAAACTCATTCATGAGACTCCATGACGCGGAATTGCATCTGTAAAAAACCTGCAAGCACCTGCATAAAATAGAGAACATAAGAAATACAATAAATCTCAAATCAATTGGCAAGTACCAACAAAAAATGTGAATGGCTTTCGGTCTGACCATAAACTACACTTAGCTTCCGTGTCCCTTAGCCAACCACTCAGTGAAGCTTCAAAGAATGTTACCTGAATATTTGGGGTAAAATACCCGAAGACTAAAAGAAAATTCAGCGTTGGGTAGTCAGAGGCAGGACAAAGGACAGTCAAGGTCGTGTGATCAAACCTCAAGCCTGCACATGTCATTGGGGGAGGCGCAGATAGATTTGAGAAGGATCTGCAAAAGTAATAATGTAACTAAAGATGAAGCAGGGACGAGGTCCAGCACACCCCCATACGGGGATAGGGAAAAAAAATAAAAATTTGAAGTTCAGTTCATCCAAAAAACATTGAAATAGTTAAAGACAAACAAAACAAAATAAGGAACATGGCATAAATTAACAGGTTGTATAGTAAATATAAACAAAGCAAATCGCAAAGCAATTATATACATTTTTGAAAATATAATGAACAAAATAACATAACGCAAATGTAAAATATAACATATAACTTATAATATATAATAAAATAAAAGAAATAACATATTACAGAAACACAAAACACATAAATCATAAAAAAAAAATAAATCCAAGCGCTAAATGTAAAGGAATAATGAAGAGTGTCCGTGAATTCAGAAGCAAAATACACCTTGTACCTAAGTTATTTTACAGCTACTCAGCGACTCTAAGAACAGGCCATCTCTCAACCCAGATTTTCGTGAATTTCCTCAAGCACTCAAAATTCACCTTATTCGAGACGAGATCTGTATTCCAAGCAGGTCTCGTAATAACTTGTAAACCATCAATCATTTCGTCTCGAGCATCCATCAAAATCTCACAGTGCCACAAAATGTGCTCGGCTGTTTGGTCGGTATCACCACAAGCACAATTGGGATGGGATGATAGAGCCAGTCTGTGAAGTCTACCTCTAAACTCCCCATGTCCAGAAAGCAATTGGGTGATATGGTGGTCCATTAAAAGATATGCCCCTTCCATTCTGATTTTAACTGATGGAAAGAAGGAGAAGGTCCATCTTCCCATATTCGATCTATCCCATCTCATCTGCCATTCACTCAGCGTTTTTATTCTCATCATCTTTAGAAGTTCAGGGAGAGGCACTGCTCCACCAGGTATTAATTCAATACCAAGGTGGTTTACGGGTCTTCCTCTTTTCAGACACTTCTTTGACAAAACTTCCCTAATTTCTAAATCAATTGGCAAAATGCCGGCCAAAATTGGCAAAGCATCCGATGATACTGTTCTGTAGGCTCCTGAAAGCGCCAGTAAGGGGATTCGCTGGCCCCTCTTAAGCGCTGAATGAATAAGTGAATTACCCAGTCGATGTTCCCATACACAGGCACCATATGAAACTTGTGCCACATATACGCATCTGTATAATAGACGGAGCGCAGGGAAACGTAAACCCCATTCAGCAGTTGAGATTCTTCTTAGTTTTAAGAAGAGAGCCTGGGCCTTACTAGAAACGCTTTTAACGTGAGTCAAGAACGAGGATGATCTGTCTAATGTAACGCCTAAATATTTAGTACTCTCTACAAAACGGATTGCAGTATCTCCCATTTTTATGAAAGGGTTTCTACCTCTACTGAGGGAGCCTTTCATAAGGAGACCCACGGTCTTATGGGGAGCAAAAGTCAGTCTGTTTTCCTTTCCCCAGTTAAGAATCATATTCAAACCTTCTTCAGCTTTATTTTCAACTTCTTTTCTACTGTCCCCAGAGACCAAATACAATTTGTCGTCTGCGTAATCAATCGCAATTGTGCCTTCAGGTAAGGGTAACCTGGAGGAGTCATCGAATAAAATATTCCAGAAATCCGGTGCAAGGGGAGAACCTTGGGGACAACCCATGTCCACATCTCTTTCAATGATGCAATCACCAAAAGAAATTATAATTTTTCTATCTTTAAAATAATCGCAAGATATTTGAAAAAGTTTTCTTGGACAATTGCGATTCTTTAATTTAGTTAAAATCATCTCCCACCATGCATTATCGAAGGCACCAGTTATATCTAAGAAGATACCGATTACGTACCTCTTTGTGCAGACCTTCACCCAGTCAAGCGCAGTCATAAGGGCGTGCTCCGTGGACTTACCTGGGACGAATCCATATTGATGTACATATGATGGTGTTAATGTTTCTCGTAGACGATTTTGAATAATTTTTTCCAATATTTTCCCCAATACTGGAAGAAGTGTTATTGGTCGATAAGCTTTAACATCAGTTCTTTCTTTGTCGTTCCCTTTAGGTATGATCCTGAGCACGCCTTTCTTCCATACAGAAGGGAAAACTCCTCTTCTCATACACGTTTCCATAACCTGAAAGAGTTCTTCCTTGGCATGGATCCATACATACCTCACAATTATACAATTCAATTTATCATGCCCTGGTGCCTTCCTAAGACTCAAACCCTTAATTATAATTTCTATTTCAGCTCTAGTAATTTTAGAAATTTTTTCCTCCTGGGAGAGGATTGGAGGAATCCGTGATTGATTTCTAATCTGTTGGTGGTGGTCGCTTTCCCCAATGACTGAATCTAAGGGAACTAACTTTCCCAGAAGTGTATTGAGAGTAGTCATCACGTTAATACTCTCAACGTTCCCGTTATCATTGTCGATAACACTAGATAAAAACCGATCAGAACCTTTACCCGTTTTTTCAATGGCGCTACAAATATCCCATGGGTTAGAGTTACCAACATCTTTAACCCAATTATGCCAAGCAGCTCGTTTCGCCAAAAGTACAGCCGATTTGAAAGCTTTACGAGAGCTACTAAGTTGTCTCTTGAGGGTGGATGTCTCCTCCTCCGTACATCCAACCCGTCTAGAGACACCTAAAGCTCTGTAAGCTCTCTTAAAGGTGCCCTTTAGCAAAGTCAGCTCATTCGACCACCATGGAGACCTAATAATCGTCTTCGGGTTTGTTCTTCCCAGAGCCGATTCAGCAGCTGATACTACGGCTGCGTTGAAAAAATTCCCCAAATTGTCCGGATCTCTTGCTGCTACGTCATGAAAACCCCTTAAAGTATCACGTAGAGCATCCCCAAAGTTATCCCAATTCGCCCGAGTAGTTTTGAAGCTCCAGGAGGATCTTGGAGCTTCGGTCTTCTTGACACCTACCACATAAGTTATTAATCTGTGGTCAGAATTAATAGCACATTCGTGGACCTTCCATTTAGAAATCTTGGCCGCAATCGATCCAGAGCAAAGAGTTAAATCAATATTGCTCTCACCATGTGTGTTACTGAAAGTAAAAATACTACCAGATTCATTTATTAAAGAAAGACCTTGCGTCGCAATAAGGTCTTCGACGGCGTCTGAACGTTCCGTCCGTTGTTCAAAATTGTCAAACCACATCGGTGAGCGAGCATTAAAGTCTCCTCCAATAACTATGTTACGTCCTTTAAGCGCGTTTAGTGCGCGCGTCAGGCTCAAGATATGAGGTCCAACTGGATTACAATGTTTGAAATAGACTGAAATTAAAATAATTTCAGTGTCTCCAAAATTAAGTGAAACACAAGTTTGGTACTCGTTTGACAGTCCCACTAGAAGAAGGGGACTAATTAACGAAATGTTAACCAGGACTCCCGCCCCCGGTGCTGGGCCAATTTCGAGTACCGCACCCGGATATTGAACAGGCGTTCTACCTAACCAGGTGTATTGCTCCTGAATGAGCAAGATGTCAATTTTTTTGTCAGTCATAATCTTCAGTGCCTCAAGCGTGGCCACTCTAGACCTCTGAAGATTTATCTGACCAAGGGAAAGAATGCTATTAGAAGCCATAGTCGGTTAGTCTGACTTGTGCTTCAATGGCAGCAATTTGTGCTGGGCATAGCCGATCACCAGTAACATGTGAGGCAGGTTTTTTAAATCTTGTGCAGGTTGCACAGACAGCAGCTTGCGCTTTCCTGGGGCAATTCTCCACATCGTGGCCAGTAGTTGCACAGTGGCGACAAGTAGAATTCTCCTGCGTGCATGCCTTACTAATATGCCCATATTGTTGGCACTTAAAACAACGGGTAGCGCCAACATAGTCCCGAGCACGGCAGGCATTCCACCCAAGGAAACACAAACCACTATCAATTAGAATTTTCCTTACCTCGGGATGACATGTTAATATCATATTCATATTGGCACTGTCTCTCTTACCAAAGAGTGAAACTCTTCTCATGGTCTTCAGATGGTCTTCTTTGGAAATATTACATTTGTCGACAATATTATTGTTATAGATTTCCTCAAAAAGAGCAGCGTCCAAAGATAAATCTCCTTTCGGCACATCATAAAGGACAATTTTAGGTAGACGGCCCTGTGGACTTACTAATTTAATTCCTTTAGCAGAAAGTTTCTCAACTGCCTTTTTGATATTATTAACTCCCACTGAAGTGGTAGTTTGTAGTGCAATACCCCCTCCTTTTATTTTCCTAGTGCGGACAACCTGAAAACCATCATTTTTAGGATTAAGTACAGAGGTTAACTTTTTTTGGAGGTCCTCCGATGATTTACCCTCCGGAATAGTTGGGTAAAAAAGAATAGTCGGCTGTAGGGAAGGAGTAGGTCGCTCTGTTCCATTTAGATATAATTTTTTTGATTGATTTTCACCAGAAGTGATTCCCGCATAAGTATTTCTCTTTGGTTGTTCTGAAACAGATGAATTATTCGCTTTGTTTATTAATACATCAATTTTATCGGTAATGTTCGATTGAATAATTACAACTTTAGAAAGCGTTTCCGCTTTTGAAACTGCCGCAGCATGTGAGATTGCTAATGATGTGAGGCATCTCCTCATCTCCTCAATAGAACTAAGTATGGAGGATCGGTCATCCTTATTGAGTTTGTTTTTACCGTCAATTACAACACTAGAAATTAACAACATTTGCTCAAATATTGGTTTAAGAATGTCTACTGAAAATTCAACATCGGTATTTATTTCAGAATTTTTGGTTTGGTTGGTAGTTTCAGGAACTGATGATGTAGAGGTTGATTGTCGAACAGAACTACTAATGGCTAAATTAGGAAAGTCATCTTTTAATTGTTTGAAACTCGTATCATCTTCAGAGTCAGAAGATGCCATTGTTTATTACAAATCCTATTTTTCACAGTAAAAATCAAATAAAATATTAAAATTAATAATAACAAAACAACATTGACAGTCGGTTGTTATGGTACTTATTTAACGCAATTTATTGTCAGGGACTTTAGTCCCCGACACGAAAGAACGAAATTCAAATTCCAAATAGTTGATGTTGAGCAGAATGTCAGAAAAAAATATATTACGTCAAAATTAAATTAATTTTGACAAAAACTAATAAAAACACACACTATTTTGCACAAATTATTTAAAAATGGTAAGGGAATAAGTTTTAAAACCAAATAACACAATTTTGCACTACGAAAAGCGTCAATAAACTGTTTTTTTTGTAATTATATTACAGAGAAAGCTAAGTACGTGCGACCTGTACGGAGGCAAGAACTGGCAAGAACTGAAGGCACAGGCAGCATTTCCTCGTGCATGATCCGGAAAGCCATCACCGAAGCCGAGATCTGGAGTCAATTCCGCCGCCAAAGGGAGTTCGTCAAGCGGCCTTTCACCGCTACCAAATTTAGCAAGTAACCCCGCCGCCAAAGGGAGAACATCAAGCGGCCTTTCGCCGCGTCCAAAATTAGCAAGTCACCCCGCCGCCAATGGGGGTGTTTTACGTTGAAGAAGGTTTGGCATGTAGGTAGGCCGCCCTCGGTCCAGACGAGAGTCAGGGTCGGCGTAAAATTACTTTCCCGCCACAAAGAACAGCGAATATCATCGCAGGCTAACGGTACACCGATCATCCATCAAAACGGGGCTCTGTCCAAGTGTGATCGGACGTATTTATCATGGATTAAATCTTTCAGGCTCCAACAACGCCTGGCCGCCGTACAAGTTTCCTTACGGTTGCAGGAATCACAGCTAATCCCACCAAGGGGAATTCAAACTATCGATCACACAATACGTACTCGTTATCACTTTTACCGCCCGGCATTATCTAAAGTAAAAGGGAAATTTTTTCCCGTTCAAAACTCAAATCTCACAAAAACTCCGTTGACTGTCGCGTAGCTAGGTTCCGGGCCCAACTCTCCGAAACCTACCTACGCAAGAAGTGAGGTATTTCCGCGGAACCGCTCCAGGTGTCGCCTCTGGACGTAGATAAAATCAGAGCTGGCACTCTAATAATTAATAAACAAGTTCCTACCTAATGACGATTTCGACGGGTAGAGTTGTTAGGATGCAGAACAAATGATAAGGATGTTAATAATTATATTTAAAGGAATACGGATTTGTACTGCATCATAAAAAGATCAAAAGGTCTCCCTCAACTATTCTCTTCCGATATGTCCTGCCACGTAGTTAGTGGGCAGATGCAACCGCCGCCAAGACCCAGACTAACCTCATCCCATGAACCCGGGCACCCCTGCTAAATCACCAAACGTAGCGAACCATGTGGAGTGACCTATGGCAGAGGTGTTGGTTATCCAATAAAGGTTCCCGGGGCGGCGGTATCAATTCCCGCCTCTTAAATTGCTACCATGTGTGTCAGTATGCTCCTAGTATTTGTCCATTTGAGCGCAAATAAGCATGCTTAGAAACCAACTGTCGGTTGATCAGTGAGCATGCTTATTAGATTCGCGGGTGGATAGCGCTCCAAGCATGTGTAAACAGACTTGCTTATAAGCATGATCATTTCGATCCGATCTTTCTTGTTTAAATTTCAAATTTCTTTGCATTCTTGGCAAAAATATCAAAAATGGCTGGGGAGACGAAAAAACCTTGCTTTTGAGATTTATTACATGTGGAGGGTTTTTTTAGGGAAAGGAAGGAGAGGAGAGTTCTGGGAAGAAAAAGGGGTGGGTAGGAATCTGGGGTTCAGTGTGTCCTGGTCATCCACCTCCAAGACCTAGACAAACCTCATCCCATGAACCCGGGCACCCCTGCTAAATCACCAAACGTAGCAAACCACTTGGGGTGACTTATAATAGAGGTGTTGGTTATCCAATAAAGGTTCCCAGGACGGCGGTACCCATTCCCGCCTCGCAAATTGCAAATTGTGATTTTGAATTCGGATGTTAAGGAAATGACGCATAAGCACCTGCGTAGCATCAAACTGCTATCGAGGCTCCTATTGGTTGAGATATAAAACGAAAATAGCGCTAGTCTGCGCTCATTGGCCGCTTTAATTATGACCTCACTTTTCAAGGCTCCTTGGTTCTTCATTGGTTGAGATTGTTTAGGTAAAGTTTCGCTTCTACCGCGTGTTAACTGCACTCGACTTTTTTTATTATTTAGTAATTTCCAGTGTTGGACCCAAATTAATCGTTTTATTTTAAAAGAATCTTAAATAGTTGCGTTCCAAGCAATAGCATTATTTTATTTAGTTCTGAGCTAATGAAACTGACTTCATTTGTTGAAATTTGTTTGATGTGAGCATGCTCATAAAAAGCATGTGTGTTCAATTGTTGGCTTTGAGCATGCTCATTGTCAGCATGTGTGTCAGTACCATTAATCTACAATAAGCCACTTGCATCACATTTAAAAAAAAAAACGGTTTAGGCAAATATTCTAAGACATTCCGTTTTTTTTCCGTATTTTTGAAACCCTGGCGATTTTTTTAAACTTTCAATCCGAAAAATCGGACCATTTTTTTTATACACTGAAAAGACGGGACATAATTTTATGGGCGTGAAAAAAAATAAATTACATAGCCAAAAATCATTTAAAAAAAGCCAACGTATTCCACACGAATGGCACAGGAGAATAACGAGGCGTACCAAAAATATTACATCTCATAAATATTTGTTTCCTTGATCCATCTTATTGATCATTACTCATTGTAATGTTCAACGTCTACGTATGACAAAATCTAATGTAATTAACTTGTACTTGTAAATTATAATTATCAATGGAATTTGACTTTGTTAAAATCAGCACTAATAAATACCATTATGCTCCTAAGTCAACCGCTGTGGAAAGCAACTGTGCCATGTTCTCTTTATACCATCTGTCAAAACGTCGAACCAAACATAAGTTCGCAAGGTAACATACAATAAATGTAGTTAATTTTAAGTATCAAATTAAAAAATTTGAGGGAAATCAAAGTGTTGCCATATAAAAAATTATATATTTATTTATTAGTTTTATTAAACGCCCAGAGGACTTTTACATAGATAAATAAAGGCAGTACATCTTTAACATGAGAAGGAAATAATATAAATAAAATTACAATAGAAATAAAAAAGTACATAAATTATATAAAAATATAAGCAACAAAAATTTTAAAGTAAGGTGATCAGATGTTTAAAAAATTGCAACATTAACCATGTCTAATAAAACCTACGTATTAGTTTCGCAAAGTGGCAAACCGCTACATCGATGGTACCTCCACTACCTTTGCAAGTTGCAGGAGTTTGGAACTGTCCAATTTGGATTTTAATATTTTAGATAAGAAAGTTAAATCATTTTTTTTAAATAACTAAATAATACTACAAGTTATGACGGTTTATAATGTTTCAATTAATTTATAAGTAATACTAAGACGTTACATTTAATTACATATATGGAATTTCACAAAATTATTTGAATATTTCGGACTGAACATTTTCAAAGTAGTGACGTCACGAGAACAAAATACGGATTTATTTATTAAAAAAATGAAAAGCTACTAACATTTCTGTAATCTTAGTAGAAAAATCTATCCTCACGATTTGTTCTAAGTCATTATGAAATCCATGCAAGTGGCCTATTGTTAAATATTCAAAATCATCATGCTATATAATTTTAAATACCAAACTTTATACATATTTGCTAAACTTTCGAAATCACTGGACACGCTAGTACGAATATTTTTTTGGAAAAATTCATTAAAGTTTTAAATTTAAGCGAGCGCTTTTCAGAATACAATGAGCAAAATATATTCCAAGCATTTTTCCCTCCGTTTTATACTAGTAGTGGCGCGGAATGATCCCCCCCAACACTTTTCTGCGATTCTGTCCGGCACGAAATCGTGCGCATGATTCACTATAAATGATGTGCAAATTTTGAAATAAATCAGTTCAAGTTTTTTACTCAACAAGTGTTTCATTACATACTTCCTCTAGAAGACTTCTCTCCGACTGCCTCCTGCTGAAGCTCTGCCTGATCATCAAGCCTGGTGCCTACCTCCTCAACACAAGCCGGCCCTACTAAGGACACCGCAAGGCGCCAGGTTCAGGCAGAGACCAGGACATCCAGGGCTGCCATTCACCAAGCTCTGGGTGCAGGGAGGCAGATTCAGGGTTACCACATTCACTATTGGCATACATCCTTATCAGCGTGCACGAGACGCCGGTGCCCTTATTACAGTCTTGTAAAGACGCTGACAAGTCTGTTACAATAAGTATACAATTACGATAAAATAAATATGATGAACCAAATATTAGGTCCTTACATATGAAATTCGCATTTTGTATGGGAGGAACATAAAGTTGATCTTTTTTTAATATATGTTTATTTAATCAAAGTATGTACCATTGCTATCTATGCACTTTTGCCATCTCATAGGTAGTTCATCGATCCCTTTACTAAAAAAACCATTCAGACAGGAATCAATAAAATCTTTGAAGGCGGTTTGGACTGCCCCATCGGAGTTGAATTTTTTCCCTTGGGGCAAGGTCCGGAGAGTACGGTGGATGTCTTAGACATTCCAATTGAAGCTCCTCTAATTTGGTAGCCGTCTGTTGTGCAGTGTGTGGTCTAGCGGTCAACGCGCGTTTGTTGATTTGCTTCACTCAATTCGTGAGGTACCTACCTTTCAAGCTTTTTCACCTTCCCAATTTGCTTCAAGTGGATTAAAACAGTTTTATCACTAACACCGCAGCCTGCAGCTAACTCGGACGTTATTTGCGATGGATCCGCTTCCACAATAGCCTTCAATTCTTCATTATCAACTTTGGTCTCCGGCCGTCCAAGGGGCTTGTTCTGCAGGTCGAAATATCCAGAACGAAAACGTTGGAACCAAAAACGCACTGTGTTTTCTTTTGCAGCACCGTCGCCATACACATCATTAATCCTTCGAGCCGTTTCTGCAGCACTGGTGCCATTGTGGAACTCATACCCGTAAATAACGCGATATTTCAAGATTTCCATTTTGTAAACTAAGTGACGCAAAGAAAAAAAACAATAAAGGAAAAAACAAATGAATTATAATTTTCGAAACACAAATACATGAGTAAATAACTGTATACATTTGAATTTGGAATTCCTAACAAAAGAGAAGATATTTGAGATGAAAGTTGCCAGTACGGCAAAACGCCAATTTCATATGTAAGGACCTAATATTAAGATGTGGCCCGCAGTGCCAGAAGGGAGTCTCGAAAGGCGGAAAGGGATAATTATTCCTTCCCACCATTCTTGACCAAGGGCGTAACGAGGTACGGACAGCTGGGGGGCAGCTGCCCCCCCATAGAAGATGCAGGAATGCTCACAAACCATATTACGTAATATTACGTCGGTAGCCTTGTTGTTTGTGAGAATCAATTTCATTTTGATTATTACCTTTTTAGAAGCGATTGATTATTATCATTCTTTTTTAGATTCCCTGATATCTGCACTGGAGCAGCGTTTTGGTGACCAAAATTTGCCTGCTTTCGGCTTAATGTCGCTACATCCCAATCCCAGTACAATGTTGAATATGTCGTTAATTGATTTCAAAGAAAAAGCACAAAGTTTTTGCCTGTACATATTACGATTTACTCAATTTTAATGAAGAAGCCAAACTAGGGTATAAAAAATGGCAGAACAAGGAAATGACCATTGACTAGAGATGATCTCGGAAAAACCAAATCTTACTGAAGTGTTGAAAAAAGCAATACTTATTTCCTTGGCACAACCTTGCACTACAAGTAACATAGAGAGGTCATTTTCTACACTGCGTCGTGTTGGCACATGGCTGAGATCAACGATGGAGGCGTCTACTAATATCTACAGGAATTCCAAAAACTGAAAAAATCGGACTAATATCTATGAGAACCAAAGTGCGTACGAATATCTACAGCTCAAACTGCTGACTAATATCTATGAAAACCAAAGTGTGGACGAATATCTACAGCTCAAACTGCTGACTAATATCTATGAAAACCAAAGTGTGGACGAATATCTACAGCTCAAACTGCTGACTAATATCTATGAAAACCAAAGTGTGGACGAATATCTACAGCTCAAACTGCTGACTAATATCTATGAAAACCAAAGTGTGGACGAATATCTACAGCACTGACAGTGACAGAGGTTGGATTTGCAATTGTATAGTAATGCTATACAATTATATTAATAATATAATTGTATAGCATTATTATTTTTAATTGTTAAACTAACATTTAAGACAAGATTTTTATGCATAGCACAAAGGGTAACAATTATTATAAGCAATAATTATCAGCCTGAAACACTCATCCACAATGAAAATATTCATTTGTAGGAACCTCACGAGTTTGAGAGTCAAATTCACCCACATACGTCAAATTACGTTTAATATAGTAAATTATTTCATGCGACAAGCGTAAAATATGCGAAATCAACCTACGTTTATCAAACCATCTCTTTCAGACGAATGATATTCAGCATGCTCTCTCTCCCTCACGGCTCTGACCCAAACCGTCTTCAGAATCCGAAAACTTTTTAAAAAGGGACATAGTGCCATCTCATTTATTGTGTAGTGCGTAAAGAGACAGAAGATATGATACCAGGGCATTTCATAATTTGACCCAGCCAATCGCAGTGCATGGGAAAGGAAGCTTCCATTTAAGATGTTAGATGTCACTGCTTGCCGCTGCCGGCTTTCTCTCGCGGTACATTTCAAATACATTAGAATAATACCAGTTGTTTTGATTTGCTTAATATTTCATAATAATATTGTTTTACTGTCATCTTATAATTTTGGGAGGTTTTTGACCAATTGTCCTGGGGGAAGGACCACCGCCACTGGTCAACACACTGAAGTTCGTAGATATTAGTCCAACATATGAGCTGTAGATATTCGTCCGACCTACAGGCTGTAGATATTAGTATCTGGAGTCTCAACGATGACTGAAAACTGTTTGAACGGCCTATGTATGCTCAGTGTACACAGAACCATGGTACAACAAAACTAAGGATACAATTGAATCTGATGTGTTAAAACGGTTTTGTGAAGAACCTCGTTGACTACTTTTTTTTAAAATAAATTAATGATGGATATTTTGTTTTTCATTTTTAACGTAACCTGTCCCGTTGCTCATGCAGCATTTACCTTATATGTGTTCTTGGTTTGTCTACGCCTGCCCCCCCCTTAACAAAATCCTAACTACGCCTTTGTTCTTGGCACACCATCGGTCTGAATCATATATTTCTTTTCATATCTAATGCTTTTTTTTACATTAGCTCCACACAGGAGGCCCTGGGGAAAATAATTCCTCTCAGGGCCTATATCATCTTTGGGGATTCTGTATGCAGTGTCTCTTTAGGAAAGGGAGGAGAGGAAGTTCTGTGAAGGAAAAGATTTAACGGGTGGTTAGAAATCCGGTGTGTCCAGGAGTGACGGATGTATGAATCCATGTCCATAAGGCGATGTTCCGAGAGTCAAAGGAACTTCCTCAACAATTCTCTCCTGATCCGACCTGCCGTGCAGCTGGTGGGCAGACTCGTCCACCGCCAAGACCCGGACAAACCTTACCTCATGAATCCGGCCACCCCGGTTCAGTCACCAATGTAGCAAACCACTTGGGGTAACCTATGGAACTAACTAACTAACTAACCATCACGCCGTTTCCCCGCAGGGGTAGGCAGAGAGGACCGCCAAACATCCCGGTCTTGGCACACATTCCTTGCCTCGTTTACATTCATACAACGTCTCATACATTCTCTTCTATTATTCCGACTCTTCAGATGGCCCGACTCAAGTATCTGATTCACTTGGTCGTGCCATGTCTTTTTTGGGCATCCTCGACTTCTTCTACCACTCACATTTGCGTCATATATTCTCCTTACACTCCTTTTCTCATTCATTCGCTCTACATGCCCAAACCATCGGAGCGTTCCTTTCTTGATCTTACTCATTACGCTTACATCAGCCTTGCATTCTTTGCAGATCTCCACATTTCTCACACGATCATACATGCTTTTACCACACATACGCCTCAGGGATCTCATTTCTACAGCAAGTGACCTATGGATATATATATAGAGGTGTTGGTCATTCAATAAATGGTTCCCGGGGCGGCGGTACCCATACCCGCCTACCAAATTCTAGTTCTTGTGAAGAAAACATAAATTAATTTTTTTAAGAAGCAACACCTGAGTGGGATTCAACAGCAATATACAACAATTCTCCTTTATATATATATATATATATATTTTTTTTTTATAAATCCCACGAATATGTGATAATGGACAAGAGATAGATGAATTCTTTGGCTATATAGAACTTTAATCAGTTTGTATGTCTCCATATTAAAATTCGGAGGTACGATTTTTTTAATGTGGGCGGAAAATATTCAAAATTATCACCAAAAAATCTCGAACAATCTGAGAAAAAAGTTTTAAATTGCATTGCTCTGCACAGCATCCCCAAAGATGACATAGAGTAAAATCCTTTCGGCTAGGTTAATGTGAAAAAATTAAATAATGTAAATAAAAAAATTATAAATTTATTAATTTTATTTTCAAAGTTATCAATTATCGTTGAAGACAGATTTTCTCTTCTTCTCCGACTTCTGCTTCTCCAGCTTCCTTTTTGTCTTCTCCGTGCTTCGGAGCAGCTTCTTGATGCTCTCGTCCAAATCAGGAGTAGCTGTTTCGCCTTCCAAACTCTTGGCATTCCTCGTCTTCATCGGAGTAACGCACTCTTCAACCGAATGCGAAATTTCTTTATATTTCTTGGCTTTCTTCGCAGAAGAACAAGGATCTTCAATTGATTCTGACGCTACGTCTAAAATCTTACTGATTTTCTTCGGTGTGACACTCTCCAACTGATTTTCTTTACTTTTCTTCACTTTTTTAGCAGATTTGCCAGATTCTTCAGTTTTCTTGAGTTTCTTGGGCGTGACAGTGTCTAACATTGTTAAATCTATACTTTTCTTGTCTTTCTTTGCACTGCGCAGTTCAGATTCAGGTATTATAAGGACAGATTTCCTGAGTTGTCTAGGAGTGTGTTCTAGTTCTTCAACCGATTCCAAGGTTTCTTTATATTTCTTGGCTTTCTTGGGCGTTCCTGATTCTAACTGGGAAATTTGTCTAAATTTCTTTAATTTGTTAGTAATATCACACTCCCCTTGTAAAATTTCTGGAACACTTTCTGTAAGGGATTCTTCAGAGTTCTTGGATTTCTTTGGAGTTTTGGTTTGTTCTTCAATATTGGCTTCAACATTTTTGCGTTTTTTCTTCTTTTTGTCTACTGATGGAGTATCCAAAGATTCTATTATAGAAATATTTTCAATCTTTTGGTGTTTTTTCTTTTTGCCAGCGCCCTCCTCTCTGAAAGAAAAAAAAAACAAGAAATTAAGTTCAAAAATTTATCATTTTTTATACGCAAAGGATTTTTTTTACTGGGTTTTTCTTTATTTTTATTTATTTATTTATTTATTTATTGTTCTTATACGCCCGTACGGGCTTTTACATAGATTATAAAATAATATTTAAGATATCGAGGATTACACATACATAGAATTTATATCAAACGTTATAAAAGTGAAAAATCTTTTAAGAATATACAAGTAGTTTTTAAAGAAAAAACCACTTGTATATTCTTGCTTAAAACTGTGAAATATTTTAAACAATGTAATATTTAACAATACCATAGAAAAAAATATAATATAAAACATTACAATAACACATCAAATCGTTAAATATATTATACCCACGTTACAATAATTTGTAGGATTCCACAAAGTGTTGGTTTAAATTGCATTTTAGAATGTAAAGGGAATCAGCGAATATATCTACAATACCACCAAACTTGTTGCCTAAATCATGCATCCTATTGGTAAGTGAGTGTGATTGATAGTTGGTTGTGTATGTGTTGCAAAAGAATGTTATATTTTGTCTAGTATTCCTTGTCGGTACATGGAGTTTAATACTAGAAACGATGGCAGGGCTGTCAATTAGGTTGTTCATAACTCTGTACAATAAAATTAGGTCTGAAATAATTCTTCTGTCAGACAGCGTAATTAAATTTAGTCGATTCATTAAACTTAAATAATTAATGTTTTCTATTGGAATTTTGAGTTTGAAATTTAAGTACCTAAGAAATTTGTGTTGAACACGTTCTATTTTGTTAGAGTGTACTTTATAGAAAGGGGACCAAATAGGTGAATTATATTCTACTTGACATCTAACTAATGAAATGTAGAGTGTTTTCATGCAATCCATGGACTTAAAATCAGTTAGGGTTCTACAAAGGAAGCCAAGAATCTTTAAAGCCTTATTAGTTATATCATCTATATGTGCTGTGAATGTTAAGTTTGAATCGAATATAACTCCCAAGTCGCGAATTTGTAATACTGGTGTTAATTTAACATTATTTAAATTATATTCATGTAAAATATGAGAATGAGTTCTGGAAAATCGTATTACTTGACATTTCTCAATATTCAAAAATAACATATTTTGTTCGCACCATTTAAAAAAATCATCTAAATTAGCTTGTAAAATTAGGCAATCATATATATTTCGTATTCTTTTAAACAATTTTAGATCATCTGCAAAAAGTAGGAATTGTACATCTTTAAATATGTTTAAATTGTCATTAATGAATATTAAGAAGAATATTGGACCGAGGTGGGACCCTTGCGGGACACCACTTGTGGCCTCGAATACATAGGATTCTATAAAATTAATCCTGACACTAAGCACTCTATTACTGAGGTAACTGATAATCCATGTCAATAAACTTCCTTTGATGCCTAACAGTCGGAGTTCATTCAGTTTTACATTGATAGATAAATTTTCTAAAACCCTGACCATATTCTGTCAAAATATTTCCGCTTTCAAATAAATAGAATACGTACAAGTATTTGTGAACATTTCTGAAGGTGATGAAATTCACTTTCGAATTTTATTATTAAACTAGCTGACCCGGCCACGCGTTTCTGTGGCTAATAAAACACAACGTCGTCTACTGGATGGTTATTCAACCTTTATAACCACCGCCGTCTTTGAGTTTATCACGAAGAGACAGACAGATGCCGCGGAGGACTTTAATTTATAATACGTAGAGATGGCGTGAAAGATTATAATAATGTGCATGAAATGCTTGGGGTAACCAACGTATTTAAGTTAATAAGGATCAATACTGTATCCGTCTAAATAACTTTTCAATTACCACAATGTACGTGACCATTTTTTTAGAAGATAGAATGGGTATAGTAAGCTATCCGTAAAAGATAGATATATGCCTTTGCGGACTTTTTGTAGATCTATAAAAGAGGAATCCCACCATGAATTGTTTTGTTATATCCCAAATCTTCCCGAAAGCTACCAGGCGGCTCGACTTTTTCCGACACTTCTAACAATTATCGTTATGTTTCAACCAATTTACACAAATCCTTGACAAATTACACACCTAAACCTTCCCCACGAAACACTCTATCTATTGGTGAAAACCGCATGAAAATCCGTTTGGTAGTTTTCGAGTTTATCGCGAACAGACAGACAGACAGACAACGCAGAGGACTTTAATTTATAATATGTAGAGATAGAGAAATAGCAAAATGTTTTAACCTGTTGAATATCAGATGGTATTTCGAAAAAGCGTGCAGAAATTAGCTTGTTGCTTTTTGGTCAAATATCCATATAAAAACAAAAGGAATTGTTTTTTTGTGATTCTTTTCTGTTTACTAGATTGTATGAAACGTGTCAAAGAAATAGGTGTGTAACGAATGATTGCACATAAGCTAATGAGACAACTAAAAATGTCGACATTGGAATTTACGTCCACATACGGTACCATGCCGCCAACGCACACGATCACACGCCTCCACTTAAGAATGGGAGAGCTGCTATTGGTTAACGAACCGATGTGCGTTTGTTGTCTATCTTCCAAACGATGTCTACAACGCTATTTCGTTCTTCAATTAACTAAACATAGGCGCAATTGGTAATGAATATGTGAAGCATCAAAATTGGACTCCAAAACACATCTAAATAACCACATAACTCTTCTGCTAGAGACTACGTAAAGCAATAAACACAACCAAGGAAATGTCCCGCTATTTACATGTCCCCCACCACGCGACTTGCCGAGCTCTAATTGGTCAACGCTGAACAAAGGGAATCTCCAAATCGTAAATAATTAGGTAAGCAAATTCACCTTCTCGAAAATGACGAACTAAATTATGAGAAATTGGTCACATTTACGATAAATACATAAATACCAGCGACAAAAAATAAGTATTTGCTAAAATAATAACCTGAAAACTGAAACTTATGTGTGTTTTCGGCACTTTGAAAAAATGTTATTCCAAAATATTGTGATTTGGTTCTAAAATGTAGACATTGTACATTTTCTTATAAATATAATAAAAATAATGGGAGACGATGGTTTGGAAGAGCTGATCTGACTTGGTGAGAACTATTGCATATATCTTATTATTCGTTTCTGGTAGGTCAACTGCTACTAACCTGTTACTTTACCATAACTATATTACAGAATCTTTTACAAAAAAAAAAGTTGACAGTATTTACACAGATTTTTCAAAAGCTTTCGACAAAGTATCACATAAATTATTACTTAGTAAATTGTATGCAATAGGACTTAGAGGCAAGTTGTTGGATTGGTTCTCAAGTTACTTGTCTAACAGAATCTTATTTGTCAAAATTAAACATTCTAAATCTAAGTTATTATATGCAACTAGTGGTCTACCGCAAGGGAGTCATCTCGGACCCATCCTTTTCCTTATATTCATAAATGATATCATAAGTTGTTTCAACGATGTAGAAGTACTGCTTTTTGCCGATGACATCAAATTATATAAAGAAATATCCAATATAAGTGACTGCCTAATCCTACAGTCAAACATTGACAAATTACACAATTGGTGTGTTGCAAACAACTTATTCCTCAATATTGATAAATGAAAGACACTAACATTTTGTCGAACAAAGACCCCGCTATCATTCAAATACACAATAAATAACAAAACCTTAGAAAAAGTCAAAGAAATCTGGGATCTTGGAGTTATGTTTGACTCTCAATTAAATTTTATAAATCACATACAACAAATAACCAACAAGGGCATGAAGACACTAGGATTTATAATCAGAACCATCAAAGACTTTGATTCGTTAGAAGTTATAAAAATTGTATATTTGTCACTAGTACGCAGCTTGGTGCAATACAATTCCATAGTTTGGTCCCCATATTATCAAATTCATATAAAAAATATTGAACGAGTGCAGCAGAAATTTTTACGATTTATTAACTTCAAATTACATATACCTATTCAACACATTAACTATACATTCTTACTAAATACACTTAAATTGCATTCCCTAGAAAACAGAAGAAAAATAATTGACCTAACTTTTTTGTAATTATTCACTCCGAAATAGACTAACTGCTAACTAACTGCTGCATCTCATTGACTTTAAGGTACCAACTCGAGCGACAAGGCAAAACGTACTATTCTGCAACAATAATTCTGGCACCAACTACCTCATACATTCTCCTATTCCACGATTTCACACACTTGCAAACAAATTCACCTCAAGTATCGATGTATTTAATACAAAGTTGCCATTATTTAAGAAACACTTGAATGATATTTTTATGTAGTATATTTTGAGATTTGGGGAGAATCACATAGCACATTGCATATATTTGTGTATTTTTATATTTATCTACAATGTAAAAACCTGTTGCCGTTTTCTTTTTATGTACTGTGACATTTGATTTGAGTTGTCAAGAATTGTCTTTATGTAAATTTTGTAATTTTAGATGGCATAGAATAGTATACCAACTATTCTATGCCATCTGCAACTTTAAAAACTTTCTCTTGTATTGTAATGCATTATTTTTACTAAAATTTAACTTTATACCTTCCATTCATGTGATGTTTACTTTTTCAAGTTCATCCTTTTTATTTAAAACTGTGTCTCTGTATTATAAACTTATCATGTAAAAGCCCATCAGGGCATTGAAATATTAATAAATAAATAATTGTGTAACATCTGATCGCCGAATATGACCAGGAAAACTGCCTAACTACACACCCGCAAACAGTGAGTTTTTCTGACAACAAAGGTTCAACCCGGGTAATAAAATAGGGGCCACACCGAGCGAAGTAGCCGTCATTATCAGGCGATTGAAGACAAATAAGGCGCCGGGAAGCGATCAAATACATAACATCCTACTGAAACATCTACCTCAGAAAGCCATCATCTTCATCACCAAGCTGTTCAATGCCTGCCTCACCATCGGACATTTCCCTGAGATCTGGAAAACGGCGACCGTGCTGCCCTTTTCCAAGCCAAATAAGGACAAGAAGCAGCCGACAAACTACCGGCCGATTAGCCTACTCTCCACGCTGAGCAAGGTATTTGAACAGGTGATTCTCAACAGACTTTTACCACACCACGAAGACACTTTGCCAGACGAACAATTCGGATTCAGGAAAAGGCATTCCACCACCCATCAGCTATCCAGAGTAACGGAATTCATCGCGAGAAGATTCAACGAAAATCGCTACACCGCCGCTGCATTGCTAGACTTGGAAAAGGCATTTGACACCGTTTGGATTAAAGGGCTCCTGCACAAACTACACAGACTGAACACGCCCATATACCTAACGAGAGTGATACAAGAATACCTCAAGAACAGATCCTTCCAAGTCTTCATCAGGAACGCGCTGTCGACACTACGTGAGATTCCAAAAGGCGTGCCACAGGGAAGCCTACTGGGACCTCACCTCTTCAACATCTTCACGCACGACATCCCCCATGACGAGAGATGCAACCTTTCCATCTATGCAGACGACGTCAAACTTTACGTTTCCTCGACGCAAGCAGACATGGCAGCCATATACCTACAGAGGGCGCTCGACGCACTCGTAGAGTTCTACAAAAAATGGCGACTCAAACTGAACGAGGCGAAGACCGAAGTCATAATGTACTCGAGGAAAAATAAAATAAGAACACCAGACGTCAACATCGAAATGGGAGGACACGTCCTAGAATGGAAAGATGAGGTCGTCTACCTGGGCCTCACAATGGACTCACGTCTCAACTGGAAATCTCACGTAGCCAAGATGCACGTGAAAGCCAGAAAGGCAGTCGGCGCGATGAAGCCAATCTTCAACAGAAGAAGTCCGCTACTTCCCAGAACCAAACTCCTGATCTACTATTCGCTCATTCGACCGGTACTGACTCATGCTATCCCCGTGTGGGGCAGCATCTCCCACTCTGACCACACAAAACTACAGACTTTACAAAATCTCTGCATTAAAATCACGTACAACACAAGACTCAGAACAAACTTGAAAAGACTACATGCAAGAGAAGAAATACCGACCTTATTTGAATACACACACAGACTGACCGACCGATTTTACAAGTCACTTCAACATAGTAAAAATAAACTCATCAGAGAAATCGGTCAATACAATGCACCTAGCGATCTCCCTTTCAGGTACAAACACAGACTACCCAAACATATTCTGATGGACCTTAATCACATTTGGCACAATCCTGAATCAGACGCGGATGACTGAGCGATCGGTAGGTATTCCCAATCACCAGACCCCTCCCCACAACTTATGTCTATATATCTATGTATATATTTATATAATAATATTTATTTTATCTATATGTATGTAAGTTTATCCTAAAAATTCCCATAAAGTATATATCACATAAAAACAGACACCCACACCCATCACCACAAAATGCAGGATTTCATCTACTGAAATCACTGAAGGCCGCACAGTTTCATGTTGACTGTCGGCCGACTCCTCCCGGATAAGGTTTTTCATGGTTTCCTTATTCCCAAAGGCAAATGCGGATGAGCTCCAAATAAAAGGACATGACCGACTCCTTCCCACTCCCAACATAACACAAACACACACGTATGTATATATTTCCCTTGCTTGATGCCGGTTGCTTTGTTGAGCTATGCAAAACATGCAATTTTAGTAGGGTTTTTACATAACAATTTTTCCCTACCGACAAAATACATGACCTCTAAGTCTATAATAGCCAGGTACTATTTTTAAATACCCACATGAGGTAAAAATTGCAAGGCGCATATGACGCCGTTCTATTTGTATAAAGAACATTAACTTTAAATTCAGTAAATTTAAATGATTCATCTCCTCAAGATACATAAGAATCTAGTAAATGAAAAAAAAAAAAACCACAGTTCAGTTAAAATCTACCACCAATGAAGTAACAGTCTCCTACAACCAAAGTCTACCAGTTCAAACATATTTTCAAGTGTTTTAATTCAGTACTAAATTCATATTCTTTCCCATATTTGGGAGATGAAAATCATTTTCATGCAGTAATTAACTGATTGCTGCGTAACTCTGTGAAAGGCCTTTGGCGTGGAAAATGTGTACGGCACCCTTCAGAAATACAGTATTGTACAAACACCCCACTCGTCTCGTACACTAGATAATATATCTTATTATTCATATATATTACGTGATAATATCGTAAGAGGTTTTCCAGAATAGTTAAATATCTTAAAAAAAAAAAAAAACTCCCATTTCGGAAATAATTGTCAAAATATATAATCACACAAACATAAACTGATTTTATTATTTCTACATAAATCTGATTACATACCCAACATGAAAAAACACAATTCAAAGAATTTTGCAAATAAAGATCTTTATAAGCATTTGAAAACATAAAACATCGATTTTTTTGCCTTTGACATTTGCCAAAATTCACCCACAAAGTCATAGAATATTTATTTAAAAATATTCTAGATTAGTTATATTAATGAAACCATCGGTGGCTTAAGTTCGGTTTATGGGCGAAATTCCTAAAAAATAAAACTAGTTATTTTTATACTAATTTGGGGTCGGGGAATCCGAATCTGAAAGAATTAGGCGGCGGCAAGCAATATTAACTGAATTACAGGACTTTAAAAATTTTTATACACATACAGGAAAATAGCCATTTTGGAAGCATTTTGATTCCTAGAAAATCAAACTAGTTATTTTTATACTAACTATGGGCCGGGGAATCCGAATCTGAAAGAATTAGGCGGCGGCAAGCAATATTAACTGAATTAAACGACGTTAAAATTTTCTATACACACACACATGAAAATAATCATTTCGGAAGTATTTTGACACACGCAGTACAAAGATCATAGAAAAACAAGAAATATACAAAAACATGTGCCGGCAGTGTTACCAGCTCTCAAAAATATTTATCTCTATATCAATAATTTCCGACACGATAATTCTTCACATAACACATTAACCTGATGAATTACGACTATCTCAACGGCGTATTCTTAAACCGAAAGTATGAAAATTCGTAGTCTTAAAAATGCGTAACCTAACCTAACGTTAGGTTTGTGTAACATGGTTTGTGCCCCTTTATACCGCCTGCTCGCGTCCCTAACCTAACCTAACCTAACGCTAGGTTTGTGTAACATGGTTTGTGCCCCTTTATACCGCCTGCTCGCGTCACGGCAAAAAAACATCCCTGTTTTCAAGTAGTTTAGCGGCTACGCTAGGTTTGTGTAACATGGTTTGTGCCCCTTTATACCGCCTGCTCGCGTCACGGCAAAAAAACATCCCTGTTTTCAAGTAGTTTAGCGGCTACGCTAGGTTTGTGTAACATGGTTTGTGCCCCTTTATACCGCCTGCTCGCGTCCCTAACCTAACGCTAGGTTTGTGTAACATGGTTTGTGCCCCTTTATACCGCCTGCTCGCGTCACGGCAAAAAAACATCCCTGTTTTCAAGTAGTTTAGCGGCTACGCTAGGTTTGTGTATCATGGTTTGTGCCCCTTTATACCGCCTGCTCGCGTCACGGCAAAAAAACATCCCTGTTTTCGAGTAGTTTAGCGGCTACGCTAGGTTTGTGTAACATGGTTTGTGCCCCTTTATACCGCCTGCTCGCGTCACGGCAAAAAAACATCCCTGTTTTCGAGTAGTTTAGCGGCTACGCTAGGTTTGTGTAACATGGTTTGTGCCCCTTTATACCGCCTGCTCGCGTCACGGCAAAAAAACATCCCTGTTTTCAAGTAGTTTAGCAGCTACGCCGGGTTTATGTAACATGGTTTGTGATACAAAAGAACGTGCCCCTTTATAACGCCTACTCGCGTCAAGGCATAAAAACTCCACAATACTAGTTGGTGTACCTCCCTAAAATATTTGAGAATCAATTATAAAAAATAAGTACTTAAAATATAAACATGTTATTTTACGTTATAAATATTACTGCTTAATGGCAACACTTAATTTTGTGTGGTAAAAACATCTATGGTATCGTGTTTTTCTATGATCTTTGTACTACATGTGTCAAAATACTTCCGGAATGATTATTTTCATGTGTGTGAGTATAGAAAATTTTTAAGTCGTGTAATTAAGTTAATATTGCTTGCCGCCGCCTAATTCTTTCAGATTCGGATTCCCCGACCCCAAATTAGTATAAAAATAACTAGTTTTATTTTTTAGGAATTTGGCCCATAAACCGAACTTTACCCCCATCGGTTACATCAATAATGATATTGGCACAAGCGATTCTGACCTTGTCCTTCATACAGTTTCTTTATAATAATAATAGCAATGACGTTATATATAAATAGACTCGCCATAGTCTCACATACTCGCAAAATAATGTGGCAAGTAAGCAAGACTCTTTTGTTTTCAGCGGTTTTCAGTCATTTCTTAATTCAAAAGTTATTCATGTATTAAAAAGATATGCTACTTTCACACTGCAGCCAAACTTCCAACTCCAACTTCCAACGTAAGAACTACCCTTCTACACAATCGTCCACAAGTTGGAAGTTGGCTTCAGTGTGGCCGTACCGTAAGACAATCAAAGAATGTGTGTTTTTCTCTAATGACGCACAAAACTGTCGGACGGGGAACATGAAAATTAATTGTATTGCTTATAATTAATAAGTAATTTGTGCGTACATATAAATGAAATGTTATTTCTTCACTTTTACTGTTTGCCGTGTTAGGAAACATTTTCTCGTCACACAGAAGGGCATTTGGCGCTTTTTAAATGCAATTTTCCTACTGGTAAGACACAACCTTACTCGACGAGTGACAGTTTAGTACTAAAGTACTAGAAATTGAGACCAGTGCAATTGTCTTGCTTTTGACTTCCCACTTTGAGATTTCTACCCCGGGTCTACAGTATATTATAACGTCTTTGATCGACTCCCTGTCTTTAGCCACTGGAGCGATTTTGGTCGAAAAATGGACCACTTTTATTTTTCTGCGATTGATAGCGGTTCAAAAATGAACCACATTTTCGAACCATTCGTAAAACATTTATTGTAATTATTTAAAACACTTCCCCGGTCAGCCATTTACTTTAAAACGAAGCTATTGAAATGCTTTATCTATTATGTCCACAGATGTTGCAAATCCGAACTTCGTAGACTATTTTAGAACGATGTTAAAAATAAATTTTTTAAATATTTTTTACCCGCCGAATTTTTTATCAGCTGTTTATAGATAAAATTAAGTCCTTTTTCCATAGATATGCAACTTTCATTATCAAGTATACCACATACAATATACAGAAATCGAAAATATTCTATGTTGACTCGAATAAGTACCTCTTACGGCAGTTTCAAGCAAAAAAAATCACGCAAGATACGTGCGTTTATAAACTTTACGATTTTTTCATATTTTTTTATAAATTCTACAAATATGTTATGTATATGTTAATTCATTGGTTATATAGCACTATTTTTATGTTTCCATGTTAAAATTCAAAGGTATGATTTTTTTAATGCTGGCGAAAAATTAAAAAAATGACCTTCTGGGAAATTTAGAGCAATCGAGGCAAATTTATTTATTTCACTTGGTCGCTCCAGTAGTTAGCAAACTAAAGTAGACAAGAGTGGGGAGGCTACGAAGCACCGCACGAAGAGGAGACCGATTATACTATATGTTTTCTGTTAAATGTCGATTCTCGACCCGTTTCCACTTTTGATCAATTGTTACATTTAGTTTGTGTTTTATTAGCTCCACACAGAAGGCCCTGTAGAAAATAATTCCCCTCAGGGCCTATGTCATTTTTAGGAATACTGTGTGGAGGGTCTTTTTATGGAAGGAACGAGGGGAAGTTTTTGGGAAAGAATAGGGTACGAGGGGTGGGTATGAATCTGGGGGTATCCAGGAGTGACGGACGTATGAATCCATCCCTCCCACTTCGGTGCAAGGCGATGTTCCAAAAGAGTACAGCTGGAGAAGTTATAGGGACTCCCTCAACCACTCTCTCCCTATCCGGCCTGCCACGCAGCTGGTGGGAAGACGCAGCTGGTGGGAAGACGCATCCGCCGCCAAGACCCGGACAAACCTCACCCCATGAACCCGGGCACCCCTGCCAAGTCACCAAACATAGCGAACCACTTGGGGTGACTTATGGTAGAGGTGTTGCTATATCAAGTGAATAAAAAAGTAAATCACCTAATAACTTCCATGTTCTCGAACAGCTGATCGTACTCCGGGTCATTATCTTCCACCCCACCTTCACCTTGCTCTTCTCCGTCCCCTTGCCCATCTCCCTCTTCCTTCAGCTCGGCTTTGATCTCGTCTGCATCTCCGGGCAGCGGATTGGAAGAGGTTCGCACGAGGAAGCATGACAACTTAGAAGTCATGTATTGCTGGAAAATAAGAAAAAACACAATTAATATCAACTTCAAAAATCGGGCATATTTTTATTTATTTATCTACTCGCTGGTACCCGGCATGCGTTGCCTTGCCATTTAAAAAAGAAACTGTTTTTCTCCCTGCGTGTCCTTTCCCATTCTTCCCGTTCAGTTTTCAAACAGCTCGCGTGCCACCTATTGCAATTCTTTTATACATTTCATAATGCTAGAGCTCACCAGTAATTTTATAGAAACCAAAAAAACGAATTATCGAAGTACATTAAATATGAACGCAGAGAGTGACAAAACTAATGATCTCGAACTCATCGGAATTTAATAGCCTCCATCGAGTTTCATGCCATATCGAGAATAATGAAATTTATTAGAAATAAACTGGAAAATATTTGAAAGTGAATTTTTATACAAAATTAATATAAAAGGACTCTTAAGTACCTTTTAAAGATCATTAGAGATTATAATGATAATATTACAATTTAAAAACAGATGAGGCAAAAAATGACAACCTTGTGTGAGTCAGAAGCCTCGATAATATATGTGACATTAAAAAAAAAAAAATAAGAATTATCCAATTTGGTGCAATCGTTCGGAAGTTATGCGCGTACATACATTTCGGCGATTTATTTTTATTTATAAAGAATAGATAGATAGACAGATGGGTAGATAGTAATATAATTAGTATCAATAAAACCCCGGAAGAAACATGTTGGTTTTTGTAAACAATAAAAGTGGTAAAAACTAAGTATTTTATTAATTTGAATTAAAATGGTGCCACACAATAAGTTTGCTGTGTTAGAAGAAGTGATAATTATTACTTATAATAAAAGGTAATTTTGGCACGGTTTTTCGAAATACCACCCGACTTCAACAGGTTAATGGATAATTTTCAAGATTCTGAAAGAACCGAGAGATCAATAAGAAGATGAACATTGCACGGATTATTCTAAAGCTGGATCCACATATGCGGGATTTGCCGAGTGCCGATTAATCGGCAAGTGCCAAGGGCTCGGCTTTGTATTCGCCAAATACACCGAGAAACTTGGATTCTCATATTATAACACCTACCGCCTTGACAGGAATCCAGCCACCAGCAATAAAACCAGAGGAGGAGGAGTTCTCATATTCGTCAAAAAATCACTGCCATCCACTCGATTAATTTGCAAACATCTAGACGTAGAACAGGTATTTGTATTACTAAAAACTAAATCAAGTAAAATTTTACTGGGATGTGTCTACATTCCTCCTGGATCCAACATCACAGTCTACCGAAACCACATTGATGACCTCGAAACCTTTAAAAATAAATATCCTGATGCCAGAACAATTTTATTTGGTGACTATAATACCCCTAGCATTGATTGGATGAATAAAAACTCTTATAACAACTTAAGCCTACCAGAAAATGCTCGTGAAATAATAGATATGACGAACTTACTCGCTCTACATCAAGTCAATCAAGTCTACAATACCAATAACCGGCTGCTGGATTTAGTGTTCTGTAGTGATCTCTCAATTCACATTGTTAAATCAGTTGACGAGCTCCTCCCCCTAGACTGCCAACACCCCGCTTTAAGCATAACCATCTTGATGAATAACTCACCAGACGACACAACTATTCTTCCTAACTTTACTTATAATTTTTCCAAAGCTGACTATCCTAATATGAAACAATATCTTACAAATGAAGACTGGTCATTTCTTCACCTCAACAATAATATTAACTACAATCTTGAAATTTTTTACACAATTATCAACAGGGCCATTAAAAACTATGTACCACTTTCACATTTCAAAGAAGCGAAGTTCCCGAAATGGTTCAACAGCGAGTTAATCAACCTGATAATTTGCAAAAAAACTGCACACAAAAACTTTAAAGAATCTAAATCCCTTAATGACTATAAGTTATTTCACAATTACAGAACTCAATGTAAAAAACTGTCAAAAAAATCATATTATGATTTTATAAATGGAATCGAAAAATCTATACCCTCTAATATAAAAAACTTTTTCACACATGTAAACTCTCTTAGAAAAAACAAACAAGGTTTACCCATTTCAATGCACTTCAAAGATAAGAGTAGCACTGATATGAAAGTAAAGGTGAACTATTTTGCTGATTACTTCAAAAGTGTATATGACGAAGATATCCCAGAAAATTACATACCACCACCTTCCCTTATTGAGAGCATGCATATCCCTGCTGTACACATCAATATAAACGACGTTAAATCTAAAATTAAATCTCTAGACAAAAACAAAAAGGCCGGACCTGATAACGTGCACCCCAATATTCTCATAAATTGCATTGCTTCACTGGCTGAGCCGATTTGTCTATTGTTTAATCAATCGCTTGATACAGGTTGCTTCCCGGATATTTGGAAATGTTGTTATCTAACGCCTATACTAAAAAAGGGTAAGTAAGCTATCTATAATTCCGAAACTTTTTGAAAAATTACTTCTTGATAAAATTTCCCCATATATTAACCATCTCATTGTTCCAAATCAACATGGATTTTTGTCTGGCAGGTCAACTCTGACAAATCTCTCATTATATGAAAACTTTATATCAAATGCATTAGCTAACAAAACTCAAGTCGATTCCATATACACAGATTTTATCAAGGCCTTTGACAAAATGTGCCATAAAATTCTACTGGTTAAACTACGTAAGCTCGGTATTGACGGAAAACTTTTAGACTGGTTTGCAAGCTATCTATCTATCTGATAGAGTTCTACTTGTAAAAATTAATTTGTTCTATTCCAATCAATTTATAGCTACCAGTGGTGTACCTCAAGGGTCCCATTTAGGCCCAATTTTGTTTTTACTGTTCATAAATAATATTGTTGACATATTTGATAAGGATGTAGGTGTATTGCTTTTTGCAGATGATTTAAAAATATTTAAAATCATCAAAACCGCTGAAGATTGTGCCTGTCTACAAAATAATTTAAACAAATTAATTAGTTGGTGCTCTATTAACAAACTTTATCTGAACATAAATAAGTGTTATTCAATAATTTTTTACAGAATAAGTCAACCAATTATTCATCCTTATGAACTTAACAACTCTACCCTTACCTCTGTCGAAGAACTTAGTGACTTGGGCATAACTTTCGACTCTAAATTAAACTTCATATCCCATATAAACTCAATCTATAATAAAGGTATCAAAATGCTTGGCTTCGTTCTTAGAAATTCCAGAGGTTTCAAGAATATTTCAACTTTAAAAATTTTGTATACATCCTTAGTACGTAGTCAAGTTGAATATAACTCCTCGATCTGGTCCCCCCATTTTAAAATACATTCAGATTCAATCGAAAAAATTCAACACAAATTCTTAAGACACATTAATTTTAACCTCGGTATTCCCATTGAAAAACATAAATTATAATTACTTGATGAAAGAATTAAATTTACTAAGACTGTTAGATCGAAGAATTATATCCGACTTAATATTAATCTTTTCACCGCGGCGGCTGACTAAAGTCATTTCATCAAGTGGCTCACACCGCGCGGCGGCTGACTTCAGTCATTTTCAAGTTTCGACTTCGTTTTCTAAGCACATGTATGCCGTATACGATCGAAATTTATATTAAAAATAAGAATATTCATTTGTGGTGCGACCTCTCTGAAAATGTTTATCAACTACTTCATTGTTTATCTTGGTAAATGAATAAAACCGAGAGCGCGGCCCCAGCCGCCAGTCACAGTTTTGAAAATGCGCGCGAATCTGATTGTCTCTTTCGAGCGGACCCCGTAGCGTATTAGTAATAATACTTGTGCGTCGATACCCACTTTGAAATCTACTTTATTTTTGTGTACATAATTATTTAATTGTTGTATTATTTAAAAATTGACTAATTCAATTTTAAAAACATCTTGTTTTGTGTGTTTACGTATGAATTTTAAAACTTTTTTTTTAACAACACTCAAATTGTCGACACATGGCTTATCTGAAATTGATATTGAAGCAATGTTAGATTCGGAAAGTGTTTTTGAAATAAGTGATGACTGATATTGTTTTTGTTGGGCATTATGAAAGTTATGTCTCAATCCCGTCAGTTCAGCCAACAACTTTTTCTGCTGAACCTTTGACTTTCCCATCTCAACCTAGCCGGCCCTCTAAATTCAGAAACCTATTCGTAATAAATTCGCAAAAATACCGAATATTTTCTGCGTAAACCAAATATTTGCGGTTGATTGCCGCCGTGACCGGTTCTTAAAATTTAGATATTCGTAGTAAATTTGTAAAAATACAATATATTTCCACGTAAATCGAAATTTCCGAAACCGAATCCCATCTCGGCCGCCCCACCAAATATAGATACCTATTTGAAATAAATTCACAAAAATACCATTTTTCCGCGAAAATCGAAATATTGCACCGGATTTCCTTTGCAGGCGGCCATTCTAATTCGGGAATTAGAAGTAAATTCGTAAAAATACAAAATATTTCTGCGTAAATCGAAATTTCGCAGCCGAATCACGTCGTGGCTGGCCCTCTAAATTTAGATACCCGTTTGATTCACAGAAAATACGATATTTCCGCGTAAATCGAAATTTCGCAGCAGATTTCCGTTGCAGGCGTCCATTCTAATTAAGATGTTCATAGTATTCGTAAAAATACCCACCATTTCTGTTTAAATCAAACATTTGTGGCCGTTTCCATAGAGGCCGGCCCTGTGAATTCAGATATTTCGAGTAAATTTGTAAAAATACGGTAAATTTCCTCGAAAATAGAAATTTGCGGCCGATTTCCGCCGCAGCCGGCTCTTTAAATCCATATAATCGAAGTAAATTCGTAAAAATACGGCATTCCGGTGTAAACCAATTTAGATTTATAAAATAATAATACGAATTAGGTCGATATCAACCGCATAAATTAACGTTTTACGGCGATTTACTGCCGTAAAATGTCGATCTTATTAATGCAAATTTATCAGTGAAAACAATATAAAATAATTTCACAACATAAATTTCAATAAAATGTTAACTATAGAAGTATCTACAAACTAAAACCATAGCATCTTTTAAAATTCGATAAAATTAAAATTGATAACGTTATTATCAAGCTCTGCAAGTATTTTAGTGGGTATTTTTGTTACAGCTGTTTCAGTTTACAGTTTGAAAATGGTTTTGCAAACATTATAACATTATCAAATTAAATTTTAATTAAATTTAAAAAAAAAAACAAAAAATTAAATGGAGTTCTACGAATTAAACACAAAAACAATTAATAAAAATAGAGCATCGGCGCAGTGGCTCTTCTTGACGCGTCTCGTATTTCACTACACGAGAAAGTAGGTAGCTATATGTTACGTCATACGTTGCTAGAAGCGGCCATGTTAGAGATTGCTTTGTTTGTTGATATTCACGGCGTGTTTATATTAACGCAATTATAACGTTATCTTCATTTCAGTTGATCTCAAATGAATGTTTATTGATACTTCGATATTGGAGGATGATGTTATCAAGATTTATTAATGTTTTTAGGATTAATCCAGACAATGATTTTGTTTTCTAAAAGGGTCTAAGTATGTAAAAATGACATTCGAAAAAGAAAGTGCCGCGTGGGGACGACTGCTTAGGTATATTTTTTTAGCGGTTAAAAGGTTAAGGTGAAACAGAAGCGACAATTCTCATACAATCTGTTTTTCAGCCGCATTCGAAAACTACAGATAGTATGTTATTTATTTTAGTACAAAAAAATAACACTAATAATGAAATTTACGCGAACAAAAATTTCACTGTTATATGACTTATAATAACGTAGTTATTACATTAACAAAAGTAATTATTTTTCATCAGATTTACGTTAGACACGGGTAGCAAAATTCCGCTACACCCGGCGCGGGGCGCGGGAATAGGTATCCGCATGTTAGAAGGCGACAAACTTATGTGCGAGCGATCCCGATTATGCACGTCTCGTGAACGCATTTAGCACATTCCTATGGTGTGGTAGTTTGATATTATATTTGTCGAAAAAATGTCAAGTTTCTTTTCTGATTTTTTATGATTGTTTCTGTGCGCAGGGAATATTTGTGGTCGAAACACGCAGTAAAAGTGGCAAAACTAACTACATAATGATAACAAGGGCCGCTGTAATAGTTTAGAACTTTCATAAATCTGTAACTATCACTAGGTAGGTAGACTTGCCTAGTTATTTTGTTGTTGCGATTTACTAAACAATAAAATGAATAGGTAGATCAAACTGCGCGGGTATCTACATTCTGTCACATAACGTAATTTGTCAGTCTTCTCTACTGTTATTTCGAGTGACCGTTCTCAAATAATATAATTGATTCACTTGGTTTCTGCGAAAAAATACCTCAAGACACAGTGATATAGGTAGTTAGAGGTGCTTAGCCTTCCATAAATCCGATCGGGAGGGACTGGTTGAGGGAGACCATTTGAGGCTTCCTGCACTCTTCTCTTGACCCATCGCTTTGCTCCGCAGTGAGAGGGATGGATTTATACGTCCGTCACTCCTGGACCCACTGCACTGACCCCAGATACCTAGCCACGCCGCATGCCTTTTTCCTTCCCAGAACATCCTCTCCTTCCTTTCTTTTAAGACCATCCACACAGATGACATAAGCCCTGGAGGAAATTATTTTCCTATTGTAGCTATTGTAAAAATAAATAAATAACACAATTTTCCTAACCACAGTTTTGCGTTATTCTAAAACATTAGGCATGCATTTTATAAAAATTACAAATACTCTGGGAAGAAACGAATCCCAGAATGAGTGAAATAATTATTATTTTCACAAACATTTGCTAGGTAGGTTCCTAGGTACCTACTTTAATTATCATCTAATTTATTTATTTACTGTGTAACCATCACGCTTCGCGCCCTTTCCTGGGAACCCCTGCTAAGTCATCAAACATAATGAACCCCTTGGAGTGACGTATGTTGGAGATGTTGGTTTTTTAATAAATGGTTCCCGGGGCGGCGGTAGCCTAACCCGCCACTCAAATTGAAATGTCTTCCTCGGGCGTCTCCGACTTCTTTTACCCTTCACTATCGTGTCATATTCACATTCCTACATCGTCTCATAATAATATTATTATTAATTTATTATTACCTATTAGCAAAATCATAATACAAACTTATTTTTATTACGTATAATGAAGTTGTAATGTGTCCTGGATTGAGCACACGAGAAACCATTTCTCAGATATAGCAATACTCGCCACTTTGTTAGTGTGATAAATTAGCTGCACACATATAAAGGAACAGATCCTAACCTTTTGACAGATATCACTCATTTATCGCTTTTGACAAACATAGAAAAAAGCAAACACGTACGAGGGTACATACAGCTTGCGTCGTTGGGGGAAAAGCCCGTTAAACACGATAAAGCATTTAGTTTTTTTTATTGAAATTAAACTGAAAAGTTGTCAGCAAAATGAGGCCTGGTATTAGAAAAAAACTAGCGTTTGGAATCATATTTGAGCTTAGATGTAAGTCACTTGTTATAATTGTAAATCGTGGTTGTTAGCCAGTAACATAATTCACAAGCTATAAGTCTTATATGAAAGTCAGTAGTTATAATTGTAAATCTTTGTTGTAAGCCAGTAATATTAATTCATTTATATATTTATTTGTACAGCGCCATTGAGGTGATTTTTCACAAAAAACGATTATTGGCTATTTGAGGCTAGTAGCAATGTTAATGGTTGAAGAAGTAAAGGACGCCCGAGGAAGACATGGCACGATCAAGTGAATCAGATACTTGAGTCGGGCCATGTCAAGAGTCAGAATAATAGAAGAGTGTGTATGAGACGATGTATGAATGTGAATGAGGTAAAGAGTGTGTGCCAAGACCGAGTTGTTTGGCGGTCCGTCCTCTCTGCCTACCCCTGCGGAGAAACGGCGTGATGGTTAGTTAGTTAGTTATTGGCGATTTAAGCGCATTTTATCCCGCTAATTTGCGAAAAATTATTTTTATTACCGTTCTATTCTGATTCAGAGTAATATCACAATAAAACTATGTTGATTTTATCCAATACTTAGTGTAACTAATATCACTTAAACACAAATTAAAAATATATGTATTTTAAGTTGTTTAATTTCATGTAATATAACACTTAAGAGCCCGCGAGGGATTTTTCAATATTTAATGTTTTTTTTCGTATTTTTGCGTATTTTCGAAGTCATCTGTGTCGATAACAGCACCTCAAAAAAAAAATTTCTTATTATTTTTTTTTAGATACATGCATTTTCGATGCCCCAAGTTAATATTAAATATTAAAAAAAAAATATTTTTTCTTACTTTATAACTGTTTATAAAAGATCAGTTTTCAAAAAATCGTTTATGTACCACTGATTTTTTTTCCATCTGTCGTCATATACGAAAAGAAAAAAAATATTGAAAAATATTTTTTTATAGGAAACATATCAACCTATACCTCTACATTTTTATTTTTTTTTATAAAATGCGCAAATAATGATGTAAAATTATTTTTAAAAACTACGTTAATCGATGTACTTTGAAATCGATTTTATGTATTAAAAAACAATTATTTGAAAAAAATAAAAATAATGTGTATGAAAACAATATTTAAACTATAAAAACTGATAAATAAATAAAATTAATTTTGCGATTTATTGTGTAATATTCCATTTTTATATGCACCCAAAACAGATAAATGCGATCCCATTTTCAACTTCTATTCATTACGCGAAAGTCAGTCGCCACGAGAGGTTGTCTCCTAACGCTCTGTTCCGTAAAGTAGTGTGAAGAATATTTGCATGTGTTGGTTTTTGTATAGAATACGTATACTCTGGAGGGAAGAAATTCGACCACTGAATTTGTACGGGGAAAGTGAATGAAGTGTGTCAAAAGATATATTTTAAAACGATTTTGGCAAGGATTGACTGTCATATACTTGTACCTTCTTACATATTGCCCTGTTCGTAGACCCAAATATGAATACAGTGATCACTCGGTTTTACGAATCAATTTTTAACTGCTTTTATGTTTATTTTTATACGTGGGATTTCGAAAAATATTTTTAATGTTATTATTGAAATCAATTACTGTTAATTAAGTTCTGCTAGATATTTTTAATGATTTTAATTATATGCGTACCGGCAACAATTGTTGATTTGGCGATGACTTTGGTAGGCAAAACTGCCATTAGGTACTTGTAAACAGTAATAAATGAAATTTGAATTATTTTCAATTAGCTTTTATTATTCGGAAGTTTTATTCGTTTTGACCATTTTTACTTAGTTTATTTAATTACGAATGCATTACAGAGCAGATGAATGAAGAAAATAGTGTAAGGAGAAGGAATGAGGTGAATGTGTAGGTATGGTAGAAGAAGTCGGGGGGAGAATGGCACGATCAAGTGAAACTGCGCCATAGGGGTGATTTTTCACTAATACGGCATTATACAAATCGTCCAATTATTATTATTAAATAGTTGAGATTCAGAACTGTACCTAGCTGTATAATATTTTTCGATATCTCTGTATCTGGCAGTAAAACCACGTAAAAATTAAACATTTTGTAAAAGCCCATCAGTGCTTTTACAAGAAATAAATTTCCGTGTTGTCTTACTTTTTCGAAGAAGGCATGTATATCATCCGTCATAATATTATTTTATTTTTCAAAAGCGAGTGTCAAGTTACACACGAAATAGGGCTGTTTAAATAAATGGTTAATTATTATTATTCATAATTTAACTAACAAACCATCACGCCGTTTCTCCGCAGGGGTAGGCAGAGAGGATGGACCGCCAAACAACTCGGTCTTGGCACACACTCCTTGCCTCGTTCACATTCATACATCGTCTCATACATGCTTTTCTATTATTCTGACTCTTGATATGGTCCGACTAAAGTATCTGATTCATTTAGTCGTGCCATGTCTTTCTTGGACGTCCACGACTTCTACCATTCACATTTGCGGTTGTATATTCTCCTTACACTATTTTTCCGGTTCATTTGCTCTACATGCCCAAACCATCGGAGCATTCCTTTCTTCATCTTACTCATTACACTTACATCAGCCTTGCATTCTTTGCGGATCTCCATGTTTCTCACACGATCCTACATGGTTTTACCACACATACGCCATACAACTCAGGGATCTCATTCTACAACATTCAGTCTACTTTCATCCTTTCTCTGCCAGTTTCATGACTCACTGCCATCAGGGTAGGTACCAGTACTCCATTAATAGAGTTACCTGCATTCACTCCTCTTTAAATATCTCTATCAGCCTTCCCATCTCTCGTAAACATACTTCCCAAATACACAAACTCATCCAATTGCTCCAAGTTTTCATCATTCACAACTATGTTGCACATTGTTTTCATATTCTCTCTTTCAAATACCATGGCTTTAGACTTTATTTACATTCATTATTAACTAATTCTTCGTACACCCTAGATACGAGAGACGGTAGATCTTCCATACTATGAATATCTCGACCCATCGCCTTGCACTGAGATGGATTCATACGTTTGTTACGCCTGGTTCGATACACTGACCCCCAGATTCCTACCAATCCCTAATACCTATTTCCTTCCCAGAACTCCTTATTAGAACTTCGTCTCCATATTTTAAAAAAACTTTTTAAAATCCTTAAAAAACCCTCCACATAGCATTCCTTAGGATGATAGTGATGATGACAGTGTGATATAATAAGTCATTTTTATACATCAGCTTTCACAGGAGAATACCTTTATTTCATAGGAAATAATAACAATGTTAATAATAACACATAACGACTACTTAATGTTAAAACCTAAACTTTTAAATAAACAAATATATTTTTCAATGGTGTTTTATATTTCCGTGTGTTGTGACGCCCTGGGGATTATTCAACTGGCGGGCGCAGACATCCATCGCGAAGACTTGTTGTCACAATGCAGGTGTTCTTCTTGGGTGTTGACAGTTAGCCGAAAAAAATCCCGTATTTTTGGAAAATTTAGTTTGCTTGTAAAATTTGGGAATATCGATTCTCATGTAGAAGAAATCAATATGTCGCAAATATTTTTCATATTTAGAAGATACAGATTTTTATAGAACTTCTATAACTTTTTGTAGTTTATATTTTTTAAATAAAAAAATTTATATATAGATTGAAGTGTTAAACCAATAAACAACTCACGATTTGCTTCTAAAACCATACCAGTTGCATAGTGAATTTCCGACAGTTTTTAAAAAGTTGTTCATATAATATTTTTTTAAATAATTTTCTTCGAAATAGGGAATCTTAAGGGAAATTTTCCCACGTTATGGGGAAAAATAAAAATCCAACGTTCGAAACGACCGGCCAAGATATAATATGCCAATATTTAATTTGTTATCGGGAATGATCGTGTAACTTCGGATTTTTACGAGCGGATACTATTATCAAATCCATTTTTAGTAACCATTTACAATAAATTTTGATAGAATTGAGTTAAAAAGCGATGAGGGCGACACAAGCGACAAACAATTAAACTATTTTAGCAAATTTCGATAAAACCGATCGTCCTGCTAGGCTCTTAAAGCGGTACCACAAGCGCAGATAAAATATGTGGCTAGGCCTATTTCAGCATATTGCTCGCCATTGGGAATGTACGACGAGCGATATGCCGAAATACGCCAAGCCACGTCTTTTATAGCTGCGTCAGGCACAGGTCTTATGTTATATTATACTTATACTGACTTCGCGATCTCATTGAACACTATTATAGTAACTAAATGTTTAAAAGTGATTAAAATTACTCCACTTTTTTAGAGGTCTTTAAGAGGAAATACCAGCGGCGTTTTTTCCATACAAACGTATTCCCCATTTATCTCTCTGGATTTTGACCCTAGAGCAAAGAGCAAGCTTACATAATATAGATATTGACTATTAGCGTGTCGGTACGTATTGCTTTTTTTTGATAATTTACTTCTTATAGAAGTTAGGACCTTCCAAAAATGAATAAAATTACCTAGTTTAAACGCCGTCAAAAGACGTTCAGTATACAAACTAAACAATGTATTTTGAAAAAAAAGCAAAACGTACTGACATAGAATATTTTCTTCTAATACAGTTAGTGAAAAAAAAATTAAAATTGATCCAGTTTTGGAGAAGAAAAATGGGGATTACAAAACATCGATTTTGACGATTTTATTTAGGTATTTTCGGCCCGATATGCAGTTGTCCCTTTCGCTCAGTTCCCCTGAGGGGAGCGCGGAGTGGAACAGAAGACATTGGTTCAATACCTATCGACGATAATTTTAAATGACCGGAATAGCTCTTAAGTGGGCAAGCACTTTTAATTATTTCAAAATATAATTTGTACTACAACGTTCTTCATTGAGCAAGTGATGCTACTGATACATCTCGAAGAATTTTCGTGAAGGGAAGACATAAAAAAAATTATAATAGGTGGTGCATTATTTTGAAGGAGAAACAACTTCCATACAAGAAAAAAGTACCCACTGTTGACGTTTTTCTGTAGAAGCGATAAGTATCTACGTCGAAATTCATTAATTTTACACGCTGAAAAGGGCTATTAAAACTACAGGTGGCGTTGAAGGAGTGCGAAATTTTCAACAGCGACACATAATATTTACGGAAACCTCCATAAAACTTAAAATCAAAACGTTGTTTTGATTTTGTTATTTTGAAATTGATTGCTGTACAAAGCAATAATATGTTGTAAGTTTGACACATGACAAGTTATAAATTTAACAAGTTAAACAAGTTAAACATCACATTCGGAGTCGATTTGTGATCACATTTTTTTTCATAAGTTTTTATTCCAGTAAAAAAGAAAATAACATTTTCACTTACTTAACTAGAATATTACATAGATTTTACATTTCATAACCTTACATTACATTAGATTGCAATACTAACATTTACATGATATTATATTACCATACGATATTATTCACTATCACTACTTTGTTTTTTGTGAATAAACATGAACAATTTTTTTTTGAATTTGCACACACTTTTTTCGTTTTTGATATCATCTGGAAGGCAATTATATAAATTGCCCCCCTCGTAATTAATTGATTGTTTACCGTAGTTAGTATGAATGGTGTTTAAACGTATGTTATCGTGTTGTCGTGTAAAATGTTTGTGTACTTGGGACGTTTTAATGAATTCTGTGTTTGTATGTATGAGTTTATTATTTATTTTGTATATAAGGACACATATATTGTACTCGTATAGTTTTCTTAATGTTAGCAGTTTTGTTTCCAAATATAATTTTTTTGTAGATGTTTTGGATTCGTAGTGAAATAGTTTTTTGATTATCTTATTTTGAATAATCTGTAATTCATTGATGTATGTTTCGTACGCATTTCCCCAGATTTCAATCAGGTAATTTAGGTGTGAGTGTACGAGACTATAGTATAAACTTTTTTTTAATTTAATTGGTAATAGATAAGATAACCGGCTAAAAACGCTAATTAAGGGTGTGATTTTATCTTTTACATTTTGAATGTGTTGTTTAAAAGTTAAATGCTTATCGATGCACAGCCCAAGATATTTTTCCTGTTTTAGGATTTGCAAATCGTTATTTTCAATTTTTAATGGTACATGTGGAGGAATTAATTTACGGTTTGAACTTAAAATCATGTATCCTGTTTTTTTTATATTCATTGTTAGGATATTTGATTGGAGCCAACCGCAAATTCTTTCTAGGTCACTTTGTGCATTTTCTAGTAGTATGTTTAGATCTTTACCCCAGTAGAATATTGCAGTATCATCTGCATATAAGAAAATTTCACCGTTTAATTTTAATTGAGAAATATCATTGATATAAATTTGGAATAGTAGTGGCCCTAGTATGGATCCTTGCGGAACTCCATAGTTTATTGGAAGGTGCTTACTATTTTGATTGTTAATGCTTACGAATTGCTTTCTATTGCTAAGATATGATTTGAATAGATTAAGAGCAGGACCAACTACACCAAGTTTCTCGAGTTTCTTGAGAAGTATATCATGGCTTACCGTATCAAAGGCTTTTTGAAGGTCAACTAGTATAGATAAGATATAATTTCCACCATCAATACCACTCCTAAGTTTACTGATTAAGTCGTTTATTGCCGCAAGTGTGTTAGATTTTTTCCTAAAGCCATACTATTTTTTATAAAAGAATGATTTTTTTAATAGGAAATTGTTTAATCTTTCGTAGATTACACGTTCAAAAATTTTTGATAAGATTGGTAAGATTGAGATGGGCCTGTAATTTGAGGTATTTGTTTTGGACCCACCTTTGTGAATTGGTATCACCTTAGCAATTTTACAGCTGTCTGGAAAAATTCCCTCTTTAAAACATTGGTTAATCAATTTTGATAATATAGGAACCAATTCCGTTGAGAGACTTAGCACTGTTTTGTATTTGAGTTTATCGTAACCGGCACTCGCATTTGATTTCAATGATTTTAATATTTTGCTTATTTCTAATTCTGTTGTTGGTTGAAGATATAAAGATTCTATACTATCGTATACTAATGTTATTTCATTGGCCGGTTTGTTTACGACATTGTTATGTATATTATTAGCTAAGGAGAAGCCAATGTTGCAAAAAAAATTGTTAAAGTGGTCGCATATTTCTACATTGTTAGTGATTATTTCATCATTAATTATTAATTTAGTACAAAAATTATTCGAAGTATTAGACTGATTTTTAAGAATGTTATTCATTAACTTCCAAGTTTTTTTTACTGTTGTTTTCGCATTTTTTAAAAAGATCACTGTAGTGTCTTTGTTTTAAGTTTCGTTTTTCTGTAGTAATGTTATTTCTTACTTTTAGGAATTCTGCTTTCAATAATGTGTTATTGGGTTGTTTTTTTAATTTCAGATGCAATTTATTTCTTTTGTTGATCAATTTTATAAGGTCTTTGGTTATCCAGTCTGGATTATTTATATTTTTTGTTTTAATTTTAGTGGTGCTGTTAGAATTAATTTTATTTGTGAGGTAGTTTACAAGATTATCATAATTTAATACCGAATCATTATTCATATTAAGATTAAAAGGATTTTGGATGACATCATTCTTTAGATTATCAAGATTAATATGTGTATATTTTTGGGATGATTTTAAGGATGTACTCTTAATATATGTGTGAATTACATCAAGGAGTAGTATATTATGATCTGATATAGAATTATCACAGTTCGTTAGTGAGTATGATAGTTTTGTATCGGTAAGTATATGATCTATTATTGTGTTCGTATTTTCTGTGATGCGTGTGGCGTGTTTTTTGTTTATTTTGTTCAAAATATTGTAATTGTTCAATTGTAACAGTGTGGCCTGCGGATTCGCAATTTTGCATGGGACAGTTGGCTGCATTGCGCACCGAAATAATCCACGCATAACTCAGGGAAGCTTCGAGATTGTTCGAGCAGTTGACGGAATTACCTCGGGTCGGGAGGTTGTGTTGTTGAGCGGGCTGTCATTGGCTGGAAACCAGTTCATCATGTTCGGACTTCGAGACGTGAGAATTAAATTTTATTTGTAACACACCGAGATATTATTTAGTCTTAGTTTTAGAGATTACTGAGTGATAAATATGTTTTCGTTTACACGATCACAGGCGCCCATCAGTTATTTCTTTTAATTGTACCTGCAAGTTTCCGATAGACACGGGCAGAGAAATTAAGATCAAATTCACAGCTGGTTGCTTAATACGCATCCAGCCACCCCTGATGATTATTCATATTTTAACTTAATAGAGTCTCATTGCTAATTTTCAGAATGTTCCCAAGGGCCGGTTTTATTATAATAAAATTAATCATTGTTCTGACTTGGCATTCTTTACTGATTACCTACCCTCAGTGCCTTGCTGATTGTTTTTGTGTTTTAACACTATTTTTTATATTGATGGATGACCAGCCATGGTGGGTATAATATATTGGTAAATCATAAATGATACATTGGCGCGCTTCGGCTGAACCTGTTTTTTTGATTATTTTTTTTTCTCGCACGTGTTCGCAGGTATTTTATTTCACAATTATCAAATGGTTCACATCTCGATCTGTTATATTTATTTGTTTCTCACGTCTTGCTTGGGTTTATGACAGCCCGTCCCGCGACCAACTTACCGTTCCGTTATTTTACACATAGATTCACACAGTTCATTGCTTTGGTTTCCGTCAGCTCATCAGCGTTATTACGCTTTTAAATTATTTTGCTGTTCAGTTCGCTGGCAGCATACCTTACGTATATTTTTTCTTAGAATTGGCGATTGCATGTGCATCATCTTTTTTCATGTCGTGTTGTTGCATGTGTACTAATAATTTTTTTTCTACCCTACAATCGAGTTCTAGGTTATGAACGAAGGTGTAGAAACTAGGAGTAAATCTGCGGCAAAAATTATCATGGCGAAACAGGATGATACATCGGCGGGTTCCAGTTCGGCATTGTCATTTCCGTCTCCTCCGTCGTTTCCGGTACACAAGTGGAACCTTACTTACGATGGCTCTACGGATGTCCGCAATTTTATTGAACGGGTAGAAGAACTTGCTGTCGCTAGAAATGTAAGTTATGCTTCACTTTTTTCTTCTGCAGTCGAATTGTTTTCAGGACAGGCGCTACAATGGTTTAGGGTAAATCGCTCATCCTTCTCATCTTGGGCGGACATTGTGGTCGCGTTAAAAAACGAATTTGAACTATTAGATCATGAAAGGAGATTATTGTCACAAATCAGAGCGACGTTTCAATTTCAGAAAGAGAATTTAAGTTCTTTTATCACACGTGTTCAATCGCTTAATAATCAATTGTCCACAAAGTTGCCGGAAGATGAAATTCTGGAGATTTTACTGAGTAATATGTTGCCGAGATACATTCAGAAACTTTCACTTTCTGAGATCCCTGATTTGTTAACCTTAAAAAAATTAGGTAGGATGATTGAATTGGCTGACAACCGTTCAAACGATAGAGCTCATACTGGTAATTCTCATCCTAATAATTTCAATTCTGTTAGGAATGACTATTCTCGTAATAGAGGCAATGAGAGGAATCACAGTAATCTGAATTTTTCTAGAAATAACTATTCTGGTAATAGAGGCAATGAGAGGAATCCGATTGATTCAAATTTTTCTAGGTTTAACCAAACTTGCAATAGGAATATTGACAGTAAATTGAACAATGTGAATTCTTCTAGAAACAATTACTCTAACGATAGAGATGGTTTTGTTAATACAGCCAATCCTAATTTCAATTTCAGGAAGAACCGTCGTGATTTGACCAATGTTTTGCTTAACCAGTCAAATGTGAATTCTAGGGAGGTGCACTGCTTTCGCTGCGGGCGACCAGGTGTCAAGGCTCCTCTCTGCGGCTGCCGTCGTCAAAAAAACTGATGGCCCGTGAGGTCCTTTCGGTGGGCGCTAGGACGTCAGCGTTTGCCGAGACTACTTCACGGGAATGGGTTTTGTGGCTGAATACCGTAAGAGATTTTTATAACAATTTAAGGTCTTCGAAGGAGGTGCGAGCGGCCAACAGGGACGGCCGTCCTTACATCTCTTTCCAAGTTTTGAGCACAGGCTACTCCGGTCTTCTAGACTCTGGGTCGCACGTATCTATTTTAGGGAATAACTTTCATCGTAAATTTTTAGATTTAGGTTTCAATTTGTCAAAGTTGGACTCTGAGTTCTCTCTAGTATCGGCAACTGGTCATTCGGTTACCTGCTCTTACAAGTTAGCTCTTCCGGTGCGTTTTGAAAATGTTGTTAGAACTTTCAATTTTGTTATTATGCCAGACATTAAATCTGACATTATTCTGGGTTGTGACTTTTGGAAAATGTTCAACATTTGTCCTAAGATTTCGAAATTAATGTCTTGTAAGGATTCAGACAGTAGACTTCAAGCATTTAATCTTATTGGGCTTGATAGTGAGAAAAATTTATCTCAATCCCAACGTTCCGTCTTGAACAAAGTAGTTCAGGAGTTTGTGGATTACTCAGGAGATCGGTTAGGCAGAACAGAGAACATCATGTTATAGACACGGGTGATGTGCCTCCTATTAAACAAAGGGTTTATCCCATTTCTCCGCACTTACTTCCGGAAGTACATAGGGAGCTTGACAGACTCCTAGATTTAGGTGTTGTAGAACCGAGCAACAGCGCATGGAATAATCCCATTGTCTTAGTACCCAAGAAAAATGGCACTTTCAGACTTTGCCTTGACAGCAGACGTTTAAACGCCGTCTCGAAACGCGACGCCTACAATTTACCGTTAATCTCAGACATTCTCAACAGCTTAGGTGGTGCTCGTTATTTGTCAACTTTGGACTTAAATGATGCCTTTTTCCAAATTCCACTAGAGGAAAGTTCTAAGGAGAAAACCGCGTTTACGATACCCAAGCGTGGGTTGTTTCATTTCGTCACAATGCCGTTCGGTTTACATGGTGCAAGTTCCCGGATGATGCGATTGATGGATAAAGTGTTAGGGCCTGAATTTGATGGCAAAGTCTTTTGCTACTTAGATGACATTATCATTATTAGTTCATCTTTCGAAGAGCATATTTATCTGTTGAGACAAGTTAAACAGAGACTACAAGCCGCCGGTCTTACGATTAATGTCCAGAAGTCCGTTTTCTGCAGGGACTCCCTTAAATACCTTGGTTTTGTCATTGATGACAAAGGCCTCCGAACTGATCCGGATAAAGTCAAGGCTATTGTTGATTTTCCCACCCCTACGTCACAAAAGAGCCTACGTAGGTTCATTGGGGTACTCTCGTGGTATAAGAGATTCATTTTCAATTTTTCTAGCATTGCGTCACCTTTGTATGATTTAACTAAGAAAGAATTCGCGGGTAAGAAATTTGTGTGGAACGATCAAGCGCAATCAGCTTTCTCAAAACTTAAAAACTTTCTTGTAACCGCTCCGGTTCTCGCATGTCCTGATTTCAAGAAACCGTTCACGATTAGCGTAGACGCGTCGAATGTAGGGCTCGGAGCATGTCTTTCACAACTGGATGATAAGGGGTTAGAACACCCTATTTCTTTCATTTCAAGGACACTTTCTGCTCAAGAGAGGAACCACTCAACCACGGAAAAAGAGTTAAATGCCATGATTTTCGCGTTAGAAAAATTCAGGGGTTATATTGAGGGCTCGCCTATTCCGGTAAAGGTCATAACAGACCACTACAGCCTGAAGTGGTTGACCAGTTTGAAGTCGCCCTCAGGACGTCTCGCGCGCTGGGCAGTCAGGTTGCAGCAATTCAACTTTGAAATTATACATAGGAACGGTAAAGACAATGTAATTCCTGACGCATTATCACGGGATCCTTTACAGGTAGATACGATTAGTCAAAATTTTTCTACCTCGGACAATTGGTACGTCAATTTAAAGGAGAAAATTTTGGCCAATCCTGAGAAGTATCCGGCGTGGAGAATTTCCAATGATAGGCTCTATAAACATATCCAGAGTATGGAGGCTTTACATAGGTCCTACGACTGGAAAGAGGTAGTTCCGAAGGAACTCAGGAATAGTTTGATTGTACAGCACCATGTTCCTCCTACTTGCGCCCACTTCGGGATTTTGAAAACCCTAAATAGAATTAGACAAAAATATTATTGGCCTAAAATGGCTGCTGATGTAAAAGCTTTCATCGGTAAGTGTCAAATTTGCTTAGGTTACAAGAGCACTAATTTGTTACCGCCAGGTCTCATGGGAAATCCCAAATTGGTTCAGCGCCCTTGGCAAATGATTGCGACTGATTTACTTGGGCCATATCCGAGTTCATACAAGAAAGGTTATACTTATCTGTTGGTAGTGTCTGATTTCTTCTCTAAGTATACTAGGCTTTTCCCGCTGAGGAAGGCCACTGGATTGAACATTGCTACTATTTTAGAGAATGAGATTTTCCTAAAATTTGGAGTTCCGGACACCATTGTTTTGGACAATGGTCCTCAATACATTTCGCGTGATATGAAAGCTTTGGCCAATAAGTTTCATATACGTCACCTGTTTTATAATTGCAGATATCATCCTCAGAACAATCCTGTGGAACGTGTTAACAAGGTTTTGGTAGCAGCGCTTGGTTCATATGTTGGATCTGACCACAGAACTTGGGCGAATCATCTTCCAGAAATTGAGTTAGCCATTAACACTGCAGTTCATGAAGTTACAGGTTATACTCCGTTCTTTCTTAACTTTGGTAGAGAGATCATCATTTCAGGAAAAGATTATTTAGGCACTGACTTCAATGCTGAAGAAATTACCTTTGCTAAGCGTGACTCTTGGGCATCAGGTTTGGAAGAATTAAATGACATCTTTTCTCAGGTACGAACGTCTTTAAGACAATCCTACGAGCGCAACAAGGTGCACTACAACTTGCGTCGTAGAGATATTCAATTTAGTGTCGGGGACACAGTTTGGAGACGTTCATTCGTTTTATCAGATGCAAGTAAAAACTTTTCAGCAAAATTAGCGCCTAAATTCATTAGGAGCAAGATTATTGGTAAAATTTCTCCAGTAGCATATCAGTTGGCTGATATGAGTGGTAAGAAACTTGGTGTTTATCATATAAAAGACATTCTTAGGTCTGAGGACTCCAGCTGATCCTTTGGGTTATTTCAATCGGGGTTGATTTTTCTTATCTCCATTGTGAGATTTTCTTTGTCATTTTATTTTTAATGTTAAGTGTGTTTAAGCTATTTGCATGCATATCCAGCACTTGCATGTAAATCTTTCAGCGTGGTGACGTGACTGATCCTTACTTCCTCACGTTGATTGCATTGTCCTGTGTGTGTGTTTGTGTTTTCTTATTTAATGTATGTGTAGTACTTTTGCAACTGTATAATGTTTATACTTAAGTATTTATATAATTCAACGTGTGAAAGTGACTGGCCATTATTTTCATACATTGAATTCACCTGTTATTTCGGTTTGTTTTCCCTGTAACAACCGTTTATTCAAATTTTTCGAAACCCTTTATTAATTATGTTATACTTTTTTTACGGTGGATTACCGCGGATATATGAATGTATTATGCGTAGTAGTATTTATGCTTTAGTGTGTAGCAACCTATAATACTTTGTTGTTCCACTTACTTTATGTTGGTTCACTATTGGGATAATTTCCATGAAAGAATTAAATAATATAAAATAATTACTATTTATTCTAAGGCGATAGCTTCAGACGCTTATAATTATCTATTTTTGATATCGTTTTAGGAAACGTATTACATGGGCATAGTTCCAAATAGTTTACCCTTGTATATGGTGGTGGTAAGGTTGTTGGTTTCACACGTATTAGTGAACATTTATATAAGGGTCTATTCTGGCTTACTTAAGTTATTTGGTTATGTGCACAATATCGGTATATATATTTTATGATTAAGCAAATTATTAATCTATTAACATAATTAAATTCCTATGATAATTTTCTAATGTTTATTATTAAGGGTTTTGAATTTGTTTTGTTTTTACAATGATTGTTGAGCAATTTATATTTTTTTTAATTCCATGGTCAATTTTTTAAGTGCAATTATCCTACAATTAATACTAAAGATTTTTTTAATTAGCTTGTTAGTACAATTTTTATAATTTTTATAATTTTTATTTCTATATTCGACCATGTGTTGGAACTTGCTTAAGGGCTCGAGTAAGTTTTAACACCTTGTCCAATGTGGGAAAATAATTCTGATAAAAGAGATTAATATTTATTACAATTTATGTACAAGCATTTAATTGCTGTGTTTGTTTTTAATGTGCGTTATTGCAATTATTACAATGGGGGTTGTTTCATGTGATTATTCAATTTCTTATGGGAACTTCTAATTGGGCAATTTTTGAACAGATGTCGTCATTCTGTATTTTGGGGTCATTGTTTTCCCACAATAGATGGTTTGATTCTCGGGTATTACTTTATCTTTTGATCCACAGGTGTCAGGGGAAGTTCTTCATCTTGGGTTTCTTTAAGTAACGTTTGATTTTGCATTCATTTTATAACTGTGCTGCTAATATTTTATGTCACAATTTTTGTTATGTAATATCTACTTCATTTAATTAAACTTTATAATGTTATTTAGGGATTCAGGCTTGCAGGTTAAATATGTGAGTTATTTTTTACGGTTTTTTTTCTCAAAATAATTTTCCTTTAGTAGTTAAAGCAGATATTATTCTTCATTCAAGTTAGCTTTCACTTGCAATTTTACTCAGTAACATTATGTAAGCTTTAGAGTAGCGGTTATTTTGAAATCTCACTTCTGGATATTCTTCACCTTCACAAGATGCAGTCTGGATCAACATATATCTTCATTCATATTGGGCGGCAGTGATTGCAGCACGTATAATTTCTTCAATGTATGCAGAACATCACTCAAGGATCTTCTTCAATTCTCACAAGATGCAGTCTTAATCAACATGCATCTTCATTCAAATTGTGCGGCAGAGCTCGCAGTGCGGAAAATTATTCATCACGCAACACAGAACCTCACTCAAACCTTTTTTCTTCTACTCCAATTTTGGATTATTCATCAGAAGCGCAAATCAAGATCCATTAAGTGCGGTGAAACACGCAGATAGTTGAATGATCTGATTATCGGCATTTTATGATCCTCTACAGTGGGCCATCTTGGGTCAGTAGGTGATTTGAAGGGATCTTTATCAAATAAATCCTATCAAGATTATGGACGCTGGTCTCATGACATCGTACCAGAGTTTCCATCTCTACCTTGGGCCACTTTGGGTCATCTAGTATTTGATACATCATTATTGGAGAGATGCTGTTTGTATAATGGAACTTCTCTTGATCATCGCCTTATTTTGACGTCATGTCAACTGGATTACAGTACGGTGGTCACCGTTTATTCCTTTAAGTACAATTTATGTTTTGGGAAGTACGTCTATCAACCAGGATCCTACAGTCTGACAATCCTTCAAGTTTGGCACTCATCGACGACAAAACTCTACGAGCAAGTCTCACAAGGCAAGCAGTTTCTTTCGGGAGGTGCCAGGTGGACCTCGTTATTTCCAGGAGGAAATATTTTCTTTTGGGTGAGGGGGTAATGTAACGGTGTGGCCTGCGGATTCGCAATTTTGCATGGGACAGTTGGCTGCATTGCGCACCGAAATAATCCACGCATAACTCAGGGAAGCTTCGAGATTGTTCGAGCAGTTGACGGAATTACCTCGGGTCGGGAGGTTGTGTTGTTGAGCGGGCTGTCATTGGCTGGAAACCAGTTCATCATGTTCGGACTTCGAGACGTGAGAATTAAATTTTATTTGTAACAGATCCAGATATTATTTAGTCTTAGTTTTAGAGATTACTGAGTGATAAATATGTTTTCGTTTACACGATCACAGGCGCCCATCAGTTATTTCTTTTAATTGTACCTGCAAGTTTCCGATAGACACGGGCAGAGAAATTAAGATCAAATTCACAGCTGGTTGCTTAATACGCATCCAGCCACCCCTGATGATTATTCATATTTTAACTTAATAGAGTCTCATTGCTAATTTTCAGAATGTTCCCAAGGGCCGGTTTTATTATAATAAAATTAATCATTGTTCTGACTTGGCATTCTTTACTGATTACCTACCCTCAGTGCCTTGCTGATTGTTTTTGTGTTTTAACACTATTTTTTATATTGATGGATGACCAGCCATGGTGGGTATAATATATTGGTAAATCATAAATGTTACACAATCTAATTGTATTTGTATACAGTGAAACCCCTATTTTACGTTTTTTAAGGGACTGAAAAAAAAAAACCTAAACGGAGGGAAAATGCAAATGGGGGGTATTGAAGAAAAGAACCTTTTAAATTTTATCTTTTAATAAAATCATGTATATTGGTGTATATTGAAGAAAAGAACATTTGAAAATTTATTTTTTATTTAAAAAATCGTGTACCTACATGAAAAGATAAATATTAAACTAATAAAAGAAGAAGCAATACGTACTTCGAGGGTCTTAAATTAAAATATATTTTTCCAGCATTGGTGGCGTTCAAGACGAAACTTTTAAATGTCTACATGATTGAAAAAGAATTAGAACAGAAAAAAATTCTTTTCTTCAATACTGGGGGTAGGTATAGATATTCGAAGTAAATTTGTATACATTTCCGCATAAATCGAAATTTCGTGGCCGACTCTCTAAAGTCAGATACCTATTTGAAATAAATTTGTAAAAATACCGCAATGTTCGCGTAAATAAATTTTCGCGGCGGATTTGTAAAAATATGATAAAATTTCCTCGTAAATCGAATTTTTGCAGCTAATTTCCGCCACAGTCGGCCATTTAAATTCATACAAACAACGAACTTCTCCAAACTCCTTTTTTCAAAACCACCTTCGGGCAAAGACACTCTAAATACATAGCTTGCAAACTATACAATACACTACCAACTACGATCAGACAAAGTGACTCCTTTACAAAATTCAAACAAGATATTAAAAAATGGATTATAAGTATTGGACGCCACACTATCACAAATATCTGTAAAATAAATCACACACAGACATAAACCTAACCCATATAAAACAAATGAAAATAATGGAATCCTGTCAAGTTTAACCTATAAATAGACTAGGCAGAATTGATTTCATTACTCCATCTCCAACATTTATAAAATAACTCTCTTTAAAAGATTTATTACCCTTCCAATCACCCTTCTGTTTTAATTCTATTCATAATATGTATTTTACCTGAAATATCCTTGTAATTACTATATTCATTTATATACCTGTACGCCTGTCTCGACACAGGTATACCCTAGTGAGACAGGCATACAAATAAAACCATTGTAAACATATTTTATTATAGATAAATAAATAAATAAATAAAAAAATACATTCGAAGTAAATTTGTAAAAATACGACATTCCAGTGTAAACTGATCCATCATCCAATATCAACTAACCAACTCGTTTTTCGAGAATGTTCCCTTTCTCGCACTGACCTGACAGTTTTTCTTTGTTGAGACATTACTTAAGAATGTAATAAACTTATGAAAACAAAACAAGAAATGTAAAAACTAATAATAATGTCGGAAAGAAGCATCACAAATCGAGTCGAATGCCGATGACAGATACGTAAATAAACAAACTGAGAGATGAGATGCTGTAGCATTTTACACATGGCTAAAATTGAAAGATGTCGGCCAATCACCACGTTGCGCGCAGTTTGCCGACCAATCACGGCACCGCCGTGTCAAGCGCGCGTAACTCACGTATTTTGAATATTTTCGACGTAAATTGCGGGAAAAGAAACGTAAAAAGCGAGTAATAAATGTACTAAAATATATCGGGACCAAAATAATTACACGTAATTGGCGGGAAAACGTTAATTCTGGGGACGTAAAATTCGGGTTTCACTGTATTTACAAGTTTGTGTATTGGTTGGGTCGAGCAGATTTATGTTGAAGTCTCCAAATACAATACCTCTTTTGTATGATTCTAGATGAGAGGATAGTGTCTCCAGGAAGTCTTTGAAAACAGTATTTGGTTTTTTATACACTAGGCCTATTTTTAGATTAAGCTTGTTTACATGAAGCCATAGAAAATTATTGTCGGAGTCGCACGTGTTATTAATCACATCGTATTCTAAGGAATCTTTTATGAAAATGGAGACTCCGCCACCAGCTCCCTGCGGCCGGCAGGATGCTTCGTGTTTGTATCCTTCTAAGTTGATGTACTTTAGGTCCGCTTCTTTGAGCCAGGTCTCACACAAGAGGATGATGTTGAAGTTTGAGATTGTAGATTTCAGTGGGCATTTAATATCATCGAGTTTACCTTTCAGGCTTCTCACATTTAGGTACATAAAAGAGAGTGAGGTTTGTCCTTTTGATGTAGTTGGATGTTTGTGGCATGATATTTTTTTTATTCTGATGTGTTTTTTCAGTTTTTCTGAAGAAATATTTTTATTAACAGATAAGGAGGTCTCGATGGAAGGTTGATTACTTATTGCATTATTCATAAAAAAATTCTTTGATTTTCCGGATATAGTGGGTTCCTGTCTTTTATCTGATTGAGATTAGGACCATTTTCCCAGTATTTTCTTTTCATCATATCGATTATATTTAATCTTACTAATCCCATAGATTTTGAAATGTTATAATTATTCATTCGGTCATAAAATATTGGCCCAATGAATTCACAGTTAGTTTTAAATAGAGCAGTATTTGATTGTATTTCAGTGTTAAGTTTATAAACATTCAAGTGATTATTTTTTGGTACAGAGTGTACAATGACATTTTTATTTTGGAGATTATGTAGAAGATAGTACAGATGGCTAATTATATTCTTTGGTGATTTTTCATTACTGCCGGTAAATATAATAACTACATCTTTTTTAGTAAAGTTTTTACAAGATTGTACTATGGTTGAAGTGTATTTGTCTATTGTGGCACCCGGATATATGTAGCTGTGGCATTCTACATTGTTGGTGCTTCTTTCAATGGTTCTTCGCATTTGCCTCGCTCCTTCCTCCCCGTCTCCAAATATGAGAACTTTAGGTTTTTTTTCCGGTGATGGTGTATTATTCAGAATATTCTCATTGTTTAATGGAAGTGATTTATTTCCAGGATCCGCTGTTTGTTGGAGTAAGTTCATATTTTCAGGTGATGGCTGCTTCGGTTGGTTTAGTACTTCAGCATACGATTTTGATTCCATTTTAGTTTTAAAATCTTCAATGTTTTGATCAATTTTGAATAACGATTGATAAATCTTTTCTAGTCCATCGCCTTTATTAAATTCTTGGACCATGGCCTCAAGATGTTTTAACATTTCGCCCATTGCCTCAGTAAGGGAGGTCTTTTGTTCTTTGGATAAAATATTTGAGGTGAGTGTTTTGCTGAAATTTTTTACCAGATCTTTTGCGATCTTCAGCCTTTCCTCTGGTAATATTGAAGCCATTTTAATTTTTTTTATGATTAATATTACAATGAAAAATAATTATTTTTTGTTTATGAAAACTATTTCCAGATAATAAGAGTTTTTAAGAATATATTATGGAATTTTCTTTTACAGATTATGTATTCACTATCACCATCTATTCACTAGCAGCGTAACTCGTTATTTATTTTTCATTTAGTGACTGCAGGCATTTATCGCCATCTATGGACAGGTAGCGGTAAGTATTCGTTATAATTTTGTTAATTCAATATAGGTACATATTCACTGCCATCTATGAAGAAGTAGCATAAGTGAACTAAATGTAGGTAGTAACTTCAATTTTGTTAAAACCTTCGTTGTTTGTCTTTTTTAAAAATGAGTTTCTTGTTTAAAATAGTTCAGTACATACAGATTTTTTTTTGCTCCAGAGTACAGCAGGGTTATGATGCCACTCTTACACACGTTTTTATGGATTAAAATGTACTTTTTTCACTTTATTACACTATTTAACCCGGAGCAAAAAATAAACTTGACGTCTGCTTTTGACAGTTGTTGTTGCATTGTTACATTAAACATGGCAACAAGATCAACCCAAGCCTGGGAAACAGTGAGCCAAGCTGTCAATAATGTGACTGATAAGGTGGAGTACCTAGCTGAAATTATTGTAAAACTGCAGAATACAATCGGTGAGCAAAACTCACTTATTTCTAAGCAAGGCGGCACCATTGCCAAATTGTGCGCCAAAATCGTTCAACTTGAAGCTATTACGCTTAGGGCCAGTTGCATCGAAAATAGTTAAAGTTACTTTTTATTTAAAGTTAAATAAAAGTAACTTTTTTGTAATTTCTTACAAAAATGGGTTGTTTCAACTTCGTTTAAATAAAAGTTAACTAAATAGTTACAAAATAGTTACTTTTATTTAACCCAGCGATGTTGGGAGTTTAAAGTTAGATTTTGGTAAAGATGTCAGAGCTGTCATCTGTCACCAAGGAACGAAATATTGTTTGAAGGAAAATAATTTTTAAAAATGTCTTGATTGATTAGAATATATAGGAAATAGGTAACATAAAGAATGAATTAATTTAACCAATCATGTTCCGCAGGAATAGATGGATTTTACTGTCAGATTTCGAATGTACAAAAGTATGGTTAGGCAATTAATTTTACTTGTTGCCAATGTCAACACTTTATTATTAGATTATTTACAAACAAGTGTTAATTATTGTGTAAGTGTTAATTTGAATGGAAAATAATAATAAAAATGTCTTGATAACCCGGGTTATGATAATCAATTGATTAGAATATATAGGAAATTGGTAAAATAAGGAATTAAACCACGAACCGATCATTTTCCGTAGGAAGAGGTGGATTCTCTTGTCAGATTTCGGATGTCCAAAAGTATGGTTAGGAAATTAACTTTTCTCGTTGCCAATGACAGACTACATTATTTACAAACAAGTGTTTATTCAAACTTATATATCTACACTTCTCTTTGATAATTTATACTAACGTTGTTATATTTCAATTATTGCAACGGAACTGAAACAAAATAAAAATGTTGCCAAATCAGAAATCATGCTGCTTGTGCTGTGGAACTGTGTACTAGGTTCTAATAACATTGCATTTTTATGCAACGGGAACGATGCAAAGATTTACAGGAGACATCTCTGGGGTGCATAAAAGTATTGTCTCGTGTATAATAGACAGGTTTAGCAGAACAATAATAGCCCGCCTTCGGCCATAATATAATAATATCATCAAGGGTTGTTCACGTTCCTAAACCGCAACTGTGAAATAACAAATAACCATAAATAAACCTATTCCCAAATAACATAACCCTAAAAAACTTCATAAACGTCAAACAAATACAATCTAAAAATCGGTGTTGACACCCTGTAAAAATAATTGTGTGTTTATTTTTACAGAAATATATCAAATCCAAGGAAAATTCGAAGCCATTTCAATAGCAACACTGGTAACTTTAAACTAACTATTTAAATGTTGATGCAACTCAATTGTGTTGAAATGCAGCTTAACTTTAGTTAGGGCTTAAACTCAGTTTAAATATTTAACTTTAAACCTTACTTTAACTTTTTTCGATGCAATTGGCCCTTAGGTACGAAGTGGATAGACGGACCGAACCTAGCCAGGGATCATCAACCAGTGAACCGGGCCCCGCAAACACCGGCAGCTCTTCAAAGGCAGGACCAAGTAAAGGGGCGGTGACCACAGGCAAAACAAAGATATCCGAAAAAACCTTGTTCAACGAGGAGTCCCACCCGTCTCCTTCTACTTCTTCTCCTAAAAGTGAGGACAATCCTTCCAAAGTCATTGACAACACCGAGTGGCAGACAGTAAAACGTAAGCCACGTAAGCGTCTGCCTATCGTTACGGGAACAAAAACAGACTCAACTTTACGAGCAGTTGCACGAAAGTTTTACATTCACGTGTGGAGATTTACCTCAGGAACGGAGGTACCAGCTATCGAGGACTACCTCAAAACGATAATATCTACCGAATTTGATATAGTGAAATTAAACGCTCGAGGAAATTACAGCTCGTTTAAGATAGGCGTCCCGGAAGAAAATCGAGAAACTTTTCTTAACCCATCAGTCTGGCCAACAGGCATTGCCGTAAGTAAATACAAATTTTTGCAAACGGCTAATAAGGAACATACGAATATCTAATGGCGAGCTTGGAAATAATTTACCAAAATGTTCGAGGTCTAAATACTAAGACGGAAGAATTTTCGAGAAATTTACTACTACAAAACTTCGAAATTATCTGCTTGACCGAAACATGGTTGAGCTCCAATGTCTTCGATTCGGAATTGTTCGACAGGCGCTATAGTGTCTACAGGCGGGACAGAGATAATGATGCACGCGGTGGCGGTGTGTGCATTGCGGTTAAGAATACACTTACGTCCCAGAGAATACAAATACTCGAAACGGAAGGCGAACACATATGGGTGAAGGTAACAAAAAATAAATTTACCGCCTATATTTGTGTTGTATACTTTTATTGCACCAATGACTCTGAATCGCACAACTTTCTACGATTATATTGATCAGGAATGTCAATCAAGAATTTTAAAAGACCGAAACGTCCTTATAATTGGGGATTTCAATTTAAATAACAAACCCGAAGAGGTTATGTTAGAGCACTTATATTTCTTGAACTCCAATAACCTCAAACAAGAAAATGAAATTAAAAATCATTTTGACAATATACTTGATCTAGTACTAAGTAACACGACTATTTGCGACGTAAGTCGATGTGATGAACCCTTGGTCAACGAAGATAAATTTCATCCGACCTTAGCAATTCATACTAAATTAACCAGGACAAAATGTAACCGGCGTCAGCTGCGGAACAGCGCTATTCGCCCGGCACTAGTACCAACCTCCAACCATCAGTTCCAGTTCAAGCGAGCAGATATGCAGTTAATATGTGACATACTCTCAGAATTTGATTGGAACTACCTACATACTATATCGGAAGCAAATGACGCAGTTGCGTACTTAAACAATGTATTATTCAGTATTTTTGAAATATGTGTCCCCATTAGGAAAAAATTATGTAAAAATGTAAATTATCCGGCGTGGTTCTCTAAAAAAATTATAGATAAATTAAAAATCAAAGAATCGCACCGCAGAAGATATAAACTGCACAAGAATCAATCGGATTACTTGTTATTCTCTGCGATGCGATCCGAGCTTAAAAAAGATATAGCAATTGCAAAGCGTCAGTATTTAGAAAAAGTTCAGTATGGGATCAAAGATGATGTCAAATGTTTTTGGGATTTTATTAAATCCCAAAAGGCAAATCCGCATACCCAAATTAACTTGAGTGATAGAACGGAAACTTTTTCCGATCCCGAAATAGTAAGCCAAAAATTTGCCGATTATTTCAAATCAGTGTACAGTCAGATTGCTCCTCAACTAAATCTAGACTTTACTCGAACCGAGAGGCCCTGGAATATTGGTAAAATCGGTCTTGAGCTAACCTGTCCAGAGGAAGTAGACTCCTGTACTCGAACTTTAAAGCTCGACAAGGCTGCAGGCCCAGACGGAATACCCCCTAATATAATTGCTCATATGTCAAAAACCATTTGTCAACCGCTGAGCTATATATTTAATCTTAGCATATCGACTGGGTGTTTCCCTCATTCTTGGAAACTCACGCGTGTAAGCCCAATTTTCAAGGCTGGAGACAAGTCTGATATAAGGAATTACAGACCAGTAGCTGTACTGTCAACTATACCAAAAATATTTGAAATGATTATTTACAAGAAATTACATCACCAAATTATGCCATTTCTAGGAGAAAACCAACACGGTTTCATGCCAAGAAAATCCACGGTTTCAAATTTGTTAACATTTTCGCAATTGGTGGCCGTCGGACTGGACTTGAGACACCAAATAGATGTAGTGTATACGGATTTTGCCAAGGCTTTTGATCGAGTTGATCATGATATTTTACTACTTAAAATGTACAAACTTGGTTTCGATCAACAAACACTTATATTCTTCGCGTCCTATTTAAAAGCTAGAAGTCAATATGTAATAATAAATGGACATGAATCTAAACAATTCCCGACGTTATCAGGTATTCCCCAAGGTTCAAACCTTGGTCCTTTGCTGTTCCTTATACTTATAGATGACATCCAGGTTTGTGTAAAATATTGCAAATGTCTTCTATTTGCAGATGACCTCAAACTTTTGATGGAAATAATCTGTTACTATGACTGCTTAAAAATGCAATCTGACCTTGATGCTATTGCAGAATGGTCAGTAAAAAACAAATTAGAATTCAATATTAAAAAATGTGTAACCATGACATATACCCGCTCCCAGAAGCCCATAGTTTTTGAATACAACATTAAAGGGAAAACATTATGCCGAGTCAATAGCTTTAAAGATCTCGGTATCGTCTTTGATCCCAAACTGACATTCTCGGATCATATATCACGGCTCACTCCAGCATGCTACAAACTCCTGGGTTTCATCATCAGAATATGTAAGCAATTTGATGACCCAGATGCAATGATAGCCATGTTTGATGGAGTCATAAGAAGTAAGCTGGAGTATGCCAGTGGTGTGTGGACTCCGCACCAAGCGAAATATATTAATATGCTAGAACAAGTTCAGAAAAAATTCCTTAGGTATGTCTATATGCGGATGAATGGAACGTACCCGAGATTCATGCACCATATGGAATTACTTGAGGCAACAAATAGATTTAGCTTGGAAACTAGACGTTATGCAAATCTTGCAATTCTTAGTTTTAACATAATCCGTAATCGTATTGACAGCCCATTCCTCTTGGAATGTTATGGCTTATACGTGCCTGAAAATTTCAGCCGTAGTCGTCGACACGACTTGTTCAAAATACCATACGGCAGAACAGATGTTCTAGCACAGCATAGCATGACAAGAGGAATGGTGCTGTTGAACGAAATATCGGAAACACTAGATATATATAACTCTTCTTTAGATAGCCTTAAGATTTTTTTGTATATTAATCATCTTCCTAGGTGTTAAGACTGTTAAAATGAGAAAATTGTACAGTAATTGGATAAAAATCTGTTGTACAATTAAAAAAAAAATAATAATAAAATAAAATAAAAAAAAAAGGATAAGGAGGGTAAGGATAAAAGGGAGATATAAGTTAGTGAAGTTTTACTTCAGTCGTGTGGAACATTGGAGGACCCACCACATACCCGCCCTGGTATAGGTAACAGATGGTTACCCCTTCAAGGCTCTTGCAAGGACTGTAATTTTTTTGGTAAAAACGACTCTACGTTTGATAACGAAACTAGACCTCCAATGTCCCTGCATACGTTGTTAGCAAGCAGTATGCAAGTGCTTAGCGGGAAATACAGATACAATATGTGTTAGTATAACAAAAATAGGCAAGACTATGGGACAGGTTGGTGAAAGTCCACGAGGTGGCAAGCGCTGGGTGATTGTATCCAGCATATCCTACATGCACCTGTTTGGGTGGAAGACACAGTAGATAAGTAATAAGGGCATGGCAAACGGTTGGGAGTCCTCTCCAATCGATTGGTAGTCCCAGCAAGAATGCGCATGACGTTCGGTCTAGTCGTGAACCACACTCAGCTTTCGCGCTCCTTAGCCGGTTCCTCGGTGATGCCTCAAAGAAAAGTAAATGGGAGATTGTGGGGAAATACCCGACGACCCTAAGGAATTCAGCGTCGAATTTTTTTTTTTACATTAACACCACACAGGAGGCCCTAAGGAAAATAATTTCCCTCAGGGCCAATGTCATCTTTGTAGATGCTGTGTGGAGGGTCTTTTTGAGAAAAGGAAGGAGTGAACATGGGTCCTTGAAGAGACCCATGTTGTAGGAGGGAGGAAACACAGAGGCCGGCAAATCGTACCACAGCCGAGCCGTTGAACTCAAGAACGAGTCATAGAAACGACCCGTTCTCATATAAGTAATGTCAACCATGTACAAATGTTGGGCGCGTGTTTGGCGTGTTTCCCGACTATGCACCGGTGCCGAGGGGATCAATGATGCTAGTTCCTCGGAGCATCTTCCATTGTAATACCGGTAGAACAAGGACAGCATTCCCACCTGACGCCTATGTTCTAAAGATTGCAGCCAGTCTGTTAAGATGGGAGAATCTATCAAACGGACCGCCCGTTTCTGCACAGAGTCAAGGTTTTTTTAGGTATTTTGGAGCTCCAGACCAGAGGTGGCTGCCAAATTCAACCGTGGGGCGCACTTGCGATTTGTACAGGGTTAGCAGTTGGGTACTATTAAAGTATCTGCGGGCCCTGTACAGTACACCCAGTTTCTGAGAGGCTAACTTAACTCTGGTCGAGTAGTCGGAGGCAAGGCGAAGGAGAGCCAAGGTCGCCCCCCCCAAACCTAAAGCCTGCACATGTTGCTGGGGGTGGCGCAATTAATTTTATAGGGCACCGTGCCATCGTCGACCGACTCCTGTTGATGCAAAGACGAGGTCTAGCGCACCCCCAGAAGGGGAAAAAGAAACATAACAAAATAGATAGATGCAGTTCAGGTCAGCCTTCTGAGCGAAGCAAAGTAGCATTGTGAGACTAAAAAGAAACAAAAACAAAAAAAAAGTCGATTATGTTAGTTGAATCAATAGTGTTCCTTGGAATATGAAGCTGGAAAAAAAGAAAATAAAAAAATGATGAAAAATAATTTATTTTATTTATTTATTTATTAGAGATAATATACCTATTACAAAATTATTACATAAAATTTATAATACATTACTCCCAATGAGTTTAATAAAACTCATTTCGGGAAGGACAACATTATACATCTAAAGGAAAATTATTTTTACATAAGAACAAGGAAATCAATGAACAATACATAGATTTTTAAATGGACTAGACACACTTGATACAGGTAATTGGAGAATATACAAGAGTTACAAAGGAAGACAGATAAATTCGTCACTGGTTAATAAAGTTGCTGAGAAAATATCCTTTTAGAGCCTTTGCCTATATTTTTTTGTTTGATTCTGGTAGTTTTAGGACATTAGGTAATGCGTTGTATTGCGTATGTGCGATGTATTGTAAGGAGTTAATTCCAAATTTAGTTGTGTGTGTAGATGACGATAGGTGTATTTGATTTTGTGATCGTGTTTTGTGCTGGTGTATATCGGAATTAAAGGCTGGTTTAGTGGTGGTGTGTGACGAGTGTTGAATTATTTGTAGGATGGCAGTGGTGATGCTATATTTTGGCAGAATGGTAAAGGGAAGAATTTGTGTCAGTGAGTATATGTCTTTGACATGCGTATCCCATGGTAGATGGTATATATTTCTTATGGCTCTATTTTGGATTACTTGTATTTCAGATATTTGTTTCTTAGTAATGGTGCCCCAGATACTAACCAGATAAGGTGAGAGTGGATCAGAGCATAATATGTGGCACGCAGTAAAGCTATGGGGAGCACATCTTGAAGTCGATAGAGTACACCAGTTATCGGGGAAATTTTGGATTTAACATATTCAACATGGGAGTTCCACGATAGGTTAGAATCTATGAATAATCCTAAATATTTTGTTACTTGTACATTTTGGAGCTTTTCATTTCCAAGAGTAATATTCATTGTCATATAATCTTTTTTCCCGAAAGTGAGATAGTGAGTTTTTTTGACATTGATTCTTAATTTATTTATCCGCAACCATTTAGCTAGCTTTGCGAGATCTTTATTCATTAGAGATTCAAGTTCCCTCAGATTTTTACAACGATAATAAATCACAGTATCATCAGCGTAAAGTTGAAGTTTTCCCAAGATGCCGCATTTAGTTATATCATTGATGTATAGTAAGAAAAGTAGGGGTCCTAGAATCGAGCCCTGTGGCACTCCACATGTGATTTTTCCAAAGCCGCTTAGGTTCCCTTCGATGTCGACAAGGCAATATCTATCAGATAGGTAACTTCGGAGGAACTTTAAAGATTTTCCGACTATACCCAAATGTTCCATTTTTTGTAGGAGTATTTCATGATCTACTGTATCAAAGGCTTTTTTTAGATCTATAAAAATAGCTGCTACATACTCGCCCTGGTCTATGTACTGCTGAATGTTCGAGATGAAATCGAAGGTGGCACATTGGGTACTGGAGTTTTTTTCGAAAGCCATATTGCTGTGGTGTTAGGATGTTGTTGTTAGAGATGTATTTTAGAAGTCTATCCTTGATAATAGTCTCGAACACCTTTGAAAATACTGATAAAACCGATATTGGGCGATAGTTAGAAATACATTTTTTGCAGCCTTCTTTATAAATTGGTATAATTTTTGCTAGCTTTAATTGATTTGGGAATACTCCCAAACCTATAGAGGAATTGATAAGTTGCGCTAGGTGCTCAGCTAGTTCTTCTTTACAGGTTTTAAGGATGTACGGGGTTACTCCATCAATACCTGCCGCTGTATTCGACCTAAGTTTCGAGATGATCCTTAATACCTCAGCCTTATTTGTCCTAGCCATATATAAGATTGTCTTGCCTTTGGTTCTACATATATAGTATTACAGTCATCCGGGAATGATGGAATGGCAGCTGCCAACTTTTCTCCAACTGATAAGAAAAATTCATTAAATGCTGAAGCTATTTCACTGGGTCCCCTAAGCTCACAATTATTTACGATGAGAGATTCGATGGTGTTGGAGGGTTTATGTGCACGGTTAGATAAAATTAAGTTAATGGTTTTCCAAGTTTTTCTAGGGTTATTCAGGTTTTGTTGAAGGCTATTGGCATAATATTTGTTTTTCAAACTTCTCCTATAATTAGTTATTAAGTTTCTCAGTTTATTTTTATGGACTACAAGAGACATATTTCCTGGGTCTTGTTTCCACTGCTTGTGAAGCTGGTTTCTTTCTTTGATCAGCGAATTCAGTTTAGAATCGAACCACGGTGTATTTAAATGTTGTCGATTAGCTATTTTCACTTTAGGTGTCGTTTTACCTGCTTCTATTGCATTTTTGACATAATCGTTAAAATCTTTATAATTGTCTTCTTGTTTGGTTGAGTTGATGGTAAATTTGTTAGCTGCAAGATAAGATTTTACTGCCATATTGTTGATGATAGGTTTTGTAAGGCGTGGCTTGTTCCTATTATTAGACCATTTTTTAGGTTATTCTTGAAATCAATAATAAGAATGTTATGGTCACTAAGTGAGTCATCTATGTTCGATATGGTAATTGGAATGTTTAGTCTATTTGATATGATGTGATCTATGAGAGTGCTGCTTTTTTTAGTGACTCTAAAAAACTATTTGAAAATGATTTGTTTTGTATTGAGAAATTGTATGTTTCTAAGGTGTTGAGGTAATTTAAAGAAGAGGATGTGTTTATGGTAGTGTCAATATTTAAGTCTCCGAGTATTAATGTATCTTGTCTGCTTTTGTCTAGTATTTTTTCCAAATGTGTCAGGAAATCATGTATATTAGGGTTGGGTTTCCGATAGATGGCATAAATGTTAACCGGTTTCCTATCCTTGCTACATACACTTATACCTAAAAATGAATTTTCGTTGGAAAATTTATCAATGATGAGAACTTCATAGAATCCAGTACATATATGGCTACACCACCTCCTGCCTCCTTGGGGCGAGAAGCAAACGCACAATTGTAGCCTTTTAATCCAAAAACTTTTCTTCTCCAACATCAAGCCATGTTTCAGTGATGACAAGGACATGAACAATATCGCGTAATCCTCTGAGTTTTTCTTCAATTTCATCAAGTTTGTTCCGGATGCTTCTCGCGTTCATGTACATTATTCGAAGACAGCTATTCACAGGAGTATACTCATCGAAAGTTAAGCACTTGCGTTCGTTTCTATTACACTCCATAGTCTATTGTAGTGAGGTCTTTCTTGAGGGCAGCTATGTAGGCCGGGCAGTTGTCCCTGTCTCCAGTTGAGTGATCAGCAGGCTTTCCAAATCTGGTGCATGTTGCGCAAACTAATGAAAATAATAAACAGGTATCTCGATAAAACCTCGTCTAGCATAGCTTAGTGAAATCTATAATAAACCATGTGAAAAGAAATAAAATAAACAAAAAAATGATGATCTTAAAATTTTTCGTAAAATTAAGTCTGTTTCCGATCATCAACTGCTTCAAAATGACCTCGACACACTCAATAACTGGTGTAGTGTCAATGATATGCGCTTAAATGTTGATAAATGTTACATTTGAAATTTCACTAGAAATAGAATTATAAAGGAGTTTTCTTATGTTATCAATAATATAATTCTCAAAAAGTGTATTCAATAAGGGATCTAGGAATCACTCTTGATTCTAAATTCATATTATTTGATGTACATATTAACGACATTAAGTGCAAATCATTAAAAATGATGGGATTTATTCACAGAATATGAAAACCTTTCAAAGATCCTCAATCAATTCTAACTCTTTACAACGCCTTAATTAGAAATAAACTTGAATATAGAAGCACTATTCGGAATCCACATTACTGAAAATATGAAAACATTGTAGAATCAGTTTAAAAAAAATACTTAGAATGTTGTCCTTCAAATGTGGACTACATGACCATGTCAGATCATACGACGTATGTCGTGATTACTTCAAGATTGATACACTTAAAACTAGAAGGCAATTGACTGATCTAATATGTTTACATAAAATTATTCACGGCCACCTTGATACTACATTATTACTTAGCAGTATTGAAATAAATGTCCCCAATTCCCATTGTTTAAGACGCCATAACATTTTTCACATGAATACATTTAAAAATAATATCGCATACTTTAGCCCTCTAACACATATGTGTCGACTATATAACAAGATAGAGTGTGCTGAAGTGGATATTTTCGTTGATAAATTGTACGGGTTGAAAAAAAGTTCTTGCGCTGTTAAAAAAAAGTAACTAACTAATTATATTGTGTGAATTATCTATGCATGCCTCGCGTATTTCATATGTCTCTTACCACTCATTGTAATGCGTTACTCGAGTGACCTTGTATATAATTCTGTATTTTTATTTGTGATGTTTTTGTTTTTGTAATCGTATGTATCTGTATGTACCTAATTGTAGATTTTTATAATTGTGAAATAGCTGAGTTTTTACAACTGGATAGTTCTCACGTAAGTGTAAACATCTGTAAAACCCAGTATAAATAAATAAATAAATGATGTGGGTTCTTAAAACCTACATAATTTATAGCCAAACACAGAAAAAAGCATGTTTCAAATCAAAGACACAGTTTAGATAGTACTAAATGAAAATTAAAAACAATTCTACTTAAACCTATTACATTATCATAATAAACTTTGCCTAAAGAATTGAATTCAGAAATCCAAATGCTTTGAACTGCCACAATGCAACATTACAGATTTACAAAAATAAAATAAGGATATTACACTATCATGGAAAGGGCAAATGAGTTCAATAATATATTAAATTAATGCGGGTACAAAAATTAAATAGGAAATGTGAGTCGTTGAATTAACTAATTTTGTTAATTTTATTGTAAAGATAAAATGAAAAGATAGTTGTAAAGTGTTTATAATTAGCAGTCATTGTTACGCCCCATATAGTGGATATTTTGTAGAACATTGCTAAATTGATATTACTATAAATGCGAGAAATGTATAGCTCTTTTATAAATACTCTAATACGCTGAATTTAAGTTTGAACACTGATTGATGACAATAAACATCGATTGAATTGCATTTATTGCCGAGCAGACTTCGAATAGATGAGTTTTCAAAATAATTATTAGCAGATAAGGAAAAATAATAAAGGGCAGTTAGTCGGGAATTATGCATAGGTACACGCCAATTTATAAGGCTAATTAAATCAAAAGCATCCAGTCTGCCATTTGATATTTGGAAAATACAAATTAAATCACTCACTGTGCGTCTTGATGATAAGTCGCCTTAGCTAAGTCCTTTAGAAATGTATAATTAAGTTCTTCGATTGGAATTCCTAATTTGTAATTAATAAATCATAGAAAATTATGCTGTGTTGTTTCATTTTATTATTGCGTATATTTTAAGATTATTTGTCAGGAGCAAAAGGAAACAACATATTTGTCAGGTGTATGTTAAACAAAATATAGGTACGTTACTTACTAATAAGAGTCATTTAAATTTTTTAGGCCGGAATGGGTACCGCTGCCCAGGGAACCTTTCTTGGATAACCAACACCTCTGTCATAGGTCGCCCCAAGTGGTTCGCAATGTTTAGTGATTTATAAGTGGTGCCCGGGTACATGACGTGAGGTTCTTGAAGGCGGATGACTGGGACATACTGAACCCCAGATTTCTACTCACCTTTTAAACCCTTTTCCTTTCCAGAACTCTCCTCTCCTTCCTTTCCTTAAAAAACCCTCCACACAAAGATAACATAGGCCCTGAGGGAATTTATTTTCGCCAGTCTCCTGTGTGGAGCTCATGTTGAAATAAAAATTGAATAATAGCGACTCCCTAGTGTTCAGTCACATCTAAGACCGATAATTCACTAGATTCAAGCAGCGTGGGTCAGCATGTGACTCTTCAAAGCACCCTTTTGAAAACATGAAGAGACAGGCAGATCATGAAAACGGTGTTTCTCCACTGTGAGTCAGCATGTGACTCTTCAAATTACCCTTTAGTGAAGATGAATAGCTACAGGTGGAACACGAAAATGGTTTATCTCCTCTGTGGGTTAGCATGTGACTCTTCAAACTACTTTTATGAGAACATGAATAGCTACAGGCGGAACATGAAAAAGGTTTCTCTCCACTGTGAGTCAGCATGTGTCGGTTCAAACCACTCTTAAGAGAAGACGAATAGCTACAGGCGGAACATGAAAAAGGTTTTTCCCCACTGTGAGTCAGCATGTGTCGGTTCAAACTACTCTTAAGAGAAGACGAATAGCTACATGCGGAACATGAAAAAGGTTTTTCTCCGCTGTGAGACAGCATGTGTGTCTTCAAATTACCCTTCAGCGAAGATGAATAGTTACAGGTAGAACATGAAAAAGGTTTTTCTCATCTGTGAGCTAGCAGGTGACTCTTCAAACTACTTTTACGAGAACATGAATAGCTACAGGCGGAACATGAAAAAGGTTTCTCTCCACTGTGAGTCAGCATGTGTCGGTTCAAACTACTTTTATGAGAACATGAATAGCTACAGGCGGAACATGAAAAAGGTTTCTCTCCACTGTGAGTCAGCATGTGTCGGTTCAAACTACTCTTAAGAGAAGACGAATAGCTACAGGCGGAACATGAAAAAGGTTTCTCTCCACTGTGAGTCAGCATGTGTCGGTTCAAACTACTTTTATGAGAACATGAATAGCTACAGGCGGAACATGAAAAAGGTTTCTCTCCACTGTGAGTTAGCATGTGTCGGTTCAAACTACTCTTACGAGAAGACGAATAGCTACAGGCGGAACATGAAAAAGGTTTATCCCCACTGTGAGTCAGTATGTGTCGGTTCAAACTACTTTTTAGAGAAAATGAATAACCGCATGCGGAACATGAAAAAGGATTTTCTCCGCTGTGAGTTAGCATGTGACCCTTCAAATTACCCTTCAGCGAACATGAATAGCTACAGGTGGAACATGAAAAAGGTTTTTCTCCACTGTGAGTCAGCATGTGTCGGTTGAAACTACTCTTTTGAGAAAATGAATAATTGCAGGCGGAACATGAAAAAGATTCTTCTCCACTGTGAGTCAGCATGTCACCCTTCAAACTACTCTCATGAGAAAATGAAGAGCTGCAGGTAGAACAAGAAAAAGGGTTTTCTCCGCTGTGAGTCAGCATGTGACTCTTCAAATTACCTTTAAGCGAAGATGAATAGCTACAGGTGGAACATGAAAAAGGTTTATCTCCTCGTTGACTCTCCAAACTACTCTTATGAGAACATGAATAGCTACGGGCAGAAAACGAAAAACGTTTTTCTCCACTGTGAGTCAGCATGTGGCTGTTCAAATTTCTTTTATGAGAATAGAAATTGTCGCACTCGGAACATGAAATTTTTTTTGTATGTGAGCACTTGTGCAGTTTTAACGATGACTTGCCTAGGCACGAGTAGTTGCAATTGGGACAAGATAATCGTTTCTCCCCAGGATGCGTCCTCGGGTTTTTCAATAAGTCTGAAAAAGAAAACGGATAAAGTTTTACAAGTGTGTATACAGTAAATTAAAAACGCTTACATTCTGATGCCACTAATAATATTTTAATTGACCAAATGAAATTCGTTCTTACCTGCCGTCATGGTTATTATTTCAGAGCGCCCTAAGCATTCCTTTTTAACATCCTGGAGATCTTTTTCAATTTCCGTATAAGGAATTTCCCCTCCCTCTTTGTCTAGGGGTCCTGGTTCTGCCTTCATGGGAACAGTCTCTGAAATAATACTACCTGGAATAACATATAAAAAACGATTCGTGTATTGAACAAAGTATTACATTCAAAATTACCGATAAGCCTCTCCCATTTGAAAGATAATTATTTTCAAAAAAAATATAAATTAAAATATAAATGATTAATTATTGATAGCACTGAAAAACCAGGTGAAGATGGAAATTTGGAAACGGGTCAAAATAAATATAATAAATAAGAAGGACCCCAGAAGTTCCTCAAGAAGGAAAATTCATTTGCAGAGAGCAAACAGAAGTAAAAAATAAATATGTATATAAACCGGTTTTTAGAAACCTACGCAATGAACATAAATTATTTTAACTAACACGGTTGCCTGAAAAAATATTTTTGAAATAAACAATACTTTTAAATGGGAAAAACCGTCCATCGTTTCTTTGAAGTTAAAGAGAAAAAATATTTATAATATTGCATTTGGCTTAAATAAGTTTATGAACAAAGTGTTATTCAGTAAGACACTTATGGTGGGGATGCACATATTAAACATTCGGGTACAAAATTTAACACAAACAGAATCCTTCTCGTTACCGCCCATTTCATGTTGATAGTCAGAAATCTTTAAACTGCTTGGTAAAATTTAACATTGTTTATAGATACATCACGATCATCCGAAAGAATTTTTTCTTTAGGTTTATAAACAGTTAAGATATGAAAACATGTTAATATAATGATCATGTGAAATAAAAGTTTAAAAAAGTATTATTGGTTGGCAAGGCAAGATTAAAAAACGCGCCGCGTGGAGGTGACGTCACACATACATTTGAAGGCAGGCTGAAGGTTAAAGTAAATAATAATATCCCCGAAGAGGTGACACCGTGAACCAGCGAATGAACATTTTAAAATGTCTGAAATATACATTTAACGTTTTCTGACTTTTGATAACAACTTACTGTCTGTCGGAAAAGTCTCTGAATACTGCAAGCATTCCTTCTTTACATCCTGGAGGTCAAAATCTATATCCGTATACCGCATTTCACCTCCACCCTCTTCCTGGGAGCCTGGTTCCACCTTGATGGAAGCACTCTCTGGGTTGGGAAGGTCCATAGCCTTCTGAGATAGCGGTCTGTTATGTGGTTGAAATTGGTCCAATTTCACAATAGATGAGAACTGTAACAATTAATATTTTTTTCGCATTTACCAGTGGCTGTAAAAGAGCTTTAGGTAAATAGTAAGCGTCATGGTAAATATACGAACATGTGTAGGATATAAAAATGTTACGAAAATGTTTTAAGCCAAAAAAATCAAGTCGTACAATTCTTTATAATTTCAATGATATATCGTAATTTAAGTTCGTCAATAAACGAATTTGACACATATTTTTTTGACATTTCATGCTGCATTAGGTAGACATTAGCATAGATCCCAATAAGGAAATCTATTTAAAAATAAAATATATATATTTATATCAATTTTCACGTTCAAACTTAAGTAAACACAAGTTTTTTTTTTAAGTTCGTTCTCATAATTAAATAAATTCTTCAAGTTTAAATTTTATGAAGCCCGTCAAAACGAGCGGAATCCGAGCGCTAAGAGGCGGGGTGTGTGTGTGACGTCTTTTAGGCTCTGGAAAACACGTCGCTTTAGCATTTGGTATGGAGATTTTCTTAATTTTTCAAAAAGGAATTCCGGTAATATCAATGTAAACCGTCTCTCAGAATTAATGGTATTTAAAAAAAGAACTAGTGTGCTTTAGACCACACGACTGAAGTAAAACTTCACTAACATATATCTCCCTCACTTCCGTTTGCCTCGCCCGATCGTTCACCTCACCCGATCACACTTTTCATAACGCTCTCGTCACGCAATCGCCAGCTTACTTCCAAAGTCAAGCGCGCGTTAGTTTTCCTTCGAAAAAATTGATCAAGATTTCATTGTTGAATTAATTCTTAAAGTTAGAATTTTTGTTTCTCCTGCCTATTCTGTTGACATTTGGTAGAAAATTATAAGTCACAGCTAGCGCCATACGCTAGCCAGTAGCGAGAATTACGATTCCCGCGGGAACTAATTTAGAGTTACGAAATCAGCTGTTGGTGTGCGGCCATCTTGAGGCAAACGCTATTGTACAGCGAGATTGTCCACAATCTGCTAGTTAACTCGTATCACGATTACACTGAGCGAGTTTACTAACAGATAGTGTATTTCCCAGCTAGTAGCCTGTAAACTCGCCCAAGGTCATCGGGGCTTTACTTCGGGGGTAATCAAACGGTCGATCGCGATCGACCGGTCGAGTGCTTTTTGAGTCGATCTCGTGAAAAAAGTTATTCACAGTTTTTTTTAGTTAATCCTCAATTAAGCCTTATTAAGACCGCCCATTTTTCATGCCTTTTTGTTTGTTGTTTATTTGTAGCCTATATTGTCAATGGTGCGCCTTTTTGTTATTGTAGTTATTTTTTTATTGTGACGTCACAAGTACCCATAGAAAAAAATCGTCAAACTATTTCATATTCATGCCGAAATATTGTCAAAAATTGCCCCCTTCAAAAACCCGAAGTTATCGACCTAGTTTCTAGTGTAGGGATGTCGAAAGTGAAAAAAAAATCGATATATCGATGTATCGATATTTATTAAAATATCGATATCGACGTCGATATATCGAGGAAAAAATATCGATGTATTGATATATCGGTCAAATTTTCAAAAGATTTTGCGTTTTAAAAATAAAAGTGTATGCAGATCAATATTATCAATAGTAATTTTTATATGCAACTAGCTGGTCCCGGCATGCGTCGCTATGCCACTTAATAAAGAAATTGTTTCTCCCTGAGTGTCCTTTCCCATCGTCCCGTTCCCCTTCCGCCTCCCCTTCTTCTCCTGCGTCCTCTTCCACTCTCGCGTTCCCACTTCGTCACCTCCACCTTCCCTCTCCCTACTCTACTTCCCCCCCCCTTCACCGTCCCGCGAACCCCCCTCCCGAGTTCCCCTCCCCCTCCCAGGTCCCCCTTCCCGCGTTCCCCTTCCACCTTCCCCGCCTTCCCTCTTCCCTTTACCGCTCCCTCGTCCCGCTAACCCTCCTCCCGCGTTCCATATATTCAATCCCAGTACATTCAGTTCTTAAACAGCCCGCGCACCACCTTTTACAATTTTTATTCAAATTTCCATTTTTCATGTATATTAAATTTGGTACCTAACAAAGGTACCTATTTAAAATATCTAAAATTCTTGATTCGATTCAAAATATTAGGGGAGTACCTACTTTAAATAAATTTTTCAACTTTTCAAAAATAGAATCCTGATTGCACAATCATTCATTGTTTTGCAAAATGTCATTCTCTAACACGCGAACTGTCAAATGTGCGATGTTTTCTGTTATTATCTAATTTTCTGCGCAATTTTCTCAATTTTTCTCTCCGTAAGAACCATCCTCAAACTTCAAGGAATATTCTAAAAAAAGAATTAGCGAAATCGGTTCAGCCGCTCTCGTGATTTGCGCTTACCAACAAATTTAGCGATTCATTTTTATATTAAACTAGCTGGTCCCGGCATGCGTTGTATGCCATTTAATAAAGAAATTGTTTCTCCCTGAATGTCCTTTCCCATTCGTTCCGTTCCCCTTCCGCCTCCCCTTCTTCTCCTGCGTCCTCTTCCACTCTCGCGTTCCCACTTCGTCACCTCCACCTTCCCTCTCCCTACTCTACTCCCCCCCCCCTTCACCGTCCCGCGAACCCCCCTCCCGAGTTCCCCTCCCCCTCCCAGGTCCCCCTTCCCGCGTTCCCCTTCCACCTTCCCCGCCTTCCCTCTTCCCTTTACCGCTCCCTCGTCCCGCTAACCCTCCTCCCGCGTTCCATATATTCAATCCCAGTACATTCAGTTCTTAAACAGCCCGCGCACCACCTTTTACAATTTTTATTCAAATTTCCATTTTTCATGTATATTAAATTTGGTACCTAACAAAGGTACCTATTTAAAATATCTAAAATTCTTGATTCGATTCAAAATATTAGGGGAGTACCTACTTTAAATAAATTTTTCAACTTTTCAAAAATAGAATCCTGATTGCACAATCATTCATTGTTTTGCAAAATGTCATTCTCTAACACGCGAACTGTCAAATGTGCGATGTTTTCTGTTATTATCTAATTTTCTGCGCAATTTTCTCAATTTTTCTCTCCGTAAGAACCATCCTCAAACTTCAAGGAATATTCTAAAAAAAGAATTAGCGAAATCGGTTCAGCCGCTCTCGTGATTTGCGCTTACCAACAAATTTAGCGATTCATTTTTATATTAAACTAGCTGGTCCCGGCATGCGTTGTATGCCATTTAATAAAGAAATTGTTTCTCCCTGAATGTCCTTTCCCATTCGTTCCGTTCCCCTTCCGCCTCCCCTTCTTCTCCTGCGTCCTCTTCCCCTCTCGCGTTCCCACTCCGTCACCTCCACCTTCCCCCTCCATACTCTACTCCCCCCCCCCCTTCACCGTCCCGCGAACCCCCCTCCCGAGTTCCCCTCCCCCTCCCAGGTCCCCCTTCCCGCGTTCCCCTTCCACCTTCCCCGCCTTCCCTCTTCCCTTTACCGCTCCCTCGTCCCGCTAACCCTCCTCCCGCGTTCCATATATTCAATCCCAGTACATTCAGTTCTTAAACAGCCCGCGTGCCACCTTTTACAATTTTTATTCAAATTTCCATTTTTCATGTATATTAAATTTGGTACCTAACAAAGGTACCTATTTAAAATATCTAAAATTCTTGATTCGATTCAAACTATTAGGGGAGTACCTACTTTAAATAAATTTATTAAAGATTTTCAAAAATAGAATCCTGATTGAACCATCAATGAATGCTTTGCAAAATGTCATTCTCTAACACGCGAACTGTCAAACGTGCGATGTTTTCTGTTATTATCTAATTTTTTGCGCAATTTTCTTAATTTTTCTCTCCGTAAGAACCATCCTCGAACTTCAAGGAATATTCTAAAAAAAGAATTAGCGAAATCGGTTCAGTCGCTCTCGAGATTTGCGCTTACCAACACATTTAGCGATTCATTTTTATATTATAGATATGTGCATTATTTTAATGTACAAAAATCTCAATAAAAATTAAGGTATTTTTATTAGGTAATAATTACAAAAATTTCAAAACTAAAAAGCGCTGTCTTCTAACTTGTATGTAAACTGACACGCATACAAAGTTTGTATGCGTCTCAGTAACATTCTATTGGCGTATTGATCTGTTAAAAGGACTTCGTGTTTGGAACAATGTATAGTCAATAATCATAGACAATTGGGAACCAACACATAGGAGTGGCTTAGAAAAAAAATGGCTAAAAATAGCATACATTTCTATGTATGTACCTACACATATGAGATAGTATTAGTGATCACAAATACTAATGCAAAGACAATAAATTTTTAAGCTATTAATAGTTAAAATTTCAACCGCCAGATGTCATGAGTTTGTTCCTATACGGTTTTGGATTCAAGTGCTTTTAGTTACATAATTTAAAAAATATATCGTTTTACTTTTTTATCGATACAATTTACATCGATACAATTTTCGATATTGGATATTTTGTATCGATATATCGGATCAAAATATATCGGCTAAAAATATCGATATATTGAATTAAAAATATCGATACATCGATATATCGATACTTTTTCAACAAGCCTATTCTAGTGTTTGGTTTGGTTTATTTATGAGTCAATCAATCGAGTTGTAACTTTAGGGCCGTACGAAGTTTATTAATAAATAATACAAAATGAGTGCAGTGAATAGGAGTAAATTGTTTAATTTTTATAAAGATTGGAAGGACGAATTCCTATTTTAATTGTCAAGGTTAAGTGCATTTGTCTCATACCTACGCGTGAGAACTTAGAGAGACATTATAAAACCATTCATAAAAACTATGATTACCCGCCAAAGAGTGAATTCAGAAAACGAAAAGTGATTTGATAACTTGTTTAAAAAAAGAACCAATCTTGGATATAATTTTAAAATTTCCCGGCCAAAAGAGTTTTCGTTGGTTGTTTCAGGGTATTATGCCGTGTTGCGCTACCTCCATCTTTAGCCAACGTTTCGGACAGCGTTACAGTGTCGATCATCATCTTTTAAGGAGCGGCAAAATTTCACAATAAATAATAATAAGAATTCAACGTATTTTGTTTTGTGTTTGGATTGCTTATGACTAATATACAGTGAGAATGATCGAGGGAGTTTCATGTTCATTATGTGTTCCGATGGATCATCAAACCTTCCATGTGTTCCAAGTAGGTACAAAAATAGCAGGAAAACCATTTTCGTGTTTTAAGTGCAGCATCAATTAAATATCAATTTAATTGGGTGTAATATAAATTATGCTGAGGACTCGCGTGCATACTAAGTCTTACGTTAAAACCAGTTTCATCTTCCGAATGATCAAAATTCCAGTAGCGAATTAATCTGCTGACGCATTTCGAGGTAAATCGTTATAATATTTCGAGTGGAGTTAAATTTTATTTCAAACCTTCATCAAAATCGTTACTTCGCAGGAAAACCGTACGCATATTATGAGAGTAATACTAATTAAAACTGGAGACTCGCAAGAAGATTCACTCTTAATTTAAAACCAGTTTTGTGATCAGAATGTAAAATTCCAGTTGCGAATTCATTTGCTGACACATTTCGAAAAAAAAAATTCTCTTTTTGGACGTGCAGTTATAAAATTCGCGTTGCAAACCATCTATATGCTGCCAGAATCAAAGAAATCAGTATTAAAACTCACTCACGTTCTAAGTGTAGTTTTAATTCGCCACACAGATTTAATTTCAATCGTTTTGTGTTCAGAATATAAAATTCTAGTTGTGGATTCATCTGCTTACACATTTCGAAGGAAAACATTCTCTTATTCGAAGTGTAGTTATAAAATTCTAGTTGCAGACTGTGCCATTGCTGTCAGTGTAAAAAAAAAACATTTTCATATTATGAGTGTAGTTTTAATTCACCGCACACAGATTGAATGTAAACCACTTTAGTGCTCAGAATGTAAAATTCCAGATGTGAATTCATTTGCTGTCACATTTTGAAAGAAAACATCCTCTTATTCGAAGTGCAGTTAGTAGTTAATAGTTGCAGACTATTTATGTACTGCCGGAATCAAAGAAAAACCATTTATTTATTGTTATTAAGTTTATTTTGTAGAACTCCATTTTAATTTTTTATTTATTTTATACGCACCAGATTTAAATGTCCGGGTTTAATTTTCCCCACAGGAAAAACTAAACCCTTTCACACACTTCCCAAATGATCATCTGGTCAATCCACGTTATGCAATTGCACTATATGTATTATAATTACAAAACAATACAAGAACAACATGTCAACCTACCAGAGACCAGATGGAAAAATAATTCACCGACTCCAGATATTTTCATATCAGAGGGTTCGGCTCTGTGGAATTCCTAATTGAACCTATAAATCCTACTGATCCCTCAATATAAATATTTAAAAAATCCTTTGTAATCCTACATGTATTTAAAATTACCGATTTTTGCATTTTTATGTATAAATTCTTTGACAAATCTAATACGCCTAAATTTTGAATCAGAGACCTAGGTATAATGCCAGTAGCCGAAATAACAAATGGTAATATTTTTATATTCCGAGAATGCCAAATTCTTTTAATCTCATTTCCTAAATCTGTGTATTTTCTAATTTTTTTAGAAACAGTTTTTTGAATATTACAGGAATTTGGAATAGCTACATCAATGATATAAGTTATTTTTTTAATTTTGTCATGTAAAACTATATCAGGTCTATTATGACTAATTGTTCTGTCTGTTAGTATAGTTTTATCATAATATATTTTATAAAATTCATTTTCTAAAAATGAATTTGGTTCATATTCATAATAAGGTACTATATTACGGCAGTCAATCAAGTTATGTTTAATTACCAAACTTTGGTGGATTATTTTTAAAACCTGATTGTGCCTAAATGTATACTCGGACGGCGCTAATATAGAACATCCCGATATAATATGTTCTATAGTTTCCGGAAAAGCCAAACATTTTCTACATAAATCATCAATTTGATTTATATCTTTGATTATATGCTTCCTATAATTTTTAGTATTAATGACTCTATCTTGAATGGCAAGCATAAATCCTTCTATTTCTGCGCTCAACTCTCCAATACTCAACCATTTGTTTGACGAAAGTTTGTCAACATACGTTTGGTTGAGATAATTGAAGTGTTTTGCATGAATAATTTTATTTGACCAGGAATCTAATAATTCCTGGTTAGTATTTATAAGAATGTTGGCATTCTCGTCATATAAATTTAAAGGTGTAATGTTTCTATCTGCCTTACAAATTATTTTGTGCATTTCTGAGCTATTAGCTTTCCTATGGAAAAAATTTCTAAGCATTTCTACCTGATTGTGTTTCAAAGATGTTATTTTGACTATACCTCTACCTCCTAAATTTCTAGGTAAATTAATTCGTTCTATAGCTGAATTTGGATGATGGCAATTAAACTTTGTTAACGTAGTTCTAATTAATCGTTCTAAACTATCTAAATCTGTATTGGACCATTTAATTATGCCAAATGAGTACGTTAATAAAGGTATTGCCCAAGTATTTATTGCTTTTACTAAATTTTTAGCAGATAGATTGCATTTTAAAATTTCACTGATCCTAGTTTGAAATTTAATCCTAATATCATTTTTAATACTAGTGTGATCTAATCTATTCGATTGCGGGTATCCTAAATATTTATAAACCTCATCCCCTTTCATACTTTTAATTTTGAAATTTCTAAATATACCCTCGTCTCCATCTACAATTTTGCCTTTCTCTATATGGATCGTTTTACATTTATCTAAACCAAAAGTCATTTTAATATCATCTGAAAAAATTTTAACTACCTTAATCATTTTTTCTAAATTTGATTCAGAATTTGAAAATAATTTTATATCATCCATATATAATAGATGTGAAACTATACTACTCTCTCTTGTATTACCCTTAATTTTTATTCCAAACTTGCTTTTAATTAACATTTTAGACATAGGATTCAATGCTAAGCAAAACCAAAGAGGACTCAATGAGTCTCCTTGAAAAATCCCTCTTTTTATTGAAATGCCCGGTACTACTATTTTCTTACCTTTTAAATTTACTAGTAAATCTGTATTCCAAAAGGACATAATATTTTTCAAAAAGCTAATTATAATTGGGTTAACTTTATATATTTTTAATATTTTTATTAGCCACGAGTGCGGGACACTATCAAAAGCTTTTTGATAATCTATATAACAAGTATGTAAATTACGCTTTTGATTTTGAATTTGTTTTAAAATTACAGAATCGATAACTAATTGTTCTTTACATCCCATATGTTTTCTGCGACAACCTTTTTGTTGTTCAGATAAAATATTTTTTTCATCCAAATGAGTATATATTAAATCTGTCAAGCAAGAGGTTAAAATTTTGTATATTGTCGGTAGACATGTAATGGGTCTATATTGAGAGGGATTATTAATATTTTCGCTTTTAGGTAACATATAAGTAATGCCCTTAGTTAGAAAATTAGGAAAATTTTGAGGTTGTTTGACAAGTTTTGAAAGATTTTTTGCAAAAAGAGGATGTAAAGTAGTTAGACGTTTGTACCAAAAATTATGTATCCAATCGCAACCCGTGGCTTTCCAATTATGAGTATTTTTTATAATTTTGGCTAACAATTCAACCGATATATCAGAAAAACTCATTTGTTCAATGTCTGAACAATTGAGTTCTTCATTTTCTATCCATGAACCTGCCTCATTATGTTTTATATCTTTACTCCAAATGTTTGTCCAAAAATCGCGCATATCTGATTCAGATGGCAACGGAATATTATTATTCGAAATAATATTTTGTTTATCATCAAGTTTGGAATAAAATATTTTCTCATTTTTTTGAAATAATCTATTATTATTTCTTTTATTATACGTATAATTATATCTTTTTAATCTACTAGCTTTTACACCTAATTTTTGTTTTAATAAATCTAATAAATCATTGACTATATTTTCATTATTATTACTACCAATGTTATAACCAAATTTTCTCCCAATTTCATCTACATGTCTCAAAATATTTCTACTTCTATTCCCATTTTTATATTCAATTACTCTAGCTATACTACTTCTTAAAAGTACTACATCATTTTCTAATCTAATCTGCCATTCTGGTTTACTATAACTATATGATCTATCATCAGAGGATGTTAATTTAACTCCTAACCTAGTACATATAGTGATAGCACTAGCGTACACTAACGTATGAAGATCTAAAAAACTAATATCGTCAAATATTATTTTTGGTAAAATTAAATTATTTAATTCAGAAATTAATTTAGATAATTTTTTTGACGTATGCAATTTTGGTAATTTTGGTCTAACTGTGGGCTCTATATCTATATATCTATTTATATTATTATGAAGCAAGTTAGCTAATTCTATTACATTATCATCTAGTAAGTTTAAATTTGCAATGTTGATTTCCCTAAGATTATGAATAGCGTCTAAGTTATTTGAATCTACTGTAATATCATTAGATTCTTCTACTAGAATATTATCTAAACTGTCTTCATTCAATGTATCTAATATAACATTACTACTCGTATTAATTTGTTCTAAATTATTCTCTAATTGCAATCTATCTCCTATTTCTTTTTTTATCTGATTTAATGTTACTACAGGGATTAAATTATTTTTGAAAATTGCCCTTTTTTGGTCAGCTAATCTTTGTTCGTTTACTTGGGCAACCGGATAATTTTGTGAGAAAAGTAAATGTAATTTTTTCCTATACAATAACATATCTGTTTCTAGTTTCGTCACATAAAAATATGAACGAACGATGAACATATTGACATCGTTCGTCCATTTCATTCTCTGCCTAGGAATACCTGCTTTTGTTTTTTGGGGTCTCAGATTATCAATGTTCATCTGTAAAGATGACATAATCAACCCATTTTCATTTCCGTTGGTTGAAAATGACATTTTGTCACCGTTCAAAACAACTTGGAAATGATTATTATTATTATTCCTACATTCCAGTAACCAAGCAACTGTCGTCGTTACCTAATACTGTCATTTGTCAACAAATAATTTTCAATTTGGCCAAATTAAATATTTTAATGTAAACTACCCTTCAATACTACAAATCTATAATAAATATTATATTTTAGAATAATGTTATCAAAATAAAATATATAATTAAATTTATCTGCAAAATATATTTCAAAGTAATCTCAAAATACTGTTGTTTACCTTGGTTACTGAAGCCCTCACAAAAGGAAAAAATTTATATCGTATTTATTTACCTAAATATCCTACGGTTGACTGGCAGTTTATTTATTAGGTTATCTAATATACTTATTTTCAAATATTTATATGTTTTGGGATCAAAGCTAATTCTTTTCTTTCTGATACAATAAAAAAATCAGAGAGCCAAAATACAAGCAAACGTCGAGGCTAGCGTTGCTAAGCAACCTTAATAATATTATTATTCAATGCATAAAAACAGTTTATCATAAACAAGTTCTGCTTCTGCTTCGTAATTATTATTATGAGTTACAGCTGTTTCGCCCTCTGAAGGCATTATCAAACTGTGCTTGTTACCACCTACAGACGATGTATTTATGTCATTTCTAGACAGGTACTTATGATGACAAAATGAATAGCTTTTAATTATTATTACCTGTGCCCCTAAACTTCTAAGTAAAATGACTGAAATATTAATGGTTAAGTTTCCCAATTACTGGATTGTTTAAATTTGACCGAAGGTCTTTAATTATTCCATAAAATAAACCCTTGATGATTCATCAGGATTTACCTTATAATACAATTCATATTTGAAATGGTCATCATTCTCTTGGATAACCCACTATGACTCATGTATTTACTTAATAGCACAGTTAGGTATTTGGACTGGATTTAAATATATCTAAAAGTGGCGAGCGAATTATATTTGTTTGTTCATTAATTAAAATAGCTTTCTGATTAGAGTTTTTATTAATTTCTAACTGCTCTAACAGATTGAGTTTGCGTCCTTTATTTTGTAAGTGCAACGGAAATGGTTTATTATTATCACAGTGATTGTTTTCTAAGAGATGTTTAGCAAATTGTGATTCTATTTTATTATTATTTTTAAACGACAGCATGTTTTCTTTGTATCTAGTGTTAAAGGATCGGCAGCTATAAAAACTATAAAATTCCCATGGATGCAGTTTAAAAGTTAATTCAGAGTGCAAAACCTTGATGTAGTGAAGTATTGTATCCGTTTTCCGGCAGCATTCCTTAGTCTCCTCCTTCAGCCATATCCTATGTGCTCGTTGCACAGAGGATATGGCTGAAGGACATATTCTGATAATGAACTGGCACCTTTAGTCAGTTTAACCTACTTACGTAAGACGAAGCGCGGCGAGCAGTTCCAATGTGTTGAAGAAACGTCAGTAGAAAGGTAGAAAAGTTTAAATTCAAAGAAAAATGTTCCGGTAAAGAGATTACGTTTAGATAAATGAAACAATTCAACTTTGTATAAACCACTTTTATAATGCGTAAATCCGACCGGTTTCGGAACAACGTTCCTTCTTCAGGGAATGCTTATACTTATTTAGATTATGTTTATTCAATTAACCTCAATGTATACTATAATAATAAAAGACTAGTTCGAATATGTTTTTACTTTATACAACGTAACTAATGAACCATCACGCCGTGTTCCCGCACAAAGAAAAGCCGTGGAATAACAGAACAGGCCGCCGAGGCGAGTGAAACGTCAGATGATATATCCATAAACAATAGACACATAGAAACATTTTTTCAAATCAGCCATTTCGGTACCTACCTACAACTGTACAGTAAAAGATAAAAAGGAAATGTTTAAATAATAATAATATAATAAAAATTCCAGGATGTGGGGAGGATAGTGCAATCCCACACGTCCCATAAAGTTGTACATATTTACACAACAGATAAAGTAAAAAAAGTAAATAGAAAAGAAAAGAAAAAAAAAACAAATAAATAAATAAAAAACATAAGCGATAATAGAAATAAAATAAATAATCAATTATAATGTAGGACGTGGTCTGGAGTGAGCTCGGGCCCAGCGCTTGCTCAGGAGTGGCGCTTGGTGCTGGAAGGCTGCGATCACCACTGTGTTATCGGAAGTCATTAGCCGCATCCTGGCTCCAGTGACCCGGTGTCTCATCAGACTGGCGAAACCGTGTAGTCCTAGCTCCGTAAACATTGAAGATGCGCTGCTGTATCTTCTGTATCCAAATACAATTCTGCAAGCATCATGTATATAGGCTAGTGCAAAATGCATTGAACAATGTTTTTTTACATTGTTACTGCATTTGAAGAATCTTCGGGCAATCATAATAGACAATATACTGATACTTCTCCGCTGTCGTTCAATATCACCGTTATCCGAGAGGTCTTCAGTAATAATGTGTCCCAAGTATTTTACATTCTTAGATGCGTTTATGTTTTCGTCATTAAGTTTTACAGGAAGCATTTTCTCAGGATTTTTTCCATGGTGAAATTTTAAAAGGATTTTTTCGATTTAAAATTTCATGAAGGAATAAGGTTCTTAAAATATGCAAGGTTGCTCACAAATGCACTTTTCGTAATAAAACGCATTCTGCAGCTCGCAACTCGTGATGTATGTCTACATATCATACGTCAGAAGCCACCTAGAGTATGCTTCAACAGTATGGAACCCCCATTGTTCTACATATAAATCAAATATAGAAAGAGTCCAGAAAAATTTTTTGAAATATGTTTCGTTTCGCATGCGAAATGATGTAAATTATGTCTCTATGAACCTCAAAACCCTTGATCAACGCAGAGATATCAGAGACCTAGTAATGCTTTATAAGATAATCCACAATTTTATTGATAGCCCTTACCTATTACAAAATATCAATTTCAGATGTCCAATAAGAGTCACTCGATCTCCAGACATATTTTATATTCCTAAGAGCAATGCTAATTATCTTCAAAGTGTGTTTATAAGAAGAAGCTGTAGCACTTTCAATAGATTATGCACAGACATTGACATGTTTAACACGAACCTTGCTAACTTCATAAAATTCGTAAAAAGTAATATTCAACGGAAAACTTAATGTTTCATTAATTCCTTATCTTTCTTTTACATTTTCATTTTTCTTCATTTTCATTACATTTTCTTTTTTGATTTCAGCAGTTTGAAAATACATTTTTTGTAGATTTAAGTGAGTAGATGCACTTTTTTAGAACTGTTTATATTACATACATATATTGTTTTGTTTGTTTTTTTATTTTTATTATGGTCTCAAATTTTTATGTCGTTATTTTATTGGTCAATGATATGACTATCTCTAACACTGTTATATATGAACTTGTAATGACTGTTTACAACGCTAATAAATAAAATAAAATAAAATAACTTGAAGTCCAGAAACGAACCGTCAGGTGACAGTCGGCTATTGTCGGCGTTGATGATCATTTCTTCTATTAATGTGCATTTTCAAGTTGCAGTATTAAGTATCGCCAAAATAAATCCAATTATGGATTAACTCATTTTAATTTTACTTTAAGACAACTTAATACGTTATAAGAAATAATGACATTAATAAGAAATTTTCATAACACAAAAAATTGTTGGTGGACGTAAGAAATAGATTAATGAAGCTAAAAAATAATTTTATTTTATAATAATTTATCTATGGAATGATTTTTGTCACATTTTCTCGAGTTTTATAATGTTTCTTTTATTTTTTTATTTCATTTTATCTTTTGAACATTATTATTATCATTCAGAAAAATAGAAGCGTTTGTATGAGACGATGAATGAATGTGAAAGAGGCATGGGGCGTGTGCCAAGACCGGTTTGTTTGACGGTCTATCTTCTCATCTAATCCCTTCGGAAGCCGCATGTGGGTTAGTTAGTTTGGGCCGTTTTCGCACGATTTTGGCCGCTAGGTTCGCTAATAGTCCTACCGGTCCAACTTTTTTATTCAACTGTCAGATCCCATACATTTTTTAGGCCGCTTGACGCAATTTAGTGTTTTTAAATATTATAATAATGCCGTCAACCTGTTGTAGTGTTCCAATGTTTAGAATAGGGTTGGGCACGAGTTTCCCAAAGATTGAAAGACTTGAAAGCGAAATGGATTCATTCAATTAGGTTCATTTCAAATGGGCACCGACTCCTGATTCTGTTGTCTGTAAAGCTCATTTCAGGGACACAAATTATGTAGGTATTCAATAATATTAACCATAACAGTAAGTACATGACTTATTCAATTAATATCTTACTATAATTGAATCCCCAATATAATACAGAGAGTACTTGTATAGTATAATGAACACGTAAGGAAACATTTAACATAGAATGCACAAAATTCTATACACAATGTTTTGCCTTCTTTCGCAGTTGACATTATTTGACAAACGTACCTTTAAATAGGTATAAGTGTAGTCAACCACAACTTACAAATAATTATGGTAGACATAATATTTTATTTTCTATTTTTACGCACCAGATTTAAATGTCCGGGTTTAATTTTCCCCACAGGAAAAACTAAACCCTTTCACACACTTGCCAAATGATCATCTGGTCAATCCACGTTATGCAATTGCACTATATAAGTATTATAATTACAAAACAATACAAGAACAATATGTCAACCTACCAGAGACCAGATGGGAAAATAATTCACCGACTCCAGATATTTTCATATCAGAAGGTTCGGCTCTGTGGAATTCCTAATTGAACCTGAGGGAGCGGTCCGTATCGGTAGAGACGGGGCGTGAGAGAAATGAAAGGCGTCAGTCGATGTAATGTGAGTCGTCTTTATTGTGCTACGTAGCGATAGTCAATGAGCCAGGGGCGTAGACGGAAGAGCAGACAGTGATGGTGCGCTGTAAGATGTGATGATGGTCAGGAAGCTGCAGTGGTGAAGATAACGTCTCTTCAGATCACTAGAGTGGTAGATGCTGACCATTTCCAGGCGGTCGCTCGACGTCATAAGGACGGAGATGACGGCTGTGACTTCGGTGAGCTGGAGTCACACGCAGGGCAGGAAGAAGACCTTGTGAGACGATGAGGAGAATCTCTGCGGGACACGACAGATTCGCTCAGTGACTGCCGCCAGCGACAGTCGCTTCTGTGACAACAGATTTTTACGCTCCCGAACCGCTCTGTCTGGCTCGTGTTTACACGGCCAGACACCTGCTATTTGTCAGCCGGCCGGACCCCGACCGGCTCACTGCTTAGGCCACCGCGCCGCCAACTGCCTTTTTCAAGGCAAAGAAGAACAAGAAGGACGACCTGGCCCCACCGAGAGAAGAAGCCCCCAAGACCACCCCCGCAATCCTAAAGCGGAAATATAGGACACCTGCCGTGCGGATGATTCCCGCGCGGCTCCTTTCTGCCATCCCAGAGGATACCACCACCTACCGAACGAAGACTGGGACCATCAAGGTCCCCAATTCCCAACCACTGCAGCCCCATCCCGCTGACCCGGGGACGAAGCCGGCAGCCATCCCCCTACCGCCCCCGAAGATGCCCGAGACCGCCACCGCAGCCGGGCCCAGCCGCCCTCCAGTAGGCCCAGCTTCAGGCTACGTTCCGCCCCCCAGATTCCAGCCCCATCAGGACATGGAGATGACAAGAGAGGAGGAAGGTTGGACGAGGCCGACCAACCCCATCAAGAGGCCAGGATCCCCGCAGGAACCCCGGGCGGTTGTTGTCGGCAACCGCTTCGGCAACTTGAAGGAGGTATCCGAAGGCGGCGGCGCGTCGCAGGCGAAACGCGCAAACACTAATTCATTTACTTCCTCCACAGGTACCACGGGCGCCGCCAGGAAGGACCGCGTCCCCCCAGTCGTGATGACCCTAGGGACCCTCTCGCATGGACAGGTCACCTCAGCAGTGCAGGGCCACATCGGGCACCTGCGTTTCGAGATCCGGTACAGACCAGGGGGAAAGGTCAACATCCTCCTGCAGAGCATGGCGGATCACCGCGCCCTCACCAACGGGCTGCGAGCGGAAGCACGCGGCTTCCATACCTACACGGCGGAGGCAGACAAAATGAAGAAGGCAGTGATAAAGGGCCTGCCTAACGTGGCCACGGAGGAAATAGCCGAAGACCTTACGAGCCAAGGCTTCGCCCCCGTCAAGGTCACCAAGATGACGACCACCACGGCCGAGTACCCAATGTACTTGGTACACTTCAACAAGGAAGTTAACATGGGCCAGCTGAGGGCGGCCGTCAAATACCTATGCCACTGCAGGATCCGCCTGCAAAAACATCGCAGCAACCACTTGCAGCACGGGACACAGTGCTACCGCTGCCAGAACTTCGGGCACGGGTCCCGCAACTGCTCACACACCGCGAGGTGTGTGAAATGCCTAGTGGAGCACGCCTCCGCCGAGTGCCCCAAGACCACCAGGGATGAGCCCGCCGCGTGCTGCAACTGCGGAGGCCCCCATCCCGCCAACTATAGGGGCTGCCCGAAGAGGGTGGCATACGTCGCCTCACTGCAACAACACCAGCGACAGCTCCGCCGGGAGGCGCCAGGAGGCAGGACAGAGGCGCCAGGAAGCAGGACACATCCTCATGCGCATCAGACGACGAGGAATGATGGACGCACCTGGGCCCAAGTAGCCGGAGGAGCCTCAGGCCCCCAACAGCGCGAGGAGCAGCCCCGCTCGCAGCCCCGCACGCAGCAGCCCGCAGGAGAGGCATACACCGGCGCAGGAGACGCACAACTGATGATGGCCCTGCTACAGGGATTGAGACGGGTGCAACCGCAGTTGGCCGCAGCTGGATCCAACGAGTTGGAGAGGGCATGGATCCTGATGGATCTCATCACGTCCACCATCAATGTCTAATCCCCAGATGGTGAACGTCCTCCTGTGGAATGCCCACAGCATCCGTTTTAAAATTGACGAATTGCTCGCTCTGGCAAACAATACTAACATTGACATTTTTCTCATTACAGAAACTCATCTCAAACCCGACATTCCCCTGAGAGTGCCCGGCTTCGAAGTACACCGAGACGACCGACCGGAGGGCGCAGGCGGAGGCACCGCCATATTCGTTCGTCAAACCATTACATCTACAAGAATCCTTACTCCGAAGTTGAAGCATACCGAAGCCACGATTATCGAAGTCACCATAGAGGATAGAGCGCATACCATCATCGCCGCCTACTGCAACCATCCCAACCTACTGGTTAGAGAAGATCTCGATAAATTACTTAATTTGCGCCCTATTGTCATTCTAGGAGGAGATCTGAACGCCAAGCACAATTATTGGAACAACTACAGAGGCAACGCGAATGGGAAAACGCTCTTTTCACATATGCAGACGCACAACTACACGATAATGGCGCCGGACAAACCGACTTACCACTCAGCACACGCAATGTACCCAAGTACTCTGGATATAGTACTTGAGAAGAACGCCAAGACCATCTCGCCATTGCGCACGCTGGACGAACTGTCGTCGGACCACCTGCCCGTGAGCTTCAGTATAGGAGGAACGACTTCAAGGAGCCCCAGAAAGCGGCGAAACTACAAGGACGCCGACTGGGAAGGATTCAAAAAAGAGATTAACGAACGGATACATCTCACGTCGGCAACTCTGCTCTCAAAGGAAGAGATCGACGAAGCCGCAAGCACTCTGACCGAAATCATCCAAATTGCACAAGACACTTTCATCCCCCTCAAAGACGAACAGACATTCACGATCAAGCTTCCCGAGCACGTCTTATCGCTCATTAAGGAGAAAAATCGCCTGCGACGCATCTACCATCACACGCGCGACGGCTACTTCAAAACGGCCTACAACACTCTACAGCGGGAAATCAAGCAGGAGATCACCGACCTCAGACGCGAACTTTGGACGAAGAAAGTTACGTCACTCACGCCAAAGGACAACAGCCTATGGAAAATGGCAAAAGCGCTGAGACACGAGGATCACGCGATTCCCCCGCTAGAGAAGCTAGACGGATCAGGGTTGGCACTTTCACTCGAAGAAAAAGCAAACGCGCTCGCCGATGGATTCGAGAGAGCCTACGCAGCCACGGACGGCCTATCGGACCCGGAAACGGATCGACTAGTAGAAGAGTCTCTAAGAAACCTCGAACAAGCCGAGCAGACGAACGCCGCCGATATTCACTTCAGTACACCGAGCGAAGTAGCCGTCATTATCAGGCGATTGAAGACAAATAAGGCGCCGGGAAGCGATCAAATACATAACATCCTACTGAAACATCTACCTCAGAAAGCCATCATCTTCATCACCAAACTGTTCAATGCCTGCCTCACCATCGGACATTTCCCAGAGATCTGGAAAACGGCGACCGTGCTGCCTTTTTCCAAGCCAAACAAGGACAAGAAGCAGCCGACAAACTATCGGCCGATTAGCCTACTCTCCACGCTGAGCAAGGTATTTGAACAGGTGATTCTTAACAGACTTCTACCACACCACGAAGACACTTTACCAGACGAACAATTCGGATTTAGGAAAAGGCATTCCACCACCCATCAGCTATCCAGAGTAGCGGAATTCATCGCGAGAAGATTCAACGAAAATCGCTACACCGCCGCTGCATTGCTAGACTTGGAAAAGGCATTTGACACCGTTTGGATAAAAGGGCTCCTGCACAAACTACACAGACTGAACACGCCCATATACCTAACGAGAGTGATACAAGAATACCTCAAGAACAGATCCTTCCAAGTCTTCATCAGGAACGCGCTGTCGACACTACGTGAGATTCCAAAAGGCGTGCCACAGGGAAGTCTACTGGGACCTCACCTCTTCAACATCTTTACGCACGACATCCCCCATGACGAGAGATGCAACCTTTCCATCTATGCAGACGACGTCAAACTTTACGTTTCCTCGACGCAAGCAGACATGGCAGCCATATACCTACAGAGGGCGCTCGACGCACTCGTAGAGTTCTACAAAAAATGGCGACTCAAACTGAACGAGGCGAAGACCGAAGTCATTGTATGGAACGTGTCGTAGGAATCCGTGTGCATCTAACGAGTGCGCGAAAGCTTTTGACAACCATGGACTTTGGACTTTGGATTTATTTATTTTTCAGAGTACCTAAACCGAAGTTTACTTGCTCTAACATATTTATAAAAGGATTATCTAATGATGCTTTACATGGTTTTTAATGTTAATGAGTTTTCGAGAAATGAAAGTTTTATTTTACTGCGGCTTTATGCAGGAATATTCTATACGTAAATTATTAATCTCTACGTAAGACAGATTTGGGTTTTTTATATTTAAAGTGATCATTCTCACTGTATTTAGCGAGAGAGTTTATAGTGGGATTAGAGTGACTATCTAGGCCAGCGAAAAACCTAGTAGCCTGTGCAAAGATAAGGTCTTTGACCAACGGGACGTTGGATTCATTGTGGAGAGTAGATATTCTACTCCAGTGAGGTGCATTTAAGGCGAGTCTAATGCATTTATTTTGAAAGACTTGAAGTTTAGCAATATGGGTTTTTGCTGCATAACCCCAGATTGGGCAACCGTATGAAAAACATGATCTGATGGTTGTCTTATAAAGCAGTAATTTATTGTCTGTAGATAGACGGCTATTTCTACACATCATGGGATAAAGGGATGATAGATAACGATTTGCAGCTTTTCTTTTTTCTTCTATATGTTTTTTCCAAGTTAGTTGATAATCTAGAGTGACACCTAGGTATTTTAATGATGATTCCCATGGAACATTTTTCCCAAACAGTTTAATGAAAGGGGGCCGTTTAGGCCGTGTTTTGTGGAACACGGTCGCGACACTTTTGGTCGGATTGATAGAGATTCTCCACTTTTTACACCACTTTTCTGTAAGAGTGGCTTGTTTCTGTACGCGGCGTGTAGCAGTGGCCTCGACAGTTGAACTCGAGATGATGTTTGTGTCATCAGCGAATTGGGTTATCATGATATTGTGATCTATTGGTTTAGGAATGTCACTCGAATAAATGTTGTATAAAGACGGAGAGAGTTGGCTGCCTTGCGGGACCCCAGCTGACAGGGGACGAGTAGTGGAGAAAATATTATCTATTTTTACTTTAAATGAACGATTTCTCAGGAAACTATTTATAAGTTGGATGATTCTAAGTGGATACCCTAGACAGTACATTTTATATATGAGGCCGTTATGCCAGACTTTGTCGAACGCCTTACTAACGTCTAGAGAGAGTATTACTGTTTTTTTCTTTGTATTGAAGCCCTCCGTGATGTGTTCCACGACACGGAGGAGTTGATGAGTGGTTGAATGACCAGCTCGAAACCCATGCTGAAAGTCTGGCAAGAATTTACATTTGTTTGTGATTTCATTTAATCTTACAAGGATTACTTTTTCCAGGACTTTACCCAAGCAAGGAAGGAGACTTATCGGCCTATGGTTCTCCGTTAATAATGGATCCTTGCCTGGTTTCGGAATTAATATAACATCAGCTTCTTTGAAGTCCTTTGGAAAGCAACGCAGTCTAAGCGCTGCATTGCAGATGGCAGTCAGGGCGCAGATGCCCTTTTTCGGTAGGCATTTGAGAATTTTGTTAGATATACCGTCAGGACCGGCCGCTTTCTTCTTTTTTAGACCCTTGATTATTTTTATTATTTCATCCGGAGATGTGGCATTAATGGGCGGGTCCTGGGGGTCGAGACTTAATATTGCTTCTACTTTAGAATCCACCTTAGCTACGAAGGCTGGGTCATCGTGTTCCGTGTTAGGAGTGAATTGTGCTTCAAGGCTATCTGCGAAGGCTTCTGCCTTGTCTGCTGCAGAAAAAACTTTACCGTTTGGGCCTTGAAGCGGAGCTATTTTTGTTGCTGGACGTCTGAGTGCTTTGGAGAGTTTCCAGTAGGCATCTCTGTCATCTTCGAGGGAGGATATGAATACGTTCCAACGCTCATTTCGGTAATCATATAGTGCTTCGCGTACTTCTCTATTTAGTCTATTTAAATGTTGTTTAACGATGGGATTAAATGAACTTTGCCACTCCTTACGCACTTGGTTTTTTTCCCTAATAAGATCTTTGATCTCTTCGGGAATACCGTATTTAGCTGAGTTATCTTTTATGGTAATCGCTGTTGACGCTTCGTTAATACAAGATTTTAGGCATTTAATTAGGTCGGAGGTGGCGGTATTTAGGGCTAATTCGTCAGGTATTGATGTCGGTATTGTGATTTTATTTTCTAATAAATCGCTGAATTTTTTCCAATTAATTTTTTTCTTTATAGGCACGAGGGGGACCAAGGGATTAGAGCCTCCTGTTAATGTTAGAAGAACTGGATCGTGGTCGGAGGATAGTTTTTTAACTACTTTTAAAGAGTGCAAATGATTAGTTTCTTTTAAGATCACTATGTCTATCACGTCCGGAATACCGTTAGCATGGTGTAGCGTTGGTAAGTCCGGAGCGTCTACTACAATTGATTTCGTGCTCGCGTATTTTGCCAGCACGTTACCTTTTAGGTTTGAATGTAGGCTATGCCACGATCCGTGTTTAGCGTTCATGTCCCCGGCTAAAATGGTGGGAACATTTTCTTCTAATAAACTGTCCAGTTCGGACGGGATCAGTGGGCGTTTCGGTGGTGCATAAACGGAGATGAGTTTAAGTGGTCCGGAAGATGTATTTACTACTACCGAGGTGGATTCAATGTTGATACTAGAGAATGAATGTGCTAGACGGTGGTCAATATTATTTTTGACTAAAATAGCCGTGCCGCCGCATTTATTGGTTAACCTGTCATCCCGGTACGTGATATAATTAGGTAAATTAAATTTCTTAGATGGTTTGAGCCATGTTTCATTAATGAAGAATACGTCAATGTTGTATTCTTTAAGAAAATCAATTATTTCCTCTTTGTGGGAGAGGACAGAGCCATTGGCGTTCCAATAGGCTGTTTGCAGGTTGACTATTATATTTTGGTGTCTAGACATTATGATTTCTTAATGTGGCTTGAATTTTAAACATCTCGTCGGTGGCGTTTTTAATCGTTAATTTGATGAATTCAAGTTGCTCTTCGAGGGCTTTTTTATGGATTGGGTCTAAGGGGGGCAACTGTTGTTGGGACTCTTGGGCGGGGGCAGATCCCCTGTCTAGCCTGTATTGTTGGCTAGCTTGGTTATTATACGATTGAGAATGGGTCGAATGAGCCCTATTTGATTGATGGCTATGTCTTGACTTGTAATAATGGGGCTGAGGCCAGTTGCGGGGATTCGGGTTGCGAGAGTTGGTCGGGAGTTGGGATGCGGGTTTGTGGACAGTGGGGGTAGGGTTCGAGGTGGGGGGAGTTGTTGTAGTGGGGGGCAAGGGGACGGATGGGATTGGGAGGGTGGGGAAGTCCTCTAGGGAGGCTGCGGGAGCCGCTGCGGGTGCGGGAATGGTCGGTCTGGACGTATTCTCGTACGAAGGGGTTTGTTGATTACCTTGACTATTATAATTACGGTGATTCCTTTGGTGATTATTATAATTATTCACGTGGTTGCGTCTATTATTATTATAATTTCGCGAATAATTTGCGTTGCGGTTTCTGTTGTAGTTTGGGTTTGCGTTTTGGGGCCTTGCAGGGCACCCTCCGTAGTTGGCCGTATGGGCCCCTTGACACAATGCACATTTCGCCGGACTGTCTCTTGACTTGGTGCAGTCAGAGGATCTGTGCGGTTCGCCGCACTTTACGCAGCGTTCGCTACCATGGCAGCAAATCGCTGAGTGCCCGTGCATTTGGCAGCGGTAGCACTGCCCAACGCGGGCTTTGTTCCGTAAGGATTCAACTTGAATCCTTAGACGGAATAATGACGTTAGGTTATTAAAAATGCCCTTCGCGGTTTCATTTTTTGTCAGTGTTACTAACACTAGCGGAATAGGTTTTTTTGTGCGGGCCGCTTTCATTCGGTGCACTGAAATTATTGGGTATGTTGTTGCTAACTCCTCTTTTATATCTTCCGGAGAAATGTCTTCGGGGATTCCCCTAAGGACAACCCTTAAAGGTTTTTCTTCCGGAAGCCTGAAGGAGTGAAACTCCGTGTTGTTGGCAATTAAATGCCTAGTGACAGCCTGGTGCTCCCGCGGAGTTTTAGTCATTATGTGTAGGCCGTTGCCCATGTTTTTGGCGAAGAAGTCTATGCCTTTGTCTTCGAGGGTACGGAAGAGCGCCCTGGTCTCAGACTTCTTGTGAAGTACTATTGGCGGGATTCTGTGGAGTTTAATTGGCGTTACATTTTGCGCCGAGGTTGTTGCAGCTGGGGAGTTAGCCCGTAGCGGTGAAAATCTGTTGCTAGCAGACGCTAGCGGTGATGGAGAACGAGACCTAATGTTTCCATTGTTTTTTTTGGGTACCGGGGAGGTCCTGGGGGAATTGGTCGGGGTTGAAGACCCGTTGGAGTTGGCACGCGAGCGCTTGCGCCTAGGAACCGGTTGGAACGGTGCCTCCGATTCGTCGGATGAAGATGGCCAGTCTTCCATGAGCACCAGGTTCTCTCTAAAAGGAGCACTACCTGGAGTCGGTGATACTATATGCCTAGGTGAGGCTATGTCTTTGGGAGAAGCTTCTAAAGTTGGCGTCTTGTTATCCTCAAGATATTGCTTCATGACTAGTTTGGACAGGTGGTCTTTCTCTTCAAGAGAAAGTTCCCGGTGCTTACGCGCTTCCAAGAAGTCAACTAAGTTGTCTTCAAGGGCACCAGCCACACGCTGAGAATAAAGGGTCATGGTAGACATCCTTGATAAGGTCGTTGAGATATTTGCTAAGTGCTGAATTTGAATAATAGAAAGCGGTTTGGATACGGGGGAAAGTTAGTATGTTACGCTGCTAATGACTTTTTAATTGGTTGGCGACCGGGCCGGGGGAAATTCGTTAAGTGCACTGCTAATGACTTTTTAATTACTTTAGACCGAGCGGGTATGAAGAAGTTGATTATTTATTACGATGACTTTAATTTTGTTGCTGTGCAGTAAATATTAATGACTCACTGGTAAAAACGCGGCTAGGTGCGTAGAGATATTGAAGTTTTTTGTAGATAATTGATTTTATATTAAACGAGTTTGCGAATGACTTGATAAACTATAAATAATTACGAGGGAGGTGATACTCAAAACTCTGAATAATAAACAAATCCAAATGAAAAGCACATGTAATGGTAAGGAATTTACTTACAGATTCTGGACAGACTCTCGATAATATTGATGAACTGATCACTTTTTTTTTTTCACCAAAACACTAGCACCAACACCACAACACCGGATGCACTGAAAACCACGAACACACACTGCAGGCAGGGACCGTATAAACGGAACCACGAGTGGAAAATTCTCCCCGAGATAAAAACACTCGTATAGTTCCGAGATATCACAACAGATTTTATTTAGGTAACAAATAGTGTACGCAATGATCACAATCACATGTGCGGAGCACAATGCAAAAGAAAGAATTGAGTAGAATATTCTAACTGTTTCAGCAGACGGGAGCGAGAAATATAACTGTACGAGACAGACGTCTTATCGCTAGCGCAGGCAAAAGCAGAATGGATGATTGTCTGATAGCGCAATTCGTTTTAATATATATTCTCCGACAAAACCGACGATGTCACCCCCCGCTCGCATTGCAGACTGGCCTTGTGACGGTTGGCCTGATGAAAAGAAAACGAGGACTAAATTTCGTTTTCACCGTCTTCTTCTTCTTCTATTTAAATGGTTCATTCATAAAAATCATTATTTTGTATTAGCCAATCGTTGCCGAAGTAAAAAAAAAAAAAAAAAATTGCCGTGTCATCTGCGTATAAGAAAATTTCACCATGTAGTTTTAGCTGACAGATGTCATTTATGTATATTTGGAATAAAAGTGGCCCCAGCATTGTTTCTTGTGGAACTCCGTAGTTTATACTCTCGAGTTGACTGTTTTTATCTCCTATGTTAACACAGTGTTTTCTGTTGGACAGATAGGATTTTATTAGTTTAATAGCTGGATCGGTTACACCTGTTTTGTTTATTTATTTATTTTTTTTTTGTTTTTTTTTTGTTTTTTTTTTGTTTTGTTTTGTTTTGTTTTTTTTTGTTTTTTTAATCAGTATTTCATGACTTACGGTGTCAAAGGCTTTTGTTATTAGTTTAGTTAAATTATTCCTATTCTCGGGATAGAAAAATAATAATGGCCACGCGCCGCAAGTGACTCACTCCCAAAGCGACCAATGGCATCGCACCGTACTTTACTATAAATAGGGTGATTGCACAAATTTCGGATCACTGTAACATATTTCAGAACACTTCTCAGCCCAAGCCATGGCTCGTACAAAGCAAACCGCCCGCAAATCGACCGGAGGCAAGGCTCCCAGGAAGCAGCTGGCCACGAAGGCCGCGAGAAAAAGCGCGCCCGCAACCGGAGGTGTGAAAAAGCCCCATCGCTACAGGCCCGGAACCGTCGCACTCCGTGAGATCCGCCGCTACCAAAAGAGCACCGAGCTGCTGATCCGCAAGCTGCCCTTCCAGCGGCTGGTGCGCGAGATCGCCCAGGACTTCAAGACCGACCTGCGATTCCAGAGCTCGGCTGTTATGGCCCTGCAGGAAGCAAGCGAAGCCTATCTGGTCGGCCTCTTCGAGGACACCAACCTGTGCGCGATCCACGCCAAGCGCGTCACCATCATGCCCAAGGACATCCAGCTAGCGAGACGCATCCGAGGCGAGCGTGCTTAAGCCCGTCACTATCAACCAGCAATCAGTCGGTCACTATCACCGCCACCAGTAATAGTCGGCTCGAAGATCGAAACAAACGAATCAACAGCATCTCACCATTCCAATCGACGCGAAACGTCAAACAAAATGGCCCTTATCAGGGCCGCAAAAGGTTCTATTGCAAATTACTCTTTCGAAAATGACTCGAGCAATCACCCATATCCATCGTTTTTTTTAAATTTTATTTTTAAAGTCGTTTATTTCTTTGAACGGTCCTTCGAGCCGGATTATATTAATATTACTATATCTCCTATAATAATAATCTTCTAGGCCTTATAACGATACCCTTTTTGTGTATGTATACCAATATTCAATTTTTTATTATTTTAAAGGTCGTTTTTTTTTTTTTTTTTTATAATGGTCCTTCGAGCCGGATAAATAATTTTTTTTTTTAATGTATTTATAAATGAATATGCATTGCACCACCACCACCACCACTGGTTGCATTATTTTAAAAGTCGTTTTTTTTTTTTTTTTTTTTTTTTTTTCATAATGGTCCTTCGAGCCGGATAAATAATTTTTTTTTTTTTTTTTGTATTTATAAATTAATGAATATGCATTGCACCACCACCACCACCACTGGTTGCATTATTTTAAAAGTCTTTTTTTTTTTTTTTTTATAATGGTCCTTCGAGCCGGATAAATAATTTTTTTTTTTTTATGTATTTATAAATTAATGAATATGCATTGCACCACCACCACCACCACTGGTTGCATTATTTTAAAAGTCTTTTTTTTTTTATTTTTTTTTTATAATGGTCCTTCGAGCCGGATAAATACATTTTTTTTTTTTTAATGTATTTATAAATAAATATGCATTGCACCACCACCACTGGTTGCATTCTGGAATACGCTATTATTATATGGTCAGGTCATAAAAGGGTAGTGAGTATCGTAAAACGTCTTGAATGAATATTCGTAAATACCAAATGTGTGAAAGTATTGTAAAATGTCTCGAACGGACAGTCATAAAACGGCCGAGAGTGGGTATAGTATAATAATAATACTAAACCCAATAAAAATGTCAACTTTCCCAACATTACAATTATTACTCACTCATTGACTAACTCTGGTTCAATCTAAGTCAAATACGGGTAGTAAATAAGGGGATGAATGAATGATGCGACGACTCGTACGCGGGAGCGTGGTCACTTTTCGCCGATAATGCATTCATAGAATATTGGTACACATACACAAAAAGGGTATTGTTATAAGGCCTAGAAGATTATTATTATTATAGGAGATATAGTAATATTAATATAATCCGGCTCGAAGGACCATTCAAAGTAACGACTTTTAAAATAATGAAAAATTGGCGGCCCTAAGAAGGGCCTTTTTTTAATTGATGAATCACGTCATGCGGTTGGTGTGGTGTTTATTTGATGTTTGAGTGTCGTTTGTCGCTGTCAAAATTACGCCTTTTTCTCCGTCTTCTTGGGCAATAGAACGGCCTGAATGTTGGGCAAAACACCTCCCTGAGCGATTGTCACTCCGGAGAGCAGCTTGTTCAGCTCTTCGTCGTTTCGGATGGCCAACTGCAGATGGCGGGGGATGATCCTGGTCTTTTTATTGTCCCTAGCCGCGTTTCCGGCCAGCTCCAGCACCTCAGCTGCTAGGTACTCCATGACGGCGGCCAGATAGACGGGAGCACCAGCTCCCACTCTCTCGGCGTAGTTGCCTTTTCTCAGCAGGCGGTGAATACGTCCGACGGGGAACTGGAGTCCGGCGCGGTTAGAGCGGGACTTTGCCTTTCCCTTCACTTTGCCTCCTTTACCGCGGCCTGACATGATGCGGGGGGGTTGTGTGGTTGCGAACTGCTTCGATAGCGGAATAGTAGACTCGATAAAGCGAGTCTTGGAGTGAAATTAATTTTTCACCGGCCGACCGTCCATTCACGTTCTCTGCGAGCGCGCGTAGAACGGTCGGTCCCGACCCTCCCCCCGCGGATTCTACAGCCCGCGCGGGTACTCGCTCCCGCGCGGGCTGAAAGAGGGTCGGAGCACCTTTTTGCGCGAGACCACCGCTTAGCGCCGAACCGCTTTAAAAGTAAGGTAAAGCGTATCCGAAAGTGGTTTTTCACACGCAGCACCAGCAGCAGCAAGCAAGATGCCCCCCAAGACAAGTGGAAAAGCAGCCAAAAAGTCGGGCAAGGCCCAGAAGAACATCTCCAAGGGAGACAAGAAGAAGAACAAACGCAGGAGGAAGGAGAGCTACGCAATCTACATCTACAAAGTGCTGAAGCAGGTGCACCCCGACACCGGTATCTCTTCCAAGGCGATGAGCATCATGAACAGCTTCGTGAACGACATCTTCGAGCGCATCGCTGCCGAGGCCTCCCGCCTGGCCCACTACAACAAGAGGTCCACGATCACCAGCAGGGAGATCCAGACCGCCGTCAGGCTGCTCCTTCCCGGAGAGCTGGCCAAGCACGCCGTGTCCGAGGGCACCAAGGCCGTCACCAAGTACACCAGCTCCAAGTGAGGATCCTGCAACAAAGACTACACCCAACACCGAACACGGACGGACGAGGCGAACGACACAACAACAAACAAACGACTCACCATCACACGTCGTCCATGTCAAACAAAAGGCCCTTATTAGGGCCGCCAATATTTTCATTATTGTCATAAAGCAAAAAGTCGAAATGCCAATATTACATAATATATTGACTGTATCCAATCCACCTATTGTTGCAGTAATAAATGGCACCGTCATAAATATAGGTACTTTTATGATGGCAATAATGGCCCGGGTTGAAAATTTTGCAGAAGCGGGTAATAAATAGATAATAAAGCAATTTACAATTTAGAACAACGATACTCAAATATTATTATTATTAATGGCGGAGTGTCTTCAAAATTAAATCGAAAAAATGTTGGGGGGGGGTTGATGATTTTTTTTTCGTCATACCAGTATAGTGTTGCGGCCCGCGTAACTTTACAAATACATGTATGTGGCCCGAAGAGAAAAAAGGTTGAGTATCGTTGATTTAGAACCTCTCCAAATATTATTATCGTCATAAATATTAATATTACGTGATTATGTACGATTTAAATAAAAATAATTAAAAACTACACTGGGTCGCAAAGTGTTAAAACCTTTCATTGTCATAATAATAAATAGATACTATCGATATTTTTCATTGATGCGCGCGCGGGCGAAAGATTCTAAATTATTTTATGACCTTTCTTACTATGTAATCCTTTCATTGATACGGTCAGTCAGTCCGTCCCGTCTTGTGGATGGATAGCCTCTAAATTACTTTACGACTTTAATCCTTTTGTTCATTCACGCATGCTTGCTGTATTTTGTGGAAAGTTTCTAAATTAGTTACTTTATGACATATAGACTTGTGAGCCTTTTTAATCCTATTTGTTGATTGGGTAGATTATACTTAATTCCATTTGGCAATTGGCAACTATTTATTTATTGTTTTGGAACATTTACCCACAGAGTATATATACCTACATAGAAGTTAACAGAAATTAGAAATGGCAGTGTGGCGCTCAAGCGTCGGCTGGGATGAACCCATTGCCCCTGAACACGCCCAGAGATGGACAGACTGGCTAAATCTGTTGCACACGAACAGCATCTCAATCCCGAGACGTTGCCTCTACAACAAATTAAACAACGTAACACTACACCTTTTCTGCGATGCATCGGAGCAAGCTTGCTGTGCCGTGGCCTACTTCACCGAAAAAATAGGTGGATCCTTACGAGTAACATTCCTTGCAAGTAAATGCAAGGTAGCGCCACTGAAGCCTCTCTCCATTCCACGCCTCGAGCTTCAAGCCGCCCTCATAGCAGCGAGACTAGCCCAGACGATCCAAAAAGAAAGCAAAGCCCTGATATCCCGCACCTGCTTCTGGACAGACTCCACAACTGTACTATGCTGGTTACGCACGGACCCACGCGCCTACTCAACCTTTGTGGCAAACCGATTGGGGGAAATAGACGAACTAACCAACATACCCGACTGGAAATGGGTACCCACAAAACTCAATCCCGCTGACATAGGAACACGAGACTTAGAGGTGCCAGACTTAACACCAGAAGGAAGATGGTTTACTGGCCCAGCCTTTCTCACTTCCCCGGAGGGTGCGTGGCCAAAAGAACGGGCACCCGCCCACAGGCCTGACGACCTGACACTAGAAGTCAAACCTCACTACGTTGGCCTTGTGTCCACCAGGGGCGAAGCACTCCCATCAGTAGAGCGGTTCTCCTCATGGCACCGGCTGATTCGCTCCACCGCTTGGATCCTCCGATTTATCAGACGATGCAAGATGGGGCCCAATAAACCAGTAGAAGGCCCACTACTAGCCGATGAGATAAAAGCAGCAGAACACAGATGGATCAAAAGGTCCCAGGAAGACGCTTTCACAACTGATCTACACATCATCCGACAAGGTCAAAAACTGCCTGCTGGCAGCCGCCTCAACTCCCTGAACCCATTCTTTGGACCAGATGACCTACTACGAATGGGGACCCGACTACAAGCCTTGGAAAGAACAAAGAGTGTGGCCCGAACTCCCATAATACTGGACGGCGACGAACCCTACACTCGACTTCTTATCAGTCACTACCACAAAAAGGCGGATCATCCTAGTACTGAGAAAACAGTAGCAGAAATACGCAATCATTTCTTCATAATACGACTACGCACAACAAGCATGAAGATAACGCACGCCTGCCCCACTTGCTTCATACGACGCAGCAAACCGACTCCACCTCTGATGGGCGCATTACCACCATCCCGCCTGATGCATCACGTCCGCCCATTCACATACTGTGGGCTTGACTATTTCGGCCCTATGGCTATCACGGTCGGTAGGCATCGAGAAAAACGATATGGAGCCATCTTCACCTGCCTCTCGACACGCGCCATTCACCTAGAACTAGCCGCTTCACTGACTGCTGACTCGGCCATCATGGCCCTACAAAGAATGACCGCCCGCAGAGGACAACCAGCAGCCATGTACTCGGACAACGGGACAAACTTTCACGGAGCTGACACCGAGATGAGGGACGCCCTGCTGTCAATAAGTCAAGACGCCAGAATGATTGACGCAATAGCTACCCAGGGCATCGAGTGGCACTTCATACCACCACTAAGTCCGCACATGGGGGGAGCTTGGGAAAGATTAGTACGATCAGTAAAGAAAGCCCTAAGCGCTACACTAAAGGAAAGAGCACCAAAAGAAGAAACGCTACTCACCGCACTTGCAGAAGCTGAGTTTGTGGTAAATAATCGTCCACTCACCCACATTTCAGTTGACCCACGTGATGAAGAACCTCTAACACCCAACCACTTTTTGCTAGGGTCAGCCGGGAAGCGCCCTCAATTATCCTTCTACGACAAAAAAGAAGAGGCAACATGCCTACGCCGCCAGTGGCGCATCGGACAACAACTTGCAGACACCTTCTGGAGGCGATGGCTGCGGGAATACCTACCTACCATGGCTGTCCGGCAAAAGTGGCACCATCCAACTACACCAATTAAGAAGGATGACCTAGTGATCATCATGGACCCAGCACTGCCTCGAAACAGTTGGCCACGTGGCCGTATCATCGAAGCAATACCTGCAGCTGATGGACAAGTCAGAACTGCCCGGATCCAAACCAGCACTGGGATATACGTAAGGCCGGCAGTCAAAATCGCCGTCATTCTGCCTGCCACGCCAGCAACTGATGAAACTGTACACTCTGCGAAGACACCTGACTCAAAACTCAGACATCGGAAAAGGACACGCCCGACGAAGTAGCTGAGCACAGTCGAGACTGCACTGAGGGGAGTGTATGGAACGTGTCGTAGGAATCCGTGTGCATCTAACGAGTGCGCGAAAGCTTTTGACAACCATGGAAATTCAAGAATGGAATTTACGCTCCCACAGAGTACCATGCCGCCAGCACGACAATCTGAGAGCTGCTATTGGCTAGCGGAATTATGTGCATGTGGTGCCCCTTCCAAATGACTTGTCTACAACGCTATTATGTCCTTTAACTAACTAATCAATTGAAAACATAAATGAAATTGATAATGAATACATGCAGCAGCCTCATTGGACTGGAAAACACATCTGAATAACCACCTAATGCTTCCACAAGGGACTCCAGACAGCAATGATCAACGCCAAGGAAATGGCTGACTATTTACGTCACCCCCACCATGCGACCAGCCGAGCCACTATTGGTCAATTCTGAACAAAGGAAAAATCTGAATCGTAAATATTTACGAAAGCGAATTCATCTTCCGAAAAATTTGGAGCTCAATTTCGAGAAATTGGGAATAATTTGGATCAAGAAATAAACATCATAACCTAAAAATGAGTATGTACTACAAAAACAACCCAAAAACTGACGTCTATTAGTGATTGTTGCACTTTAAGAAAAATATTTACTGTTTAAAATTGTACCTTATATCACATATGTATACTTGTACCTTTTCTTGTAAACACAATAAAAATGATGTGAAGCTTTGGGATCCTGAGTTGGTAAAATCTTGGCAATAACTATCACACATAATTTTAACACAGCTGACTTCCAATCGTAGCGACCAGGGAAATTACCTAAAACAAGTACCTTAGAAAAATTAAGGAGGTTCTGTCCCCCAAAAATCCGACCTGAGTTTGCCCTATAAAAATAGAAGTCAAACCGGTAGGAAGTCAGTTCAAAACTATCAGCCAAGAAGAAACAATACCTACTCAAGATACCAACAGTCTCCAAGTTCAAACCTCTTTTCAAGTGTTTTAATCAGTCTTAGATTCAGTTTACCTCTCCCAGTATCCCAGTAACCTAAAATCCTAAAAACCCCAGTCTCCCACAGTCTCCAAAGTGAAAAATATTTATTTTAATCCAGTACTCAAATCAGTTTTGCCATTATACCTAGAAGCATTTTTTGTCAAAGTAGTAAATTCATTTAAAAGATCAGTGGCATTCCAAAATCCACTGGCGTACCAAACTCCATTGGCGTGTCATTGTGGCCAGCTCCCTATTATATTTAGTTTATGTACAAACGTCTAGTACATTTGGTCCTTCGAGCCGGATCTACACATAACACGCCTTCAGTCTTACCCAGTGGAAATGCCGTCTCTTCGCAGTGGCCGTAAGACCCCGACATCTTCCGAAACATCGCTGTCTAAACCTAACGCCCCGGGAACAAGCCGAAACATGCCAGTGGCACCCCGTCGGACCCCGGGCCCACGCACCGTAGACATCGATGAGACGCCATCCAGCGGAACCCGCCACGATCTATCTGGTGCGAACCCTGCCAGGAACCCTGACCTCATCACTCTTGACCAACCTGCTCCAGAATGTGTCGCCAAGAGCCTCCACGGATCCAACAGTAAAAGCAGCGAAACAACTTCTGAATCAACTGAAGACTCCCTGCGATTGCTGCGCCGAGAGATGCGCATCCGGGACAGACGTCACGCCAAGCAGACAGCCAATCTGCTCGCAGCCCTGAACGCTGCAACACGCCAAGCAGTCAGCCAACCTACCCAGGAGCCCGCACCAACCAGCCCGACCCTGCGAGCCAACCTCGGTCAGGCAGTAATTCAAACCCAGGCACCAACCGGCCCGTCTACGAACGAGTTCGCAACGAGATATGCCACTCGAGTACACACGTCAGACGGCCCGTCTACCGGAGAGTTTGCAACGAGATATGCAACAACTCAAGTACACGCACCAACCGGCTCTTCTACTAATGAGTTCGCAACGAGATATGCCACTCAAGTACACAAGCCAGCCGAAGAGTTTGCAACGAGATATGCAACTACTCAAGTGCATGCACCAACCGGCCCTTCTACTAATGAGTTTGCAACGAGATATGCCACTCAAGTTCACAAGCCGGCCGAAGAGTTTGCAACGAGATATGCAACTACTCAAATGGACACACCAGCCGGTCAGCCTACCAATGAATTTGCTGTAACCGATCCAACCGGATACGCCGCCGCCGCCACCCAAGAGTACACACTACTGACGGGCCCTGCGAAGAACATCCCTACGGCCGAATACAGCCATATCGGACCCGAGCGCCCACTTTACAACACAGCAGGGTACCAGCATCAGCCAGCCTCCTCCGGCCAGGATTCCCCATTATTTACACCACCGCACACAGCCAATCAGACAGCACGGCACACCCGAGAATGGTTGCAGCATGGCAACGACCCACTGGCCCAGATCGCCTCCGTGATGGCAGAGGCCCTTCGCTCTTCTAGAACGCAAGATAGCCCCCGCACATTAGAAGATGATTCAAGAATGGCTGCCCTCATTGCCAGGCAATCCACAGCAAAAGATTTGCCTACCTTCTCCGGAGACCCCCTTGAGTGGCCCACCTGGAAGGCACAGTACGCTCAATCCACCGCCACCTGCCAAATGACTCCGAGCGAAAATCTCATTCGGCTGCAGCGCGCCCTCAAAGGCAAGGCACGAGATACCGTGGGTCCCCTACTAATGGATCCTGCGCAAGTCCCAGAGATCATCAGCGTCCTCGAGCAGCGATACGGCAGCGCTAACTCCATAGCAAAATTTATGCTAGACAAGGTTAAAAAACTACCTTACCTCACGACCGAGGTATCACTCGAGGATCTGGCAGATTTCTCCGGGACGGTACAAAACCTGGTGGCATCTCTCCGGATCCTGAAAACCGAAGGTTATCTCACCAATCCTGCATTAATGAATGACGTCACTGACAAAATGCCAAGTTCCCTGCGTCTGGCATGGCTAATCGAGATCCGCAAACAACACGCTCCGGCCACCATAACCCAGCTCGCTGCCTTTCTGAAAGAGGTGTCAAACGCAATTCCAAACAGTGGGATGGTGGACCACATACGATCTCGACCACGCCGTGAACAAATACATGCCGGGTACCAGGAGGAAGAAGAGAGTGATCGCATGCGACTTCTACCGAGCCATGAGCAAATACATGCCGGACATCAAGAAGAAATCAGGGATGGCCCAAAAGAAAAGATTGCCCCCATAAAACGCAAAGTAAACGAGGAACATACTTACCCTGGACCAAGCCGAAAAAGAAAAACTGCTGATGAAAGCTGCGCCCAATGTGGCGGCGATCATAAAACCCGCGAATGCAAAGAATTCGCAGCCAAAGATGTTGAACTCCGATGGGAAACTGTACGCACGGGAAGATTATGCCGCAAGTGCTTAGAAAAACACCACTCACGAAGCTGCAAAATAAACCAATGGTGCAAAGTAGGAGATTGCAGATCCCCACACCACCCCCTGCTACATAATCCCGAGTTCGTACGAAAAAGCGCCGTGGAAAATGTCAACTTGTGACGCCAGGACTCCGGACAGAGAGTACTATTAAAAATTGCGCCAGTCATATTAAGCGCTCCAAACAAAGAAGAAGTGTCAGTGTTCGCTCTCCTGGATGAAGGATCCACAGTAACACTTGTCGACGCTGACACCGCAATACAAGTCGGAGCAAACGGCCCAGTTCACGGACTGCGAATCCACGGCGCGAAAGGAATGTGCACCTCCGACAATCTCTCCCAACGAGTGAGACTAAGAATACGAGGTGCAGGCAACAGTAATACATTCCACATATCTGCCAGCACAATAAGCAACCTCAACCTGCCGGAGCAACAGACCCAAGGAAGGTCGGTCGTCCCGAAGCTGCTAATAGGCCAAGATAACGCTCACCTGATCGTGTCAAGGGAAGTTCGTGAATGCAATGATACTACGCGAATAGCATCACGCACCGCACTAGGATGGATCGCTCATGGGGGAGTCAACCCCAGAGATAATAACACGACCACCACTTTGGCACTACAACCAGAAACGGCCGCAGACATACAGTTGAGGGAGCTAGTAAAAACCAACTTCGCCATCGACTCCCTCGGAGTAACATCAGCCACCAGAGTCAATGCAAGCGAACAACAGGCAATTGCACTTATGAATGCAACTACCCGTCCTCTTCCTGTAGGAAGGTGGGAAACCGGTCTACTATGGCGCAAACCAGAAGCCACGTTACCTGACAATCGGCAGTGTGCGCTGAAACGACTTCTGTCCCTGGAGAAAAAGCTAGAAAAAGACAAAAATCTAGCAGTGGCCTACAACGACAAAATAAATCAACTTATCAACAAAGGCTATGCCAAGAAGTTATCAAGCCATGAAGCTTCCACCACCACACCTCGCAAATGGTACCTGCCCCACTTTGCAGTAATCAACCCAAATAAGCCAGGAAAAATCAGAGTGGTGTTCGATGCCGCAAGCCGATGCCGAGGAACCTCCCTCAACGACCAGCTGCTTACTGGTCCTGACCTGCTGTCCTCCCTCCTGGGGAATATAATACGCTTCCGGGAAGGAAACATCGCTATTGCTGCAGACATCAAAGAAATGTTCCTGCAAATAAAAATAAGGCGAGAAGATCAGTCGTCCCAGCTATTCCTGTGGAGGACATCACCCCATCACGAACCAGACACCTATCAAATGTCATCGATGATGTTCGGAGCCACCTGTTCCCCAAGCAGTGCCCAATTCGTCCGAAATAAAGTGGCTGAAACATACGAGCACGAGTACCCGGCCGCCGCAAAAGCCGTACGCACCAAGTTCTACATGGACGATTACCTAGATGCAGCAGACACACCCAATGAAGCTGCTGCACTCGCCCAAAGTGTAAGTGCCCTGCTCGCGAAAGGAGGGTTCCACTTGACAAATTGGGCGTCCAACAGCCCGGCGGCCCTAGCTAGCGTACCTATAGAAGACCGTGCCAGCTCCACGATACAAATCAGCAGCGGAGGTCCGGAAACAGAGCGAGTGCTTGGTTTAATCTGGGACCCCACCACAGACCGCTTCCTGTACTCATTTCGTGAGGCAATCTCCCACGACACGGCCACACAACCTACCAAGCGGCAACTATTATCTATAGTAATGAAGATCTTCGACCCAGTCGGCTTCGTTGCCTGCCTTACCATCAGATCTAAGATGCTACTGCAAGCAGTGTGGCGCTCAAGCGTCGGCTGGGATGAACCCATTGCCCCTGAACACGCCCAGAGATGGACAGACTGGCTAAATCTGTTGCACACGAACAGCATCTCAATCCCGAGACGTTGCCTCTACAACAAATTAAACAACGTAACACTACACCTTTTCTGCGATGCATCGGAGCAAGCTTGCTGTGCCGTGGCCTACTTCACCGAAAAAATAGGTGGATCCTTACGAGTAACATTCCTTGCAAGTAAATGCAAGGTAGCGCCACTGAAGCCTCTCTCCATTCCACGCCTCGAGCTTCAAGCCGCCCTCATAGCAGCGAGACTAGCCCAGACGATCCAAAAAGAAAGCAAAGCCCTGATATCCCGCACCTGCTTCTGGACAGACTCCACAACTGTACTATGCTGGTTACGCACGGACCCACGCGCCTACTCAACCTTTGTGGCAAACCGATTGGGGGAAATAGACGAACTAACCAACATACCCGACTGGAAATGGGTACCCACAAAACTCAATCCCGCTGACATAGGAACACGAGACTTAGAGGTGCCAGACTTAACACCAGAAGGAAGATGGTTTACTGGCCCAGCCTTTCTCACTTCCCCGGAGGGTGCGTGGCCAAAAGAACGGGCACCCGCCCACAGGCCTGACGACCTGACACTAGAAGTCAAACCTCACTACGTTGGCCTTGTGTCCACCAGGGGCGAAGCACTCCCATCAGTAGAGCGGTTCTCCTCATGGCACCGGCTGATTCGCTCCACCGCTTGGATCCTCCGATTTATCAGACGATGCAAGATGGGGCCCAATAAACCAGTAGAAGGCCCACTACTAGCCGATGAGATAAAAGCAGCAGAACACAGATGGATCAAAAGGTCCCAGGAAGACGCTTTCACAACTGATCTACACATCATCCGACAAGGTCAAAAACTGCCTGCTGGCAGCCGCCTCAACTCCCTGAACCCATTCTTTGGACCAGATGACCTACTACGAATGGGGACCCGACTACAAGCCTTGGAAAGAACAAAGAGTGTGGCCCGAACTCCCATAATACTGGACGGCGACGAACCCTACACTCGACTTCTTATCAGTCACTACCACAAAAAGGCGGATCATCCTAGTACTGAGAAAACAGTAGCAGAAATACGCAATCATTTCTTCATAATACGACTACGCACAACAAGCAGGAAGATAACGCACGCCTGCCCCACTTGCTTCATACGACGCAGCAAACCGACTCCACCTCTGATGGGCGCATTACCACCATCCCGCCTGATGCATCACGTCCGCCCATTCACACACTGTGGGCTTGACTATTTCGGCCCTATGGCTATCACGGTCGGTAGGCATCGAGAAAAACGATATGGAGCCATCTTCACCTGCCTCTCGACACGCGCCATTCACCTAGAACTAGCCGCTTCACTGACTGCTGACTCGGCCATCATGGCCCTACAAAGAATGACCGCCCGCAGAGGACAACCAGCAGCCATGTACTCGGACAACGGGACAAACTTTCACGGAGCTGACACCGAGATGAGGGACGCCCTGCTGTCAATAAGTCAAGACGCCAGAATGATTGACGCAATAGCTACCCAGGGCATCGAGTGGCACTTCATACCACCACTAAGTCCGCACATGGGGGGAGCTTGGGAAAGATTAGTACGATCAGTAAAGAAAGCCCTAAGCGCTACACTAAAGGAAAGAGCACCAAAAGAAGAAACGCTACTCACCGCACTTGCAGAAGCTGAGTTTGTGGTAAATAATCGTCCACTCACCCACATTTCAGTTGACCCACGTGATGAAGAACCTCTAACACCCAACCACTTTTTGCTAGGGTCAGCCGGGAAGCGCCCTCAATTATCCTTCTACGACAAAAAAGAAGAGGAAACATGCCTACGCCGCCAGTGGCGCATCGGACAACAACTTGCAGACACCTTCTGGAGGCGATGGCTGCGGGAATACCTACCTACCATGGCTGTCCGGCAAAAGTGGCACCATCCAACTACACCAATTAAGAAGGATGACCTAGTGATCATCATGGACCCAGCACTGCCTCGAAACAGTTGGCCACGTGGCCGTATCATCGAAGCAATACCTGCAGCTGATGGACAAGTCAGAACTGCCCGGATCCAAACCAGCACTGGGATATACGTAAGGCCGGCAGTCAAAATCGCCGTCATTCTGCCTGCCACGCCAGCAACTGATGAAACTGTACACTCTGCGAAGACACCTGACTCAAAACTCAGACATCGGAAAAGGACACGCCCGACGAAGTAGCTGAGCACAGTCGAGACTGCACTGAGGGGAGTGTATGGAACGTGTCGTAGGAATCCGTGTGCATCTAACGAGTGCGCGAAAGCTTTTGACAACCATGGTTTTTTTTTTTTTTTTTTTCATTTACTAGATTCTTATGTATCTTGAGGAGATGAATCATTTAAATTTACTGAATTTAAAGTTAATGTTCTTTATACAAATAGAACGGCGTCATATGCGCCTTGCAATTTTTACCTCATGTGGGTATTTAAAAATAGTACCTGGCTATTATAGACTTAGAGGTCATGTATTTTGTCGGTAGGGAAAAATTGTTATGTAAAAACCCTACTAAAATTGCATGTTTTGCATAGCTCAACAAAGCAACCGGCATCAAGCAAGGGAAATGGAAATTCAAGAATGGAATTTACGCTCCCACAGAGTACCATGCCGCCAGCACGACAATCTGAGAGCTGCTATTGGCTAGCGGAATTATGTGCATGTGGTGCCCCTTCCAAATGACTTGTCTACAACGCTATTATGTCCTTTAACTAACTAATCAATTGAAAACATAAATGAAATTGATAATGAATACATGCAGCAGCCTCATTGGACTGGAAAACACATCTGAATAACCACCTAATGCTTCCACAAGGGACTCCAGACAGCAATGATCAACGCCAAGGAAATGGCTGACTATTTACGTCACCCCCACCATGCGACCAGCCGAGCCACTATTGGTCAATTCTGAACAAAGGAAAAATCTGAATCGTAAATATTTACGAAAGCGAATTCATCTTCCGAAAAATTTGGAGCTCAATTTCGAGAAATTGGGAATAATTTGGATCAAGAAATAAACATCATAACCTAAAAATGAGTATGTACTACAAAAACAACCCAAAAACTGACGTCTATTAGTGATTGTTGCACTTTAAGAAAAATATTTACTGTTTAAAATTGTACCTTATATCACATATGTATACTTGTACCTTTTCTTGTAAACACAATAAAAATGATGTGAAGCTTTGGGATCCTGAGTTGGTAAAATCTTGGCAATAACTATCACACATAATTTTAACACAGCTGACTTCCAATCGTAGCGACCAGGGAAATTACCTAAAACAAGTACCTTAGAAAAATTAAGGAGGTTCTGTCCCCCAAAAATCCGACCTGAGTTTGCCCTATAAAAATAGAAGTCAAACCGGTAGGAAGTCAGTTCAAAACTATCAGCCAAGAAGAAACAATACCTACTCAAGATACCAACAGTCTCCAAGTTCAAACCTCTTTTCAAGTGTTTTAATCAGTCTTAGATTCAGTTTACCTCTCCCAGTATCCCAGTAACCTAAAATCCTAAAAACCCCAGTCTCCCACAGTCTCCAAAGTGAAAAATATTTATTTTAATCCAGTACTCAAATCAGTTTTGCCATTATACCTAGAAGCATTTTTTGTCAAAGTAGTAAATTCATTTAAAAGACCAGTGGCATTCCAAAATCCACTGGCGTACCAAACTCCATTGGCGTGTCATTGTGGCCAGCTCCCTATTATATTTAGTTTATGTACAAACGTCTAGTACAGTCATAATGTACTCGAGGAAAAATAAAATAAGAACACCAGACGTCAACATCGAAATGGGAGGACACGTCCTAGAATGGAAAGATGAGGTCGTCTACCTGGGCCTCACAATGGACTCACGTCTCAACTGGAAATCTCACGTAGCCAAGATGCACGTGAAAGCCAGAAAGGCAGTCGGCGCGATGAAGCCAATCTTCAACAGAAGAAGTCCGCTACTTCCCAGAACCAAACTCCTGATCTACTATTCGCTCATTCGACCGGTACTGACTCATGCTATCCCCGTGTGGGGCAGCATCTCCCACTCTGACCACACAAAACTACAGACGTTACAAAATCTCTGCATTAAAATCACGTACAACACAAGACTCAGAACAAACTTGAAAAGACTACATGCAAGAGAAGAAATACCGACCTTATTTGAATACACACACAGACTGACCGACCGATTTTACAAGTCACTTCAACATAGTAAAAATAAACTCATCAGAGAAATCGGTCAATACAATGCACCTAGCGATCTCCCTTTCAGGTACAAACACAGACTACCCAAACATATTCTGATGGACCTTAATCACATTTGGCACAATCCTGAATCAGACGCGGATGACTGAGCGATCGGTAGGTATTCCCAATCACCAGACCCCTCCCCACAACTTATGTCTATATATCTATGTATATATTTATATAATAATATTTATTTTATCTATATGTATGTAAGTTTATCCTAAAAATTCCCATAAAGTATATATCACATAAAAACAGACACCCACACCCATCACCACAAAATGCAGGATTTCATCTACTGAAATCACTGAAGGCCGCACAGTTTCATGTTGACTGTCGGCCGACTCCTCCCGGATAAGGTTTTTCATGGTTTCCTTATTCCCAAAGGCAAATGCGGATGAGCTCCAAATAAAAGGACATGACCGACTCCTTCCCACTCCCAACATAACACAAACACACACGTATGTATATATTTCCCTTGCTTGATGCCGGTTGCTTTGTTGAGCTATGCAAAACATGCAATTTTAGTAGGGTTTTTACATAACAATTTTTCCCTACCGACAAAATACATGACCTCTAAGTCTATAATAGCCAGGTACTATTTTTAAATACCCACATGAGGTAAAAATTGCAAGGCGCATATGACGCCGTTCTATTTGTATAAATAACATTAACTTTAAATTCAGTAAATTTAAATGATTCATCTCCTCAAGATACATAAGAATCTAGTAAATGAAAAAAAAAAAAAATGAGAATCTCTGCGGCAGCGAAACATGACAGGCTTCGGTTTGCCGGAGATCGAGTTACTTCCCGAACAGAAAGCACGGCGGGCTTCGCGGGAGAAGACATCTCAAGTCGTGGTGCGGCGGACCGGACTGCGAGACAGTGGTTGTGGATGAGAGCCTCGAAGGTGTTACGGAGTGTCCGAGATGCTGCGCTGGATAATGCTTGTAAATCACATAGCGTCTGTATAACGTCTAGACGGTTCCTCGCTGGCTGGCAAGCGTTGACTGACGGATCGGGACTGACTGCGCGAGCGAGCGAATCTGTTGCTTAAATACCCGCGGTAGAGTAACTACTCTCACGGTAGGTAATACGTACCACTTCGGCAGTTGACGAGAATGTTCGACGCCGTACATATATTGCACGGTGCTATCTCGAGACCTTTCTAGGCGGTGGCGATATTATTATCGTCGAGCCGGGACGGCAGGCGAGCAAAGTACATCGCGGCCGGCATAGGTAGATACCTAGGCATGTAGGTTGGCCGGTGCCGCGCGAATATTGAAAGATGTTTCTCGTGCGTTCTTTCAGATGGCAAAAGTGGCCGCCACAAACCTATAAATCTTACTGATCCCTCAATACCTAAATGTTTAAAACAAAAACATTAAGATTGGGAAGGATTGGACCGGTAATTGAATAGAAGGATGCTCATTTTCCAGAAAACATAAATACGTGAAAATAAATAGTAAGTACCTAGTTTTGTAGGAAAAAAAAATTCTGTAAACAATTGTCTTTTAATTTTTGACATTTTGCAACGGTGTGCGGCGCACTTCGGAACTATTTCTTGCGGTATGTCTCCTAGCTTATCAAACCGATTTTATAAGTTGTAAGAATTCTGGAAATTAGCGCGGGCGCAATTAGACCTGTCAAAAAACTTCCAAAAGAATAAGTTCTGTAACTTGCTAAAAATTACATTAAGTGACTTTTGGTGTCGTTTACATTGGTAAAGGCGGAAACACACTTGTGTGTTGTGGTGTGTTGTGGCGCGCCAGAAGCACATCGGTTTCATACGTTTATTATAGTTAGAGACATATTTGTAGGTTGTGGCGTGTCGACAAGCGACGACGATGATTGGTTAATTTGTAGTCACGACACACTACACCACACAAGTGTGTAAGCAACTTAATTTGGCCATAAATCGCTTACAAGAGCGATTTACAGGAAAAAACTTACAAGTCTAAACCCAGCCTAATGACATCATAATAATTATCAGTCTATTATTTCCATTTTATCTATGCATCACCGGAGTAACCCAAAAATTGTTGTCATTGCTCGCAGTCAATCGTTTCATCCTTTTTCTAAACTCCAATTCGATATAACGTCCCTCTCACTATTTTCCTAACGCAGTTAAATTTATCACGCTGTGCTTCTGATAGGTTTTGGTAAGTTCTAATGCTGATGTTTTCTACCAGAGCCATGTCATGCTCAAACTTCGCTGTTGCATTAAAATAGATTTTGTTTAAAGCATAATGTCTTATCCAACATACTGTAATACCAGTTATATAGAGGGAGATAGCGTCAGATTACTGTAATCCGACAATGAACGACGATTTTTCAACCATTTAGAAATGTCTTAACTTCAAGGTCAAGATACACGATTTACATATGTGGAAATGTTCGGTAAATGTTTGCATTATTATACAAATCAGAGTTCCGTTAACCACTTGGACTCATTAGCTTGTTTTCAAGCTACCTACAATACGAGGCGATGACACGAGGCGTACCTGGGTTAAACAAGTTCTGTTTCATATTTGTAAAAAGCATTAACTTTGTGGCTCGCCATAATTTACAATAAAAAACACATAAATTTGTTTAAGGCCACTTTTATTTTAAACCCTCTGCCGGTTTCAGAAGCACCCTTCCTTCGTCAGGAGAATATTATAACTAATATCTATGATACAGAATATTGACAGATATACACATTTCAGGTGTTTGGATGGGAGGTAAGCAAAGGGGTGGGGGTAATTGCGGGATTTCCGGGAAGAACAGAGCGGTTTATTGGAAAAATATTTAAAATGGGGAAAACTTGCCTGCCCACATTAAACCCACGTTTTGTACTGATAACAATTAAGGTAAAATACTAAAGATAGAGATCATAAATTAAGCCACTCAGGCATTAATTTACCAACTATGTTGCAATGATTGTCCTTCGTTCTACATAGGTAAGACAACTAGAAATGTAAATATTATAATCACAGAACATTTAAGATGGTTAGATAAAAATAATTTTTTCAGAGTTTGCTAATCACCAAATTTCCACAGATCACACTTTTAATAAGGACACAGGGGTTAAAATTCTTCACCGTAACAATAAAAGCAAAAAATTAGATAACTTCGAAGCACTTGAAATCAGAAAATCCCTAAATAATAATTCCAGTATTTTGAATAACCAAATTAATGTTGTTCTTGTATTGTTTTGTATTTATAATACTTATATAGTGCAATTGCACAGCATGGGTTGACTAGATGATCATTTGGGGAAGTGTGTGAAAGGGTTTAGTTTTTCCTGTGGGGAAAATTTAACCCGGAAATTTAAATCTGGTGCGTATCTTTTAGTCCCATTTTAAATATTTTTCAATAAACCGCTCTGTTCTTCCCGGAAATCCCGCAATTACCCCCACCCCTTTGCTTACCTCCCATCCAAACACCTGAAATTTGTATACCTGTGAATATTCTGTATCATAGATTGGTTATAATATTCTCCTGACGAAGGAAGGGTGCTTCTGAAACCGGTAGTGTTTAAAATAAAAGTGGTCTTAAACAAATTTATGTGTTTTTTGTTGTAAGTTCTGTTTCATTCAATTTCAGGAATATTTATTGGTCTTGAACCATTTGCAATATCGTTACCACAATATGGATCTACTAAATCCAGAGACAGTTTCCATCAAGACGGAACCAGGGCCCCAGGAATCAGGCGGAGGTGAAATAGCGTATACGCATATACATTTCGACCTTCCAGATGTAAAGACGGAATATTTGCAGAATACAGAGAGAACTCGGAGAGCCAGTAAGTTGCATTGGGTTTGGAAAAATGTAGAATGTTAAATTCTGATGTTTCATATCGGTTTTGAAATGTTCCATGTACGGTAAGGGTCGACCGAGACAGGTTTTCCGTTCTCGGCCGAGACCGAGAGCCGAGACCGAGAATAGATAAATTGAGAAAAAAAATGAAAATGCGCTATTTTTGCATAATATAGTATATTTAAGAATGTTATAATAATTTGTTTTAAGGCACCGCATCCGCGCTCAAAAAGAAAAAGATGGAGAGATATGTAATTACGAATGTTAGAGGAGCGCGCTAAATTTAAAGCGATAAAATCGATGCGAAAATTCCGAAAATATTTAACAAAACACCACTCGTTTAAAATAGAGCAAAAATCTCTTATATTAAGTATCATTTAAAGAAACATTGTGAATTTTTTCACAACGATAACTTGTAAAATAACTGAAAAAAACGTGTTTAAAATAATTTTCGAAGCATACTTTGCGATTTTTTTCTATCGAAGGAATTGTAAATAATTTGCATTTTGGCGTGGAACGCGTCTAGATATTATCTTCAAAAATAACATATATTTTTTTAAGACCTTAAAAATTTCAAATGTTTACGGAAGATATGTGAAAAATCGGTAGAAATTCGGGTAGCGGCGGCTTAAATAATTTAATAATCAAAATTGAATGCATTTTCACCAATCAAAATAGAAATTGATTGCGTTTTCACCAATTGTCTATTTACAAAAGTAGTGAAATGAACAGAAACGAACAGCGCGGCGCAGCGGCGGCAGCAGCGGTAAGTCAAACTCGCCTCGCTGCCAGCCGACCAATCACAATCGACAGCTCTCTCGCGCACTGATACCAAGTGACGAATGTGGACGCGGTAGTTAAGAATCCCATTTTCCTATACCGTACCTACTTACAACGGTCTCGGTTATGCCCGAGAATATCGGCGATTTTTGGCCGAGAACCGGGACAGAGTTCTCGGTAGAATTTGTAGCTGAGAATGCCGAGACCGAGACCGAGATCTCGGTCGACCCTTAATGTACGGTACGTATCACTAATGTCAAAACAATCCTCGGATCCCACCCATTTGATATAAGCTACTGGAATACAACACGACTCCGCACTGAAGTTGGTCAAGAGCAAATGGTTTTTTTCTTCTAAATAAATAAATAAAGTTTTCTTTAAGCACTCTCTCACAATGTATATGAAAAACGCTACTTGCTTAGCATTTCAATGTATGTCAAAACAACAATAGAGAACTCCAGTCCAATATTTTTTGTATTTTTTTAACGAACCTTCTAAACTTAAATAACTGCATATTTATTTTTATTTTTAGAGTTAGTTTTAATAGTTAAAATAATTGTGAAAATTTAAATTTTTCAAGATTTTCCCCGAAAACCACCGTACGTATAGTGAATCATGTGACGTCATCACTCCTGAAAAGTTACTTTAAGATCGGACATCAGCTGATCAACTGCCGCCATTTTGAATTCGGTGTTCGAAGTAATCTCCCTAGAAGTAGCATTACTATTTTTTTTTGTGCAGTAGTTTTTGAATATGTTCAATAATAGAGATAAACTAATAAGAGATACCTTTATTTTTTTGAAACATTATTTAGGTCTAAATAATGTTTCAATAAACACAACAACTAAATCTCTATAAACAGTATGTAAATAAACGAATAAATTAATACGATGGCTTGTGTCATACCTACATTCCCATACAATGACTTTACGGTGACGTCACGACACGGTGAGCAGTGACGTCACCACTAAACATTTTAATACTACCAACTTGACGGCGTGTTTCTAGGACCCGATTAAAAATGGACTTTTAATTATTTTTTTAAAGCTCTGCGTTTAATATTGTTAAATATAACTTATATATTCAGAATCAGCATTTATTGGTCTATATTCTATATGAACCATAGACATCAAAAGTCAATAGACCAGAAGATACAGATGAGGGGTAAAACCAAACTATGGGAGGGGAAGAGGGGAAAGATGACTGTGATTCGTTAAAAAATCAATCTGACAGTATATAGGCATCTTGCATTATAATATCACCATTTAGTTCTTAAAAGAAAAATCTGCTTTGAATGAATATACCTTTTTACATGGGAGCGCGAATTGCTTGCCACATTAATAACATATTTACGAAGTCCAAATGCTCGCCCCGAAAAGGTTTTCCCCTATTCACGTAGCAATATTGTGTTTCCGTGTTTAGTTAAGACACTTTTACAAATGTTTCATAATTTACTTACCCCTGTAACCAGTGACGAGCTCACTGGAGAAACGCCCACATTCGCTATGTTCTAGGTAGGTGTATAGCACAAGCTCTCATATTGCCGTGTTATTTGGCAAAATGTATGGATGTTAGCTCTACGCTGGTCAGGACAAGAATGATGACGTCACATTTTTTTTATTCAAGCGGGGCTTTCGTAAGCCCAGACCGAGGGGTTTTTATCACTTAGGGCAGGTCCAGATATATTCATATGTCCGTGATATGAACATATTTTTTAAAGCCATCATATTTATTTATTTATTTATTTATTTATTTAATACATGAATTATCGACAGTACATATAGTTTTTTTGTGATATTTCACCCTCCATGCTAGGGATGACCCTGTGTTATGGCGGGTGAAGTTTACAGTTTGTATAACATTCGTTAGTATAGATTGAAATTTTTAGTAAATTAAGGAATTATTGATATATATATATAGTTCACAGTAATCAGTCTTATACATATAATGCTGCTTAGATAGTAAATAAAGATATTTTATGTTTTGCCTGCTCTATAGTAAGAAAATGATATACTTATAGTTAGGTTGGGTTACAAGAAGAAGATGGAGAAGTTAGAGAATTATTATAAGATGAGAAATTTGAGGAGTTGTTAGATATAGATCATACTAAATAATCTTGTACATACATGCCGCTAATTTAGAAAATAGATATATATTATGTTTTGTCTGAAAAGTGATTAAATCGATAGAGTGTAGAGTGAATGGGTGTTAAAATTGTAATGTATCCCATGTGTAAGGATCCATTTCGTTATTTGTTTTTTTAAAGGAATGGGGTTGACTCAACGTTTTTAAGTTTTCAGGGATAAGGTTAAAGATTTTAGGAGCTAGGAAGAAAAATTGTCTTTGAGCTGACGTGGTGTGTAGTGTAGGTACATTGTAGTGTCTGTTAGTTATTGTTCTGGTGGTGTAGTTGTGTTGTAAGAGAGTTTTGTTTTTGTATTTGAACAGGAAATGTATTAGCATAAATTTTAAATGGAGTTGCCGTATGTTTAAGACGTTATACTCGATGAGGAGTCGTTTGGAGGGGTATCTTGTCGGTCGCCTGTTAATGACACGTATTACCATTTTTTGGGCTTTTAGTAGAGGTTCGATGATAGATTGTGCACAGCCACCCCAAGTTATAATGCCGTATGCTAATAGAGATTGGCAGAGAGCGTAGTAAACAGTTTTAAGAGTTGAGGTAGTAAGGATATTTCTTAGGGTTCGGAAGACATAAGAGAGTTTGCGGATGCGTGTGGTTAGACTGGCCAAGTGCTGATCCCAACGAAGGTGTTGATCAATGATGACCCCCAGATATTTTATGTGGGTGGCGTGTTCCAAGTTTGGGCAATTACAGGAAGTGCAAGTTCTTAGACAGGAGTGAATTATTATATTCTGATTGTTGGTAGGTTGGGTTGCAGCAGAAAGACTGAAGGTTAAGAATTTTGTTTTTCCAGCATTAAGGGTTAGGAGATTATCATCTAACCATTTCTTTATCTGGCGTATGTCGTTTTGAGCTATGTCGAATGCTCCTTTCCAGGTTTTGTGTCTAGTTATCAGTACAGTGTCATCTGCAAAAGATATTAGTTTCCCGGTTATGGGAAGGTTACAGAGATTGTTGATGTAGATGAGGAACAGAATAGGGCCTAGAACACTTCCTTGTGGGACTCCGAAGTGGATTGGTAAGGGGTTACTTGTTATGTTGTTAATTTTCACAGCTTGCGATCTGTCGGTTAGGTATGATGAGAACCAGTTAAGAGTTCTACCTCGGATGCCTATTTGAGATAGTCTTTCTAGAAGTATGGGGTGGGAAACCGTGTCAAATGCTTTGGCTAAGTCTAGGAATATGGCTAGGCAGGAATCACCTTCGTCCAGGCTGTTAGTGATCTTATTCGTCAAGTCTAAGATTGCAGATTCTGTATTTAAATTATTTTGAAAGCCAAACTGATTAGGCGAGAGAAACTTCTGGGTTTCAAGATGGGAGACAAGTCTACTTTTAACAATTTTTTCAATGATTTTTGACAGGACACTTAGCAAAGAAATGGGTCTATAGTTTTCAATATTTGTTTTATCGCCACCTTTATAGATTGGGATAACTGTTGCATGTTTTAGTCGGTGTGGGAAAGAACCGCTTTTAAAGCTTAGGTTAACGATATGTTTTAACGGCATTGTAATAAAGTGAACTATGTGTTTTATTATATAAGGAGAAATATTGTCATTACCAGCAGCACTGTTTGTTTATTGTTTATATATTTGACTGGAGTTCCTTATTGTTTTATTATTCTAGGTAACAGTTATGTGGAGATTATTCCCATCAAGGCAGAGCCAGGACCCCTAGAAGAAGACGGAGGGAGAACCCCTTATACGAAAGTAGAAATAGACCTGCTGGATGTTAAAAAGGAAAGCTTTGAAAGAATCACACCGAAAACAGGTAAAGGCCAATTTGGTTATTAGAATGCACAATTTTAGCATTTTTATGTATATACTAGCTGGTACCCGGCATTTTTTTTTACATGAATACCGCACAAGAGTCCCAACTGCTCCCGTCTGGAGCCAGTGGGACTATGGCATCCCCAATTGGGGTATGTTGTGAGGCTGAAGGTAGCGGGGAGGGGAAGGAGATAGGGAAGAGGAAGGTGGGGAAGTACCTGGCTATTCAGATCTGGTCACCAAACACGGCTAAAGCCATTTCAAGCAACGTTTCAATTCTGAATGGTGGTCTTACACCCGGGCGATACTGAGAGTATCTTCCACTCTGGAACGTGCCGCAAATACACTGTATATTATTTTAAATGAATAAATTGTGAACTAAACAAATTAATCAAATAAAATTTATTTGCCACGCCGGGATTCGATCCCGCGACCAAGAGCCTTACCGCTGCACCACGCTGGTCGTCGAACATGCGTTGTTATGCCATTTAATAAAGAAATTGTTTCTCCCTGCGTGTCCTTTCCTATTCGTCCCGTTCACCTTCCTCCTCCTTTTCTTTTCCCGCGTCCTTTTCCCCTCTCGCGTTCCCACTCCTCCCCCTCCACCTTCCCTCTCCTAACTCTACTCCCCCCTTCCCCCTTCCCCCGTCCCGTGAACTCCCCTCCCCCCTCCCGTATTCGCCTCCCTCATCCCTTGGATCCTATGTTGTCAATTCAAAACCCTTAATTTAATATGTGCTTCAATTCAAGTGGACCCGAGTCTACCGTACCGAAGGGACGAACGTCAAATGTTTGACAGGAAAGTAGGTACAGTTTATATGGGAAAATGAAATTGTTGTTTTTACTATCTTCCTCGCAAATTGTCCATATTTTCTCATCGTTTAAACCTTCCCTGGACTACGACAAACATTTCAAAAAAAATCAGATAATATAACGAGACAAACGAACAGCAATTGATTTTTATTTATATAGATTGTCCTAAAATTATTATTAAGCTTTGTTTATGTTCTTTTTCAGACTTATTGACAGAACTGAAGACGCATCCTGGAAAAAAACAATTATATTGTCTTCAATGTAACTACTCGTGCGCTCATAAGTCAAGATTAGAACTGCACTTGCGCACACATACTGGAGAAAAACCTTTTTCTTGTGCTGACTGCAGTTTTACGTGTTCTCAGAGGGGATATTTGACTAGACATATGCTGACTCACAGTGGAGAAAAACGTTTTACATGTTCCGATTGCAGCTATTCTTGTTTTCAATTTGGAACTTTGAAGAGACACATGCTGACTCACAGTGGAGAAAAACCTTTTTCATGTTCCGACTGCAGTTATTCATTTTCTCAAAAAAGCAGTTTGACGACACACATGCTCATTCACACCGGAGAGAAACCTTTTTCATGTTCCGATTGCAACTCTTCATTTTCTCGGAAGGATAATCTTAAAGTACACTTGCTGACTCACAGTAGAGAAAAATCTTTTACATGCTCTGACTGTAATTTTTCATGTTCTAAAAGGGGATATTTTACTAGACACATGATGAATCACGGTGGAGAAAAACCTTTTTCGTGTTCCGACTGCAATTATTCATGTTTGCGCAATGCAAGTTTAAAGAAGCACATGTTGTCTCACAGTGGAGAAAAAACTTTTTCGTGTTCCCACTGCAGTTCTTTGTTTTCTAGGAAGGAACTTCTTAAAACACACTTGCTGACTCACCGTGGAGAAAAACTTTTTTCATGTTCCGACTGCAACTATTCATTTTCTCGAAAGGGACGTTTGACAAGACACATGCTGACGCACAGAGAGGTAAAATCTTTTTCTTGCTATGACTGTAGTCGTACATTTTCTCAAAAGGGAAACTTTACAGCACACATGCTGACTCACAGTGAAGAACAGCGTTTTTCTTGTTCCGTGTGTGAGTATTCGTCTTCACGAAAGTTTTCCTTACTAATACACATGCTGAATCATGCACAAAACAGACTTAATTCAAAATAGAGGATTCTCGGTATTAGATCTGACTTAAAACAAGGAGTCTCCAGTTTTTAACATGAATATCATTATAAATTAGCGGCGTAAATAGCGGTATATTTCAATTTATTTGATTTTGCAAAATTGATTTTTATTAAGTTGATAAATATTTCTTTAGAATAAACTATCGCTATGATGTTAAGAATAGAGACATCTATGGGATGATTGCTGTAGTTCAGGTTATTAAGAAATAATGAATACTAGAGACATCTAGGTAATTTTTTATTGAAGCTAGTCAGTGTTACTGGCTGACTAGAATACGCCACGTGACCAAGTAGGTTCCGACAGCCGTCTGTTTATTATTGTCTGTTATTTGTAAGCCTTATCTCCGGGTATTTTCTATTTTTTAATAGTATAAAAAGGGTGTTGTTCAAAATACTTCTCTCTCTCTCGCACTAATCGATACCTAGGGTACAGTTCCCTTAATTCCCCAGACGGGGTCCGGACCAAATTATTTATAGAGTGTTGATTTCGTTGTTGTAAATTCAAAGTGATTGTAAATAAAAACATTTTGATTTGTGAAGAGTTTTATTAAATGTACATTTGTTACTTAAATTAAATTTTTCCGCGACCGGTTTCGATACAACCGTATCATTCACGAGCAGAATTAAAAAAAAACAAAATGTCTAGAAATTGTTACATAGTTAATGCCCAAGAAATACAAAAAATTGTAAATAAAAATCCATATTAAAAAGTGTTTTACAATAAAAAAAAGTCCACTACCCCGATGAAATGAAGTTATTGAAAAGGGATATTTCATTTGCACTGCTGAGGAGTAGCTGAGAGCTCCTACCATCGCCTCAGTAAGGAGCGGTGCGTCCAGATAAAATGCAAGCATTTTTTTAACATTACCTCCACACAGGAGGGCCTGTGGAAAATAACTAATCAATGAATGGTCTTTTTAGAAAAGGAAGGATAGGAAGTTCTGGGAAGGAAAAAGGTATGAGGGGTGGGTAGGGATCTGGGGCCAGTGTGTCCACGAGTAACCGACGTATGAATCCAACCCTCCCATTGGAGTACTCGGCGATGTTCCGAGAGAGTCCTGCTGGAGAGATTGCTACGTGGGTTTTTCTCGCCAAGTGGCAAAACCAAGTATACCTATCGTAAACAACTTTAGTATTGTAATGCTGACCAGGTACTCACAGATTTTATCCCAAAGGAAGCGCCAATTCTGGACGGGTTATGGATCCCGTCAAGAATATCTGTGGATCCCAAATATGCTCAGGGGTGGATCGTAAACCAGCGATATGTGTCGTTCTCCAAAGGGATGGTATTGCAAGGTACATAATTTAAAGGCGGAATTGTGAGATCAAACATATAATTTTAAATCAAATGGCAAACATGGGTCGAGGCCTCACTCGACAAAGGTTTTAAATATTGCATTTTACTTACCCCCATGGAACCGACCTCTTTTTACTATGAATTCTATCGCTAGCTAACTAATAAAATGTCCGTCTAGTAGCTGCAAGGCACAGGCAGCATTTCCTCGTGCATGATCCGGAAAGCCATCACCGAAGCCGAGATCTGGAGTCAATTCCGCCGCCAAAGGGAGTTCGTCAAGCGGCCTTTCACCGCGACCAAATTTAGCAAGTAACCCCGCCGCCAAATGGAGAACATCAAGCGGCCTTTCGCCGCGTCCAAAATTAGCAAGTCACCCCGCCGCCAATGGGGGTGTTTTACGTTGAAGAAGGTTTGGCATGTAGGTAGGCCGCCCTCGGTCCAGACGAGAGTCAGGGTCGGCGTAAAATTACTTTCCCGCCACAAAGAACAGCGAATATCATCGCAGGCTAACGGTACACCGATCATCCATCAAAACGGGGCTCTGTCCAAGTGTGATCGGACGTATTTATCATGGATTAAATCTTTCAGGCTCCAACAACGCCTGGCCGCCGTACAAGTTTCCTTACGGTTGCAGGAATCACAGCTAATCCCACCAAGGGGAATTCAAACTATCGATCACACAATACGTACTCGTTATCACTTTTACCGCCCGGCATTATCTAAAGTAAAAGGGAAATTTTTTCCCGTTCAAAACTCAAATCTCACAAAAACTCCGTTGACTGTCGCGTAGCTAGGTTCCGGGCCCAACTCTCCGAAACCTACCTACGCAAGAAGTGAGGTATTTCCGCGGAACCGCTCCCGGTGTCGCCTCTGGACGTAGATAAAATCAGAGCTGGCACTCTAATAATTAATAAACAAGTTCCTACCTAATGACGATTTCGACGGGTAGAGTTGTTAGGATGCAGAACAAATGATAAGGATGTTAATAATTATATTTAAAGGAATACGGATTTGTACTGCATCATAAAAAGATCAAAAGGTCTCCATCAACTATTCTCTTCCGATATGTCCTGCCACGTAGTTAGTGGGCAGATGCAACCGCCGCCAAGACCCAGACTAACCTCATCCCATGAACCCGGGCACCCCTGCTAAATCACCAAACGTAGCGAACCATGTGGAGTGACCTATGGCAGAGGTGTTGGTTATTTATTTATTTATTTATTTATTGTTTTGGAACATTTACAGAGTATTAACAGAAAAAAGTCATTGGATTAGCATTGTAAAAAGCGTACATGTTAATAGTCCACTTAAAAATGTTCACAGAATGCACAGTTTAATAGTTGTTAACAGAAATTAGGAATATCAAAATATAAACGGAGGTATAAAAAGAGATAACAAAAATAGTGATGATACAATATAGAGATAACAAAGATAAAAAAAGATCGATATACGATGTAAAAAAAACAGAAAAACAAAAAAAGTAAAGTACAAATAGAGTGAAGAACAGCCATTCACATTCAAGTTCAAGATAAGTATTAAGATAAGTATTTTCAATTCTCAATTACATGTTAGGTTAGTCTATTGTTAATTTGCTTTTTAAAGTAAGCGAGACTATTTGCATAGATGTCTATATGGTTACATTCAATGGAATTATACAGTCGACACATCCGAGACAGTGGATTGAAGTATGCAATATTGTTTTTAAATAATTCAAGATGAAATATATTCTGATTCCTTAAATTACCAATAAAGGTTCCCGGGGCGGCGGTATCAATTCCCGCCTCTTAAATTGCTACCATGTGTGTCAGTATGCTCCTAGTATTTGTCCATTTGAGCGCAAATAAGCATGCTTAGAAACCAACTGTCGGTTGATCAGTGAGCATGCTTATTAGATTCGCGGGTGGATAGCGCTCCAAGCATGTGTAAACAGACTTGCTTATAAGCATGATCATTTCGATCCGATCTCAGTTTGCGCCAGCGCAAAAGTTTCTTGTTTAAATTTCAAATTTCTTTGCATTCTTGGCAAAAATATCAACAATGGCTGGGGAGACGAAAAAACCTTGCTTTTGAGATTTATTACATGTGGAGGGTTTTTTTAGGGAAAGGAAGGAGAGGAGAGTTCTGGGAAGGAAAAGGGGTGGGTAGGAATCTGGGGTTCAGTGTGTCCTGGTCATCCACCTCCAAGACCTAGACAAACCTCATCCCATGAACCCGGGCACCCCTGCTAAATCACCAAACGTAGCAAACCACTTGGGGTGACTTATAGTAGAGGTGTTGGTTATCCAATAAAGGTTCCCAGGGCGGCGGTACCCATTCCCGCCTCCCAAATTGCAAATTGTGATTTTGAATTCGGATGTTAAGGAAATGACGCATAAGCACCTGCGTAGCATCAAACTGCTATCGAGGCTCCTATTGGTTGAGATATAAAACGAAAATAGCGCTAGTCTGCGCTCATTGGCCGCTTTAATTATGACCTCACTTTTCAAGGCTCCTTGGTTCTTCATTGGTTGAGATTGTTTAGGTAAAGTTTCGCTTCTACCGCGTGTTAACTGCACTCGACTTTTTTTATTATTTAGTAATTTCCAGTGTTGGACCCAAATTAATCGTTTTATTTTAAAAGAATCTTAAATAGTTGCGTTCCAAGCAATAGCATTATTTTATTTAGTTCTGAGCTAATGAAACTGACTTCATTTGTTGAAATTTGTTTGATGTGAGCATGCTCATAAAAAGCATGTGTGTTCAATTGTTGGCTTTGAGCATGCTCATTGTCAGCATGTGTGTCAGTACCATTAATCTACAATAAGCCACTTGCATCACATTTAAAAAAAAAAAACGGTTTAGGCAAATATTCTAAGACATTCCGTTTTTTTTCCGTATTTTTGAAACCCTGGCGATTTTTTTAAACTTTCAATCCGAAAAATCGGACCATTTTTTTTATACACTGAAAAGACGGGACATAATTTTATGGGCGTGAAAAAAAATAAATTACATAGCCAAAAATCATTTAAAAAAAGCCAACGTATTCCACACGAATGGCACAGGAGAATAACGAGGCGTACCAAAAATATTACATCTCATAAATATTTGTTTCCTTGATCCATCTTATTGATCATTACTCATTGTAATGTTCAACGTCTACATATGACAAAATCTAATGTAATAAACTTGTACTTGTAAATTATAATTATAAAATATTATTATTATGGAATTTGACTTTGTTAAAATCAGCACTAATAAATACCATTATGCTCCTAAGTCAACCGCTGTGGAAAGCAACTGTGCCATGTTCTCTTTATACCATCTGTCAAAACGTCGAACCAAACATAAGTTCGCAAGGTAACATACAATAAATGTAGTTAATTTTAAGTATCAAATTAAAAAATTTGAGGGAAATCAAAGTGTTGCCATATAAAAAATTATATATTTATTTATTTGTTTTATTAAACGCCCAGAGGACTTTTACATAGATAAATAAAGGCAGTACATCTTTAACATGAGAAGGAAATAATATAAATAAAATTACAATAGAAATAAAAAAGTACATAAATTATATAAAAATATAAGCAACAAAAATTTTAAAGTAAGGTGATCAGATGTTTAAAAAATTGCAACATTAACCATGTCTAATAAAACCTACGTATTAGTTTCGCAAAGTGGCAAACCGCTACATCGATGGTACCTCCACTACCTTTGCAAGTTGCAGGAGTTTGGAACTGTCCAATTTGGATTTTAATATTTTAGATAAGAAAGTTAAATCATTTTTTTTAAATAACTAAATAATACTACAAGTTATGACGGTTTATAATGTTTCAATTAATTTATAAGTAATACTAAGACGTTACATTTAATTACATATATGGAATTTCACAAAATTATTTGAATATTTCGGACTGAACATTTTCAAAGTAGTGACGTCACGAGAAAAAAATACGGATTTATTTATTAAAAAAATGAAAAGCTACTAACATTTCTGTAATCTTAGTAGAAAAATCTATCCTCACGATTTGTTCTAAGTCATTATGAAATCCATGCAAGTGGCCTATTGTTAAATATTCAAATTCATCATGCTATATAATTTTAAATACCAAACTTTATACATATTTGCTAAACTTTCGAAATCACTGGACACGCTAGTACGAATATTTTTTTGGAAAAATTCATTAAAGTTTTAAATTTAAGCGAGCGCTTTTCAGAATACAATGAGCAAAATATATTCCGAGCATTTTTCCCTCCGTTTTATACTAGTAGTGGCGCGGAATGATCCCCCCCAACACTTTTCTGCGATTCTGTCCGGCACGAAATCGTGCGCATGATTCACTATAAATGATGTGCAAATTTTGAAATAAATCAGTTCAAGTTTTTTACTCAACAAGTGTTTCATTACATACTTCCTCTAGAAGACTTCTCTCCGACTGCCTCCTGCTGAAGCTCTGCCTGATCATCAAGCCTGGTGCCTACCTCCTCAAGACAAGCCGGCCCTACTAAGGACACCGCAAGGCGCCAGGTTCAGGCAGAGACCAGGACATCCAGGGCTGCCATTCACCAAGCTCTGGGTGCAGGGAGGCAGATTCAGGGTTACCACCTTCACTATTGGCATACATCCTTATCAGCGTGCACGAGACGCCGGTGCCCCTATTACAGTCTTGTAAAGACGCTGACAAGTCTGTTACAATAAGTATACAATTACGATAAAATAAATATGATGAACCAAATATTAGGTCCTTACATATGAAATTCGCGTTTTGTATGGGAGGAACATAAAGTTAATCTTTTTTTAATATAATATGTTTATTTTAATCAAAGTATGTACCATTGCTATCTATGCACTTTTGCCATCTCATAGGTAGTTCATCGATCCCTTTACTAAAAAAACCATTCAGACAGGAATCAATAAAATCTTTGAAGGCGGTTTGGACTGCCCCATCGGAGTTGAATTTTTTCCCTTACAAGAAGTTATCCAAATTTCGAAAAAAATGGTAATCTGTTGGGGCAAGGTTCGGAGAGTACGGTGGATGTCTTAGACATTCCAATTGAAGCTCCTATAATTTGGTAGCCGTCTGTTGTGCAGTGTGTGGTCTAGCGGTCAACCCACGTTTGTTGATTTGCTTCACTCAATTCGTGAGGTACCCACCTTTCAAGCTTTTCACCTTCCCAATTTGCTTCAAGTGGATTAAAACAGTTTTATCACTAACACCGCAGCCTGCAGCTAACTCGGACGTTATTTGCGATGGATCCGCTTCCACAATAGCCTTCAATTCTTCATTATCAACTTTGGTCTCCGGCCGTCCACGGGGCTTGTTCTGCAGGTCGAAATATCCAGAACGAAAACGTTGGAACCAAAAACGCACTGTGTTTTCTTTTGCAGCACCGTCGCCATACACATCATTAATCCTTCGAGCCGTTTCTGCAGCACTGGTGCCACGGTGGAACTCATACCCGTAAATAACGCGATATTTCAAGATTTCCATTTTGTAAACTAAGTGACTTCGATGGCTGGATGGAGTGGTGAAGGATGCAAGCACCATCGGCATCCGAAACTGGCGCAACGCAGCACAACACCGACAGTCATGGAGGCAGGCTCTGCTGGAGGCCAAGACCCGACCTGGGTTGTAGAGCCACAGATGATGATGATGATGAAACTAAGTGACGCAAAGAAATAAAACAATAAAGGAAAAAACAAATGAATTATAATTTTCGAAACACAAATACATGAGTAAATAACTGTATACATTTGAATTTGGAATTCCTAACAAAAGAGAAGATATTTGAGATGAAAGTTGCCAGTACGGCAAAACGCCAATTTCATATGTAAGGACCTAATATTAAGATGTGGCCCGCAGTGCCAGAAGGGAGAGTCTCGAAAGGCGGAAAGAGATAATTATTCCTTCCCACCATTCTTGACCAAGGGCGTAATGAGGTACGGACAGCTGGGGGGCAGCTGCCCCCCCATAGAAGATGCAGGAATGCTCACAAACCATATTACGTAATATTACGTCGGTAGCCTATTGTTTGTGAGAATCAATTTAATTTTTATTATTACCTTTTTAGAAGCGATTGATTATTATCATTCTTTTTTAGATTCCCTGATATCTGCACTGGAGCAGCGTTTTGGTGACCAAAATTTGCCTGCTTTCGGCTTAATGTCGCTACATCCCAATCCCAGTACAATGTTGTATATGTCGTTAATTGATTTCAAAGAAAAAGCACAAAGTTTTTGCCTGTACATAGTACGATTTACTCAATTTTAATGAAGAAGCCAAACTAGGGTATAAAAAATGGCAGAACAAGGAAATGACCATTGACTAGAGATGATCTCGGAAAAACCAAATCTTACTGAAGTGTTGAAAAAAGCAATACTTATTTCCTTGGCACAACCTTGCACTACAAGTAACATAGAGAGGTCATTTTCTACACTGCGTCGTGTTGGCACATGGCTGAGATCAACGATGGAGGCGTCTACTAATATCTACAGGAATTCCAAAAACTGAAAAAATCGGACTAATATCTATGAGAACCAAAGTGTGGACGAATATCTACAGCACTGACAGTGACAGAGGTTGGATTTGCAATTATGTATAGCATTATTATTTTTAATTGTTAAACTAACGTTTAAGACAAGATTTTTATGCATAGCACAAAGGGTAACAATTATTATAAGCAATAATTATCAGCCTGAAACACTCATCCACAATGAAAAATCTTCCGAGAAAAAATAAATGACGCCAACGGGACTTGAATTCGTGCCCTTCTGATTGCCGGTCAGCTGCTAATAATATAATTATAATAAGTAGTAATTGTTGAATGAAACACTAGTATATATTGAATCATTTGGCGGGTATAAAATAAGCCGCCATAGCTCAATTGGGAGAGCAGCTGACCGGCAATCAGAAGGGCACGGGTTCAAGTCCCGTTGGCGTCATGTATTTTTTCTCGGAAGATTTTTCAATGTGGATGAGTGTTTCAGGCTGATAATTATTGCTTATAATAATTACGTATAGCATATTGGAATAACGTAATATTGCGTATGCAGTTTAAAAAACTTAATTTATGTATGTATGTAAAAATCCCTAATATCGGACTATTGGACACATTTAGCTAATTATTAAGGATTTGGGTTTTTGTTTTAACAGCTTTCTTTATTTCGAGTGCTTCTAAATTATTTAGTCAGTTACCATGACCATTTCTATGACAGTTAGGTAAGGTTGTGGTGCCGTGTATTTCGAAATAAATAAATATCTTTGTATTAGACCTCCATGTTTGTTCAATAAATTATTGTCCTCGTAAACAGCAAAATATGTAATATTATGCAAAAACTTCATGTACGTACTTTAAACGTTTAAGAGTGTTTAACCAGCCAGCGGACGAATATCCACATTTCGTCGAAAGTTGTACTTACGATCGTGCAGGGCGGTTATAATGAGAAAGATTAATTATTCTCCGTACCAGCTTTTTTAAATTATAACTCAATATCAAATTTATTTCAATTCAAATTAGCTTTAATTTATACCTTCATCCAAAAATGCTGAAAGGCGTGTGATGATAAAACTATTACAATAATGTACTTTTTGTAGTTATTTTTTGATTAGAAGTATTTATTATTTTTCAATAATGTCTAAATTTAATAAGAATGTTAAAAAAATCTGAAATATATTAGTTTGTAAGTGCGCAAATAAATACACAAATGGACCAATTTTCGTCAAGAAACTCATGTACGTACATATTTTTTAATGATTTTATTGAAACTAAAATTAAAATTCTAAAACATGCGTTTGCTAGATAATGTATTGATTTATTTTACTGCATGATTATATTATTTGAAATGGGTGTGGTATAATACAAAATCTTTTTTGAAAATTTAACAAATCTGCCAATGACCTATGGTATAACCTTATTATACTAAAAATTTTAAAAAATTCTCAAAATTTATTACATACGAATGCTAGATAAAAGAACAATCTTTCGAAAACCATTTATAATTTTTTGTGGAAAAGAGTCAATACGTCTAAAATCTGATTTGAAAATGACATATTTCTGGTTTTCTTTGGTAATGCCCTCTTAAGCCTTTACTTGTAATTACTATGTAATTACGTAATTGAAGTAATTTATGCTTTTCGGTACAACCTCTTGCTCAGCAAGATACCTCTGTGGATATTAGTCCAACATACGCTCTGTAGATATTAGTTCAACCTACGCTCTGTAGATATTAGTCAACACTGGGACCGTCATAGATATTCGTCCGACCTTAACTCTGTAGATATTAGTCAACACCAGAGGCGGCTCTAGGGGTCCAGAAGTGGAAGGTCATTTAAAAAAATGATATTACCTATGATACAATGTCATATTAAATATAACAATATTCATTTGTAGGAACCTCACGAGTTTGAGAGTCAAATTCACCCACATACGTCAAATTACGTTTAATATAGTAAATTATTTCATGCAACAAGCGTAAAATATGCGAAATCAACCTACGTTTATCAAACCATCTCTTTCAGACGAATGATATTCAGCATGCTCTCTCTCCCTCACGGCTCTGACCCAAACCGTCTTCAGAATCCGAAAACTTTTTAAAAAGGGACATAGTGCCATCTCATTTATTGTGTAGTGCGTAAAGAGACAGAAGATATGATACCAGGGCATTTCATAATTTGACCCAGCCAATCGCAGTGCGTGGGAAAGGAAGCTTCCATTTAAGATGTTAGATGTCACTGCTTGCCGCTGCCGGCTTTCTCTCGCGGTACATTTCAAATACATTAGAATAATACCAGTTGTTTTGATTTGCTTAATATTTCATAATAATATTGTTTTACTGTCATCTTATAATTTTGGGAGTTTTTTGACCAATTGTCCTGAGGGAAGGACCTCCACTGGTCAACACACTGAAGTTCGTAGATATTAGTCCAACATACGAGCTGTAGATATTCGTCCGACCTACAGGCTGTAGATATTAGTATCTGGAGTCTCAACGATGACTGAAAACTGTTTGAACGGCCTATGTATGCTCAGTGTACACAGAACCATGGTACAACAAAACTAAGGATACAATTGAATCTGATGTGTTAAAACGGTTTTGTGAAGAACCTCGTTGACTACTTTTTTGTAAAATAAATTAATGATGGATATTTTGTTTTTCATTTTTAACGCAACCTGTCCCGTTGCTCATGCAGCATTTACCTTAGATGTGTTCTTGGTTTGTCTACGCCTGCCCCCCCCCCTTAACAAAATCCTAACTACGCCTTTGTTCTTGGCACACCATCGGTCTCAATCATATATTTCTTTTCATATCTAATGCTTTTTTTTACATTAGCTCCACACAGGAGGCCCTGGGGAAAATAATTCCTCTCAGGGCCTATATCATCTTTGGGGATTCTGTATGCAGCGTCTCTTTAGGAAAGGGAGGAGAGGAAGTTCTGTGAAGGAAAAGATTTAACGGGTGGTTAGAAATCCGGTGTGTCCAGGAGTGACGGATGTATGAATCCATGTCCATAAGGCGATGTTCCGAGAGTCAAAGGAACTTCCTCAACAATTCTCTCCTGATCCGACCTGCCGTGCGGCTGGTGGGCAGACTCGTCCACCGCCAAGACCCGGACAAACCTTACCTCATGAATCCGGCCACCCCGGTTCAGTCACCAATGTAGCAAACCACTTGGGGTGACCTATGGAACTAACTAACTAACTAACTAACCATCACGCCGTTTCCCCGCAGGGGTAGGCAGAGAGGACCGCCAAACATCCCGCTCTTGGCACACATTCCTTGCCTTGTTTACATTCATACAACGTCTTTTACATGCTCTTCTATTATTCTGACTCTTGACATGGCCCGACTCAAGTATCTGATTCACTTGGTCGTGCCATGTCTTTTTTGGGCATCCTCGACTTCTTCTACCACTCACATTTGCGTCATATATTCTCCTTACACTCCTTTCCTCGTTCATTCGCTCTACATGCCCAAACCATCGGAGCGTTCCTTTCTTGATCTTACTCATTACGCTTACATCAGCCTTGCATTCTTTGCGGATTTCCACATTTCTCACACGATCATACATGGTTTTACCACACATACGCCTCAGGGATCTCATTTCTACAGCGTTAAGTGACCTATGGATATATATATAGAGGTGTTGGTCATTCAATAAATGGTTCCCGGGGCGGCGGTACCCATACCCGCCTACCAAATTCTAGTTCTTGTGAAGAAAACATAAATTAAATTTTTTAAGAAGCAACACCCGAGTGGGATTCAACAGCAATATACAACAATTCTCCTTTATATATATATATATATATATATATATATATATATATATATTTTTTTTTTTTATAAATCCCACGAATATGTGATAATGGACAAGAGATAGGTGAATTCTTTGGCTATATAGAACTATAATCAGTTTGTATGTCTCCATATTAAAATTCGGAGGTACGATTTTTTTCATGTGGGCGGAAAATATTCAAAATTATCACCAAAAAATCTCGAACAATCTGAGAAAAAAGTTTTAAATTGCATTGCTCTGCACAGCATCCCCAAAGATGACATAGAGTAAAATCCTTTCGGCTAGGTTAATGTGAAAAAATTAAATAATGTAAATAAAAAAATTATAAATTTATTAATTTTATTTTCAAAGTTATCAATTATCGTTGAAGACAGATTTTCTCTTCTTCTCCGACTTCTGCTTCTCCAGCTTCCTTTTTGTCTTCTCCGTGCTTCGGAGCAGCTTCTTGATGCTCTCGTCCAAATCAGGAGTAGCTGTTTCGCCTTCCAAACTCTTGGCATTCCTCGTCTTCATCGGAGTAACGCACTCTTCAACCGAATGCGAAATTTCTTTATATTTCTTGGCTTTCTTCGCAGAAGAACAAGGATCTTCAATTGATTCTGACGCTACGTCTAAAATCTTACTGATTTTCTTCGGTGTGACACTCTCCAACCGATTTTCTTTACTTTTCTTCACTTTTTTAGCAGATTTGCCAGATTCTTCAAGTGACTCTTGCATGATTTCTTCAGTTTTCTTGAGTTTCTTGGGCGTGACAGTGTCTAACATTGTTAAATCTATAGTTTTCTTGTCTTTCTTTGCACTGCGCAGTTCAGATTCAGGTATTATAAGGACAGATTTCCTGAGTTGTCTAGGAGTGTGTTCTAGTTCTTCAACCGATTCCAAGGTTTCTTTATATTTCTTGGCTTTCTTGGGCGTTCCTGATTCTAACTCGGAAATTTGTCTTAATTTCTTTAATTTGTTAGTAATATCACACTCCCCTTGTAAAATTTCTGGAACACTTTCTGTAAGGGATTCTTCAGAATTCTTGAATTTCTTTGGAGTTTTGGTTTGTTCTTCAATATTGGCTGACAATTCTTCAACATTTTTGCGTTTTTTCTTCTTTTTGTCTACTGATGGAGTATCCAAAGATTCTATTACAGAAATATTTTTGTATTTTTTCTTTTTGCCAGCGCCCTCCTCTCTGAAAGAAAAGAAAACAAGAAATTAAGTCAAGAATTTATCATTTTTTATACGCAAAGGATTTTTTTTACTGCGTTTTTCTTTATTTTGAAAACCCAGACCATATTCTGTCAAAATATTTACGCTTTCAAATAAATAGAATACGTACAAGTATTTGTGAACATATCTGAAGGTGATGAAATTCACTTTCGAATTTTATTATTAAAAATAGCAAAATGTTTTAACCTGTTGAATGTCAGATGGTATTTCGAAAAACCGTGCGGATTTTACCTTGTTGCTTTTTGGTCAAATATCCATATAAAAATAAAAGGAATTTTTTTGTGATTGCTTTCTGTTTAGGGAACGTACCCATACTACAACTATTGGCTTACGCTGATGATATCGACATAATCGCGAAAACTCCAGATGCTTTACGTAACGCTTTTATAAATCTCGAAAGCTCTGCCAAAAATATGGGTCTCGTAGTAAACCAGCAAAAGACCAAATACATGGCTGTAGGATGCACCCAACAAATCCCAACTCTCTCATGTGGGAACCAAAATTTCGAAACGGTACCAAGATTTACATACCAAGGCTTCCTGATAACAAACGACAATAATACCACAGAGGAGATCCAGAAGCGCATAGTGAACGCAAATCGCTGTTATTTCCGCCTACAAAACCAATTAAAGTCCAGACTGCTGTTCAGAAACACCAAGATATTAGTGCACAAAACACTTATCAGACCAGTACTTACGTACGCAGCTGAGACTTGGGTGCTAACTAAGATGAATGAGCGAGCACTGGACGTTTTTGAAAGAAAAATTTTGAGGCGCATCTTCGGACCGGTTCTAGAAAATGGATTTTGGCGCAGACGTTATAACAATGAGCTCTATACTTTGTTTAAGGAGCTAAATGTCGCAAAATTTATAAAATTGGGAAGACTTCGGTGGCTGGGTCATGTGGAAAGAATGACCGAGCTTCAAGCACCAAAGTCCCTGCTGAACTCAAGACCAATAGGGCGAAGGAGCCTGGGAAGGCCAAGACTAAGATGGAGCGACAACGTCCTCAAAGACATATCTATCTTAGAGCTTCCAAACTGGAGAGAGCTGGCACAAAACCGAGATGAGTGAGGAAGACTCTTGAGGAGGCCAAGACCCACCAGGGGTTGTAGAGCCAATAGTGATGATGATGATGACCCATACTAAGTGACCCACTTTTTGCAGTTTTAACCCCCCCCCCCCCCTCCCCCCTCGGTGACCACGTGTAGTATATTCCAAGACCCCCCCTCCCCCTTCAGTTTTCACATAGTAAATCATAAATATGGTTTTGAATCATTTCTTGCTAACAAAAAGTTTTTAAAAAACTATTTGTCTTTATTAATACGGCGCTTGCTGCGTGATGGCAAGAGTGCATGCATACCTATAATTACAAGTGGAAAAAATATAAAAAGATTTCTAGATTGACTATGTGATAAAAACCTAAGCCCCCCGCCCCCCACTAACCACTAACTTTAACTATGGCCCACTAACTTTTTAATGTGACCAAGCGTGGTATTTTGAAGATCCCCCCCTAAATGGGTCACATAATATGGGTACGTTCCCTTACCAGAAAATATATCATATTATTCATGTATATTTCATCGTAAGATGTTTTCCAGAATAGTTAACTAACTTTAAAAAAAAACAAAAAAAAAAATCTCCAATTTCGGAAATAATTGTCAAAATATATAATCACAAAACATATAAACTGATTTTATTATTTCGACACAAATCTGAATACAAACCCAACGTGAAAAAACACAATTCAAAGATGTGTGCAAATAAATAAAGATCTTTATAAGCATTTTAAAACATAAAACATTGATTTTTTTGCCTTTGACATTTGCCAAAATTGACCTGCAAAGTCATAGAAAATTTATTTAAAAATATTCTAGAGTAGTTATATTAATGAAACCATCGGTTACATCAATAATGATATTGGCACAAGCGATTCTGACCTTGTCCTTCATACAGTTTCTTTATAATAATAATAGCAATGACGTTATATATAAATAGACTCGCCATAGTCTCACATACTCGCAAAATAATGTGGCAAGTAAGCAAGACTCTTTTGTTTTCAGCGGTTTTCAGTCATTTCTTAATTCAAAAGTTATTCATGTATTAAAAAGATATGCTACTTTCACACTGCAGCCAAACTTCCAACTCCAACTTCCAACGTAAGAACTACCCTTCTACACAATCGTCCACAAGTTGGAAGTTGGCTTCAGTGTGGCCGTACCGTAAGACAATCAAAGAATGTGTGTTTTTCTCTAATGACGCACAAAACTGTCGGACGGGGAACATGAAAATTAATTGTATTGCTTATAATTAACCTGTCAAAGGCCCGCAAATTCCAGGAAAAATACGGAAATTTCGTAACAAAACACGATTTTGAATTTTGAATTAAATGTTTTGTTGATTAATTTTGAGCTATCGTATATTTCATTGACTGAAACACGTTCCTAGAACAATAAACTATGCACCAAAACAACATTACTTGCGTTAATTACGTAAATTAATAGGTTTTATGATGTTTTAGTCGAGGAACACACGTCAATATTGACAGCTTCAATTTGCGCCAAAATCCACAGATAAAAATCATTTAAAAATAATCTGGTGTTGTCAGGTGAATGAAACTAGTGGCTATATCATCAATGATATTGGCGCAAGCGATTCTGACCTTGTTTTCATACAAATTCTGTACATAGAAGGGTCAAAATCGCAGACAAACTTTTTTATTTCGAAATATTTTTTCGCACATGCGCGAAAGCTGCGCGCAAATGAGCGTGTCCGGCCGATTACAGGTTAATAAGTAATTTGTGCGTACATATAAATGAAATGTTATTTCTTCACTTTTACTGTTTGCCGTGTTAGGAAACATTTTCTCGTCACACAGAAGGGCATTTGGCGCTTTTTAAATGCAATTTTCCTACTGGTAAGACACAACCTTACTCGACGAGTGACAGTTTAGTACTAAAGTACTAGAAATTGAGACCAGTGCAATTGTCTTGCTTTTGACTTCCCACTTTGAGATTTCTACCCCGGGTCTACAGTATATTATAACGTCTTTGATCGACTCCCTGTCTTTAGCCACTGGAGCGATTTTGGTCGAAAAATGGACCACTTTTATTTTTCTGCGATTGATAGCGGTTCAAAAATGAACCACATTTTCGAACCATTCGTAAAACATTTATTGTAATTATTTAAAACACTTCCCCGGTCAGCCATTTACTTTAAAACGAAGCTATTGAAATGCTTTATCTATTATGTCCACAGATGTTGCAAATCCGAACTTCGTAGACTATTTTAGAACGATGTTAAAAATAAATTTTTTAAATATTTTTTACCTGCCGAATTTTTTATCAGCTGTTTATAGATAAAATTAAGTCCTTTTTCCATAGATATGCAACTTTCATTATCAAGTATACCACATACAATATACAGAAATCGAAAATATTCTATGTTGACTCGAATAAGTACCTCTCACGGCAGTTTCAAGTAAAAAAAATCACGCAAGATACGCGCGTTTATAAACTTTACGATTTTTTCATATTTTTTTTATAAATTCTACAAATATGTTATGTATATGTTAATTCATTGGTTATATAGCACTATAATAAGTTTTTATGTTTCCATGTTAAAATTCAAAGGTATGATTTTTTTTAATGCTGGCGAAAAATTAAAAAAATGACCTTCTGGGAAATTTAGAGCAATCGAGGCAAATTTATTTATTTCGCTTGGTCGCTCCAGTAGTTAGCAAACTAAAGTAGACAAGAGTGGGGAGGCTACGAAGCACCGCACGAAGAGGAGACCGATTATACTATATGTTTCCTGTTAAATGTCGATTCTCGACCCGTTTCCACTTTTGATCAATTGTTACATTTAGTTTGTGTTTTATTAGCTCCACACAGAAGGCCCTGTAGAAAATAATTCCCCCCAGGGCCTATGTCATTTTTAGGAATACTGTGTGGAGGGTCTTTTTATGGAAGGAACGAGGGGAAGTTTTGGGAAAGAATAGGGTACGAGGGGTGGGTATGAATCTGGGGGTTAATGTATCCAGGAGTGGCGGACGTATGAATCCATCCCTCCCACTTCGGTGCAAGGCGATGTTCCGAGAGAGTACAGCTGGAGAAGTTATAGGGACTCCCTCAACCACTCTCTCCCTATCCGGCCTGCCACGCAGCTGGTGGGAAGACGCATCCGCCGCCAAGACCCGGACAAACCTCACCCCATGAACCCGGGCACCCCTGCCAAGTCACCAAACATAGCGAACCACTTGGGGTGACTTAGGGTAGAGGTGTTGCTATATCAAGTGAATAAAAAAGTAAATCACCTAATAACTTCCATGTTCTCGAACAGCTGATCGTACTCCGGGTCATTATCTTCCACCCCACCTTCACCTTGCTCTTCTCCGTCCCCTTGCCCATCTCCCTCTTCCTTCAGCTCGGCTTTGATCTCGTCTGCATCTCCGGGCAGCGGATTGGAAGAGGTTCGCACGAGGAAGCATGACAACTTAGAAGTCATGTATTGCTGGAAAATAAGAAAAAAAACAATTAATATCAACTTCAAAAATCAGGCATATTTTTATTTATTTATCTACTCGCTGGTACCCGGCATGCGTTGCCTTGCCATTTAAAAAAGAAACTGTTTTTCTCCCTGCGTGTCCTTTCCCATTCTTCCCGTTCAGTTTTCAAACAGCTCGCGTGCCACCTATTGCAATTCTTTTATACATTTCATAATGCTAGAGCTCACCAGTAATTTTATAGAAACCAAAAAAAAGAATTATCGAAGTACATTAAATATGAACGCAGAGAGTGACAAAACTAATGATCTCGAACTCATCGGAATTTAATAGCCTCCATCGAGTTTCATGCCATATCGAGAATAATGAAATTTATTAGATCATGTAAACTGGAAAACATTTGAAAGTGAATTTTTATACAAAATTAATATAAAAGGACTCTTAACCCCTCCGCAACGTAAGCAGATATAAGCGTTAGAAATAGGACAGCAGTCAAGTACAATAAGCGTGTTTACACGTCAGCGCGTGTGTTTCCATAGAAATCGTTCTAACTCCGTTATTGTTTTAGTTACATCCCTAAAACAAAAAGTAAAAGGTCGATAGTAGATCAAGCTGCACATCCCTATCAAGTTGTCTATGGAAATACATAACAGGAATCAGCTGTCAGCTGTGTAGATGACAAAAATATTTACCCGCGCACATTTGCTACCGGCAGCTCCACCGCGCTCCACATTTTAAATTTTTATTAAATATTTTTTATATGAAATGATAAAAAAAGTGAGGTGACAAAAGTGTTTATTACACATATATACAATAGAATAAGTATTGTTGTTTACATAATCTGTGATTTTAGTACCGTTTTCACATAAAAATGACTCACGTGATATTTTTATGTGAAAACGGTACTAAAATGAGTCATTTTTACCTATTTTTAATGTTTGCGTTCTAAATTTTAATATTTACAAATGCTAATGTTTATTTGTAATATAATAATTTGAAAGCCTATTTTGTAACCTTTCTAAAACAGTTTTTACTATTCGGCTACGTTCAGAAATGTTTCATTTATAGAGCTTTAATTGTGAAGCGGTAATAACAAAAAGTTTTCGTAAAATGTCATTATGTTAGAAACACCAAAAGCGAATATTCTCGAAAATTCGGAGGGGTTAAGTACCTTTTAAAGATCATTAGAGATTATAATGATAATATTACAATTTAAAAACAGATGAGGCAAAAAATGACAACCTTGTGTGAGTCAGAAGCCTCGATAATATACGTGACATTAAAAAAAAAAAAAAAAGAATTATCCAATTTGGTGCAATCGTTCGGAAGTTATGCGCGTACATACATTTCGGCGATTTATTTTTATTTATAAAGAATAGATAGAATAGATAGATAGACAGATAGGTAGATAGTAATATAATTAGTATCAATAAAAACCCGGAAGAAACATGTTGATTTTTGTAAACAATAAAAGTGGTAAAAACTAAGTATTTTATTCATTTGAATTAAAATGGTGCCACACAATAAGTTTGCTGTGTTATAAGAAGTGATAATTATTCCTTATAATAAAAGGTAATTTTGGCACGGTTTTTCGAAATACCACCCGACTTCAACAGGTTAATGGATAATTTTCAAGATTCTGAAAGTAGTGGATATTAAAGAACCGAGAGATCAATAAGAAGATGAACATTGCACGGATTATTCTAAAGCCGGATCCACATATGCGGGATTTGCCGAGTGCCGATTAATCGGCAAGTGCCAAGTGCTCGGCTTTGTATTCGCCAAATACACGGAGGAACTTGGATTCTCATCTTATAACACCTACCGCCTTGACAGGAATCCAGCCACCAGCAATAACACCAGAGGAGGAGGAGTTCTCATATCCGTCAAAAAATCACTGCCATCCACGCGATTAATTTGCAAACATCTAGACGTAGAACAGGTATTTGTATTACTAAAAACTAAATCAAGTAAAATTTTACTGGGATGTGTCTACATTCCTCCTGGATCCAACATCACAGTCTACCGAAACCACATTGATGACCTCGAAACCTTTAAAAATAAATACCCCGATGCCAGAACAATTTTATTTGGTGACTATAATACCCCTAGCATTGATTGGATGAATAAAAACTCTTATAACAACTTAAGCCTACCAGAAAATGTTCGTGAAATAATAGATATGACGAACTTACTCGCTCTACATCAAGTCAATCAAGTCTACAATACCAATAACCGGCTGCTGGATTTAGTGTTCTGTAGTGATCTCTCAATTCACATTGTTAAATCAGTTGACGAGCTCCTCCCCCTAGACTGCCACCACCCCGCTTTAAGCATAACCATCTTGATGAATAACTCACCAGACGACACAACTATTCTTCCTAACTTTACTTATAATTTTTCCAAAGCTGACTATCCTAATATGAACCAATATCTTACAAATGAAGACTGGTCATTTTTTCACCCCAACAATAATATTAACTACAATCTTGAAATTTTTTACACAATTATCAACAGGGCCATTGAAAACTATGTACCACTTTCACATTTCAAAGAAGCGAAGTTCCCGAAATGGTTCAACAGCGAGTTAATCAACCTGATTATTTGCAAAAAAACTGCACACAAAAACTTTAAAGAATCTAAATCCCTTAACGACTATAAGTTATTTCACAATTACAGAACTCAATGTAAAAAACTGTCAAAAAAATCATATTATAATTATATAAATGGAATCGAAAAATCTATACCCTCTAATATACAAAACTTTTTCACACATGTAAACTCTCTTAGAAAAAACAAACAAGGTTTACCCATTTCAATGCACTTCAAAGATAAGAGTAGCACTGATATGAAAGTTAAGGTTAACTATTTTGCTGCTTACTTCAAAAGTGTATATGACGAAGATATCCCAGAAAATTACATACCACCACCTTCCCTTATTGAGAGCATGCATATTCCTGCTGTACACATCAATATAAACGACGTTAAATCTAAAATTAAATCTCTAGACAAAAACAAAAAGGCCGGATCTGATAACGTTCACCCCAATATTCTCATAAATTGCATTGCTTCACTGGCTGAGCCGATTTGTCTATTGTTTAATCAATCGCTTGACACAGGTTGCTTCCCGGACATTTGGAAACGTTGTTATCTAACGCCTATACTAAAAAAGGGTAATAAAAGTGATGTCACTAACTATAGACCTATATGTAAGCTATCTATAATTCCGAAACTTTTTGAAAAATTACTTATTGATAAAATTTCCCCATATATTAACCATCTCATTGTTCCAAATCAACATGGATTTTTGTCTGGCAGGTCAACTCTGACAAATCCCTCATTATATGAAAACTTTATATCAAATGCATTAGCTAACAAAACTCAAGTCGATTCCATATGCACAGATTTTATCAAGGCCTTTGACAAAGTGTGCCATAAAATTCTACTGGTTAAACTACGTAAGCTTGGTATTGACGGAAAACTTTTAGACTGGTTTGCAAGCTATCTATCTATCTGATAGAGTTCTACTTGTAAAAATTCATTTGTTCTATTCCAATCAATTTATAGCTACCAGTGGTGTACCTCAAGGGTCCCATTTAGGCCCAATTTTGTTTTTACTGTTCATAAATGATATTGTTGACATATTTGATAAAGATGTAGATGTATTGCTTTTTGCAGATGATTTAAAAATATTTAAAATCATCAAAACCGCTGAAGATTGTGCCTGTCTACAAAATAATTTAAACAAATTAATTAGTTGGTGCTCTATTAACAAACTTTATCTGAACATAAATAAGTGTCATTCAATAATTTTTTACAGAATAAGTCAACCAATTATTCATCCTTATGAACTTAACAACTCTACCCTTACCTTTGTCGAAGAAATTAGTGACTTGGGCATAACTTTCGACTCTAAATTAAACTTCATATCCCATATAAACTCAATCTATAATAAAGGTATCAAAATGCTTGGCTTCGTTCTTAGAAATTCCAGAGGTTTCAAGAATATTTCAACTTTAAAATTTTTGTATACATCCTTAGTACGTAGTCAAGTCGAATATAACTCCTCAATCTGGTCCCCCCATTTTAAAATACATTCAGATTCAATCGAAAAAATTCAACAGAAATTCTTAAGACACATTAATTTTAACCTCGGTATTCCCATTGAAAACATAATTACTTGATGAAAGAATTAAATTTACTAAGACTGTCAGATCGAAGAATTATATCCGACTTAATATTAATGTTCAAAATTGTAAATGGTAGAATAGACAGTCCTGATCTAACTAAGCTCATTGAATTTCATATTCCCACGAGAAGCACTCGTTCTAAAATCCTTTTTAAATGTAACAATAATCAGACTGAGTATACGAAACACTCACTTTTACCTAGGTTGCATGAAGTTACTAATAGATATGCAGATGTGATAGATCTATTTAACTGCACGGAACATAGGTACAAGACGGCTATGCTATCATATTTTTTTAATCACTATTAATTTTATTTGTATTATAGATTTTTGCATGTAAATATATCTCTGGTGTCACTTCCCAATGTATCGTCACAATTAACTGTTATACATACACTGTTTTACCATTACTAATATTTTGAATATGAATTTGTGACATGTAATTAATGTTTATGGCATACTTATGCCGTTTGTATTAAATAAATAAATAGTGAGCATGTCTTTAAACACTTGCGGGCCTTGTCCGAAAGCCTAGTTTTTTATGGGAACCGACAATACATTTGTTAAGAATACTATTAGACATCTATGAGATGATCGCTGTAGTTAATTGTTGTATATCATTGATTTAATCTTTATCAGGTTATTAAGAAATAGTGAACACTAGAGACATCTATGTAATTTTATTGTATCTAATTGAGTTAGGTTACTAACTAGCGGTTAATATTCCACATGACCGGTAGGGTCCTCCAGTTAGTTATTTTGTGTTTATTGTTGTTTTAATAGTTTATCTCAGGGTAATTTCTATTTTTTAGTAGTATAAAAAGGATGTTTTCCTAAAAACTACCTATCTCGCATTAAACGATCCCTAGGGTACAGTTCCCTTATACTCCCAAGGCGGGGGCGGGCCAGATTATTCATAAAGTGTTAATTTAATTGTTGTTATTCAAAAGTGATTGTAAATAAAACGACTCCATACTTCAAAGTGTTTTACAATATAAAAAAGTCCACTACCCCGATCATGAAATGAAGTTATTGACAACATTGTCGAGTGAGGCGAGCACTGACAATCTATGTTCGGCGATTTACGAGCATCCATCCCCCCTACTCACGATTCGGCAAATAATCGGCTCGACACTCGGCGGGTCCCGCATATCTGGATTCGGCTTAACAGACTGATTGCTGTTTGAGAGTTATTGTTCCACAAAGTCACAGGTAGAGAGTAATCTTCAAATAGGTAATATTGTCAGATAGGATGAGCACTTTTAGAGATAGGTGTGTTATGTTACCTTGTGGATAAGATCCTTGGTGGCATAATCATGGATACGCAGATGGCGGTCGAGTGAGGCGGACACCACAAGGCCGCTCTCTGGTAGCACTAGCGCCTGCGTAAGGGCGCCGGCACTGCCCTTGAAGGAGCGATCGGGCCGGCCTTTAGCACGCAGGTCGACCATCTGCAGGAAACCACGTCCGTTTCCCACCAATACCTGTCTGGGAGCAAACAACAACAAAGTACGTATATTATAATAAGGAACTTAAAACACTGGAGAGCTTTTGCCACAATACGGCATTATTAAAAAACCTCGGATTGCTGTGCTGCCAATTTTGGCATAATTTTCCTTATTTGTAAGTAATTAAGTAGAAGTTTACGATTTTATAGTATATTTTTTTTAAATCCTTTGAATATGTGATAATCGACAAAAGATAGGTGAATTCATTGGCTGTATAGAACTATTGTATGTCTCCATATTAAATTCGGAGGCATGATTTTTTAATGTGGGTGGAAAATAATCAAAATGATCACCAAAATATCTCGAGCAATCAGAGAAAAAATTGCACTGCCGCTCTTGTGGTTAACCTCTAATACACCGGAGACAGGCGGGCGCGCGCGTATTGTGCGCATGCGCGAGAAAATAATTCGAAAAAATATCCAACAAAAAATGTTTGTCTGCGATTTTGGCCCTTCTATGTACAGAATTTGTATGAAGAACAGGGTCACAATCGCTTGCGCCAACATTACACCATAAGATGCGTCAAAATTTCATTCACCTTGCAACCCCAGAATATTTTGTAACGATTTTATCTGTGACATAGAAATATCATTTTTGCCGCGAATTTTAGCTGTCAAAATTAATGCGTGTTCCTCGACTAAAACATCGTAAAACCTATTAATTTACGTAATTAACACAAGTAATGTTGTTTTGGAACATAGTTTATTGTTCTAGGAACGTGTTTCAGTCAACAAAATAAACGATAACTCAAAATTAATCCACAAAACATTCAATTCAAAATTCAAAGTGGTGCTTTTTTAGTGAATTTTCGTGAAATGGCCTGGCCATTGACGGGTTAAGCATCCGTGTTAAGTTAGGTTAGGTTAGGTTAGGTTAGTTAGGATAGTTATTATGTACCCGTATTAGGGATGTAGATGCAAGTTTTCCTTAAAAAAAACTTTTCAACATTGTCTTCTTTTCGGTCGATACACTTTTCGAAACGTTTCTGCCATTTCTTTAACCCATAGGTTCTCAACGTAGGCGTTTACGCCCTCTTGTGGGCGTTTGAGACTTTCAGGGGGGCAGTAGAAGACCCAGAGAAAAATAGGGGGCGTTGAGCCATCTCAACGCCTCCTTTCAGTGAGGACGTGGGCAGATAAAAATTATGATCCCGCGACTTACGGATTGCTAGTCAAGAGCCTTACCCTTCGACCTCGAGAGTAGTGTAAAATAAAATTGAAAAAAAGTGTGAAATGAACTCACTTGTCGGTGACGCCTGTTGTGATGCATGTATTGGCCTGTCCCGGGAAGTCCACGGAACAGACGGGGCGGCGCTGCGCACGTGCGTCGTACAACCTGCAATAACTCAATTTATATAGGTCTATCAATCTTACACGAAACACATGCGTAACTTACAAACATAAATAAAATAATCTTAAATATATAAAAATTTATGTTTTATCTTGTTTGTACATGATGCGCTCCTAAACTGTTTATCCAATTGCGATGAAACTTTGGCGATTTGTTATATACATGCCCACGATGGTTTCTATGTATAATAGCGAGCTCTGGCATTATGAAATTATTTCCCATACTATTCACCCGATTGCGATGAAAATTTGGTTGTGTGCGCACGACCTTGGTTTACACAGACTTATCTATCGAGATCCATAGACACTGCTTGCGTAGAGTGACAATTAGTTCCTACGCTAACCCTCCTAACTTAGAAACGTAAATAAAATAATCTTAAATATATAAATATTTGTTTTTTTCTTATTTGTCCATGATGCGCTCCTAAACCGTTCATCCAATTGCGATGAAACTTTGATGATTTTTTGTATGCAAGCCCACGAGTTTCTATATATAATAGCGAGCTCTGGCATCATGAAATTATTTCTTATACTATTCATCAGATTGCGATGAAATTTTGGATGTGTGCGCACAACCTTGGTTTACACAGATTTATCCATTGAGATCAATAGACAAAACTGCGCGGATATTACCTTGTAGCTTTCTGGTCAAATATCCATATAAAAACATAGGAATTGTTTTTTTTGTGATTGTTTTCTGTTTACCAAATAATATATCTCATTATTTGTGTATATTACGTGATAATATTGTAAGACGTTTTTCCAGAATAGCTAACTAACTAAAATAATTGGAAATAATCGTCAAAAAATATAATCACACAAATATATACTGATTTTATAATTTCCACACAAATCTGAATACATACCCAACATGAAAAAACACAATTCAAAGGAATTTGCAAATAAATAAAACTTATTTGAAAATGTAAAATGTCGATTTTTTCGCCTGTGACAGTTGCTCATAGTCATAGAAAATTCATTTTCAAATATTCTAGAGTAGCCAGATTAATGAAATTAACAGTTATGTCACGAATGATATTAGCGCAAGCGATTCTGACCTTATCCTTCATACACTTTCTTTATTTATAAGGGTTAAAATAGCATATATCCCTTCAAAAATTGGCATTTTTTTCAGATGGTCAAAATATTCTCGCTTTACAATAAAATGCAAATATTTGGAATATTTCTGAGCACATTCAAAAACCAAAAACTGTTTTAGAAAGGTGATGAAATACGCTTTCAAATTATAGCATTTGAAAATAACATTTTTTTATTATAAAAATTTTGCATAGAAACATAAAAAAGTTTTTCAAAATGGCTCACCTTATGTTTTTTCTAACTAAAGTTACTGATAATAAAAAAAAATAATAAAAACACATACATATTTTATTAGACAAATGTATATTAAACACATATAGTAACCTCACTTTTTTGTCGCTCTATGTAAAAATAATTTATAAAAAATTCCCAAATTTTCAAATTTTTTTTTTCAATTTGTGATTCAAAACTTTTTGTACTTAAAAGTGTACAAGTGGCTATTTTTTAGATTGGAATATAAAGTGTAGTGTTTTTCCTTTCTAACACCGATTAGAACATATTTGTAAGTATGATAGTAAGGGAGTTACAGCGTTTTATATGGGCGTTGGGACAAATATCTCCTGTGATTAAACAGGTTAAAAAAAAAAGCAAAAAAATGTTGTGAGCCCGCAGGTTAATTGCTAATGGGGAACGTTCTAAAGTAACTGACCTGACGACCCCGTACCGGGAGCACATGGCCACCAGCTGACCCCCCTCGTGGGGCAAGAAGGTGAGGTCGGACACCCAAACGGGCACCCGCAGCTGGAGCCAGTCGTGGGGCACATTCTTGGCTTCGAAGATCATCTTCTGTTGTTCCAAGTCCCACAGTTTCAGTTCATTCTCCTTACCGCCGGTGCCTGTAAGTAGATTCAATCAAATTATTTATTTTTTTCTACATTAGTTCCACACAGGAGGCCCTGAGGAAAATAATTCCCCTCAGGGCCTATGTCATCTCTGAGGATGGAAGGCAAAAAGGTATGAGGGGTGGGTAGGAATCTGGGGTTGGTGTATCCAAGAGTGATGGACGTACGAATCTATCCTTACCACTGTGGTGCAATGCAATGATCCGAGAGAGTCCTGCAGGAGAGGTCAAAAGATCTACCTCACACAGTCTCTCCCAATCCGGCCTGCCACGCAGTTGGTGGGCAGACGCATCCGCCGCTAAGATTCGGGAAAACCTCACCCCATGAACCCAGGCACCCCTGCTACGTCACCAAACATAGCGAACCACTTGGAGTGACCTACGGCAGAGGTGTTGGATTCCAATAAATAGTTCCTGGGGCTGCGGTACTCATATCCGCTTCCCAAATTAGTAAAATTACATGAAACAACAAAAGAGTGAGGTGACAATAACATTTATTGGGGCCAGACAGAGCGGACGATCTTCAAAAGGATATCACAACACTTTCGAGCATGTAAACTTGGCCACCCTGACAAATTGGCAATCGCCGAGCATTTAATTGAAACCGGCCATTACTTTGGATTTGTTATTGAAGTCCTGGGAATACCCAAAACTTATAGAGCACGCCTAATTACAGAGGCAATTGAAATTCTTAAAAATCTTATTAACATTAATAGAGACGACGGAGCTAAGCTCAATAGTTCTTGGTATCCGGTAATTGACGGCTAGACCAAAGCTAAATGCAGAAAACCATCTTCAAGTATACTGTAATGCCAGCTCGCAATGGAATGGAGCTGGCAACACGGTATTGCTTCGAAGTACTTAAGCACACATTTTACCACTAACATTTACACATCTGCCCTGATGATGGACACTGTAACGCTGTCCGAAACGTTGGCTAAAGGAGGAAGTAGCGTAACACGGCATAACACCCCAAAAACAAACAACAAAAATAACATTTATGTCTTCAGATTTTATGTCCGGGTTAAATCTTTCGCACAGGAAAAACTTAACCCTTTCACACACTTTTCCACAAATGATCATCTAGTCAATCCACGTTATGCACTCGCACTATATAAGTATAATAAATACAAAATAATACAAGAACAACATGTAAACCTACCAGAGACCAGATGGGAAAATAATTCACCGACTCCAGATATTTTCATATCAGAGGGTTCGGCTCTGTGGAACACCTAATTGGACCTAAAAAATCCTACTGATCCCTCAATATAAATATTTTAAAAATCTTTTGTAATCCTACATGTATTTAAAATGACTGATTTTTGCATTTTTATATATAAATTCTTTGACTCTCATACCCTTAATTTATAAAATACCTTTTTTTGTATTTCTTGGGCACTGACTATGTAACAATTTCTAGACATTTTTGTTTAGAAGAGTTTTAATTTTCAATGTATATTTGTTACTTTTACGTATCATTAACGAGCAAACTTAAAACTAAAGTAACAAATGCACATTGAAAATTAAAACTCTTCAAAAAAAAAAAATATATATATATAAAAAACTGTCCAAAGGCGCCAAACTAGCCGTCCATAATGGAGTACTGGTACCTACCCTGATGTATGGCAGTGAGGCATGGAACTGGCAGAGGAAGGATGAAAGTAGACTGAACGCTGTAGAAATGAGATCCCTGAGGCGTATGTGTGGTAAAAGCATGTATGATCGTGTGAGAAATGTGGAAATCCGCAAAGAATGCAAGGCTGATGTAAGCGTGATGAGTAAGATCAAGAAAGGAACGCTCCGATGGTTTGGGCATGTAGAGCGAATGAACAAGGAAAGGAGTGCAAGGAGAATATATGACGCAGATGTGAATGGTAGAAGAAGTCGAGGACGCCCAAGAAAGACATGGCACGACCAAGTGAATCAGATACTTGAGTCGGGCCATGTCAAGAGTCAGAATAACAGAAGAGAATGTATGAGACGTTGTATGAATGTAAACGAGGCAAGGAATGTGTGCCAAGACCGGGATGTTTGGCGGTCCGTCCTCTCTGCCTACCCCTGCGGGGAAACGGCGTGATGGTTAGTTAGTTAGTTAGTTAGTTATATATACCTATCTGAGACTATCATACTTGTATTGCCTATGATATGTCTTAATCACACTTTTCTTACTGAATTAAAATTACTTGAGTCCTTACACATCAATCTGTCTCTTGACAAATCACATTTAGGAAGATCAAATCCTTATAGGTACTACTGCACCACCCACCTTTAATGTTGCTTTTAATTTTCAAAATACACTCATCAAAGAATACATTACATATTAATATTAAAATATATTTCAGGATTAAATAACATATGTTCACAATTATGACCTCTGCGTGCGAACTGTATCTAAATTTCTTTAAATGGACAATATATAGTGTTAATTTCAAGCGACCTCCCAGGTAAGTATGGTCCTGTTTTCATTAATTTTTAGGCAGCATCGCGTTCATTGGTCAAAACATTGTACATATATTTTCGTATCGGTGATCAATGAACCGGTGTATGCAATTTTTAGTCATAAGTTGTTTTTAATTGTTTGTCTACCTTGTACTTTTTTTCAGATTTTAGAAATAATGTATTATAAGTTTGTACAGCGCCCTTGAGATTATTTTTCACAAAAACGGCGCTATATAAATCATCCAAGCATTATTATTATTAGATCAGAGTTGGAATAATCTTAAAATGGCCATTATATAAAGAAAACTCATATATTATCACATAAAGAAGTCAAGTTTACCTATAATATTCTTGTTGTAGGGGCAGTGCACCATTCTCTCCAGATTTTCTCCGGCGTCGATCTCAAAGCCGTCGCTGAGCTTAGACTTCCAGACCCTGACTATCCCCGACTCCACGGCCCCCATGATGGCATCCTCGTACACCGCCACGCTGTGCAGCCTTCCCTTGCCAAACTCTATGTCCGCCTAAACAACAACATTATTATAATTAGACGTCCAATTATGTAACTAATAACCACTGAGGTATTTTGCAATTGTGCAAGTTTTTTATCTTAACCCCTAGAAGACGGGTAGTATTTTGTAAATATCTGAAAACCAAACTTAATATTGAAAATTATATTTGAAATAATTGACAGGTTTCTTCAATATCAACTTTTTTGCTTTCGAATTTTCATGGACAGGAAAAAAATGCATTAAAAACGTCTAAAACCTAGCTCAGGAGGAATGCAGATCCGGGCACAGCTTGTTTTTGGCAAAAAACCATGTTTTAACTGCGTTTTAAGTTGAGAACTTTAATCTGGAAGATGAAAAAAAGTGCGGAAAGCAATAAAAAAAATAATTTAATAAGTAATTAATTTTCAATTACGTTAAGTAAAATTTCAGTTCGCGAACTGACACTATGACAACCCGGCGGCCATTTTGTCACTGATATATTGGTATCCCTGATAAAAGGATGAGCAAGATACGATTGTAGCCGACTTCGTGGGATACATGGATAAGGCGCCGTTTACACGCACACTTCAGAGCGATCGAGTCCCGCGCCACTTCAGGCAATGGTTTGTCTAGCGGGATAGTGTAAATTATCTTTACTTTAAAAAACAGCCTACGTTTTTAAATGGTTTGTCTAACGGGATTGTGTATGTTATCTTTACTTTAAAAAACAGCCTACGTTTTTGAATGGTTTGTTTGGCTACGCAGGGTTTGTGTAGTGGGCTTGTGTATGTTATCTTTACTTTAAAAAACAGCCTACGTTTTTGAATGGTTTGTTTGGCTACGCAGGGTTTGTGTAGCGGGATTGTGTATGTTATCTTTACTTTAAAAAACAGCCTACGTTTTTGAATGATTTGTTTGGCTACGCAGGGTTTGTGTAGCGGGCTTGTGTATGTTATCTTTACTTTAAAAACAGCCTACGTTTTTGAATGGTTTGTTTGGCTACGCAGGGTTTGTGTAGCGGGATTGTGTATGTTATCTTTACTTTAAAAAACAGCCTACGTTTTTGAATGGTTTGTTTGGCTACGCAGGGTTTGTGTAGCGGGCTTGTGTATATTATTTTTATTTTAAAAAACATCCCAGGATTTGAATGGTTTGTCTCCATTCCAGTATCTACGCGCCTTATTATTTATCCCACGAAGTCGGCTACAATCGTATCTAGCTTCGTTTGTATCAGGTCTGGGATACCAACATAACAGTGACAAAATGGCGTAGTATCGGTTCACGAAGTGAAATTTTATTTATACTTTAAACGGCTGTATCTCCCTCAATTTTGCCGAGCGCGCCTTAATTTTTTTTTATTCAGCTTCTCCACACTTTTCTCATCTAGAAAGTGCCTTTCTATTAAATTTCCAAACTGTGCCCGGATCTGCATTTCACCCCCTAGCTCTACACCCACACATTGCAGTTCATTTGTAGATGTAGTCATGATTTCACAGCACTGCTATTGTAGTGTATCGTGTCCTAGGGGTTAACAAACTGTCAGATTTATAAGAAATTTGTGTTATTACCACTTCGCAATTGAAGAGTTTTTTAAAGGTGATGAAATAAGCGATCAAATTATATTATTACAAACAAAGGTAAATATTTCCCTATCGAGTCCACGCTCAAAACACACTTTAAAAAATGAAAACAAATTGTACTAGGTAGATTACAGTTAGTAATAAGTAATTCAGTAACCGGAATTGAAAAATATTGCATTTTAATGGTTATTTTATTATCTTTAAAAATGCAAAATGTCATTTCTCAAGGAACGTCACGTTGTTAATTACGATGACAAATGTCTCGCGTGATTTTTCGTGTTTATGAAACCGAATAAAATAATAATGATTAATACACATTTTTTATCATTTCCAAAGATTGCAATTTTTTTTATTTTTTTTATTAGCGACTATTTAATTACAGGTTTGATGAGAATTACAAGATATGATATGTATAAATATTTCATCTGTTTGTTCTTAGTCTTCCTCACTAGGTGATCCTGTGTTGAGGCGGACTGGTAGATTTCTTTGATTTTCTGTTATTTAGTTTCTATGATGTTTTTAATACATTCAGAATTGAAACGTTGCTTGAAAATGGCTTTAGCCGTTTTTAGTGACCAGATCTGAATAGCCAGGTACTTCCCAACCTTCCTCTTCCCCTCCCCACTACCTTCAGCCTCACAACATACCCCAATCGGGGATGCCATAGTCTCACTGGCTCCAGACGGGAGCAGTTGAGATTCTTGTGCGGTTATTCATTGTAAAAAAAAAAAAAATTCTCTAGTATGTCTGCATTTTTTACATAAACATCGTAATTCATACTTATTATTGTCTAACTGACAGAAGAGATGTTTTCTTTTAAAAATACCTATTTCATCGTCGTAATTAACATGGCGGTCCTTGAAAAATGACATTTCGCATTTTTTAAATTAAAAAAAACATTAAAACGCAATATTTTTCCATTCCGGTTACTAAATTACTTATTACTAAACTGTAATCTACCTAGTACAATCTATTTTAATTTTTTAAACTGTGTCTTGAGCGTGGACTCGATAGAGAAATATTTACCCAAATAAATATTAACATTTGTAAATATTAAAATTAAGAATGCAAACATAAAAACATTGTAAAAGTGATGTACTTATGTGAAAACGGTACTAAAATCATGTTTATGTAAAAAAAAAAAAAAAAAACACTTATTTTATTGTACAAATGTGTAATAAACAATTTTGTCACCTCACTTTTTTACGACTTCATACAAAAATATATGTAATAAAAAATTAACACTGTCTAACGGCGCGTAGGCAATTTTTTTATATGAATCTCAAGTCTCAGTCCCAACTGCTCCCGTCTGAAGCCAGTGGGACTATGGCATCCCCAGCAGGGGTATGTTGTGAGGCAGAAGGTAGTGGGGAGGGGAAGGAGATGGGGAAGAGGAAGACGGGGAAGTACCTGGCTATTCAGATCTGGTCACCAAACACGGCTAATGCCACTTCAGCAACGTTTCAATTCCGAATGGTGGTCTTACACCAGGGCGATTGTGAAATAACACAAATTAATTAAATAAAATTTATTTACCACGCCGGGATTCGATCCCGCGACCTTCGGAGTGCCAGTCAAGAGCCTTTGCCGGGTGAATTCTGTTTCTACAAAATAAGTCTTTTTTATATATGGGCAATGCTGAATGGAGATTTTTTTTTACATTAACTCCACACAGGAGGCCCTGAGGAACGTAATTTCCATCAGGGCCTATGTCATCTGGGATGCTGTGTGGAGGGTCTTTTTGAGGAGAGGAAGGAATGAACATTGGTCTTGAAGAGACCCATGTTGTAGGAAGGAGGAAACACAGAGGTCGGCAAATCATTCCACAGCCGAGCTGTTGAACACAAGAACAAGTCGAAGAAACGACCCGTTCTCGTGTGACAAATGTCAACCGTGTACAAATGTTGGGCACGCGTTTGGCGTGTTTCCCGACAATGCACCGGTGGCGAAGGGATCAACGATGCTAGTTCCTCGGAGCATCTTTCATTGTAATACCGTAATATCAAACGGACCGCCCGTTTCTGCACCGAGTCGAGGGTATTTTTCAGGTATTTTGTAGCTCCAGACCAGAGGTGGCTGCCAAATTCAACCGTGGGGCGTACTTGTGATTTGTACAGGGTTAGCAGTTGTGTACTATGTGCAGTATCTGCGGGCCCTGTACAGTACGCCCAGTTTTTGGGAGGCTAACTTTACTCTGGCTTATGGAGATGTGTAGCGTGTTGTATTATAGATATTCTTCTTTTCGTTAAGGGTTGTAACTAGAAATATAATGGTTACAACGATTTCTGTGGGAACACAAGCTTATTGTACTTGACTGCTATTGTTATATTGTCATGTAAACAAGCTTAGGGGTCGGAGTGGTTAAGGGTTGATGACATTTCAAACAAGGTATTGAAGTTGTATGATTCTGAGTTGTCCGGTCACCGTACAATATATCTACTCTCATTAACCCCTCCGTAACTTATGCAGATATAAGCTTTAGAAATACGACAGCAGTCAAGTACAAAAAGCGTGTTTATACGTCAGCGTGTGTCTCCATAGAAATCGTTCTAACTCCGTTATTGTTTTAGTTACATCCCTAAAACAAAAAGTAAAAGGTCGATAGTAGATCAAGCTGCACATCCCTATCAAGTTGTCTATGGAAATACATAACAGGAATCAGCTGTCAGTCGTGTAGTTGACAAAAATATTTACCCGCGCACATTTGCTACCGGCAGCTCCACCGCGCTCCACATTTTAAATTTTTATTAAATATTTTTATATGAAATGATAAAAAAAGTGAGGTGACAAAAGTGTTTATTACACATATATACAATAGAATAAGTATTGTTGTTTAGATAATCTGAGATTTTAGTACCGTTTTCACATAAAAACAAGACGTGAGTAATTTTTACCTATTTTTAATGTTTGCATTCTAAATTTTAATATTTACAAAGGTTAATATTTATTTGTAAAATAATAATTTGAAAGCCTATTTTGTAACCTTTCTAAAACAGTTTTTACTATTCGGCTACGTTCAGAAATGTTTCATTTACAGAGCTTTAATTGTGAAGCGTTAATAACAAAAAGTTTTCCTAAAATGCCATTTCGTGAGACAGTGGGCTTAAATGGCGATTTTCGGAGGGGTTAAAAGTGATATGTTTGAGGGACTGACCTTGTATGTGAGCTGTTCCGTGAGCAGGCTGTAGACCTCGAGGGTGCGGTTGTCCCTGGCCAGCACCACCTCCGTCTGCTCGGGGTCCCGGAAGGCCAGGCAGGTGATCCCCTCCCCCTTCTGCAGGGACTTGACGTCACGCAGATGGCGGGAGGTGTCTTTCCGCTTCTTCTTGGAGTTCTGATCGTAGCGAACATCTGGAAAAATTGTTCAAAATGGGAATTAAAACTAACTAACTAACCATCACGCCGTTTCTCCGCAGGGGTAGGCAGAGAGAATGGACCACACTCTTTGCCTCACTCACATTCATTCATCGTTTCATACATGCTCTTCAATTATTCTGACGCTTGACAAGGCCCGTCTCGAGTATCTGATTCACTTGTTTGTACCATGTCTTCCTCAGGCGTCCCCGACTTCTTCTACCATTCACATTTGTGTCGTATATTCTCCTTACACTCCTTTCCTCGTTCATTCGCTTTACATGCCCAAAATGCCTTTCTTAATCTTACTCATTAAGCTTACATCAGTCTTAGATTCTTTGCGGATCTCCACATTTCTCAAACGATTATGGTTTTACCACACATACGCCTCAGGGATCTCATTTTTACAGCATTCAGTCTACTTTCATCCTTCCTATGCCAGTTTCAAGCCTCACTGCCATACATCAGGGTAGGTACCAGCACTCCATTATGGACGGCTAGCTTCGCTTCTTTTGACAGTTTTTCATTAGTTATAAATTATTTTCTTGTGGTAAATATTTCCCTATCGAGTCCACGCTCAAAATACACTTTAAATATTGCATTTTAATGTTTTTTTTTAATTTAAAAAATGCGATAAGTAATTTTTGAAGGACTGCCATGTTAATTACGGCGATGAAATACGCATTTTTAAAAGAAAAAATCACTTTTAGTCCAGTCAAGGAAGGAGTTGTAGAGTGCGTGAGCAGGAACCTAAGCGATTCCTTCAGGACTTGTTTAGGGTGCGTAGGATGTGAACATACTAAAAGTCCTGACGTCTAGGTGGTGAGCTAGGGGGGGAAGGGGGGGGGGGGGGGGGAAGGTCCCGATTTTCAGGTTTCCGTTTATATCTCGAAAACGGTGCGGCGCAGAGGAAAACTTTTTTAGAATAAGTAAAAGCTCATAAAATTATCTACAACTTTTATTCGGAATTTTATTTGGAAATCCCAGCCGTTTTTGAGTTACACGCTCCACAAATGTCGATATTTTCGAAAAAAATCATTTTACCTCACATTTTTCATCAAACATTCATTCATATCGTCTAAAATATTCATCAAAGAAAGAAACTCATCGGAAGGAAGTTGTAAATAATTTAATTCTCTTTTAGAATATATATACATATGCAAATAAATCTCCAACTAGTAAATATTTACAGCAATTTTAAGTTTTTTCGTAAAATGTCGTCATTTTTAAAAAAGCTGTTTTCAAGTAATATGTTTTCATCTTATTTCTGACACACAACTTTTGTTTGTTCGCCTAATAATATGTGTGACCACACTTTAAAGCCAGTTATTAAATAAAGTAGACAAAAGTCATACAACTTGAAAATATTTAATTTCATAATGATTTTAAAATTTATGATGATAATCTCATTATAATCTTATTCTACTTCGTTACATTAAGTACATAAAATTATAAACCTCAATGTTATCACTGTTCTCAATAACATCATGTTACACTCTCAACTTTATATGGATTCACGTTTTCATCCTCTTTGGACGTGAAGGTCCTGGCAAGCGTTGTTCATCCATGGCATCGTCATTCTCAGTGGTGGATGGTTCTTGCTGAATGGTCTTCGTCGTCGTCCTCGGCAACAGGCACGCTATTGAGGCATCTCCCTTGGCAGTGAAGGCACGCTGCAGAACAGGTCAGCATTGCTTTTCGGCATCCTCATTTGCCAATTGCACAATCCTTGGTGCAGCGGCAAAATATCATTTTCAGAAGGACCTCCAGTGCTGGAGGATCTTCTGTTGTAATTGGCACCAGGGTGTCTCCTTCGTTTTTCCACCCCTATTCTTCAGGGGGCAGCTCAATCCCGAGCCACTGCTGAACTTGGTGGTAAGTCCGCCGGGAATGCTGTTTAGCTGCACTCTCTGTTGGAGGGAGGGGGCTGATGTCAGGCTTCATATTTGCCATGGACCTTGTGAACGACTGGAAGCGGTACTGGTTAAGGGAGGTCTGTCTTTTTGGCGCCGCATACCATTTCAGGAAGCATTTATTTCCAGCCTCTTCAACCTCGTCGTGAGTAGAGAAGGGGTTGTAAAAGATCATTGCCGCTTGCTTGATCATTTGACTCCAAGTACAATTTTGAAAAGCCCACCTTGCTTCTCCTGAAAGTTGCAGACGTTGTATCGCATCCGGTAAATGAATGTAAAAATAGGATGTGTTCAAATCCACGATGCTGCATCTCTTGGGTGGACAGTGCCATTGTTTTGGTTTTCCCTCGCCCGGGTTTCAGCAGCAGAATATCTTAGGTGGGAGGAGTGGAAGCAATCAAAAGGACAGTGAGGTCCACATCCTCACCAAAGACAGCCACAGAGTTGTGAAAGGATAGTTCCACAGCAGTCTTCACGATAAGAACGCCAGCATCATCGGTGGCCTGAAGAGTCTGTACCCATTCTCCCGAAACTTTGTCTGTAGTAAGGAGATGAAGTTACTTTTGTTGGTAGGATTGGATAAAAAATCTTTCTGTTTAACGGGTATTGATTTGTTCCATGTCAAATTGATGTCAGCTGACCTTCTCAGTCTGTATCGACGCATCTGTTCTTGTGATTTCCTACTATTGGCTGGGTTTGCGTACCCATCAAATACCACAGTGCGAGTCATTCCAGGATAGTGGTGGTTGACATAGGTGATATAACGATCACAAATTGCGGCAACGGAGGCATCTTTTTGTCAAATTACTCTGTGTAGTACAAATCCTGGGTCCACAACTATGTTCATCTGAGACAGTAGAACAGTTTTTTCTTAGGCTCGAATAAGCTATACAGAACAGATTTAGTTGTCTTTCGCATTCCACTTTCATTGAACAGTGCCAAGGGAAATGGGGCCAACTCATACTCAAAGAATTTCATCAAATCCTCATCTGATCGTTTGCTTATACATATCCGCTTAAACAGCAATGTTGGGTCAACTGTAACCTTTTCATCGTGAATTTTTATCGACGAGCTGACAGAAGACATTGGGAATGCCCGATATTTGCGGGACAACTTGATGTCTGAGAATGTCAAGCCCACTATCGCATTCATTGCCTTTTCACCAACTCGAACAGCATCGTAGCACGTTATTGTAGCATCTCCGACGACTAACCTAATCACCCATCACAATAATAATGATTATAAAATGAATTCCACTAATCATCTGTTCGAGAACAACTTACCTGCTTTCTTGCGTGCAAAAATTAATAAGGAATTTCCCATGAAGAAAAAACCCGTCTTAATAATTTGGTACGAAAAAAACAGCTTTTTGTGAAAATGAAGACATTTTACGAAAAAACTTAAAATTGCTGTAAATATTTACTGGTTGGAGATTTATTGACATATGTATATATATATATATATATATATATATATATACATCCCGCTACAGATTTGGCGTCCTTTCACTTCGCATCCTTTTGGCTACCACTGCTTACGGTAGGTTTTTAAATAAAATTGCGGTGAATGTTCACATGTTTTTAGGTTGACAAAAGAGTGATAGTAAAAGAATTATCCAGAAATTGTGTTTTGAGGGTATTCAAATTTTTGATAGGTACGTATACTTTAGAGTCTTTTGGGCGTCCTTTCATATTGCCGCCGTTTTGGCAACCGCGTATATCGTACGTATATCACACTTCATTCCATATTTAGGGCGTCCGTTCATTACGAACATTTGACGACCTCCGTATATTCCTGTATGCAGTACGTTTAAATTACGATGCTTTCAGAATCCTTTTAATTCGTTCTCGATTTGCCAACGGTCTATCTATCTTAGGTACATAATGATTGGTTACATAAATATTATTTTGAAGGAAACCAAAACAGAATCCCAAGAAGTCAAAACGGTAGACTGTTATTATATCATTTTATATTTGGGAGGAAAAACAACAATCAAATTAAAAATTTGGGAGGCAGGTGTGGGTACCGCCGCCCCGGGAACCATTTACAAGATAACTAACAGCCGTGCCATAGGTCACACCAAGTGGTTAGATATGTTTGGTGTCTTAGCGGGGGTGCCCGGGTTCACGGGGTGAGCTGTGTCTAGGTCTTGGCAACCTATGCATTTGCCCACCTACTACATGGCGGGCCGGATCAGGAGAGACTGGTTGAGGGAGACCTTTTCATCTCTCCAACCGGACTCTCGATCCACGCCTTATATCACAGTGGGAGGGATGGATTCATATGTCTGTCACTCCTGGACACATTGACCCCCAGATTCCTAACTACCATTCATACTTTTTTCTTTCCCAAAACTTCCTCTCCTTCCTTTCCCCAAAAATACCCTCCACACAACATCCCCAAAGATGACATAGGCCTTGAGGGAAATTGTTTTCCTCAGGGCCTGCAGTGTGGAGCTAATGAAAAAAAAATATATAGAGTGAACAGGAACTAGGTTATTTTAGTTACCAATAATTATTTGGGATGCATAAAATTGGCTCCTTATTGCGATAGGTAGCAATTGACAAGTGCAATAAAGGCACAATTTTTTTTTAAGAAAGACAATCATTATTGGGTTACAAATAATCAGTCACTAATTTAAAATCTCGTACTTTTTTTTTCTTTTTTTTTTACATGAGCTCCACACAGAAGATCCTGAGGGAAATTATTCATCTTAGGGTATGTTGTGCGGAGAGCTTTTGAAGGAAAGGAAGGAGAGGAAAATTATTTTAAGGAAAGGGGTTTAAAGGGTGGGTAGGAATCTGGGGTTCAGTGTGTCCCGGTCATCCGCCTCCAAGACCTAGACAAACCTCACCCCCATTCTGAAAACGACCTTCGTTCGTCATTTCCACAAAACTTTAACGTATTGACCAAATCCAAGAAGAAAATTGATAAAGAAATAACAAAAAAAAATACAGGGCGCAGTTCACACGCCGTAGAAATGAAACCTTCAGAAAACGAAAGTAGACAAGAGTGGATAGGCTACGAAGCACCGCACAAAGAGAAGCCCGATTATTATCTTATTCTCTTGTAGTCCTATAGATGTATGTTTTAGCCTCTTTTTAGTGTTGCTATTTTTAGTTTCATCGAGTTTCAAATCACAACGGTGCTACAAAAGTTTTCACTTCAAAAAAGGTCGAATGCCGGATTTTTGTTTTTATTTCGAAAAGGACTCGAGGCATATTTTCAGAAACCACGAGATAGAATGTGAAATTCAAAATATCCTGACAATAATGAATGGCAAGGAAAGAAAAGGTCTTCTGCTAAATTGCATAAAACGGGAGATTATGTACAAAATTATCAGGAATACAAAAAACCCATTACAAGAAAATACCATTCCTCATTTAATGATTATTTGCCATGCCCCAAATGCTTGGGATTTTTTTCGATTAAACAATATGAAAACATAGAAAACTATGCTTAGATATTTAATTTAAATGTACCTAGACAGATAATTTAATATGTATGAAGAATGAGTTAATGATGAATGTAAGTAAGTCTAAAATCGTGGTGTTTGATACAAAAACAATGTGAAACTTAGTTGTGAATGATGAATACTTGGAGCAGGTGGATAAGTTTTTGAAGTATGTATTGTGAAGTATATTTGGGAAGTGTGTTTACGGTAGATGGGAAGGCTGATAGAGATATGTGAAACAAGGTTAAATGTAGGTAACTCCATTAACGGAGGATAGAACGCTAGTGGCGCCAACAAAAAAACTGTCCAAAGAAGCGAAGCCAGCTATCCATAATAGAGTGCTGGAACCGACCCCCATGTATGGCTGTGAGGCATGGAACTGGTAGAGGAAGGAAGAGGAAGGAAGCAAAGGAAGGAAAGTAGGCTGAATGCTGTAGAATTGCGATTCCTGAGGCGTGAGTATGGTAAAACCATGTACGATCTTGGGAGAAACGTTGAGATCCGCGAAGAATGCAAGGCCAATGTAAACGTAATGAGTAAAATTACGAAAGGAACGCTCGGATGGATTGTAGAGCGAATGAACGAGAAGACGTGTGGCATTTCAATTTGGGAGGCGGGTATGAGTACCGCCGCCCCGGGAACCATTTATTGGATAACCAACACCTCTGCCATAGGTCACCCCCAAGTGGTTCACTACGTTTGGTACTTAGCAGGGGTGCCCGAACTCATTGGGTGAGGTCTTGGCAGCGGATGCGCCTGCCCACCTACTGCATGGCGGAGAGAGACTGGTTGAGGGAGGCCTTTCGACCTTTTCAGCAGGACTCTCTCGACCCATCGCTTTGCACAGCTATTGGAGGGATGGACTCATACGTCCGTCACTCCTGGATACACTAAACCTCTGATTCCTACCAGGCGCGGCCGGTGCCTCAAATTATAGGTGGTTCACCAAGCCATTCATAAAAAACGAAAGGTTGATATTATATTTAAAAAAAAATCTAGACATCATGCATAATTTTACATTATTTGCTAAGTATCTAAAAATATCATGTAACTGTAATAGTAAAAATATCGTGCGATGTAAAAACATGCTGATGTCTAGAGTTTAATATAGTCAATTGACCTGCCAGGTAAGTAGGTATGTTTTATGTATCTGTTTGTAAATTCAAATAATAAAAATACATATAGCCTAGGAACTCATAATAAATTGTACAACGCAACATAACTAAAACGGCGCTCTAGTAATTATCCAATTATTATAGAATTATTCTGGTATCAATATTTTTAGAAGCAGTTTACACTCCATTACTATTGATATTACATCTATTGGAAGATTAGTGGAAAGGGTGGGTGTGATATCCATTTAAAAATACTCAACCTTCCAAAGATAATAATAATAACGCAATAATCCAATAATAATAATTAACACACAAGAAACACTCTGCGGCGTGGATCGCCAATATCGCCATTTACTGTCGTGACAACTTCGATCAATGGGTGACAAACAAATAATAATGTCAAAAAGGTACATCCCAAGGGCTCGAACAAGATAATGTCACACGAGACGCATAGCTGACCCTTTGACTAATGGTTACATTTTAGAAGAGAAATGTTATTACTTAATATTATCTTGTTCAAACCTTACTACCGCTGGAACCAAAGCTTCGGAATATTTCCGAAGAATGCCGAAGCTCTTCGGGTCGGCCATGCGGCACGCGATCAGCCGATTTTTAGTGACATGCATGTTTCTGACGTTTTGGGATTTTTTACTACGAGCATCATTCAAATTACGGGGCGCTTAGCTCTGGCGCGCGGTTTGGCATTGTACCTACCTCGGTTCCTCGCTCCTAGCGGGTACCCGCCGTAACTGGCGGGTGGGAACAATGCGTTTATTTGGCCGTAATACATTGTTAATTGTTAGATTGATAATTAATTATAATTTAATTTAAAGATTGTGCTCAATTTTATCAATTTAATAAATAAACACATTACGTAGAAATACGATGAGTTGTAAAATGATGTTGAAAGACCCTCCTCACTGCATCCCCTAAGATGACATAGGGCCTGAGGGAAATTATTTTTCTCATGGCCTTCTGAGTGGAGCTAATATAAAAAATGGCAAGACCAAGTGAATCAGATACTTGATTCGGGCTGCATCAAGAGTCAAAATAATAGAAGAGGATGTGTGAGACGATGTATGAATGTGAACGAGGCAAGGAGTGTGTGCCAAGACCGAGTTGTTTGGCGGCCCGTCCTCTCTGCCTACCCCTGCGGAGAAACGGTGTTATGGTTAGTTAGTTAGTGAAGGATGATTTTATATATATTTTTGACGTCGAATTCTGGTGCAACTTTTGCTATACATTGGGTCATCATATTAATAATTATGGTTTCTTCTTGGTGTGGTTCATTTTCATTTTGTGTGGTTTGAAGATTGAATATTAATTTTGCAAAAATTAAAACGTTTTTTATTTTATTTTATAAGACTCGAACCCACGCGGTCTGAATTGTCTGGCCACTAAATTCGTGAGGCGCTTTACGCCGCTGGACTATGGGAGCCTTGAGTGAGAGCGAGGATTTACCGTACCTATTAAATTAGAACTAATTAACTATTATATTAAAATAATAATAAATTTTCGTGACGCATTTCTGTTTCATTTGAATTTCAAGTCGCTAGTAAGTAAGTATCTAAAACTTAAAATAATTAACAAAATTTATTATTACACTATGAATGAAAAAATAAAAAAATGAAAAAAAGTACTTATTTACTTATCACTTCTGAGTGATAAGTATAAGAGATTAGATAGACTAATCGGTCTCCTCATTGTGCGGTGATTCGTAGCTATTCGATCTCCCCTTCGTGCGGTGCTTCGTAGCTTCTTCGCTCTTGTCTACTTTAGTTTTCTGAGGTTTCACTTCTACCGCGTGTGAACTGCACACTTGTACTTTGAAGTGTAAACTTCTAGCACCTGCAAATCGCCTAGTACCGTTGTGATTTGAAACTCGATGAAACTAAAAATAGCGACACTAAAAAGAGGCAAAAGCATACATCTACAGGACTGCGAGAGAATGAGATAATAATCGGGCTTCTCTTTGTGCGGTGCTTCGTAGCCAACCCACTCTTGCCTACTTTAGTTTTTTGAAGGTTTCATTTCTACGGCATGTGAACTACGCACTGTATTTATTTTTCGTTATTTCTATATTAAAGACGTGGTAATATCGTGATAAATTTTTATGTTTTCACCTACCGATATTTGTTTATTCATACTTTAAATCAGTAAAAACAATACAAAAAACATAAAAATCGTTTTAGAAATTTTATTCTCTACAAAACTGTACTGAAAAAGAGGTACGTACAGAAAACCAAACCAAGTCGTGCAATTTACTTGTTTTTATAAACTTATACACATTTTTACGGCTGTGTATCTCAATACTTATTAGAGGTAGAAGACATTTTTTTTAATAAAAATTGTAGATAATTTTATGTTCTACAAAACTTGTGAAGTTACCTTAGCCAAAATTTTCATTGAGAACGAAATATTTGAGAAAAACTAGATTTTGGCGCGATTTCGGCAGGTTTTTTCAAAACGACGGCGAAAGCTCAAGTGACCGAAGGTCGAAAACTCAGATTTTTCATCAGGAGATGAGTGTATAAAACATATAAAAAAATTGGGGCTACCGAAATAATTCCGATCGCGACCCCCTTTTTTGCACTAATTGCACTGTCCTATAAGTCAGGCGAGATCAAAATGCTACAAAGAACAAATAATTATTTTGCGGATAGGCCACTTGCATCGCATTTAAAAAAAAAATCCGGTTTAGGTAAATATTCTAAGACATTCGGCATTTTTTTTAAATCGTATTTTTGAAACCCTGGCGATTTTTTGAAAATTTCAATCCGAAAAATCAGACCATTTTTTATAAACCGGAAAGACGGGACATAATTTTATGGGTGCGAAAAAACGATAATTACATAGCAGAAAATCATTTAAAAAAAAAGATCATGTTCCACAAGAAAGGGCACAGGAGAATAGCGAGGCATTCCAAAAATATTATATCTCATAAATATTTTTTTTCCTTGATCCATCTTATTGATCATAAATCATTATAATGTTCAACGTCTATATTACTAAATCCAATGAAATATACTTGTACTTGTAAATTATAATAATAAGAAGAATATTATAAAATTTGATTTTGTTAAGATCAGCACCACTACCATTATACCTCTAAACACGTGCAGACATCGTAAAATGAACGGGGTTCTCTTCATAACATATGTCAAAAAGAAACCAAATGATAAGTTCGCAGAGAACAAACAATAATTCTACTGAACGTTAAATGTCAAATTCAAAAATTCGCCTGAAATCAAAGTGCTGCCATATAAAAAAAATAAATCAGTGTGGAATTTTATAAAATTAATAGGAACATTTTCGGCAATTATTATAAGCAATAATTATCAGCCTGAAACACTCATCAACATTGAAAAATCTTCCGAGAAAAGATACTTGCCGCCAACGGCGTTGGCGGCAAGTATCTTTTCTCGGAAGATTTTTCAATGTTGATGAGTGTTTAAGGCTGATAATTATTGCTTATAATAATTGTTACCCTTTGTGCTATGCATAAAAATCTTGTCTAAACGTTAGTTTATAAATTAAAAATAATAATTAACATTTTCGGCGATGGGACATTTTCATGTAGTGACGTCACGGGCCTAAATAATGGATTTATTTATTTAAAAATAAATTTAAAAAAACTGTACATTTCTAAAAATTTTTACTAACATTTTCGTAATCTTGGTAAAAATATCTATCCACACGATTTTTTCAAAGTCGTTATGAAATCCATGCAAGTGGCCTATTGCTTGGGTAGGTAGTAGGCAAATCAATAAAGAGTTTGAGGTACGCAAAAATTCCTCCGTCGATGAAACCTTTGCAGTCACGTGGAGTATCATTTAGGGATGACGAATGACAAAAGATCCAACAAAATATTTAACGGGAAGTTACCTAGTTATTTTTAGCAAAAACTGAAAAAAAAATTATAACTCCCGCTAGAAAAGTATTTCTTTCGAAAACTCTTCACATCTTGTTAGTATTAGGTAATTAATATCCACCTGATTAAATAGAAATTCAACAATATTATTGTTGGGAAAGTGTGTTTTTAAAAAGAGATTTGTTTTTTTATTTCTATTCTTGCCGGGAAAATTCCTCCCTCCAATTTTTGATCACGAAGTGTCTTTATATTGGTGTTAGCTTTATTTAATCAAAAGATCCAACATTTTTTTTCTTTTGGTACATGCTTTTTTGATATCAGTCAAAAATATCGCTCCGGAAAAATCATCCGTCCAATTTTTTTAAGTCAAATTGATAGGATAGCTATGTTAAAATAATTTCTGCAAAGATCCAACTAAATTTTCAACGACAACCTATTTTTTTAAATTGATTTCGATTGCACGCAGATTCCACGTGACTTTTGTATGAACAGGAGTCCGCGGGGTAAGGGAAGCGGTGGGGCTAGTCGCACGGGGGGCAAGCAAGCCGATCGGCGCGGGATAACAGCTGTGTGGGTGAGGTGAAGGGAATCTTGATAGGGAATTCGGCCGGCAACAGCTAAGTTTGTGTGCGCTTATTGTTTTGAATTTCGTTAGTGTGCGTGAGCTTGGTTTCAATGCGATAAAGTAGATATAATGAAATAACGCTGATGCGCAGGTTAAGCGAAACCGGTCGGTATAAAAAAGGTTAATGGATGAATCGTGGTTACAAACTAAGTGATTGTTTTATTTCAATTAATATCTTTGTCAAACCACAAAGTGACTGCTTTCTACCAAAGTAAAAAAAGGATTTAATTATCACTTATAATGAATGTTCATCTTCTTATGTACATGAAAAGATATAAAACGTTTAAAAAGAATTAAAAAAATATAATAAAAGGTCGCTAAATAGGTATCCGAAACAATTTTAAAAAATCCGAGTACGCAATTAAAAGTGAAACCTTCAGAAAATAAATTAGAATACAGTGGGAGGAGTGGCTACGAAGCACCGCACAAAGAGGAGACCGATTATACTCTTATTCTCTCGTTGGCTAAATTCCATAGATGTACGAGCATTTTTTTATTATGTATATCATACTAATTTTAAAAATTTAAATATTTAGAGATGATGTAGGTATAGGGTTGCCATATCTTAAATTTGGCAACCAGGACAAGACTCGCGAAAACCCCGGATTTTAGAGCCCAGAACCCGGACATCTCAACAGGTTTTTTTAAACATAGTGTAATAAAAAACAGTTGAAAATGTCATAAATCACCTTTTTATTTCAAATTAAATTTAGTCATCTTTTATCATCATTATAAATGTACTTAACAAAACAGAATCTTATTACAGTTTGTTACAAATTGTTTTAATAATCAGTTAGATTTTTTTTTTTATTCTTAAAATAAAACACAAATTATTAATATACTCTGTCATGAAAACAAAACCTTATTAAAATATTAAGCCTACCAAAATTCAATTAAATTTTTAGACAAAAATCTTAAAAGTACTGAGACCATTTTAGTATTCAGTCTTACAATTTTTGAGGTAACTCTTTAACTCAATAATAATTTTATCTTTAAATTTTTATCAGCAGCCATTTAAACAACAAAATACCTCTTAACATAATATGAACTAAATTCAGTCTTCTTAAATCTTAAGCAACGAAACTAAACCTTTTTAAAGTTTAGACTTACTGTAATGTAAGTTACATTATTAATTTTTTAAGCATAAAATAACCAAAAACTATACTCATTTATATCACTTTAAAATTTTAATCAACAGCCATATTGTAATTTTCTTTTACGTAATAAAAACAATAATAACTTTAACAACAAAAATGAAAAGAAATTATTGCACTCAAAAGTACATTATTTGATTATCTAGCTATTAAAGTCTTTTCCTCATCCTCTCGCCTTTTTTACTTTTCAGATTTTTTTGTATTTATCACTCTTTCCGATAGCTTTTAGAATATCTTCCCCTTTTAAAAGGAATTTGTAAAAATCAATGCAGCTGTATTCTTGGAAATTGAATTTAATTTTAATTAAAGATAAATTAAACAATGTTACTTTGTTTGAAAAACTTTTATATTTGTTTAAAGCCGACCGGGTTCAGAACGACCGTTCCTTCCTCAGTGCAAACGTGTACGTTTGACTTTAAATTTTAAGACTTGATTTTTTTTTTAAACCCGGACATCAAATGAAACTCCGCCCGGACGCTCCCCGGACGCCCTCTAAGCTAGGACAAATCCGGGGAAACCCGGACGGATGGCAACCCTATGTAGGTACATAGATTAAACTCGAGTACGTGTAAACTTCTTTAGCACCGTTGTGATTTGAAATTCGATAAAACGAAAAATAGCAACATTAAAAAGAGATAAAGACATACATCCATAGGATTAAGCCTGCAAGAGAATGCGATAGACTAATCGGTCTCTTCTTTGTACGGTGCTTCGTAGCTATTCAGTCTCCTCTTCGCGCGGTGCTTCGTTGTCGTCTCCCCACCCTTGTCTAGAGTTTTCTGAGGTTTCACTTCTACTGCATGTGAACTGCACATTTGTATTTTGAAGTGAAAACTTCTTTAGCACCGTTTTGGATTTGAAACTCGATGAAACGAAAAATAGCGACAATAAAAGGAGTCAAACACATACACCTATAGAATTTAGCCTGCAAGAGAATGAGATAGTATAATCGGTCTCCTCTTTGTGCACTTCTTCGTAGCCTTCCCGCTCTTGTCTACTTTAGTTTTTCTGGAGGTTTCACTTCTACCGCGTGTGAATTGCACACTCTGAAATTTTTTACTGTAGAATGTTTACTCGCGACTGTCTGATAAGTATTTAAGAAACTTTTAAATGGTTGTGATGCATTTGATGTGGTGGGTTCTGGTTCATTTCAATATTTTCACCTACGACTTAGTCATCTAATGATTCATGGGGTGTGGTTTGTTCGGGTCTTGGTGGCGAATGCGTCTGCCAACCAGCAGCATGACAGGTCGGATCGGGTGAGAGTGGTTAAGGAAGTCCCTTTAACTTCTCCAGCCGCACTCTCTCGGAACATTGCCTTGCACCGCAGTGGGAGGGATGGATTCATACGTCCGTCACTCCTTGACAAACTGAACCCTAGATTCTTACCCACCCCTAAAATCCTTTTCCTTCCCATAGCTTCCTCCCCTTCCTTTCCTATACGCAGCGTCCACAAAGATGACATAGGCCCTGAGGTAATTATTTTCTTCAGGGCCTCCTGTGTGAAACTAAAGTAAAAAACAAAAACATTTATATTAAATTTAGTCGCATTGTTTTCGATGTTGTTTCCTCGAATACAATGTTTCTGAAAACACGCCTCGAACAATTAAAATTATAATTAACGGGTTGTTAAAAAAAATGACAGATTCTTCAAATATTTGAAGTTAATTTTCACAATCTGTGCAAGTTGTATTCAAGTTCATTGTTATAACAACAGAACTTGAATAGAACTTACACAGAACGTGAAAATTAACTTAAAATTTTTAATTTTTGATGACTCCTACAAATTTTTAAAACCACCTGTCCTAAGTCCTTTTCGAAATAAAAACAAAAATCTGGCAGTACTATTTTGAAGTAAAAACATCTTTAACACCGTTGTGATTTGACACTCGATGAAACGAAAATTAGCGACACTAAAAAGAGGCAAACACATACATCTATAGGATTTAGACTGCGAGAGAATAAGGGGGCATACATTAATAACGTGAGCAGTTAATTTTCCAATTTAACCCCCCCCCCTTTGGTGAGATTTGGTGCCCCCCCCCCCTCTCCCCTCACGAGACATCAGTTGTGTATCTGGGGTCCCACCCTATCCCGTCCCGCCCAATGCTATCCCGTTACGCCCCCCCCCCCCCCCCCGTTGTGGTAAATATGATCGCGACAATATGCTGAAAAACTGTTCAAGATTTGGTGAGATTTTACTGGACCCCCACCCCCCATTTTGAGCTCAATTAATGTATGCCCCTAAGATAGAATAATCGGTCTCCTCTTTGTGTGGCGCTTCGTAGCCTACCCACTCTTGCCTACTTTAGTTTTCTGAAGGTTTCATTTCTACGGCATGTGATCTGCGCACTGAATTTATTTTTCGTTATTTCTATATCAATTTTCTTCTTCGATTTGGTCAACACGTTGAAGTTTTGTGGAAACAATGTTCGTGGGTCGTTTTGATTAGATGAATCATCCATGCAATATTTTTATTTTTTCGATTAAAATTAATTGGTGAGCTCGCCTTTTGTTTCACACATGGGATTTGGGTCGTATCCCACCATCACCGTCAGAGTAAGTGAACTCCTGTAAAATAAGAATCGGGAATTTTAAAGAAGTAAATTTGACCGTATAAATGACCGAAAAGAAGAATTATTAATTGAAGGCAAGTACCTCAGATTATCCGAATTCTATGTCATAGGTAGGTATGACTCCAAAGAATCATCTTGATATTGCATTTCTGTTATTCTTGCAATTATTTTGTTCCGTTTCATTGAGTCAACCGTAATCAATAATGTATTGTAATTAAGACACTAAAATGGTCGGTCGCCAAATACCTACACTCCAAATCACATGTACGTTAATGCTCGGTATACGATAATACGATTGATCACGATAAAATTTTAAAAGGCAAAACATTCGAGGCAACCGAGGCTAAATAAGCGCGGCGGCAACGTCGCAAAACACGCCACCGCCACGTGCACCTCAACTCTTGTACGGGAGTTGGAATTAACCGGCAACGTTGTTTCCCAACACATTTGCCAACGCCTCGGTGGCGGGTAAATGCTAGGAATGAAAGGCGGCATGTTATGTCACACCGGTCGCCTAAATGTCGGTAGGATGAATGGTAGTATACATGGCCGTGTATATCACCTAGCGCCTAGCTGCGTAGCGACAGATGGCGGAACTTTAATATTCGAAATCATCCACTTCACGCCCAATTTGGCTACCAGGACAATTTTTGCCAAAATGCTTGTGACGACATGTACTATGAACTGTGTAAAAATTTCGAAAAATAAAGTGGCGACCGTATATCGGTCGCCAAATGTCGGTGGTCGCCACTTTAGATGCATATTTGCCCATGCTGGTCGCCAAATAGACGGTGTTATGTATATATATATATATATATATATATATATATATATATATATATATTTTTTCTAAAAGGTTATTAAATTATTCACAACTTCTTTTAAATAAATTTCTTTCTTGGATGAATATTTTAGACGATATGAAGGAATGTTTGATGAAAAATGTGAGATAAAATGATTTTTTTCGAAAATATTGACATTTGTGGAGCGTATAACTCAAAAACGGCTGGGATTTTCAAAATTACGTATAGAACAAAAAATTTGTAGATAATTTTATGAGCTTTTATTTATTCTAAAAAAGTTTTCCTCTGCGAAGCACCGTTTTTGAGATATAAACGGAAACCCGAAAATCGGGACCTCCCCCTCCCCCCCCCCCCCCCCTTCCCCCCTAGCTCACCACCTAGACGTCAGGACTTTTAGTATGTTCACGCCCTAAGCACCCTAAACAAGTTTCTGAAGTAATCGCTTAGGTTCCTGCTCACGCACTCTGCATAGGGTTGCCATCTCTTAAATTTGGCAACCAGGACAAGAGGCGTGAAAACCCCGGATTTTAGGGCCCAGAACCCGGACATGTCAACAGGTTTTTTTAAACATAGTCAGTGTAATAAAAAACAGTTGAAAATGTCATAAATCACCTATATATTTATTTTCAAATTAAATTTAGTCGTCTTTTACCATCATTATAAATGTACCTACCAAAACAGAATCTTATTACAGTTTGTTACAAATTGTTTTAATAATCAGTTAAAAAAAATTATTCTTAAATAAAACACAAATTATTAATATCTACTCTGTTATGAAAACAAAACCTTATTAAAATATTAAGCCTAACAAAATTCAATTAAATTTTAAACAAAAATCTTAAAAGTGCTGAAACCATTTTAGTATTCAGTTTGAGGTAACTCTTTAACTCAATAATAATTATATCTTTAAATTTTTATCAGCAGCCATTTAAACAACAAAACATAATATGAACTTAATTCACTCTTCTTAAATCTTAAGCAATAAAACTGAACCTTTTTAATGTTTAGACTTACTGTAATATAAGTAACATTATTAATTTTTTTAAGCATAAAATAATCAAAAACTGTACTCATTTATATCACCTTAAAGTTTTAATCAACAGCCATATTGTAAATTTCTTTTACGTAATAAAAACAATCATAACTTTAACTACAAAAATGAAAAGAAATATTTACACTCATTAGTACATTATTTGATTATCTAGCTATTGAAGCTTTTTCCTCAGCCTCTCGCCTTTTTTACTTTTCAGTTTTTTTTGTATTTATCACTGTTTCCTATAGCTTTTAGAATATCTTCCCTTTTTAAAAGTAATTTGTAAAAATCAATGCAGCTGTATTCTTGGAAATTGAATTTAATTTTAATTAAAGACAAATGAAACAATGTTACTTTGTTTGAACCACTTTTATATTTGTTTAAAACCGACCGGTTTCAGAACGACCGTCCCTTCCTCAGGGCAAACGTATACTTTGACTTGAAATTTTAATACTTATATTTTTTTTTAAACCCGGACATCAAATGAAACCCCACCCCGACGCTCCCCGGATGCCCTCTAAACTAGGACAAATCCGGGGAAACCCGGACGGATGGCAACCCTAACTCTACACCTCCTTTTGGACCATTCGTTTACTGAACTATTTCTGTCAGTTATACAATAATAAGTACGAATTGCAATCTTCGGAAATGATAAATAATGCGTATTAATCATTATTTTGTTCAGTTTCATAAACAGGAAAAATCACTCGAGACGTTTGCCGTCGTAATTAACAACATGGCGATAACAAAATAACCATTAAAATGCAATATTTTTCAATTCCGGTTACTGAATTACTTAGTACTAACTGTAATCTACCTAGTACAACTTGTTTTAATTTTTTAAAGTGTGTTTTGAGCGTAGACTCGATAGGGAAATATTAACCTTTCTTTCTTATAAAATTATTCACAAAATAAATAAAAACCCCTTTCTAGACTCTGTTTGCTAAGCGATTTTTATCACCCCTGCTAAGTCACCAAACGTAACGAACCACTTGGGGTGACTGATTATCCAATAAATGGTTATCCATACCCGCCTCCCAAATTGAAACTAAAAAATAAAAATCCAGTGCCATGTATCACACGTACATACACATAAATAACAAAAAATTTATAATATATAGTAATGAAGGGTAAACCAATAGCAAATGGTTATAAACTAATGTCCAGTGTTTTTAATATAGTGTCCTCTGAGTGCAAAGTTGTATCTTCTCCAAGCATAAACTTTATAATAAAACTGTGTGTTTATCTGAAGTGACCTGCCAGGTAAATACATTTTAATGTGTGTAAATAATTAGAAAGATAGGGAAAAAGTACACATTAAAACGATAAACTGTAAAAATAACGAATTGTGGAATAATCTATGAAATTTTTGAAGTATTTACCGTATTATTTTGTATTTTAACACATCTAATTGTTCCTGCCAGTTTATGTAACTGAAAGGCGACTTTATATATTTAAATTAAATCGCGATTCGTTCTCGAAATACATTAAATACACTAAATTATATGCATGAAAACATTCCCGCGGAACCAAATCACTACATCGACAAACAAAAAACTACGCATGACATGTTAAAACTTACGTTTGAAAGTGCCGATTTTGGACCCCACGTATAAATTAAGTTTTATTCCTTGCACCACCATCGTGAAAAACTGTTATTTATTAGATTTTGAACTATTTATCCAAATAAACGTGAAGGAATAACCTAAAAATATATTTAGTAACTGACGTGAAGTGTTCGGAGAAGTGTGCTTTTGACATTTAGTTCGTATTGTCCGGAGGTCCGGAGTTGCCACTTTATAAAATGGTGCATGTTCGTAAAAGTATTTTTTATATGCCTGTAAAAACATGATTGTTTATTTCGATAGTCCCGTAGTATCCTTGAATACGCATCTCAAGTGTGAAACCCAGGCTATGCAATACACAAAAATAATAGAATCGAAAGTGTACAATATAGATTCTTAAGGTACCTTAACTTCCGCTCTTTTCGATCTCACGTTAGTAATGAAGACTCTGCAAAGTTCTTCAATATGCAGACATTAACTTGCCGAAGAAATATAGCAGATTCGGTAATGTTATTTAAAATTACACATAACCTCATTGATAGTCCTGATCTTCTTCAACGTCTATCATTCCATGTTCCAAATCGCAACAGCAGACAGTCACTTACTTTTAATCTCCCTCTTTGCAAGACCAACTCCAAACAGAACTCATTTATCTATAGATCCACACACTCATTTAACTTAAATTATTACCACATTGACATCTTTAACTCGACTTTACATGACATAAAACGAAAACTCAGTAAGCAACATGACTTAGTAAAAAGTTTAATTCCTATATATTCCCGTCCTTTGCCTCTTAATCCTAATTCTATGTACCTCCTCCCCCCTCCCCTTTCATATATTGCAAAAAAAAAAATTTTAAGAAAACACACTTATAATGTCACACTTTATTAATCATTCACTGTCATCAGCGGAAAGTTCATTATTGGCATAATTAACTATCTTACTATTGTTTTATTGTGTAATATCAGATCTGCTGTCAACTTTCCATAAAATAAATAAATAAATAATGTAGGATGTGCGAATTTGAAGTTCTGTAGTAGCGTTGCTTAAGGAGCCGCATCCGCATTCAAAAAGAAGAAGATGGAGAGATATGTAATTACAAATGTTAGAGGAGCGCACTAATATTTAAAGCGATAAAATCGATGCGAAAATTGCGAAAATGCTTAATTAAATAAGACTCGTTTAAAATAGAGCGGGATACACTGAATCCCTGATTCCTACCCACGCCTTAAACCCTTTTCCTTCCCATAACTCTCCTCTCCTTCCTTTCCTTAAAAAAAGCCCCTTCACACAGCATCCCTAAAGATGACACTGCGTGGAAATTATCTTAAGAAGTATCATTTAAAGAAACGTTGTGAATTTTTTCAAGTGAATTTGTGGTCTTAAGCACACTCGTTTTCTTTTGTCAGTATCACAGATTTCGTTGTGTACGGATTTATATTTTTTGTGATTTTTTTACTTTTTCACTTACTTACGGGAATTGCATTTCATTTTCTTTATATGTGTGGGGAAATTTATTATAATTATTGTATTTTTGCTTTGGGGGGGTGCAGACATACGTTCACCGTTGGTCTCGTTTTCGACTATTGATATTTAGTGTGTAAGAAAGAGGGACAATATTGTATGTATGAACAAAAGCAAAACTATCAGTGCAATGACATTTATTTGACGTTTTTGAATTTTGGAATTCACTCACTCTTCAATACTATGCTTATCACAATATTGCCGCAACTCTTTCAAAATATGAGAATTCGTTCCGTACAAAATGTATGAGGAAAAGAATTTTTGTCATAAATATTTATTCGTGATTTTTCCGATGTTTTAATAGGTATTTTGCTATTCGGGGCAGAGACAAACCCGACAAATCAAAGATCATAAAAATCGGTCCAACCGTTCTTGGGTTATAAATGGTGTAACTAACCCCGATTTTGTTTTATATATTAAGATTAACATATTATTTTCATAAACCACTTATTTAATCAATTTTATTTTAATTTATTACATACTACTTGCAATAATTAATACCTCTACTCCGACTGCAAAAGAAGCGCAATAAATGAATATAATAAAAAACAATAATTTTCAAGTTACATAATCGAACATCCATCGCTCAAAATCGAAACCAACCAACACCGACCAACAGTTCAACGTCCCACCAGACTTGCCATGTTTAGGGAGAAATCCCAACGCCTAGGGAGAAACTGACAATTTCAGATTGGAAAGGGAGTTTTTTTAGGTGAAAAACTTCTTTAGCACCGTTGTAATTTGAAACTCGATAAAACGGAAGCGAGCGACACCAAAAAGAGGCAAACACATATTAAGCCTGCGAGAGGATAGTTCCAATATAATACGCTAAATCCACGGTCCCAGGCAAGTCTCCTTTGTTCTAGTTTTATGAAGCACCTGACAAACCTTAGCGGCCAGACATTTTGCTGACCAAGGATCGAATCCTATGAAATCCAAATCATCATCTTATCTTACCACTCCAAAATGAATAGGCAAAGAAAACACAAAAGAGAGCCACAATTAGCAACTCCAAAGAAGAAATGAATCGACGACAAAAATGTGAAAAAAATCATCCTTCACATTGATAAAATAAAATGCTTTGTAATCTCCCCACTCATATCTACTTTAGTTTTTTTTTAAGGTTTCACTTCTATCGAGTGTGAATTGCGCACTTTGATTTTTTGTTTGTATGGATTAAGCGAAAGTTTCGTTTCAATCTAAATACGCATAAATTACATGGTCTCGGTCTCGGCATTCTCGGCTACAAATTCTACAGAGAACCTATCTCAGTTCTCGGCGAAAAATCGCTGAGATTTTCGGCCATAACCAAGACCGTTGTAAGTAGGCACGGTATAGGATAATGAGATTCAAATCTACCGCGCGTGTCCATATTCGTCACTAAATCAAGAGAGCTGTCAATTGTGATGAAAAATTTTATCAGCACCGTCTACTAGTGTAGCAAGTGAACAGCTCTTTAGCAGAGCTAGTTATACAACATGAGGCGACACTCTTTGAAGGGTGAAAACGCATAAAAATGGCTTTTTATGTGCTACAACATCATGTTGTTCAGTTTTGATTATTAAAACTATTTAAAACAAATTATTATTACATTCTTAAATATTCGATATTATGCAAAAATAGCGCATTTTCATTTTTTTCTAAATTTATCTATTCTCGGTCTCAGCTCTCGGTCTCGGCTGAGAACGAAAAACCTGTCTCGGTCGACCCTTACTACGAACCCATTTTGGGCGTATAAAAAGTTGTTTCTTGTAATAATTGTTCAAACCATGTTTGTGTAATTTCCATAATCTGTGCCTTAAAGCAGCGGTTAGATAAATAATTACCCTATTTTTTTATTAATTACCTAATTTTAAATAGTTATCAAACAGGAAACCTTTTTTTGTAGTTAGGTAGAAGAATTTAACTTTAATGATTTGCAATTCCCATTTCCACTAACAACCGCCTGAAATATAGGGAGTTTTCACTTTTCGACGGATTTTTCCCATTCCTGGGATTCTTAAATACATTTTCTAGGGAGTTCGTATTTCGTATATATGTATATTATTTACAACTGGCAATGCTAGTTCAACGTCCCGGAGTGAAGAAGTATGGAAGAAGTGATCTTGTCTGCTGTCATGGCGGCTTGTATTTATATCGGCACTTGCTAGCTTCACGGGATTAATAACAATAATAAAATGGAGGAAACCAAAGTGATATACTATATCGATGACGAGGAAACGCCTTATCTCGTCAAGATCCCCATATCTCCCGAAAAAGTCACCCTTATCGACTTTAAAAACATACTCAATCGGCCAAATTATAAGTTCTTTTTCAAATCGATGGACGATGACTTTGGGGTGGTCAAAGAAGAAATAATTGACGATTTGGCTCATCTTCCATGCTTCAATGGTCGAGTGGTATGTTTATTTTCGTATTTAATGTGTTAATTGTGCATTTTTTTGCGTTTTTACCTAGACGTCAGCTGGTGAGAGGCCATTTTTGTTAGGTTATGTTCGTTTGACAACACCCTACTAGAAATGTCAACTTCTCTTTTTTTGTTATTATTTCAATATGCTAAATCATATTTATATACTAATGTAAACAATAAACTGAAGTTAATTTTATGAAGTGTTTAATTGTTGATTGAATGTATACAATTTACATTAATAATAACATTTTTCTGAACCAAATTGGCTAATTCGAAATAAAATAGTAAAATTCTCTTAATTATCTTCACAATTATTGAAATGAATTGTAAAATAGTTCACAAATAATGATTAAATAGTTTTATTCTCCAAGGAAACAGTATTTATTATCTTAAAAAACTGTATTCCAATAACTCTTAAATAGATTTTTTCATTGTCATCTTAATTTTAATATGTTTATAAAATACAATTAAATTAATCAAATTAAGTTGGGTTATCTCAAGAGTTAGACTAAGAGAAAATTGTGTATTTAAACAATTTTTGTTTATACATACGAGACAATGGTGTTTTATTTATTTGTTTTATTATACGCCCAGAGGGCTTTTACATAAATAAATAAAGGCAGTACATCTTTAACATGAGAAGGAAATAATATAAATAAAATTACAATAGAAATAAAAACGTACATAAATTAAATAAAAATATAAGCAACAAAAATTTTAAGTTCAGTGAGATATAATAACGATACGATAAAAAAATACATACATGATATAAAAATACAAACAACAAAATTTTTAAAGTAAGGTGATCAGAGGTTTACAAAATTGCAACATTAACCATGTCTAATAAAACCTACGTATTAGTTTCGCAAAGTGGCAAACCGCTACATCGATGGTACCTCCAGTACCTCTGCAAGTTGCAGGAGTTCGGAACTCCAATTTGGATATTAATATTTTAGTTAAGAAAGTTAAATCACATTTTTTTTTTAAAATATAGCAGCTAAATAACACTACAGGTTATGATGGTTTATAATACATATTACAATGATTTTACTTTAAATAAGTGCATTATATCATAATTAAACTTTTACATTAATAAGATACGAGTAGGTAGAGATAGTTAAGCAAATATGTCGATGAACGAGTAGTTTATTAAATTTACCAAAGAATTCCTTAGTGCCTCCGTTCACGGAGATACTTACAAGATACTCGATCCTCGTGCGTACCCCCCGTACGATTTTGCTGGTGCCCGTTCACGCCGCTATGCGGTGGCTGTCGGTTCCCAATCAGTATCACGATACCGACAGTGCTGATTGCACGCGACGCTCGCATCATTTGTGTCTGATACTTATTCGTTTGACGTTTGACAGAAATGGCGTCGGAACATGAAAGTAATGTTAGATTTGTTCTGGAAGTGGAAAAAATGCACGCTTACATAACCATACTTTACCAGAATACGTAAGAAACGATTTAGTGGAGAAGGCATGGATTGATGTTGGAAAAAAAGTCATATGACATCGCATGACAGCGTGTTCACTCCACGGCTGCACGTGAAAAATGATTCAAGTTCAGTACATTTCGGATAGCGCCGTGTACGGAGACTAGCATTAAAAAGTGTTATATCAGCAGGGTACTTGTGGTTTCGTCACGATTACGAAGATTGTAAGTATCTCCATGAACGGAGGGCCTAAGTGAGTACTTGTATCATGGATAAATGATTTCATTATTTCATTTTTAAATTGTGTCAGTGACATATATGTATATGATAATGTGAACTAGCAGTTTAAAATAATTGTATATTAAAAAAAACTGTAAATAAGTGCATTATATCATAATTAAACATTTTCCTTCAAAATATGTTCAATTAAAATATAACATAATACAAAAACATAATTCAACACAAAAAGGGATCGAAATGAAAATCTAGTCTCCTTCAACGGAAGCAATCTTTGGGGATTTCCATATCACGGTTTGTTTTTAATACCGCGAAATTCGTATTTCTAATCTCACTTTTGCGGTACTGAAAAACAGCGAGAAATTGCGGTAACGATGTAACGGTATTGCATGCTCTAGTTAGAACCTTGTCCAACTGAAGTGATGATTTGTCACATGAGAAGAGGTCGTTCCTATGACCCATTTTAGAGTTCAAAAACTGATTTAGGGTTTAGAAATGGGGAACCTGCGCACCCAACAAAATATCTACTAAAACTAAACCGATACTAACCTAACAAAAAATGAGACAAAAATATTACAGACTTCCTGTAAAGACAATAGATTATTTTTGTCTGTTTTAATGAAAAGGCTGATAGAGATATTGAAAGAAAGATGAATGCAGGTAACTCTATTAATGGAGGACTGAACGCCGTTGGCACCAACAAAAAACTGTCCCAAACAAGCGAAGCTAACCTAAAGCCTAACCTAACCTAACCTGAAGCTAAGCTAAATGGAGTGCTGGTACTTACCCTGATGTATTGCAGTGAGGCATGGAACTGGCAGAGAAAGGATAAAAGTAGGCTGAATGCTGAAGAAATGAGATCCCTGAGGCGAATGTGTGTAAAACCACATACGATCGTGTGAGAAATGTGGAGATCCGCAAAGAATGCAAGGCTGATGTAAGCGTAATGTGTAAGATTAAGAAAGGGACGCTCCGATGGTTTGGGCATGTAGAGCGAATGAACGAGGAAAGGAGTGTAAGGGGAATATATGACGCAAATGTGAATGGTAGAAGAAGTCGGGGACGCCCGAGAAAGACATGGCACGACCAAGTGAATCAGATACTTGAGTCGGGCCATGTCAAGAGTCGGAATAATAGAAGAGTATGTATGAGATGATGTATGAATGTGAACGAGGCAAGGAGTGTGTGCCAAGATCGAGTTGTTTGGCGGTCCGTCCTCTCTGCCTACCCCTCCGTAGAAACAATGTGATGGTTAGTTAGTTTTATTTTTGTTTATTTAACTTTAAAAAAAAAAAAAATTTATACGAATACCGCACAAGAGTCCCAACTGCTCCCGTCTGAAGCCAGTGAGACTCTGTCATCCCCAATTGGGGTATGTTGTGGGGCTGAAGGTAGTGGGAGGGAAAAAGATGGGGGAGAGGAAGGTGGGGAAGTTCCTGGCTATTCAGATCTGGACACCAAACATAACTAAAAGCTATTTTAAGCAACGTTTCAATTCTGAATGGTGGTCTTACACCAGGGCGATCCTGAGAGTATCTTCAACTCTGGAACGTACCGCAAATATACTATATATTATTTTTAAATGAATTAATTGAGAAATAACACAAATTAATCAAATAAAATTTATTTGCCACGCCGGAATTCGATCCCGCGACCTTCTGATTGCGAGTCAAGCGCCTTACCGCTACACCACGCTATTTTTGAACAATAATGTATTGTCTTTACCAGTGGCGGCCAGCTCTAAGGTGCGGAGGAGCGCCGCACTCCCAAAATTTCTGGTAATCTAAAAATTCCCGAGCGCCAAAAAAACATACTTATTTCCGACACGTCTCATCACGGTTCACATTATACACTCGGTTATAATGCATACATCATCGTTCATAGTACCTATAGGTGCCTGCTGGACTGCGCGCGTAACAAAGCAGATCGTTTTGTGCCTATCTTCAGTTTGGTGGTTCATTTTTCAAATCGATCACAGGAGTTCTTCCATAATTCTTTACTGAGGCAAAACCGTAGGTAGGTTGAATGCTTTGCAAATTTTACGAAACTTGGACAGCGCTCGAAAAATTTCCACCACATCAAAAGGAACGGTTCGTTCTGTAGCATGTTAAACGGGGACACGTTTGTGTCATATTATTATCCATATCGTGTCTTTATTTTAATGTCTACTCTTTTTCATTCAATGTTTTATTCAGCATCGACCAACGACAGCGTAACAACATAACAATGCCGACATTTTTTATGACAGTATATATTCATTCGAGTTTCGGAGCGTTAGGAAGACTTTCGGATGTGTGATAAACTGAATTTTTTTTTTCTATTTTCTGAACTCGATTTTCGTCCCAGAGTATCTCCATACAATTTTCTAGATAAGTTTAAATTAAGGAATGAACTGTTATTGAATTTACGTTCGCGGCGACTTTACAAATACTGATGGATCAATATTTATTTTATAACTCTTTTTCTCTTCTTTAACAATGTATTGCATGCACTCAGAGACAATGGAGGATCGACTTAATTTACAAATAGGATGATTTTTTCATAATTGAATTTATTTTAGTTAGAGTAGGTAGGTCCAAGTTTTATGGGATATCTCTATGGGATGTGTGGGATTGCACTCACCTCCCCACATCCTGAAATAAAGACTATTATTATTATTATTTTTATTTTAGCGCACCACCAATTTTTATGAGCACCAGCCGCCACTGGTCTTTACAGGATGTTTATATTATGTTTGTCCCATTTTTTTAGGTTAGGTTAAGTTTTATTAGATATTTTGTTGGGGAGTGTTTTGGCCGTAGGATTTTTTTTTCAGAGGAATGAAAAGTCAGAGAACCATAGAAATGACCAAAAGAAATGCTTTGGCATCCAAAAGTAATTTTTGAAAAAAAAAATCATTTTGAACCTCTTTCAAATGAGGTGACGCTATGTTGGGAAGATTGATTATGTTATTCTTCTTCTTCTTGTGCCCTGTCTGTTCAACGGACGTTGGCTATCATGTTGGCTATGCGGACTTTGTTTACTGCGGCCCGGAACTGCTCCACGGTGGACTGGCCAAACCACTGTCTCAGGTTTTTCAGCCATGAGGTCCTCCTTCCTGGGCCCTGTCTTCCGGCAATCTTTCCCTGCATTATGAAGGATCTCATACTTCTCTGGATGTCTCATCACATGTCCAAGATATTGAAGTTTTAATTATTTCTTTTTCTTTATTCATCCGAACTGTAACGGACGTGTTCGCACCCTCAAAACATCTTTCATCAAGATTCATCGCTGGTGGCATCCTTTACATTTTGAGGCCATTTCTTGGAAATTTTGCTGAAATTTCTGGCCTCGAAATGCTAATGTACCGTGCCACCGGCGACTAATTTTGGTGAAAAGATATTTCTTTCCTTTAGGTATAAACTACCAAATTACTTGTTTTGTAAAATATAATTAAATGTTTCCTAACAATGTGCATGTTCCCGGTGCGACAAATAAACTCTACCTGTCGCAGGTTGCCACCGGGGACATTTTATAAAATTGTTATTCTATTGTTTCAAATATTTAGCCTCTGCAGGGAGGCCGACGAATATTTAGCCTCTGCAGGAGGCCAACCTTAAAATGTATATTTTTTCGATTAATTTAACTTACACACCCTGCAGGACAATGAAACAAACGTATTTCATTCCAGAGTCCTGCAGGGCATCCGGGGAAAGAGAGTTTGAATCTCTAACCCTTAAACTCAATACTAGGGCGTTTTTTCCCGGTAAAAAACACTTAGAAAAATTCCTTGCAAGAATCCGTTTTTTCCCATTTTAAAAATCCAGGGACCTCGTAAGACGATGAAACAAATAGGTTTCAGTAGCTAGTCTTACGGGGAACCTGGGAAAAATACTAGATTCTCATTTTAACTTAACACATCTAGCCAAACGGCAAATACCTATCACAAAATTACCTTAAAATCAATGCAAATTCATCAAAATAAAAATTTGCGGATAAAACTTAACTTTACAAACATGTTAGACTTAAGACATTTATCTGTATACACCAAATGTACTCTGTAGAATTATTTTCTATTTTTATTTTTAAGCGAACAGTTTTAAGAAAACGGTCGGCAAAATAGGTGGCCAACGGGCAACCGGCCCTTATATACTTGCGGGCGTGGTCAAATCTCTCACCCCAAATTTGTACCACGTGACCAAATTTTGTACCAAATTTGGGTATATAAAGGAGCGAAATTTTCATAATAAATCAGTGTTCACATCTCAACAAGAAACTCGTGTTTTATTCTTTGGAAGTTTTTCTTCAACCCTGCTGCCTCCTGCTGAAGTTCTGCCTGAACGAGTACCTGGTGCCTACCTCTGCGGTCTGGACACTGCCAAGGCACCAGGCTCAGGCAGAAACTAGGCGCATCCAGAGCCCAGGGCCACCAACCACTGGATGTAGGGAGGCCAGCTCTATTTCTCCGTTTCATCATCCTGAGCGTGCACTAAAAACCCGGTCCTTTTTTACAGTCTTGTAAAGACGCTGATACGTCTGTTAACATCTTCATTCGTAACTCTATCGTACCAGCTTATTTTGAATACCTATTCTTCTATACACATTTCGAATGCCTCAAGTCGCCTTACCAGTTCTTCAGTAAGCGTCCATGCTTCCATTCCATAAAATAATATCGAAAACCCGTAGCATCTGACCATTCGCATTCGTAATCCAAGGTTGAGATCATGACTGCAGAACATCTTTTTCATACGGATAAAGGTTGCACGAGCTTGCTCAATGCGGCATTTGATTTCAACCGAAGGATCCCATCTTTTATTTAAATTGCAGCCCAAATATACAATATTGGTATGGTATTCATTAACCAGTCAGCAACGTAAGCAGATATAACGTTAAAATGACAATAGCAGTCGAGTACAATAAGCGTGTTTATACGTCAACGCGTGTGTCTCCGTAGAAATCGTTGTAACTCCGTTATTATTTTAGTGACATCCCTAAAACAAAAAGTAAAAGGTCGATAGTGAATCATGCTGCACATCTCTATTCAAGTTGTGAATAGAAATATGTAAAAAGACCTAATCTGTCAGTCACACGGTTTGCATGTATTTTACCTGCCGAATTGCATATGGGCCGCTGGATATTGTTAATTTTTATAATATTTAATAGAAATACATTCCATAGAAATACATAAAAAGAACATTCTGTCAGACGCGCAGTCTGACACATAATTTATACTGCCGAATTTCCTACGGGCGGCCGACATTGTTAATTTCTATTAAATATTTTTATATGAAATGATAAAAAAGTGAGGTGACAAAAGTGTTTATTACACATTTATACAATAGAATAAGTATTGTTGTTTACATAATCTGTGATTTTAGTACCGTTTTCACATAAAAACATCACGTGAGTTATTTTAACATTTTTTTAATGTTTGCGTTCTAAATTTTAATATTTACAAATGTTAATATTTATTTGTAATATAATAATTTAAAAGCCTATTTTGTAACCTTTCTAAAACAGTATTTACTATTCGGCTACGTTCAGAAATGTTTCATTTATAGAGCTTTAATTGTGAAGCGGTAATAACACAAAGTTTTCGTAAAACTGACATTTCATTTGAGATATTTTAAGTAAATATTCGCGATATATCGGATAGGTTAATGTATTTATATTTAGTGTATCGAACGTGTCATAGAAATCCGTGTGCATTGAACGAGTGCGCGAAAGCGTATGACAACCCTGGAAATTCAAGAATGGAATTTACGCTCCCACAGAGTACCATGCCGCCAGCACGTACCGCCCTAGACAATCTGAGAGCTGCTATTGGCTAGCGGAATAATGTGCATTTGGTGCACCTTCCAAATGATTTGTCTACAACGCTATTATGTCCTTTAACAAACTAATCAATTGAAAACATAAATGAAATTGATAATGAGTACATGCAGCAGCCTCATTGGACTGGAAAACACATCTGAATAACCTCCTAATGCTTCCACAAGGGACTCCAGACAGCAATGATCAACGCCAAGGAAATGGCTGACTATTTACATCACCCCCACCATGCGACCAGCCGAGCCACTATTGGTCAATTCTGAACAAAGGAAAAATCTGAATCGTAAATATTTACGACAGCGAATTCATCTTCCGAAAAATTTGGAGCTCAATTTCGAGAAATTGGGAATAATTTGGATCAAGAAATAAACATCATCACCTAAAAATGAGTATATGCTACAAAAACAACCCAAAAACTGACGTCTATCAGTGATTGTTGCACTTTAAGAAAAATATTTACTGTTTAAAATTGTACCTTATATCACATATGTAAACCTGTACCTTTTCTTGTAAACAGAATAAAAATGATGTGAGGCTTTGGTATCCTGAGTTGGTAAAGTCTCGGCAAGAACTATCACACATAATTTTAACACAGCCGACTTCCACCTTAGAAAAATTAAGGAGGTTCTGTCCCCCAAAAGTCTGACCTGAGTTTGCCCTATAAAAATAGAAGTCAAACCGGTAGGAAGTCAGATCAAAACTCTCAGCCAAGAAGAAACAATACTCAAGATACCAACAGTCTCCAAGTTCAAACCTCTTTTCAAGTGTTTTAATCAGTCTTAGATTCAGTTTACCTCTCCCAGTATCCCAGTAACCTAAAATCCTAAAAACCCCAGTCTCCCACAGTCTCCAAAGTGAAAAATATTTATTTTAATCCAGTACTCAACTCAGTTTTGCCATTATACCTAGAAGCATTTTTTGTCAAAGTAGTAAATTCATTTAAAAGACCAGTGGCGCTCCAAAATCCACTGGCGTACCAAACTCCATTGGCGTGTCATTGTGGCCAGCTCCCTATTATATTTAGTTTATGTACAAACATCTAGTACATTTAGTTTTAGGATAAATTATTTAAATGTGTTTGCCATGTTTTGAAGTTTGTTTAATTTGTTTTGTTGAGTTTAAGGCAGCTTGCCTTATTTAGGTTGATTTCAAATTTGGTTTCATGAATAGATTATGTGATGAATGAATATATTGTGATTGTTTTTTAACCACTCAGCTAATTTGAATTTTTTTTCTTCAGCTGCACACATGACGCCCTGTGGAAATAATTTCCCTTAAGCCGCCGCTACCCAAATTTCTACCGATTTATTACATATCTCCCTTAAGAGAGTATTACCAGAGAAAACCAGAAATTTGTCATTTTTAAATCAAATTTTAGACGTATTGACTCTTTTCCACAAAAAATTATGAATGGATTTCGAAAGATTGTTCTTTTATCTAGCATTCGCAAGTTTTAAATTTTGAGAAAAAATGTTTATTTTTAGTATAATATGGTTATTCCATAGGTCCGTTGGCAGATTTGTTAAATTTTCAAAAAAGATTTTGTGTTATACCACACCCATTTCAAATCATATAATCATGCAGTAAAATAAATCAATGCATTATCTAGGTATCGCATGTTTTAGAATTTTTTATTTAAGTTTAAATAAAATCATTAAAAAATATATATTCGTACATGTGTTTCTTGACGAAAATTGGTCCGTTGTGTATTTATTTGCGCATTTACAAACTAATATATTTCAGATTTTTTTAACATTCTTATTTAGCTTACACATTATTGAAAAATGATAAATACTTATAATCAAAAAATAATTACAATAAGTATATTATTTTAATAGTTTTATCATCACGCCTTTCAGCATTTTTGGATGTAGGTATAAATTAAAGCAAATTTGGAATGAAATAATATCGATATTGAGTTATAATTTGAAAAAGCTGGTACGGAGAATAATTAATCTTTCTCATTGTAACCACCCTTCACGATCGTAAGAACAACTTTCGACGAAATGTGGATTTTCGGCCGCTGGCTGGTTAAATGCTCTTAAGCACATTAAGTTTTAAAGCCCTTAAAAAAAATAATGTTATTCTTGAAGATAATATCTAGACATTCCCAGCGCTGAAACGCAAATTATATAAAATTCCCTTGATAGAAAAAAAATCATTTTGGAGCAAAGTATGCTCCAAAAATGATTATAAACACGTTTGTTTCAGTTATTTTACAAGTTATATGTATGAAAAAATTCACAGTGTTTCTTTAAATGCTGTTTAAGACAACCCCTGCGAGATTTTTGCTCTATTTTAAAAGAGTCGTGTTTTATTAAACATTTTCACAATTTTCGCATCGATTTTGTCACTTTAAATACTAGCGCGCTCCTCTAACATTCGTAATTACATATCTCTCCATCTTCTTATTTTTGAGCCCGTTTGCGGCGCCTTAAGGCCTATGTCATTTTTGAAGATGCTATGCGCAGGGTCTTTTTGAGGAGATGAAGGAGTGGTCTTGAAGAAACCCATGTAGGAGGAAGGAAACACAGAGGCCGGCAAATCGTTCCACAGCCGAGCTGCTGAATTCAAGAATGAGTCGTAGAAACGACCCATTCTCATGTGACTAATGTCAAGGCGTGCCAGGGATCAATGACGCTAGTTCATCAGAGCACTTCCATTGAAACACCGGTAGAGCAAGGATAGTATTCCCACCCGACGTCCGTTAAGATGGGAGAATTTATCAAACAGACAGTTTCTGCACAGAGTTGAGGTTTTTTTTGGTATTTTTATTATTTTTATTATTTTTTTCACAATAACAACAGCTAGCAGTTCACAATGGAGTGCTGGTGCCTACCCTGATATATGAAAGTGAGGCATGGAACTGGCAGAGGAACAATGAAAGTAGACTGAATGCTGTAGAGATCTCTGAGGCGTGTGTGTGTAAAACCTTGTAATTATTATTTTTTTTATGTTAGCTCTATACAGGGGGAATTATTTCCTCAGGGCCTGTCATCTTTGGGGATGCTGTTTGGAATATCTTTTTAGGAAAGGAAGTAGAGGAAGTTCTGGAATCAATGTGTCTAGTGATGGACGTATATGTCTATTGTCTATCCCTTCCACTGCGGTGTAAGGCGATGGGTCGTGTTATCCGGCTGGAAAGGTCAAAAGGTCTTAGTGGGTGGGCAAAAGCATTCGGCCAAACAACCAAGATCTGGACAAACCTCACCCCATGAACCCAGGCTCCCCCTTACTAAGTCACCAAATATAGTCAACCAATTAGGATGACCTGTGGTAGGGGTGTTGGTTAACCAATAAATGGTTACCGGGGTGGCGGTACCCTACCCGATTGGAGTCAGTTCAGACTTGGTAGAGATGAGATGAAAGCATTGTTTTAAAACAACAGAAACTGTTGAATATTACTTAACTTAGGGCAAACTTTTTGATGTTTTATTTAGCCGAGTGGGAAGTATGAGTTACTATTCACTGTTGTATGAGACGAGTGGGGCGTTTGTACAATACTGTATCTCTGAAGGGTGCCGTACACATTATTCATGCCAAAAGCCTTCCACAGAGTTACAAAGAGATCAATTTATTGCTGCGTGAAAATGATTTTCATCTACCAAATGTGGGAAAGAAAATGAATTTAGTACTGAATTAACCCCTCCGCAACGTAAGCAGACATAAGCGTTAGAAATAGGACAGCAGTCAAGTACAATAAGCGTGTTTATACGTCAGCGCGTGTGTTTCCATAGAAATCGTTATAATATTGTTTTAGTTACATCCCTAAAACAAAAAGTCAAAGGTCGATAGTAGATCAAGCTGCACATATCTATCAAGTTGTCTATGGAAATACATAACAGGAATCAGCTGTCAATCGTGTAGTTGACAAAAATATTTACCCGCGCAAATTTGCTACCGGCAGCTCCACCGCGCTCCACATTTTAAATTTTTATTAAATGTTTTTATATGAAATGATAAAAAAGTGAGGTGACAAAAGTGTTTATTACACATATATACAATAGAATAAGTATTGTTGTTTGCATAATCTGTGATTTTAGTACCGTTTTCACATAAAAACATCACGTGAGTCATTTTTACCTATTTTTAATGTTTGCGTTCTAAATTTTAATATTTACAAATGCTAATATTTATTTGTAATATAATAATTTGAAAGCCTATTTTGTAACCTTTCTAAAACAGTTTTTACTATTCGGCTACGTTCAGAAATGTTTCATTTATAGAGCTTTAATTGTGAAGCGGTTATAACTAAAAGTTTTCGTAAAATGTCATTTCGTTTAAGACACCAAAAGCTAATATTCTCCAAAATTCGGAGGGATTAAAACACTTGAAAATAGGTTTGAACTGGTAGAGTGGTTGTAGGAGATTGTCACTTCGTTTAAAAGTGTGCCAACACCTGAAAACATCGCGGTAGTAAGAGCGTTAATTTAAGAGTCTCCAACCCGAGCAGTGCGGAAACATGCCGCTGCGCTTGGAATATCGTCCAGAATTATAAGGCAAATCTTACACTCAGACCTTCATCTGCACCCCTACAAGATAATACGTACACGGGAATTGGGTCCACACGATTTTGTGAAACATAGAGATGCTTGCATTGCAATCGAAACTGCTTTATCCCTCGGCGCTGTTTTGTGCACTCGCAACAAGAATTAACCATTACCGTTATTGAGTTATTCATCTCACTATTGTGAGATGTTGGAGAACCTTAGGCATCCCAAAACGAAAGAGTATGGCGAGGAACACGACACAGAAGCCTTCTGGTTTCAACATGATGAAGCCATGGCCCATGCTGTCCATCGTTCATGTGAAATTTTGCAAAAGCTCTTTGCGGGGGGATATTCCATGGCCCTCTTGCTCTCCCGATTTGACCCCGAGTGACTTTTTTCTGTGAGGACACGTCGGAGCTGAAGTAAACAAACTTGAACCCTTGAAGCTCTGAATGAGGCGATTGAGGTCGTCATCGCTGGAATTCCGCAAGATATGCTGGGCAGGAGTGGCCGAAAACTTCTTTGAAAGGTTCAATATGTGTATTTCTCGCCAAGGCCGCCACGCCAGACGATATCATTTTCAAAACATGAAAAAAAAACAGCACCCGCCTCGCCCCTCTGCTCGGTCTGGGGGGTCTTCAGTGATTTTTTGAAACTAGTAACTCCACTCTGCCCCACCCTGTATTTTTAAGAAAATGTACAATGTTTACATATTGCAACCAAATCACAATATTTTGGAATAAACATTTTTTCAAAGTGCGGAAAACACAGGTAGGTTTCAGTTTTCAGGTTATTATTTTAGCACATACTTATTTTTTGGTGCTGATATTTATTTATAGGTCGTAAATGTAACCAATTTCTTGTATTTTAGTTCGTCATTATCGAGAAGCTGAATTTGGTTATCGTAATTATTTACGATTTGAGATTTCCTTTGTTCAGCATTGACCAATAGTGGCTCGGCTGGCCGCAGGGTGGGGGCGGCGTAAATAGACAACCATTTTCTTGGTGGTGATCATTGCCATCTGGAGTCTCTGGGGGAAGCATTATGTGGTTATTCAGATGTGTTTTCCAGACATATTTTAATGCTGCATGTATTTATTATCAATTGCGTTTATGTTTTCAATTAATAATCCTTTCTTTTTCTCGACGGGTAGCAAAAGGCCTATACTGTAGGCATCAGACGGACGTAACCTACACGGATTTCGCAAAGGCATTTGACCGAGTAGATTACGACGTTCTATTAGAAAGATGCACAAAATAGGTTTTAATCAACCCTTACTGATATTTTTTGCGTCATATTTAAAAGATAGAAGCCAGTATGTAAATGTAAATGGATACGACTCCCATAAGTTCATAGCTCTGTCAGGAATTCCTCAAGGATCGAATCTAGGTCCCATGTTATTCCTTATTCTAATAGATGACATTCAGGACTGCATACGTCAACCCTCATGTCTCCTATTCGCGGATGACATGAAACTGATGATGGAAATCGAATCAGATGATGATTATTCCAAACTGCAGGCAGACCTCGATTCAATCATGAAATGGTCATTAGAAAATAAACTTAATTTCAATATAAAAAAATGCGTCGTTATGACTTATAGTCGTTCACAAAATCCGTTATTATACCCGTATAGAATGAATGGAGAAGTACTAACACGCGTAAATATCATCAAGGATCTTGGGGTGACCTTTGATCCCAGGCTGATATTTTCAAATCATATAGCGCAGCTTACTTCGGCTTGCTCCAAAATGCTTGGTTTTGTAATTAGAACTTGCAAACAATTCAGTAACGTAGAAGCAATGACCGCCATGTTCAACGGAGTGGTCAGAAGCAAGCTGGAGTACGCTAGTACTGTCTGGATACCTTATCAAATTAAATATATAAATATGATTGAACAAATTTAAAAAAAAATCCTAAGGTATGTTTACATGCGATCATACGGAATATATCCGAAATTCATGCATCACGTGGAACTGCTAAAGGAGACAAATTATCAAAGCCTAGAGACCAGGCGTAATGCCGGACTCATGGTATTCGAATTAAAGTTAATAAAAAACCTTATTGATTGTCCATATCTCCTGTCATGCTGTGGCTTATTCGTTCCTGACAAATACTGTCAAACTCGTAGCCACGACCTATTCTACATACCGCAGGGTCGGACAGATGTCATGGCTCAACACAGTATGACAAGAGGTATGACATTGCTTAATGCCCTACCAGCGGATATAGATGTGTTTGATATCACCATACCATCGTTTAAAAAACTATATACATGTAGTGTTAGTAGTAAGAAAATTGTACCGTAATTGGACTAACCTGTCTGTCGTACTTGAAGAACGTAATAGCGTTGTAGACATTGTTTGGAAGGTGCACCAAACGCACATCGTTTCGTTAACCAATAGCAGCTCTCCCATTCTTTAGTGGAGGTGCTGGCGGCATGGTACTGTGTGGGCGCGTAAATTCCAATGTTAAATCATTCAGTTGTCTCATTTGCTTTTATGGTCTTGTTCATTGCAAAACTATTTCTTTGACACGTTCCATACAACCATATTTAATGTGTTTGTTATGTGTTTTGCAGGTTTCGTGGCTGGTGGCGGCCGACGGCTCCAACCCGTCGGACGGTGCGTCGCAATGCACGGACAAGCAGCACGGCAAGCTGCCCCCGCACACGGACACCGACAGCACTCTCAGCAGTCGACCCGGACGCACCCAGCCCAGGTACTCATGTTATTACTTTGTTGTTTGGTTCACAAATGAGAATATGCGTAGTTCCAACAGAGATGTCATTTATCCAGTTCGTACCTCTCCACAGCAATATGGCCTTGCTGGAAAAGCGTTTGAAATTTGGAACAATGACAAGAAAAATAGAAAAAAAATAGTTTTTTAACCCCTCCGAAAATTAAGCAGATATATGCGTTAACAATACGATAGCAGTCAAGTGCAATAAGCGTGTTTATACGTCAACGCATGTGTCTCCATAGAAATCGTTCTAACTCCGTTATTGTTTTAGTGACATCCCTAAAACAAAAGGTAAAGGGTCGATAGTGGATCAAGCTGTACATCCCTATCAAGTTGTCCATAGAAATACATAACAAGAATATTCTGTCAGTCGCGCGGTTACACATATTTTTACCCGCCAAATTGCCTGCGGGCCGCTCGACATTGTTAATTTTTATTAAATATTTTTATATGAAATGATAAAAAAGTGAGGTGACAAAAGTGTTTATTATACATTTATACAATAGAATAAGTATTGTTGTTTACATAATCTGTGATTTTAGTACCGTTTTCACATAAAAACATCATGTGAGTCATTTTAACATTTTTTTTAATGTTTGCATTCTATATTTAAATATTTACAGATGTTAATATTTATTTGTAATATAATAATTTGAAAGCTTATTTTGTAACCTTTCTTAACCTCTAAACGGCCGGAAACGCGGACTTGCGCGCAGCTTTTGCGCATGCGCGAAAAAAATATTTCGAAATAAAAAAGTTTGACCGCGATTTTGACCCTTCTATGTACAGAATTTGTATGAAAACAAGATTAGAATCGCTTGCGCCAACATCATTGATGGTATAGCCACTAAATTCATCCATCTGACAACACCAGATTATTTTTAAATGATTTTTATCTGTGGAATCGAAATGTCATTTTTGGCGCAAATTGAAGCTGTCAGTTTTGACGCGTGTTCCTCGACTAAAACATCATAAAACCTATTAATTTACGTAATTAACGCAAGTAATGTTGTTTTGGTGCATAGTTTATTGTTCTAGGAACGTATTTCAGTCAATGAAATATACGATAGCTCAAAATTAATCAACAAAACATTTAATTCAAAATTCAAAATCGTGTTTTGTTACGAAATTTTCGTATTTTTCCTGGAATTTGCGGGCCTTTGACAGGTTAAACAGTTTTTACTATTTGGCTACGTTTAGAAATGTTTCATTTATAGAGCTTTAATTGTGAAGCGGTAATAACACAAAGTTTTCGTAAAACTGTCACTTCGTTTGAGACATTATAAGTGAATATTTGCGATTTTCGGAGAGGTTAATATTGTTGAAATTTCTAGTTTGTAAATCCCTGTATTAGAAAGCACTTGTTGGAGATTTCTGTTATGTGAACATAATCCGTTTCATTCCAGATACCGCGGCCTGCGCATCAACGGGCACTCGGCGTACCGGGGCGGAGATTACGAGGCCTCAGCCGCCTCCTCGGAGCTGGACTCCACGTCGCTGTTTGACTCCCAGTCGGAGATCACCACCACCACGGGGCGCCACACCTCGGCCTCGCTGGAGCGCGCGCTCACCGAGTGCAGCTCCGTCAGCCAGCTGCAGGTGTCCAGTCGCAAGCGGCCCCAGCGCAGGAGGAAGCTGCGGCCGCAGTTGATGAGCAGGTAACACCTAACCTAACCGTATGTAAGCAAGATCTAGGAATTACCGTATAAAATGGGAACACCATGTCGCTGAGAACAACAAATTTATTAGCATATTGCGCATCCTGTAGAAAAGTGTCATAAGTCAAAAAAGTGAAGTTTACAGGAGAGTGAAAACAAATGAATGAATTATGTATAAGTGGTCTGTCAAAGAAATACTAGCGACATCTTGGAGTGATCTAACTTAAATTCGGTTTACGTGGTGCATAAATAATCACGATCACTTTACTTTTCAGAGATAAAACGTAAAATAGAAATTTTTGACTTATGACACTTTTCTACATGTTGTGCGATATTTAAACGGAAAAAAAATATGTCTGTTTGCGATTTTGACCCTTCTATGTACAGAATTTGTGTGAAGGACAAGGTCAGAATGACTGGCGCCAACATTTACCCATGAGACAGGCAAAAATTTCATTCACCTGGCAACCCCAGAATATTTTTAAACGATTTTATCTGTGGCATCGAAATGCCAAATTTGCCGCGTTCTTTCTATCAAAGTCCGATGCGTAATACTTGACAAAAACATTGTAAAACCTATCAATTTACGTAATTAACGCAAGTAATGTTGTTTTTGGTACATAGTTTATTGTTCTAGGAATGTGTTTCGGTCAATAAAATATATGATAGTTCAAAATTAATCCACAAAACATTCAATTTAATTCAAAGTGGTGATTTGTTAGGGAATTTCCGTGTTTTTCCTGGCCTTTGACAGGTTAATAAAACATCGGGCATGATTTTAAAAATGTACACAATATGTGCGACCTCTCCTGGAATATGCTTTACAAATATGGACTCCATATTTTGTCGTTTTCTTTATTCGTGTGAAAGAGGTGTATGATAATGATTGTAGTTTCCTTTGGAGGGGTGCAGACATAGACATACACATTCACCGTTTTTCTCATTTTCGACTGTTGTTATTTAGAGTGCAAGAAGGAACTGCAGTATTATATGATTAAGAACAAATGCAAAATCGTCAGCGCATTGACATTTGAAATTTTTTTTAATTTTTGGAATTCGCTCACACTTCAATATTGTCCTTGTAACTATATTACATACTTTCAAAATTATCGTCACGGCTAGTGGTATTGTGGAGGTCTACAGAGACATCACCTTGTAGTGTATGAGAGAGGTGCAAGAAAATGATAACATTTTCCTTTGAAGGAAACAGACCTACGTACATTGTGTATCTCATCTTTTGAAAGAGCTGCGGCATTTTAAAACGATAAGGAATTGGAGGACCCACCACTTACCCGCCCTGGTATAGGTAACAGATGGTTACCCCTTCAAGGCTCTTGCAAGGACTCTAATTTTTTTGGTAAAAACGACTCTACATTTGTTAATGAAACTAGACCTCCAATATCCCTGCATACGTTGTTAGTAAGCAGTATGCAAGTGCTTAGCGGGAAATACATATACAATATGTGTTAGTATGACAAAATATAGACAAGACAATGGGACAGGTTGGTGAAAGTCCACGAGGTGGCAAGCGCTGGGTGATTGTATCCAGAGTATCCTATAAGCACCTGTTTGGGAGGAAGACACAGTAGATAAGTAATAAGATGTGGTATAATAAGTAATATATACTAATAATAATAATAATACTCGGCTGGCTAAGTCCTCCATCATAACACAAGCAACATTTTCGGCCTTCTGTGGTGGTAGTAGGAGATTTTCAAACATTGTTGGATTATTCGTAACCCGGGAATGTTTGTCTTTCTTTAAAAAAAAAAAAGGGGGAATGGCAAACGGTTGGGAGTCCCAGCAAGAATGCACATGACGTTCGGTCTAGTCGTGAACCACACTCAGCTTCCGCGCCCCTTAGCCGGTTCCTCGGTGATGCCTCAAAGAAAAGTAAATGGGAGATTGGGGGGAAATACCTGACGACCCTAAAGAATTCAGCGTCGAGTAGCCGGAGGCAAGGCGAAGGAGAGCTGAGGTCGCCCCCCCAAACCTAAAGCCTGCACATGTTGCTGGGGGTGGCGAAATTAATTTTAGAGGGCACCGTGCCATCATCGACCGACTCCTGTTGATGCAAGGACGAGATCTAGCGCACCCCTAGAAGGGGAAAAACGATAAGGAATGTATGTTTATTGCGTTAAAAGCGTTAAATTGATTCGCCGGCATTTCAAGGACTAAAAGTTCAATCGCTTTCTGTTCCCAGGACCAGCTCCTACAGCAGCATCTCCGACTCCACCATGTCTCTGAACATCATCACCGTGTCTCTGAACATGGACACGGTCAACTTCCTGGGCATCAGCATCGTGGGGCAGTCCAACCGCGGCGGGGACGGTGGCATCTACGTGGGCTCCATCATGAAGGGCGGCGCCGTAGCTCTTGATGGCCGTATCGAACCCGGAGACATGATCCTGCAGGTATGACAAAACTGGATTACTTAATAAGAATAACGGCCACTGTTTCCAATTCTACTGATCAAGTACACTCTTCCCGATGCAACTCTCCGATCAACAGGCGAATCGAGCTTTACCAAACAAATCACTTAGCTGATGGGAGACTCAGATCCACTGAAAAGTTGGGATCAACAGCTGTACAGATTTTCAAATAAGAGTAGACAACAAAGGAGGGCGCCACTGTTGTTCAAACGGCAATACTAAAAATATAACTCATGCTGGAAATGTAAAGCTGTGTAACCTGCATTTTTATAAAAAATTAAAAAGGCATAAATGTTAAAAAAAAAAAAATCATTGCAATATAGATACCTACCCACTGATCTCAAAATTAGAATTGCATATAGATTGTATATTACAGTGAAACTCTCTTAAGAATTTGGGAGGCGGGAATGGGTACCGCCGCCCCGGGAACCTTTATTGGATAACCAACACCTCTGCCATAGGTCACCCCAAGTGGTTCGCTACGTTTGGTGATTTGGCAGGGGTGTCCGGGTTCATGGGGCGAGGTTTGTCTAGGTCTTGGAGGCGGATGACCAGGACATACTGAACCCCAGATTCCTACCCACCCCTTAAACCCTTTTCCTTCCCAGAACTCTCCTCTCCTTCCTTTCCTAAAAAAAATCCTCCACACAGCATCCCCAAAGATGACATAGGCCCTGAGGGAAATTATTTTCCTCAGGGCCTCCTGTGTGGAGCTCATGTAAAAGAAGAAGTTCTCTCGAAATTTCGTGGCTTGAGAAGTTTGGTTTTTTTGGTCCCTCGACCCAAAATTGGCCCAATTTTTCCCATCATCATTTTTAACTGTATACCTATGCAAGTTTGTATTAAACGTAACGAAGAATAACGATATTTATTTATTTATTTAATACAAACGGCATAAGTATGCCATAAACATTAATTACATGTCACAAATTCATATTCAAAATATTAGTAATGGTAAAACAGTGTATGTATAACAGTTAATTGTGACGATACATTGGGAAGTGACACCAGAGATATATTTACATGCAAAAATCTATAATACAAATAAAATTAATAGTCATTAAAAAAATATGATAGCATAGCCGTCTTGTACCTATGTTCCGTGCAGTTAAATAGATCTATCACATCTGCATATCTATTAGTAACTTCATGCAACCTAGGTAAAAGTGAGTGTTTCGTATACTCAGTCCGATTATTGTTACATTTAAAAAGGATTTTAGAACGAGTGGTTCTCGTGGGAATATGAAATTCAATGAGCTTAGTTAGATCAGGACTGTCTATTCTACCATTTACAATTTTGAACATTAATATTAAGTCAGATATAATTCTTCGATCTGACAGTCTTAGTAAATTTAATTCTTTCATTAAGTAATTATAATTTATGTTTTCAATGGGAATACCGAGTGATTAATGTGTCTTAAGAATTTGTGTTGAATTTTTTCGATTGAATCTGAATGTATTTTAAAATGGGAGGACCAGATCAAGGAGTTATATTCGACTTGACTACATACTAAGGATGTATACAAAATTTTGAAAGTTGAAATATTCTTGAAACCTCTGGAATTTCTAAGAACGAAGCCAAGCATTTTGATACCTTTATTATAGATTGAGTTTATATGGGATATGAAGTTTAATTTAGAGTCGAAAGTTATGCCCAAGTCACTAATTTCTTCGACAGAGGTAAGGGTAGAGTTGTTAAGTTCATAAGGATGAATAATTGGTTGACTTATTCTGTGAAAAATTATTGAATAACACTTATTTATGTTCAGATAAAGTTTGTTAATAGAGCACCAACTAATTAATTTGTTTAAATTATTTTGTAGACAGGCACAATCTTCAGCGGTTTTGATGATTTTAAATATTTTTAAATCATCTGCAAAAAGCAATACATCTACATCTTTATCAAATATGTCAACAATATCATTTATGAACAGTAAAAACAAAATTGGGCCTAAATGGGACCCTTGAGGTACACCACTGGTAGCTATAAATTGATTGGAATAGAACAAATTAATTTTTACAAGTAGAACTCTATCACATAGATAGATAGCTTGCAAACCAGTCTAAAAGTTTTCCGTCAATACCGAGCTTACGTAGTTTAACCAGTAGAATTTTATGGCACACTTTGTCAAAGGCCTTGATAAAATCTGTGTATATGGAATCGACTTGAGTTTTGTTAGCTAATGCATTTGATATAAAGTTTTCATATAATGAGAGATTTGTCAGAGTTGACCTGCCAGACAAAAATCCATGTTGATTTGGAACAATGAGATGGTTAATATATGGGGAAATTTTATCAAGAAGTAATTTTTCAAAAAGTTTCGGAATTAAAGATAGCTTACATATAGGTCTATAGTTAGTGACATCACTTTTATTACCCTTTTTTAGTATAGGCGTTAGATAACAACGTTTCCAAATGTCCGGGAAGCAACCTGTATCAAGCGATTGATTAAACAAAAGACAAATCGGCTCAGCCAGTGAAGCAATGCAATTTATGAGAATATTGGGGTGCACGTTATCAGGTCCGGCCTTTTTGTTTTTGTCTAGAGATTTAATTTTAGATTTAACGTCGTTTATATTGATGTGTACAGTAGGGATATGAATGCTCTCAATAAGGGAAGGTGGTGGTATGTAATTTTCTGGGATATCTTCGTCATATACACTTTTGAAGTAATCAGCAAAATAGTTAACCTTAACTTTCATATCAGTGCTACTCTTATCTTTGAAGTGCATTGAAATGGGTAAACCTTGTTTGTTTTTTCTAAGAGAGTTTACATGTGTGAAAAAGTTTTGTATATTAGAGGGTATAGATTTTTCGATTCCATTTATATAATTATAATATGATTTTTTTGACAGTTTTTTACATTGAGTTCTGTAATTGTGAAATAACTTATAGTCATTAAGGGATTTAGATTCTTTAAAGTTTTTGTGTGCAGTTTTTTTGCAAATAATCAGGTTGATTAACTCGCTGTTGAACCATTTCGGGAACTTCGCTTCTTTGAAATGGGAAAGAGGTACATAGTTTTCAATGGCCCTGTTGATAATTGTGTAAAAAATTTCAAGATTGTAGTTAATATTATTGTTGAGGTGAAGAAATGACCAGTCTTCATTTGTAAGATATTGTTTCATATTAGGATAGTCAGCTTTGGAAAAATTATAAGTAAAGTTAGGAAGAATAGTTGTGTCGTCTGGTGAGTTATTCATCAAGATGGTATTGATATTGTAATCTTTACATAGTGTAAAATGAAGTCGCTCCCGCTGTATGTGCGCTTAGATCTTTTAAAGTTCTCAACGGATTTTCATGCGGTTTTCACCAATAGATAGAGTGGTTCAAGAGGAAGGTTTATATGTGTATTACATGATTCAATTCAGGCAGCGGGCACCGGGCAGCTGTCAAGCGGGCGGTGTGAATTTGGTATGTATGGAAATTAACAGATGGCGTTGGTTATAAAGGTTGGGTAAGCCACAGCAACGTGTGGCCGGATCTGCTAGTAAAATATAAAGTCCAGTTTAGAAATTGCTCACATCACTACGGCTCACGGGAAGACAAAAGAATACATGAAGTGCTAGAGCGAGACAGCGAATATTTTTCGATAAATCACGTGGGGTGATGGGGCACCCCTGTTACCATCCTAGGGTTAAAAGAATATTTGACAGTTCATTGGTGTTTCATTTTTAATATTTTCTTCTTTTAATTGACAGACTATACTAGATAGAGTTGATATTTTGAATGTACTTTGTATTAAATTTGTAGTCATTTTTGTATGACATGTGGAATTGTAGTCATCTTCATTTTTCTCCCAAGTACCTATGGCTTTGCAGGAAGGAGACGGACAACGGGCAAGTTATACATTGAACAAGAAAGACCTTTTGAAAGGGATTAGTCCCAAAGCTGTTTCAACACTAAACAGTAACAATGTAAAAGTAATTGGACGACCTTTGCTTGTTTGCTCGCAGGTTAACGACGTAAACTTTGAGAACATGAGCAACGACGAGGCGGTGCGCGTGCTGCGAGAGGTTGTGCAGAAGCCCGGCCCCATCAAGCTGGTGGTGGCCAAGTGCTGGGACCCCAACCCAAAGGGGTACTTCACCATCCCGCGCACAGAGCCCGTGCGCCCCATCGACCCCGGTACGTACCACTCACTGTAATGTACGCACGAATGGGGACGGTGGTATATTAGTCAACAGACTTTATTTTTACATTAGCTCTACACTACACAACTCCTATATCATCTTTGGGGATGTTGTGTAAAGGGTCTTTTTAAGTTCTGGGAAGGAAAAAGGTGTGAGGGGTGGGTATAAATGTGTCCAGGAGTGATGGACCTATGAATCCATCCCTCCCACTGCTGTGCAAGGCGATGTTCCGAGAGAGTCCTGAATCGGAGAGGTCAAAAGATCTCCCTCATCCAGTCTCTCCACGTTTGTGGGCAGACGCATCCGCCGCCAAGATCTGGACAAACCTCACCCCATGAACCCGACACCCCGGCTAAATCACCAAACGTAGCTAACCACTTGGGTCGACAGAGGTGGCAGAGGTGTTGGTTATCCAATAAATGGTTCCCGGGACGGCGGTACCCATTCCCGCCTTCCAAGTTGAGACTACAATTCGTTCTACAATTTGGCATGCGTGGATGGGTACCGCTGCCCCGAAAACATTTGTTGGATAACCAACTCCTCTGCCGTACATAGATCACCCCAAGTGGTGTGTTATGTTTGGTGACTTAGCAGGAGATCCCCGGTTCATGGGGTGAGGTTCATCTCCTATTGCGTGGCAGGTTGGATCAGGAGAGTTTGGTTGAAGAAGACCTGACCTAGACCTTTCCAGCCTGACTCTCGACCTTCATCGCCTTGCATTGCAGTGAGAGGGATGGATTCATACGTCCTTCACTACTGGACACACTGAGCCCAGATTCCTACCCACCCCTCATACGCTTTTCCTTCCCAAAACTTCTCCCCTTCCTTTCCTTAAACACAATGACATAGGCCCAGAGGGAAATTATTTTCCTCAGGGCCTCCTGTGTGAAGCTAATGTAAAAAAAAATCTGTTGAACTCGGGCACCCCTGCTAAGTCACTAAACGTAGCAAATCACTTGGGGTGACCTATTTTAAAATAAATTTCTGGGAATATACCCATTACTAAATGTTTGTCTTTTTTTTCCAGGTGCTTGGGTGGCTCACACCGCCGCTCTCCGTGAGCTGTCCGCTCCGGCCCCCCCTCCGCCCGCCCTGCCGCCCCCGCACGGAGAGCAGCTCCTGCACGTGTCCATGGACGTGGGCAGCGTGGTGCGCGCCATGCTGCGGCCAGACAGCGGCCTGGAGATCCGGGACCGCATGTGGCTGAAGATCACCATACCCAACGCGTTCATCGGGGCCGACGTGGTGGAGTGGGTGCTGGCGCGCGTGGCCGGTGTGGCCGACCGGCGGGACGCGCGCAAGTACGCCTCACACATGCTGAAGGTAAAAATAAACATAGACCTGCTTCTGCAATACTGTGAACAAACTTCTTCCAATTGTCAATGCGAGCATATAGAAAGGGTCAAACAAACAAAATACCTAGGGGTTATTATTGATACACACTTACGCTGGACTGAACACATAACTTTCATCACAAATAAACTAAAAGGAGTCATGCACCTAATAAAATCCATTAAAAACATTTTCCCACTAACAATACTCAGATCCATATATTTTGCACTTTTTCAATCCATTGCGACATATGGAATACTGGCTTGGGGAAGTGCTACAAATGTAGCAATTGACCCAATTCAAAAGATACAAAAGGCGATAATTAAACTAATTCTGCAAGTGCCTTTCTACACAGATTCAAGCGAAATATACAAAACATTAGAAGTCATGTCAATAAAACAACTTTATGCCAAATCTGCTCTGCTATACTTCCCCCAAAACAAACTCCATATTCCAATTCAACCCAAAATAATAATAAAAACCAGGTCATTAACAAATATAACCCTGAACATACCAATAACACACACCACACACGGACAAAGACATTTTCAGTATTATGCAACCAAACTTTTTAATTATATGCCCATTACTCTGAAACAACAACTAATTGCAAATACATCTACAAACATCCACAAAAAACATATCACAGCCTGGATCAAAAATCAAGATATTCACTTTATTCAAAATACTTTAATCCCTAACCAAACATAACCAAACTATAACATGTGTAAAATAAATAAACATGTCTATCAAGAATTTACCAACTATTCATATGTACATATAATATACATAATATATATACCTTATATATATATTTTTTTTCTTCTAAGTAATCTATGTACAATTACCATTAAAATGTAAAAAAAAAAGAAAAAAAAACTAACTTTCTACTACAACACATAAATACCTGTACCTGTCACACTTAATCATAAACACGTAAACACCTCAGCACAGGTTCTCCTAGTGAGGTGTTCACGAAACATACAATATTACCAACCAACAGTTTCACCTTCTCAAACCTACCTAACACACAACATAATGAAATGTAATATTAATATGTAAAAATGTTTTCAAAATATATTACATATGTAAAAATGTTAACAATAAGGTGTAAACTGTAATATATAGATATAAATAAATAAATAAATATAACTAACTATTCTGAGGAAAGAACATTGTGGTAGATTATACAGTAGAACCACATTAATTCGAACCCTGATAATTTAAAAAAAAAGCGTAATTCTAAATATTTGCCAAAAAACAGTCTCCGGAAATTTTTTTCATACAAAATGATATTTTAATTCGAAATTCGTTAATAGAGAACTACAATCCAATTTTAAAATTTTTTTTTTTCAATGGAGTTAGTTTTAATAGTTAAAATAATTGTCAAAGTTTTAATTTTTCAAGATCCCCCGAAAACTACTGTATGTATGGTGAATCGTGTGACGTCATCACTCCTGAAAAGTTACTATAGGATCGGGCAATCAGCTGATCAACTGCCGCCATTTTGAATTTCGTTGTTCGAAGTATTCTTCGTAGAAGTAGCATTACTATTTTTTTTGTGCAGTAGTTTTTGAATATTTTCAATAACAGAGATAAACTAATAAGAGATACCTTTATTTTTTAATCATTTTTAGGCCTAAATAATGTTTCAATAAACACAACAACTAAATCTCTATAAACAGTATGTAAATAAATGAATAAATTAAGATGATGGCTTGTGTCATACCTACATTCCCATACAATGACTTTACGGTGACGTCACGACACGACGAACAGTGACGTCACCATTAAACATTTCAATAACGCCAACTTGACGGCGTGTTTTTACGACCCGATTAAAAATGGACTTTTTAATAATTTTTTAAAAACTCTGCGTTTAATATTATTAAATAAAACATATATTCAGAATCAGCGTTTATTGGTCTATATTCTATTTGAAAATATTTTATTAAAGCCATAATATTTTTCACTGGAGTTCCTCATTCGAAAATTTACTTTTGCCCGCACACGAAAATTCGTTAGTGTAAAAACCATCGATATTTGCAAAAAAAATCATATAAATTCATAAATCTGAATCTGACAGACAGCCGTTGCGATAAAACGCCGTAAAATTTCGATTTACGCGGTTAACATCGTTCTAAATCGTATCTATTATTATCTAGCAAATCTGAATTGGTTAACATTGGAATGTCATATTTTTACTAATTTTTTATGAATTAATTTAACCCTCCCCCCGTCGCGCCTTTTTTGGGAGATGTCGCGCGGGGTCGCTTAGGACCCCAGAAATAAATATAATTAAATTGTTGTTATAGCATACATTTTATGTGTTACTTTAACTGATTCATCGTTTCCTTGGTGCCTTCACTAAAATTACCGATGAAAGAGAATAAAACGAACACATTTCATTAGAAAAATATATAATAAACTAGCTGACCCGGCCACGCGTTGCTGTGCGCCATATACTGGTTGGTTGGTTACCCAACCTAGATAACCAAGTGTTGTGTCGATAAATTAACTCACACCGCCATCTGTTAGAACTTATAGAACTTGTAAATAATTACAAAGCATTTTCCCATAAAACAAACATTTAGTTGGTAATAATAAATATTGAGGTCTATAATCGAGATAAAAACTTTTCTATCTTTTAAATTAAATCAAATTGCACACACTAAGTAAATTTAATCAAAATCGGTTAAGTAGTTTCGGAGTTTATCTCGAACAAACATCGTGATGTGAGTTTTTTTTATATATAAAAATGTTATTGTCACTTTAACTTTTTGTCGTCGTAACTATTGATGTTGTATTGCAGGCCGGCTTCATCCGTCACACTGTGAACAAGGTTACATTCAGCGAGCAGTGCTACTACGTGGCAGGGGAGGGACTGTGTGCTCAGCTGGGGGCCCTGCGCCTCGGTCAGGGCAGCCCCGAGACAGGGGGGCCCGTGCAGTACACACACCCCTACCAGCCCATGCCCTTCAAATACACCAACAGCGAGCACACCACCATATACGGGTAAGTGCAATTTAACCAATTATTAATTCCATATGGAATCACTGGATGGGGAGGTGCATATGAAAGAAGTCCAGTAATTTTAATAAAACAACCGAATGATCGATTTGATTCCGAATGCCTTCACTGGCGATCGAGCCACTCTTGAGTTCTTGTGCAGGTTCTATCGCATCCGGCTCCGAGGCCCGGCTCCGAGGCCCGGCTTCGAGGTTCGGCTTCGGCCTAACCCGTGCATCCCGGTAGCCGCAACAGCACCCAGTACCCAGTCCGCACCCAAGAACTCGGATCCTAAAATGCAGAACTCACCCATCTCTAGTTCAGGTTCAAGTCCTTGTTCGAGTTCTTTCCGTTGCGCCGCAACAGCACCAAGTACTCCATCCGCACCCATGAACTCGAACCCAAGACCTGAAGAGTTATTCTATATCTTTTGTGGGATCGTTGTCGAAATAACTTACGTGATCTCCTGTCAGATTTGTGTGATTTGTTTGTTTTTTCTATGCACAATGTACATTAAATGAATAAATAATCATGCGTACTTGCAGGAATTCATGTTTAACCCCTCCGAAAATCGCCATTAGGCCCTTATAATGTCTCAAACGAAATGACATTTTACGAAAACTTTTTGTTATTACCGCTTCACAATTAAAGCTCTATAAATGAAACATTTCTGAACGTAGCCCAATAGTAAAAACTGTTTTAGAAAGGTTACAAAATAAGCTTTCAAATTGTTATATTACAAATAAATATTAGCATTTGTAAATATTAAAATTTAGAATGCAAACATTAGAATAGGTAAAAAACGGTACTAAAATCATAGATTATATAAACAACAATACTTATTCTGTTGTATAAATGTGTAATAAACACTTTTGTCACCTCACTTTTTTATCATTTCATATAAAAATATTTAATAAAAATTAAAAATGTCGAGCGCGGTCGAACCGCCTGTAGTAAATTCGGCGGGTAAATATTTGTGTCAACTGCGTGACTGACGGCATATTCATGTTATGTATTTCTACGGACAACTTGATAGGGATGTACAGCTTGATCCACTATCGACCTTTTACTTTTTGTTTTAGGGATGTAACTAAAACAATAACGGAGTTAGAACGATTTCTATGGAGACACACACGCTGATGTATAAACACGCTTATTGTACTTGACTGCTATCATATTTTTAACGCATATATCTGCTTATGTTGCGGACCGGTTAAAATGATCTAAACTAAAATACGTAAAAATCACACAAATTGGACAGGAGATCACGTCAGTTATCTCAATAATGATCCCACAAAAGATAGAGAATAACTCTTCTACTCATAGAACTCGAGTTCTTTTAAAACAAGAACTCCCCGGAGGCCTCCGGAAAAATGCAGAACTCCCCCATCTCTAGTGTGGAGTTATTGTTAATTATATTTTTGAACTTAGTAAAGTTTAGTATTTTGTTGTGGTCTTTGATGTGATTTGTTTGGTGTTGACAGATACAATCGTGAGGAGAGTGTCCTATCGGGAAGCGGGGGATCCAGCGGTTCTGAACACCTCACCGCCAAGGAACACCTCGGTGAGTATACCCACGCACTTATTTATATATTAGACCCGTCAATGGCTGAGTTGGCATCGCGTTTGGGTCCCCACCCGGGTGTTCAATTCCTCGGCTGGCTAAATCCTTCATCACGATGCAGACAACATTTTCTGCTTACTGTGATGGTAGTAGGAGATTTTTAAATATTATCAGTTTATTTATAACTCGAAAATGTTTGGCTTCCTTTAAAAAATAATATATATGTATTATATATTGTATTATTATTATTTCTAATTAAAAACTAGCAGACCCGGCCACACTTTGCTGTGGCTAACAATATATAACACTATCTACTGACAACGCCATTACCCAACCTTTATAACCAACGCCATCTGTTAACCTGTTAAAGGCCAGGCCCTCTTTAATTTTGAATTGAATGTTTTGTGGATTAATTTTGAGCTATTGTATATTTTATTGACCGAAACACATTCCTAGAACAATATACTATGTACCAAAACAACATTACTTGCGTTGATTTCATAAATTAATAGGTTTTATGATGTTTTCGTCAAGTAACTCGCATCGGATTTTGACAGAAAGAATGGCGTCAAATTTGTCATTTTGATGCCACAGATAAAATCATTTAAAAATATTCTGGGATTGCCAGGTGAATGAAATTTTTGCCTATCTTATGGGTAAATGTTGGCGCAAGCGATTCTGACCTTGTCCTTCATACAAATTCTGTACATAGAAGGGTCAAAACCGCAGACAAACATATTTTTTTCGAAATATTTTTTGCGCGCATGCGTACAAACAGCGCGCATCCGCGTTTCTCCGGCAAATAAGAGATTAAGATCTAAGCGTTCGGACAGCAAGAGCGACTTTAGTTTACGGACACATTAACAAATTTTTCATTTATTTAGATTTTAAAACAAAGCGGAATATTCTGACCTGCTGACAAAATATGGTCAAGGCCTGAGGGGTTAAACTAAAGTACTTTACACGAGATTCAACCTTAAAATCAGAAAGTGGTAAATAGATAATGTATGGGCATGTAGAGCAAATGAACAAAGAAAGGAGTGTAAGAAGAAAATATGACGCAATTGTGAATGTTAGTAGAAGTCGGAGATGCCTGAAGAAGACATGGCAAGATCAAGTGATTCAGATACTTGAGACGGGCCATGTCAAGGGTCGGAATAATAGAAGAGTATGTATGAGACAATGTATGAATGTAAACGAGGCAAGGAGTGTGTGCCGAGACTGAGTTGTTTTGTGGTCTGTCCTCTCTGCATACCCCTGTGTGGAAATGGCGTGTTGGTTATTTAGTTAGTCTCTTCATTCTAGACGGCCGGCGTAGTCCAGCGGTAAGGCTCTTGACTAGCACTCCGAAGGTCGCGGGATCGAATCCCGGCGTGGCAAATAAATCTTATTTGATTAATTTGTATTATTTCACAATTTATTCATTTAAAATAATATATAGTATGTTTGCGGCACGTTCCAGAGTGGAAGATACTCTCAGTATCGCCCTGGTGTTCTTACACCATTCAGAATTGAAACATTGCTTGAAATGGCTTTAGCCGTGTTTGGTGACCAGGTCTGAATAGCCAGATACTTCCCCACCATCCTCTTCCCTATCTCCTTCCCCTCCCCGCTACCTTCAGTTTCACAACATACCCCAATTAGGGATGCCATAGTCCCACTGGCTCCAGACGGGAGCAGTTGGGACTCTTGTGCAGTATTCTTGTAAAAAAAAAAAATTGAAATTCTTATAGATGTATTTAAAAACATATATAATTAAACATATTGTATTACAATACAGTTTACTTTGAACAATTCTAAATGTGATTTGTTTTCCTCAGGCGGCGAGATCAAATCGGCTTCCAGCGGGTCTCAGACGGAGGTGTGCGGGTCCCCCTTGCCCCCGGGCCTAGGGCACCCCCACCCCATGGGCCCCAGCCAGCTGCAGGGCCTCGCGCAGGGGGGCTCCTCCTCGGGGGGCCGGCGCTCCCGCTCCTCGGGCTCGGAGCCCCACGACCACCAGCGGCCTGTCATATTCCTATAAACACACTGCACGCTTGTATACATATATATTGTCTGGTGTTTGCAGGCTGTTTGCAGTGTCTACGGCATGTGTGTGCGATACATGGTCAAAATGGGTCTATCAGACACTTTGTTTACAATATAGTCTGTCTGGTAGGCAGTCGGTTTATGTAAAGTGTGTGATACAGTTGTGCACTAAGTCAGTAAGTGTCTATCGGACAATTGCTTACAAACTGTTAATGAGTTTGTCTGATTGACAATAAACGTGCATTGCACACTTCAAATCTCTCAATTAGACACTTTGTTTACAGTGCAGTCTATCTGATAAGACACCTGGTTTGCAATGAATATGCATTACACAGTTCAAATATGTCTATTAGACACTTTGTTTATGATGCAGTCTGTCTGATATACAGTTGGTTTGCAATGAATATGCATTACACAGTTCAAATATGTCTATTAGACACTTTGTTTATGATGCAGTCTGTCTGATATACAGTTGGTTTTCAATGAATATGCATTACACAGTTCAAATATGTCTATTAGACACTTTGTTTGCGATGCAGTCAGTCTGATAGACACTTGGTTTGCAATGAGTATGCATTACACAGTTCAAATATGTCTATTAGACACTTTGTTTGCGATGCAGTCTATCTGATAGACACTTGGTTTGCAATGAATATGCATTATACAGTTCAAATATGTCTATTAGACACTTTGTTTGCGATGCAGTCTGTCTGATAGACACTTGGTTTGCAATGAGTATGCATTACACAGTTCAAATATGTCTATTAGACACTTTGTTTGCGATGCAGTCTGTCTGATAGACATTTTGTTTGCAATGCTGTCTGTCTGGTTTACAATGAATATACGTTAACAATTCACATATGTCTATTAGATACTTTGTTTACATTGCAGTCTAGCTGTTAGATATTTGATTACATAACAATAACTGTGCATTGCCTAGTCAAAATGTGTATCAGAAAATTCGTTAACTCTATATTTATGAAATTGTTATATGGTGCATTAAATCACAAAATGCAAATGGTTTATTAACGACCTGTGTGTGATGCAGCTTTATTACATAAGTAAATTTGTGTATTAGACACTTTGTTTACAGTGCAGTCTGTCTGGTAGACAATACAATACAATAACTGTGTATTTTCAATAACTGTGTATTTTCCAGTCAAGAAGTGTCTACTAGACACAATGTTTACAGTTCAGTCTGTCTGGTAGATAATTGGTTTACAATAACTGTGTATTTTCCAGTCGAAATGTGTCTACTCAAACAATTTGTTTACAGTGTAGTCTGTATGGTAGACAATTGGTTTACAATAACTGTGTATTTTCCAGTCAAGAAGTGTCTACTAGACACAATGTTTACAGTTCAGTCTGTCTGGTTACAATAAGTATTTACCAGTAAAAATGTGTCTACCTGACACTTTGTTTACAATGCAATCTGTCTGGTTTATGGGAAGTGTGTGATAAAGCTGTATACAAATTAAAAAAGTGTCTGGTGGACCATGGTTTACAAACTGTTTACTTCAGTCTGTCTGATAGACAATGAATGTGCATTACACATTTCAAATCTGTCAATTAAAAACACATTGTTTACAATGCAGTCTGTCTGATATACAGTTAAAATCTGTCTATTGGATGGTTCGTTTACAATCTGCTTTACAATGAGTCTCATAGACAGTTAACTTACAATGAATGTGCATTACACAGTTTGACATTTTGTTTACAATCTGATCGGGTCACTGTGACGTTGCATTTATCAAATATACAGTTCAGTCTACAATAGGGAAGCATATACATTTACAAACCGCTTACCAGACGTGTGGGTTTATTTCTGTTTACAATGAATATTTCCTCTAAATATAATTATTACTCTAACTATAATATTTGCTGAGGACATAGCTACACATTTGTTAAGTCTATATATACTATATTTCAATACATATTATATTAGGAAACAACTTGACAACATTTAAAGTGTTTGGAATGTTGAGTTTGGGCACCAATAATTTTTTGCGAAATTTGAGTTTTTTTTTTAAAGTATTTTGCTAAATTTTTGTCAAAGTTGTGTTATTTTTTAGCAAAATTCGATAAATGGATTTTTACATTATTTATAAGTGATTTTATTTTGAAACAAAATAACATTTTATTGGTGTTCAAGCCAGTTTGAAGTGCAATCCGTACAAATTAAAATGTTCCATTTAGCACGCGCTCTGTCTCACTCGCCTGACATCGTAGATCTCCATTGCATTTGAATTTCTTAATAGAATAAATATTTGGTTCACGAAACTCGTCCAAAAGTCATTTTTGTGTTCTTTTTTATTCTATGGTCAAAACCATAGAAAAATAAATATTTAGAATGCATAATATTGTTCACTTGTTTTATGTATCACATAACAATATGAAATTTGCATTATTCTCCTAAAACAATATAAGAATTTACAATTTGTGAGGCGGATAAGGGTACCGCCGCCCCTGAAACCATTTATTGGATAACCAACATCCCTGCCACAGGTCACCCCGATGGTTCTCTACGTTTGGTGACTTAGCAGGGGTGCCCGAATTCACAGGGTTGAGGTTTGTCTAGGTCTTGGCGGCTGATGCGCTTTTCCACTACTGCATGATGTGCCGCAATTGGAAGGATGGATTCATACGTCCGTCACTCCTAGACACATTGACCCCCAGATTACTACCCACCCCTCATACCTTTTTTCTTCCCAGAACTTCCTTTCCGTTAAAAGACCTTTCACACAGCATCCCCAAAGATGACATAGGCCCCGAGGGAAATTATTTTCCTCAGGGCCTGCTCTGTGGAGTTAATGTAAAAAAAAACTTCAAATTTTGCATGAAAATATCTAAATTTGCTTTATCTTTTAAATATGAACCAACAAGTAACTTTGTTAAAATAATATTTCAACTTAAATTGCTGATTTTTGGTACCCAAACTAATATTCTACCCGCTGTACGTAAGCATCGGTAGACTGTACATATAGTATTTTATAAAAAAATTGACAATTTTGTAATTTTTACGAATAATATTAATAATAATATTATTATTATTATTATTAAGTAATATTATAACCTGTACATATTATTATATAGATTTAGTGTCGCCATGGTCTATTGTTAAATAAATTAGGTTTTAGTGTTGCCATCGCATATCCAATTGAATGAATGAGTTAAATTAAATTGGCGAGAGGTTCTATCTGCCTTCCCCCACGGGACACGGCTCTAAGCTTGGGGCTAAAATGGCCAATGTATACGTATATATTGAGATTATTATAAATTTAATGTATTTTGTGTTCGGTTAAGTGTCCAATGAATAAATTCAAGGGAACTGACAGGGATTTCAAGGAACAATGGTTATTTCATGTAAATGTTCATTCGGGTATATAGAAATGTGAATGAACTTAAATTGATATAAAATGTATATATATAGAAACGTGAATAAACTTGAATGGATATAATTAATAAGAGAATGAACTTTAAATTACTTGAACTTGAATTGATACAATATAAAATCGTGAATGAACTTAAATGGATATACATATAGAAACGTGAATGAACTTGAATGGATATAAGAAATAAGTGAATGAACTTAAATGGATGTGTAGAAACGTAAATGAACTTGAATGGATATGTAGATACGTAAATGAACTTGAATGGGTATAAGAAATGAATTAATGAACTTTAAATGAATTTAGGTGGATGCATAGAATTGTGAATGAACTTGAATGGATATAAGAAATAAGTGAATGCATTTAAGTGGATATGTAGAAACGTGGATGAACTTGAATGGATATAAGAAATAAGTGAATGAACTTAAGTGGATATGTAGAAACGTGGATGAACTTGAATGGATATAAGAAATAAGTGAATGAACTTAAGTGGATATGTAGAAACGTGGATGAACTTGAATGGATATAAGAAATAAGTGAATGAACTTAAGTGGATATGTAGAAACGTGGATGAACTTGAATGGATATAAGAAATAAGTGAATGAACTTAAGTGGATATGTAGAAACGTGGATGAACTTGAATGGATATAAGAAATAAGTGAATGAATTTAAGTGGATATGTAGAAACATGGATGAACTTGAATGGATGTAAGAAATAGGTGAATGAATTTAAGTGGATATGTAGAAACATGGATGAACTTGAATGGATGTAAGAAATAGGTGAATGAATTTAAGTGGATATGTAGAAACATGGATGAACTTGAATGGATGTAAGAAATAGGTGAATGAATTTAAGTGGATATGTAGAAACATGGATGAACTTGAATGGATATAAGGAATAAGTGAATGAACTTAAGTGGATATGTAGAAAAGTGGATGAACTTGAATGGATATAAGAAATAAGTGAATGAACTTAAGTGGATATGTAGAAAAGTGGATGAACTTGAATGGATATAAGAAATAAGTGAATGAATTTAAGTGGATATGTAGAAACATGGATGAACTTGAATGGATGTAAGAAATAAGTGAATGAACTTAAGTGGATATGTAGAAAAGTGGATGAACTTGAATGGATATAAGAAATAAGTGAATGAACTTAAGTGGATATGTAGAAACGTGGATGAACTTGAATGGATAAAAAAATAAGAGAATGAACTTGAATGGATATGTAAAAGTGTGAATTAAATTTAAATATATGTAGGTTTAAAGGTTAATGGACATTATATATTATATATAGAAAACAATATTAAACCTGAATGAATGTCTGAAAAATATGATGAACTTTGGAGAAACTTGAATGAATATAAAATAGAAACGTAAATAAAAAAATTTAATGTATATTTTGAAATGTGAACATATTCACTTTCTTATAATATTATTTATATGTTGGATAATGTTTTATGTATTGCTAAGTTAAGCATAGAGAACACAGTCTTGTGCCATACAGACAGAATTTTTTACTTTTATAAAATACTCACAGGAAATTTATATAAAATAATTAAAAAAAATAGCGTAATTATCGATGGCAAAAAGTTTTCACAACTAACTTTTATTACTTTATTAAATGTACACAATTTAGCTGAATATCTTATATAGTATGGGAAGTAAATGCATTTCGCTAGAATATACAACAATAATAATAATAATATGTATGTATTATGCACAGATGTTCAAATTGATAGACTAGCCAATCAAGGAAAGGGGAATAAACCAAGTTTTGTGGAGTGCGGTAGGTGGCGTGACCATCTCTCTCTCTGTGATTGGTCAATAAATGAATCTGACAGTCAACAGGCAACTCGTATTGTAATATCGCCGTTCAGTCCTTAAAAATAAAATTTGCTTACGAATTACTAGTCCTTTTTGTTGAAATGGCATCAAAATTGCTGGCTGCTTAAAAAACTTTGTAAATATTCCACTAACTCCCGCACTTTTAATATAAACTAGCGAGTTTCCGCAAAGCGTTGCATTGCCATTTAAATAAAGAATTGTTTCTCCCTGCATGTCTTTTCCCATTTGTCTCTTCCCCTCCCGCATTCCCCGTGTTTCCCCTTTCTTCACGAATCCCTGCCCTCCTTCCTCACATATTCCTCTTCCACTCTGCCGCTAAACAATATGAAATACACTCATTTTTCATATAGCAAAAATTTTATACAAATTTCATAATACCAGAGCTCACCAGTATATATATATATATATAGAAACCTTCGTTGGCGTGCGTACAATAATTCACCAAAGTTTCATCGCAATCGTATGAATAGTACAGGAAATAATTTCATAATGCCAGAGCTCACTATTATATATAGAAACCATCACGGGCATGCATACATCAAATCTCGAAAGTTTCATAGCAATCGGATGAACGGTTTAGGAACACATAAGGGATTAACAATGAAACATTCATTTTTATATATCAAGATTACACTACTTTTCAACTTCATTACTACAAGAAACAACTAATTATGTTTGGATAGATGGTAAAAGCAGTGGTGCCAACTCGATTTTTAAATTAAACCCAAAAAGGAGCTAAAAAAGAGCTAAAATCTTGTATAGGTTTTTACTGAAAATTCTGAGGTAAAAATCAAGTTTTGCAAAAAGAGAAGCTAGAATATCTGAAAAATGAGCTAAGAAGCTAAACCACTTTTTTTGGAGCTGAGATGGCAACACTGGGTAAAAGATGCATTAAAGTTATATTTTTATTTGATATCAAAATTCAAAATTTCCCGTATGAAATAATTCCTTTGCCGCCATTTTAATTGTTTTTTTTTGTGTAGTTTGACATTTGCGTGAGCTTCGTTATAATCTGAATACGCATTAATGACTTAGTTTACCCAAACAAAGAACCTAATAACCTATTTTGTGCATGCAAATAGTTGTTTCTTGTAGTTATTGTTAAAATGAAGTGTAATTTCTACAATCTGTGCCTAAAAGTGCGGCGGTTAGTAAAACAATTAATGTATATCGTCAATTGCAAGCCATGGACAACCACACAAATTTGACAGTCGATTACATATGGAATCCGTATCCACAAAATACACAGAGTTGCTCTTTTGATGTCTTAGTTTCATTCAAAGCATTCTCAAACCTTCCTGGTGCCAAAAATAGACTCCAGATACTAATATCTACAGCCTGTATGTCGGACGAATATCTACAGCTCATATGTTGGACTAATATCTATGAACTTCAGAGTGAGGACTAATATCTACAGAGCTAAGGTCGGACGAATATCTATGACGGTCCCAGTGTTGACTAATATCTACAGAGCGTAGGTTGGACTAATATCTACAGAGGGCAGCTGAGCAAGAGGTTGTACGGAAAAGCATAAATTACTTCAATTACGTAATTACTAATTACGTAAAGGCTTAAACGTTTAAAGTACGTACATGAAGTTTTTGCATAATATTACGTATTTTGCTGTTTACGAGGACAATAATTTATTGAACAAACATGGAGGTCATAATACAAAGATATTTATTTATTTCGAAATACACGGCACCACAACCTAACCTAACTGACATAGAAATGGTCATGGTAACAGACTAAATAATTTAGAAGCACTCGAAATAAAGAAAGCTGTTAAAACAAAAACCCAAATCCTTAATAATTAGCTAAATGTGTCCAATAGTCCGATATTAGGGATTATTACGTTATTCCAAAATGCTATACATAATTGCAAATCCAACCTCTGTCACTGTCAGTGCTGTAGATATTCGTCCACACTTTGGTTCTCATAGATATTAGTCAGCAGTTTGAGCTGTAGATATTCGTACGTACTTTGGTTCTCATAGGTATTAGTCAGATTTGTTCAGTTTTTGGAATTCCTGTAGATATTAGCAGACGCCTCCCCAAAAATATAGTTACATGATTTGCCTCCAGCTCATCGAAACGTTACCCATATTTTATGTTCGAGCAAGTCTATCAATTTGGATGTCTTTGGTTATTATGTAAAATATTTAGTAATTTTGTTAATGGTGGAGATAAAAATGACTTGAAGCGGTATGTTTGTTTGTTTGCAATGCAATAAGAATAAGATGATATCCAACCTACGATAAGAGAGAAATAAAATGTAATTCTATATGACGTAATAGTTACAATAATTCTACTATGTAAATAAAGTAATATTGAAATATCCTAAATATAATTGAATTTATTTATTTTCACCTATATTCAAACATATTCCCAAATTTACCTTCATTAAAGTCATGTACTGTTAATTTTTTTTTTTTAACATTAGCTCCACCCAGGAGGCCCTGAAGAAATTAATTCCCCTCAGGGCCTATATCGTCTTTGGGGTGCTGTGTGGAGGGTACTTTTAGGAAAGGAAAAGGCATTAGGAGTGGGTAGGAATGACGGATGTATGAATCCATCCCTCCCACTGCGGTGCAAGGCGATGGGTCGAGAGAGTCCGGCTGGAAAGGTCCCTCAACCAATCTGTCTCGATCTGGCCCGCCACGCAGCAGGTGGGCAGACACACCCCCCGCTAAGACCTGGACAAACCTCACCCCATGAACCCGGGTACCCCTGCTAAGTTACCAAATGTAGCGAACCACTTGGGGTGACCTGTGGCAGAGGTGTTGGTTATCCAATAAATGGTTCCCGGGGCGGTGGTACCCATATCCGCCTCCCAAATTGACTGAACGTGATTGGCGCTAACTAAAATTTATATATATATATATACAACTGAAACCTGTCCAAAGAAGCGAAGCTAGCAGTCCACAATGAAGTGCTGGTACCTACTCTGATGTACGACAGTGAGGCGTAGAACTGGCAGAGAAAGGATGAAAGTAGATTGAATGCTGTAGAAATGAGATCCCTGAGGCGTATGTGTGGTAAAACCATGTATGATCGTGTGAAAATCTTTTCAGCCGGACTTTCAACCCATCGCCTTGCACCTCAGTGGGAGGGATGGATTCATACGTTCGCCACTTCTAGACACATTGACCCCAGATTCCTACCCAACCCTCATACCTTATTTCTTCCCAGAACTTCTTCTCCTACCTTTCACTAAAAAGAACCGCAACACAGCATCCCCAAAGATACTAGGAGCCTGGATTTATTTCTGTGGGTAAATTCTGGGACTGACTACCATATGTATTCCTCTTTGCCCAGAATACCCTGTCTGCTTGTTTAGGAATAAATACATCCCAAAACATGTAATCGCATTATACTTTCATAAGTTCTACCGGTATTACAATGGAAGATGCTCCGAGGAACTAGCATCATTGATCTCTTCGGCACCGGTGCATAGTCGGGAAACACGCCAAACGCGTGCCCAACATTTGTATAAGGTTGACATTTGTCACATGAGAATGGGTCATTTCTTCGACTCGTTCTTGTGTTCAACAGCTCGGCTGTGGAATGATTTGCCGGCCTCTGTGTTTCCTCCCTCCTACAACATGGGTCTCTTCAAGACCAATGTTCATTCCTTCCTCTCCTCAAAAATACCCTCCACACAGCATCCCAGATGACATAGGCCCTGAGGGAAATCTTTTTCCTCAGGGCCTCCCGTGTGGAGTTAATAATGTAAAAAAAAAAAAAAATTAAGACCAAAAACGTCCCGAGCGACCTTACATTTTAAAAGCTATATATCTCTCTTCCTCTCATGCAAACATATGTATTTTTCTTTTAACCAGAAAGAGAATGAAATAATGCTTCTTATCATCTTTGAAATATGAAAGCTCTCTCGCATAGATATTTTACAATCGACGTGACGGTTTCAGATTTTTTTTCAGAATCCGAGGTTTCCGGATTGTGAGGTGTGATTATATTGAACCAAGCAGATGGGATACTAATGAAGTAGTGTCCGACCGAACTTTCGGTTTCGGTCAAAAAAACGAGTTTCGATTTCGGCAGCCATCCAGCCGAAACTAAGGCCGAAACCGAAACTGAATTTGGGAGGTTTCGTTCTGCGATCGGACATGTTGGGTGCACTGAACTGCGAGCCACTTTGCTGCGCCCGCGCTCGTAGTGTCAGGACTAGATTCACTCGGTCGTTTGGTTTATTTGTTGCAAAATTGGTGTTTATACTTAACATTATTTCGAAATAGGTATGTTTTATTTCGCTATTGAATTTTATACCATTTAGTTCATGATAGGCCCTGTACGAGACGCGTGGCACTGTAATCGTCAGCCGTACAGACGATGCAGTGGGAGGGGGACCGACTGGCCGTTTCGACGCCTGCGGGAGAAAGGGTAGGTAGAGGGAAAAGTGGGTAAATGTAGGGAGAAATGGGGAGAAATTGTAGGTAGAAAGGGAGAAACGGATCGAAGGCAAGGGGAAGGGAGGTAGAGCGCAGTAGAGGGGTAACCTTCGCCTTGATAAAGGCGTTTCGACAAATTGTAATAGGTTCTTCAGGGTGGGCTGGCCAGAGGAGAGAAGAAGTCCAACATGCCGTAGGTAAAGAGAGAAACGGGTGAAGGCGAGGGGAAGAAGGGAGGTGGAGCGGAGTAGAGGGGTAACCTGCGCCTTGGAAAAGGCGTTCGAACAATAATTGTAATATTCTTTAAGGGTGAACAAGTCGGCCAGGGCAAGAAGAAAAAGTCCAAGTTTGCAGTTGGACCGGGGAGCGCAGGGCAGGTAAAGATGTGTGCGAGATGACGGATGCCGGAACTCTGTCGGTCCAGCGCTTTTAGGGCACTATTTAAAGAGAAACAGCGGATCTTTAGCCTTTTGTCTCCGCTTAATTCCAGGAACTGAGATCTTGGAATGGGACCGGGCAAAGGTTTTGAACGCAACGGCGGTCACCGAGCGCTCTTGTCATCTCACAACATCTGTCCGACGCGCTACGTATGCTCCCTTGATATTTATTTTGTAAGAGTGAGTTTGCATAGACATGGTAGATTTTTATGAAAATAATAAATTCAAGTGTGTAGGTATGTACACAAATCATGAAACTTTGCAAAAAAATAGAAGGAAGTTACATAGAGCCAATTTGTGCAGGATAAAAATACATAGTTTTGCACAAATTGGGTACATGGAGAGAATAACGGGAATGGCTTTGCAAAGGTCAAAGGGTTGTAGGTATGTACAAGAGACCAAGAAGGCTTTGCACAAATCACAAAATACGTGTGTCGGTACGTACACAGAGGTGGGAAAAGGGGGTGAAGGGGGCAAGTTTTGTTTTTTATCCCTTTGGAATTACTTGGCTGCCGGGGGGCAGCTGATTTATTAATTAATTATAATTTTAAATACAATTATTTAATTGTCAAATCACGTCCGGTACAGGCCCTGAGGAAAATAATTTCCCTGTCAGCCTATATCATCTTTGGGGATGCTGTGTGGAGGATTTTTTTAGGGAAAGGAAGGAGAGGAGAGTTCTGGGAAGGAAAGGGGGTGGGTAGGAATCTGGGTTTCAGTGTGTCCTGGTCATCCACTTCCAAGACCTAGACAAACCTCATCCCATGAACCCGGGCACCCCTGCTAAATCACCAAACGTAGCGAACCACTTGGGGTGACCTATGGCAGAGGTGTTGGTTATCCAATAAAGGTTCCCGGGGCGGCGGTACCCATTCCCGCCTCCCAAATTATCTTGTTCTTAAGATGAAAGAGTATTTTCTTTTGTACCTTTTATTTTGTTATTTCTTAATAATGTTCAATAGGTAATACCTAGTATTTCTTTTTTTTAATATTATTTACGAAGCCATTTACGATTACGATTTCAAAAAGCAAAAATAATTTATTTGAAATACGGAGCGATAATTATGTTATGTTATTTTTAGTTCAAATATCAGAGGCTGAATGATTAATATAAGTTTTAAAAATAAAGGCTGATTGATTAAGATTGACTATTTTTTCCAAGAAAACATGACCTTATATGGAAGTTTCGGTTTCGGTTTCGGCCGAACCTGAGACCGAAGCCGAAACTCAGTTTCGGTTTCGGCTGTAAAAACTTGTTTCGGTCGGACACTATAATGGAGGGAAATAATCATACTAATTCAGTGGACATCTTCAATTCATCATCAATAAATAAATACAAAAGACTGTTAATGAGGCAGTTGTTATTCCTATGTAAAAGTTTCTAAAAAGGAATATGTCGGGCATAAATAAATAAATAGTAGTTTTGGAGATTTTAGAGTTTAATACATAAAAATTCATACCAAATTAAAACATGGTTTATTCACCAAAGCCACAGAAAATATAAAAAAAATGTGATAAAACTATACAAGGGCCTTAACCAGCCAGGGGCCGACAAATTTTGTCGAAAAATGTTCTTACGATTGTACAGGGCGGTTCCAATGAGAAAGATTAATTATTCTCCGTACCAGCTTTTTAAAATTATAACTCAATATCAATTTTATTTAATTTATACCTACATTCATTCTGAAAGGCGTGATGATAAAACTATTAAAATTATGTACTTTTTCTCTAATTATTTTTTGATCATAAGTATTTATAATTTTTCAATAATGTCTAAGCAAAATAATAATGTAAAAAAAACTTAAATAAATTAGTTTGTAAGACCGTTAATAAATACACAAACTGAAGTATTTTCGTCACAAAAAACGTGCACGGATTTTTTTTTAATGATTTTATTTAAACTAAAATTAAAATTCTGAAACAAAGCTTTCCTAGAAAATGTTTTGATTTATTTTACTGCATGATTATATGATTTGAAATTTATGTGGCGTAATGCAAGATTTTATTTGAAAATTTAACAAATCTGCCAACAACCTATTTTCTCAAAATTTAAAACATAACTTTACCAGATAAAAGAACAATCTTTCGAAATCACTTAAAAATGACATATTTCCAGTTTAGTCGGGTTATTCCCTTTTAAAAATAAAATAAAACAAAATTATGTCCACGTACAAATTAAAAAAATAAAATTTCAAGGCTTATTATCGACCCTCCTACGAATTATCTCAGAGATTGTCAATCTGCGGCAAACCACCTTCACCTCGGGTAAAGAGAGCGGCACTTCAGCCGTATCCTGCATCACGTCATACTCCATCGGCACATCAACAAACTCAGGAATTTCGTATTTAATAATTTTTTTGATACTTTTTGGCAATGATTTTGTGACGGTTTTGCCGGCTTTCGCCGGTTTGCCAGCTTTTTTTATGGCTTTATCGCTTTTGGTGAGGTTTTTTACAATCAATTTGCCAATTGAAGTGTTGCTCGAATCTTTCAGAATTTTTCTCGTCGCTTTAAGCACGCTTTGGGGAACTTTTTGTTCAGTTTCAACTTTTTTGATCGTTTTTTTATCGCGTATTCTGACCAGATACTTGGGAAGACGGAATAGTTCTGCGTTATCCCCGTATTTTCCTTCTCTTCTGTGTTGCGTCAAGTGTTTTGCGAGCTGGCGCGTGTTGTCCAGTCTGGCGTGGCACAAATGGCACAAGTATAGTCCTCGTTCGTTGTGTTCGGTCGCGCGGTGTTTTAGGAAAGTCACGAGCAGTTTGCAAGCGTAGTCGCACGTCGGACAGCACAATCTCTCGCTGTTATTCGCGTGCTGTAGTCTGTGGCGCCTGAGGCTTGAAAAGTGCGCGCAAGTGAAATTGCAATTTTCGCAGGAATACGGTTTCTCACCGGTATGGACTCTGGAGTGCAAGGTTAACGCGTAGGAGCGGTTGAAGCGCATGCCGCAGACATTGCACTTGTGGTTCTTAACGCGACTATGCCGCAGCATATGCAATTTTAGATTGTACTTGACGTTACAAGTGAAAGGGCAGACCTTGCAAGCGTACTGCCGTGACTGCAAATGAATCAGCATGTGTCGTTTAAGCATACTGATCATCTGACAAGTGTACTGGCATGCTTGGCAGCGGTAAGTGCGGCCGGTACGGTTTGCGCCGGGCGTAGTCATCTCAGGGTGAGCCACGGAGCGGTGGGAGTGCAACTGCCAGAGATACTGACAGGAGAAGGTGCACCGGCTGCAGTAGAAAGTCCTGGCCTCTGAATGCTGGAGCGAGTGCCGACTGAGGGCTTGAAGAGTGGTGAACTGTCGGCCGCACCACCGACAAACCAAATCCTGACCTAGCACGGGCTTGCGATCTGCCAAGATCTTAGGCCTGCTTTTGGACACTTTACGTTTCAACGTTGTTTCGACTTTGCCTTTACCTTTAGGAGAAATGAGAGTCGCTTCTCGCTTCACTAACACTTTTGGTTTTCTCTCGGAAGCTTCCAGAACTTTACCTTCAGACTCAACACCACCTGAAGTAATTTTTTTCATTGTATCATCTTTACTCTTGCGTGCTGATGACCTCGGCTTGTTCTTTGCGATCAGTTTACCCTTTGAAGGCCTACCTCTTTTTTTAACAGAAGCAATCTTGCTGCTAACAATGGGAGGTCTGCCTTTCTTCTTAACTCCGGACAATTTCAGTTTTTTGGCCACAGATCTATCGTCCACCGAACTGATTTTACTTCTAATCGGTGTCAGTAAATCACCGACCGAACTCTCCCAATCATTCGTCACATCGACACTGTAAACCGTGTCATTGAACCTTACGCTTTTGGCAGGAGTGAAACTATATTTCACCACGTTATCCGCATTGTCTTCGCTGTCCAAAGTTGTCGGTGATAAAGATGATTTGATCATGGTTGACGGATTATATTCTAGATTCGTGTCTACAATATCAATGGGTTGAAGGCTGGTTCGCCTGCTTTTCGCAATGCCCATATTCGCTTCATCCGAGTGGCATTCAAAATTTTCTATAACAGAGTTCAAAATGACACCCACTTTAGAATCGGTGGTGCAATCGACACCGGTAGAATTATAAATGCTTTTAGAATTGAGGCAAGTACAATTATTGACACTGCTATCAGTACACTTATCGAGTGATTCTCGCTTGACACTACTGTTAAAGTGACTGTTTGTATACTCGTCGAGGGTTTCTTGTTTTATCAATGCGCAAGTGTCAGTTTCCAGTTGGGGTGAGTCCTGGATATTAAGGCACTCTTCCTTGACGAGGAAATGGATGGAGTAATTGACTTCTAATTGCTGTTCGTCAATTTGCAATGGGTCCTTTTCTGGTTCTCGTTCGTAACTGATCTCAGAGTTGTATTGGCGATCGCAGAGGACTACCTGAAAATAATCAAAGTGAAAATTAAATTATTATTCACTGGCTGACGAAACACAATGCCATCTACTAGATGGTTACCCAACCTTTATAACCACCGCCGTCTGTTAATTTGCATACAAATCAAATCCACGCCGCCCGCTTGCCAGCCCACTCGTTAACCACACACAGACATTCTCCTTTATCTCTACATATTATAAATTAAAGTCCTCCACCGCGTCTGTCTGACAGTTCACAATAAACTCAAAAACTACTGAATGGATTTTCATGGGGTTTTCACCAATAGATAAGAGTAATTCATGAGGAAGGTTTAGGTACATAATTTGTCAAGGTTTTGTGTAAATCGGTTGAAATATATAATTAAAGGAGAATATCTGTATGTGGTGGACGAGCGGGCTGGCAAGCGGGTGGTGTGGATTTGATTTGTATGCAAATTAACAGATGATGGTGTGAGTTAAAATGTTGGATAACAGCAACGCGTAGCCGGGTCAGCTAGTAAAGAAATAAATCAGCTTCACACAGGAGACCATCTTGGAAGACTTAGTCAGCCGAGGAATCGAACATGCGACGCCCGGGTGGGATCCAAACGCAATGCCAACTCTGCCACTGACCGTTTCACTGGCTCCAGACGGTTGGGAGCGGTACACAGCGAGTTCATTGAAAATCAATTCATCGAAAACGAGTTTATCGAAAACGAGTTCATCGAAAACCAATTCATTGAAAAACAATTCATCGAAAACCAATTCATCAAAAAACAATTCATCGAAAACCAATTCATCGAATGATCAATTTAACGAATCGCCAATTCATCGAAAAAAAATATTTTGTAGATATTTGAGAGAAATGCCGAGCGGACCGTGAAGTTAAAAAAGCATTGGTCAATAAAAGTTGACAATAAATTGAGTCATTCAATTTCTATATCCGCCATATCAACTTTCACTGATTCGGAGTAAACCGCAAAAAACTGTCACATCTCTAGCGTAAATAAAAAATAACATTTTATTTTTTTATACCCTGAGTTGGAGTATTATACATTCGAAAAGTGTTCATTTTTTTATGTATGTCTAGAAATATTTATGTAATTTGGATAAATAAAATCGATATAGCGGATTTTGATACTCACTTTGTGATTTATATGGAACTAGCTGACCCGGCGAACTTTGTACCGCCTCAGAATCAATAACTGTTGTGTTAACTTATTAGCTGAATTAATTTCATTTTTCTTTAAGTTAAAATTAGTACTCAAAATGAATTAAGAAATGTAATTCACGTGGCAGCAAGACATTTGCTTTATTAAAGCGAATCGAAATGATTCACGTGGCATTATTGTACTACTTTCTGTTAAAACTATTTACTGGGTGGGTTGCACTTGGGTCGATTCCCTTCATTGAAGCACCTTGTGATATCTGATATTTTTCGTTTTGTTGTCGTTAGATGTCTTCCCAGTTCCACCGAGCGCATCGAGGAAAAATAAGCCACCATTTCCATCATCAACTGCCTTCATTAACGTATCGTGCACTTCCTTCTGTTGGGGGTACAACAGTGGTACATTCGTTCAAACTGATTGGATCAATGCATCTTGATCATATTCACGTTCACGTACCAATTCTTGATTGAAAGCATCATTCATTGCAAGTTTCATTGCATTCATGAAGCGTCGATCTGGCGTTGTTATTCCTAACTTGACTAATAAATTGCCGCACATGAGGTAACACATGTCTTCGATCAAAAACAAAGCCTGTTTATGTATATCCTCATTCACCTCGAGATCGGGATTCCCTGAATTGACACGAATTCGATGTAAAATGTTTTCTGACATGTCATCTTTGTACTTGTTCCATAGTTCACGTGGATTCGATGGGAAACATGTCGAAATAATGATAGCAAATAATGTGCGTATCAGACTGGAGATGCAGAAATAATTGCTTCAGTGATTGTCATGTCCCAATGAGTATCGTTTTCAAGTAAATTGATCTGCTGACATGCAACACGAAATGTTGGGCACACTACACCATGACTTGTAATTCAAACGATGTCGGCCCACGAACATTCACCAGCAACAACCAAAAGTAGAAGCATTCGTTACTTTTTAGATGAACTGTGTAAATGCGATCAAGAGCATCAGTAGAACGCACAACCGGATGATCAGTAACCACATCGCCGTGCTTCCGACGTGGAAATCTCTTCGACAAAGTGTAATAATGTAGCATCTCAGAGTAGAGCAACGTCTGGGCAAACAGATCGCATTGGCAAATCGAAAAGAAACTGGTCAATGTTGTTGCTGGAGGTGTTTCAGCACGTTTGGCAACATTCGATGTAATGAAATAAACTCGTTGATCATTCTCCAGATGCATCGCCAAATATACATTAATGGAATGTCGTTCATGAATGGGGAATGAGAATATATGCCAAATCGCCTCATTGTAGCTCACAAACTTGATAGCGTGTGATTTCATCGTTTTTTATTTGTAGGTTTAACGCCAAAAACCGCCATATCACTGACTTTTGTGACAAATTTGCAGATGTATTTGATTGACTTCACCGAATTGCAATAGGTACCCCACGTCACAATGCGCCTTGAATGTTTTGAAAAGAAGTGGCTGTTTTCCTGGAGTTGTGCAGACATACGTTCACCATTTGTCCCATTTTCGACTGTTGACATTTAGTGTGTAAGAAAGAGAGGCAGCATTATATGTTTAACCCCTCCGAATTTTCGAGAATATTAGCTTTTGGTGTCTTAAACGAAATGACATTTTACGAAAACTTTGTATTATTACCGCTTTACAATTAAAGCTCTATAAATGAAACATTTCTGAACGTAGCCGAATAGTAAAAACTGTTTTAGACAGGTTACAAAATAAGCTTTCGAATTATTATATTACAAATAAATATTAACATTTGTAAATATTAAAATTTAGAATGCAAACATTAAAAAAATGTGAAAATGACTCACGTGATGTTTTTATGTGAAAACGGTACTAAAATCACAGATTATGTTAACAACAATACTTATTCTATTGTATAAATGTGTAATAAACACTTTTGTCACCTCACTTTTTTATCATTTCATATAAAAATATTTAATAGAAATTAACAATGTCGGCCGCCCGTAGGAAATTTGGCGGCATAAATTATGTGTCAGACTGCGCGTCTGACAGAATGTTCTTTTTATGTATTTCTATGGACAACTTGAATAGAGATGTGCAGCATGATTCACTATCGACCTTTCACTTTTTATTTTACGGATGTAACTAAAACAATAACGGAATTATAACGGTTTCTATGGAGACACACGCGCTGACGTGTAAACACGCTTTTTGTACTTGACTGCTGTCGTATTTTTAACGCATATATCTGCTTACGTTGCGGAGGGGTTAAGCACAAAAGAAAAACAATCAGCACATTGACATTTGACGTTTTTGAATTTTTGGAATTGAAGCAAACTTCAATATTATACCTACCTACCACAATATTCCTGCAGCTCTTTCAAAAGATGAAAATTCGTTCCATACTAAATGTATGCGGAAATGAATTTTAGTCATAACTATCTTTTTCGTGAATTTTTGTGATGTTTTAATAGTTATTATCCTTTCCGGGGCGGTGACAAATCCAACAAATCAAAGATCATCAAAATCGGTTCAGCCGTTCTCGAGTTATAAATAGTGTAACTAACCCGACTTTTATACATTAAGATATAGAGGCTTTTGAAACTCAACTGACCTGAGGGGCGTGTTTCTACACCCGCCATCTTGGGAAAATAACTGCTTGTGATTGGTTTAATTCCGATATAGTGGGTTTTGATAGTAACTTCTTGAATGATATAGCGGGTTTTGTTTCTCACTCGCAGTTTTAACATGGTTTTTGGTCATGATGAGGGAGGTTTTAAGCTCAATTTTAGATTAGTCTAGTTCCTCGCAAAAATGTGAACAAGATGTCATACTCAGACCGTTTTGTCAAAAATTCGGATATTGTATCGTATTGAAATTATAGGACTCAATTTATTTATAAAAAAAATTGATAATAAAACTTTGTACAAGGCGACTAACCTAACCTTTTTTTTCGGTGAATTGACGAATCGATGAATTGATGATTCGATGAATTGGTTTTCGATGAATTATTACCGTTGGGACTCTTCTGCAGTAGTCGCTCTTGTAAAGCCTACCTTATCCATCTCCCACAAGGGTCCATTCGAAGATCTTCCCTCCGAGAGGCCGGTGAACCAGAAATCAGAAACCAATAAACACCTGCAAACAAACACTTTTATAAACAAAATAATTCTGAACCTCCAGCACTTTCTGTCGGAAGGTCAGAAAATTTCTGCTTTAAAATAAAATCCAAGTATAGGAATATTTCTCAATGCATGAAATTAATTTCCTCAGGACCTTCCGTGTGGAGTTAACCACTCGAGCGACAGACCAATTTATTGCTCGTCTATTTTGGTGATAATTTTTAATGTTTTCCACCCACTTTAAAAAAATCATACATTCATTACATAGTACAAAATGAAGTCGCTCAAAATGTATGTGCACATAGATCTTTTAAACTACGCAACGAATTTTCATGCGGTTTTCACCAATAGATAGAGTGATTCAAGAGGAAAGTTTATATGTATAATACATGCTTATTATAGTAGAGAAAAGCCGTGAAATACAAATATTCAATTCAGGCAGCGGGCAGCTGTCAAGCGGGTGGTGTGGATTTTATAAAGGTTGGGTAATGGCGTTGTGTTTCTTTAGCCACAGCAACGTGTGGCCGGGTCTGCTAGTAACTTAATAATTCAAATTAAGTACAAATGCATCTAGGGAAAATTTGCCTTAAACTGGCAGCAGAACCTAAAATTGTTTTAGCAGAGTTCATTCGTAAACGCGCGGCAAGGTTGTGGCGATAGAGCGAAGATGCTACCCTGAAATTATTTATTTATGCTGCTATTAATCTCTTTTCGTGCCCATAGTTGATTTACTTTCATCTTACTAAGATATAAGGACTCCAGATACTAATATCTACAGCCTGTGTGTCGGACGAATATCTACAGCTCATATGTTGGACTAATATCTACGAACTTCAGAGTGAGGACTAATATCTACTAGTCCTGGGTCGGTCGTGAATAACCCGCTCATTGAAACCCGCTCACGGACCACAAAAGAGCGAGTGTGTCATTTTTTCGTCAGCACCCGGGTCTCGCGACCCACTTCTCGCAACCGCTCTACTACTGCTACCTGGGTTTCGGGTGCGGAAGTGGCGGGGCGAGCGATGATAGATCGATGTAATATGAGAGAGCAAGCGGGTTGTCAACACCCGGGTTTCGCCACCTTCTCTCTCGACTCAGGTAGTAGAAAGTAGCTGGGTGAAGCGTAATCGAGTTTCATATTTTGTGTCGCGAAAAGAGCGGGTCTTCGCGACCCGCTCATGATGCCAGTGTGTCGTGAGCGACCCGGGTCGTGTAAAACGATCGATCGACCCAGGACTAATATCTACAGAGCTAAGGTCGGACGAATATCTATGACGGTCCCAGTGGTGACTAATATGGAGCGTAGGTTGGACTAATATCTACAGAGGGCAGCTGAGCAAGATGTACGGAAAAGCATAAATTACTTCAATTACGTAAAGGCTTAAACGTTAAGTACGTACATGAAGTTTTTGCGTAATATTACGTATTTTGCTGTTTACTATGACAATAATTTATTGAACAAACATGGAGGTCATAATACAAAGATATTTATTTATTTCGAAATACACGGCACCACAACCTAACCTAAGGAAATGTACCCATATTACGTGACCAACTTTTTGCAATTTTTAACCCCCCCCCCCCCCGGTGACCAAAAACCTAAGCCCGCCACCGCTCATTTGTACCAAGCGTGACATTTTGAATACCCCCCCCCCCTCTAAACGTGTCACGTAGTATGGGTACGTTCCCTAACCTAACTGTCATAGAAATGGTCACGGTAACAGACTAAATAATTTAGAAGCACTCGAAATAAAGAAAGCTGTTAAAACAAAAACCCAAATCCTTAATAATCAGCTAAATGTGTCCGATGGTCCGATATTAGGGGTTTTTACATACATACATAAATTAGGTTTGGTAATTGTTCGGAACAAACGTCAACGGTTAATACGCACTTTTTTTTATAAAACTTTTAGATTCTTCTTAACTACCATAAAAGACAACTATTTGCATTGGGGGAGGTTGCAAATGTTACATTTTTAATTTTATTTACGTAAATTGAAAATTTGCTTTCACACTGTCAAATCACACTGTTTGCAGTTCGGAACAAACGTCAACGCACTTTTTTTGATAAAACTTTTAAAATTAAGATAATGTACACAAGCCCGCTACACAAACCCTGCGTAGCCAAACAAACCATTCAAAAATGTAGGCTGTTTTTTAAAGTAAAGATAACATACACAATCCCGTTACATAACCGTTGACGTTTGTTCCGAATATTTACCTTAAGTTTTTTAAACTGCATACGCAATATTACGTTATTCCAATATGCTATACATAATTGCAAATTCAACCTCAGCCAGTGCTGTAGATATCCGTCCACACTTTGGTTCTCATAGATATTAGTCAGCAGTTTGAGCTGTTGATATTCTTAAGCACTTTGGTTCTCATAGATATTAGTCCGATTTGTTCAGTTTTTGGAATTCCTGTAGATATTAGTAGACGCCTCCATTTATTCTTCAATCTCTTCTAAAATAAACATTGAAATAAGCTTTAGCGTATTTCCTTTGCTTTGTAGCAACACATCATCCGCCGTCATCTTGCGACTGGTCCAGTATTTTCCAGGACGCATATATGTACGTCTAAGTCCTTCGTCCTTCGAAGAGACTCGAGAATAACAAAGTCGACCAATGTATGAACTTCTGACGGCGATTGCGAACGGCTTCGATTGAAGAATCGAGCTCTAACCTAGTGACCAAGCTAATGACTCCTGCTAAGTCCCTTTTCGGCAACTTTGACCCTGAAACGAATCTTCTCAACAAACATAACATTTATATAAACGAAGTTGTACCTATAAGGAGGTCTTGATGTGTGTTTGGTGTTATCAACAAATAACCATAATAAGAAAGCAACGAAAATAAAACTAACCTATCAGAAAGTGGATGGGTTTCTTCCGTTCAGCATTCAAAACGTCGTCTGCTCGCTGCGATGTTGGAATCAGATATGGTTGAAAAATACATGTAGCGGTCTTATTTTTTCAAATTTCCCGCAGCATAATATTTACGTCTTATTGTTTATCCTTCCAAAAATCCAAATAAATTGACAATTTGTTGACACAGCTGAAAGCTTGCTTACCACGTCTTGTAAGTTGGCTAACTGCGAAATCGGGCGGTTAGTAGAGATGTTTTTTTTTCCTGTCTCGGTTACTTGGAACCGGTTCCTTTTTTGTCGCTTGTAACCGTAGATTTTTGAAGTGAAACTTCTTTAGCACAATTGTGATTTGAAACTCGATGAAACGGAAACCACATTAAAAAGAGACAAACAAATACATCTATAGGATTCAGCCTGCGAGAGAATGAGATAGAATGAAACCTTACCGCATGGACCGTTTTGATTATGAGTTCACTTTACAAGGCTCCTATTGGTTGAAATTTTGTGTAAGTTATTGTGAAGGTTTCACTTCTACCGCGTGTGAACTGCACTCAATTTTTATTCTCTGAGGAGCTGGTTATTTTTGGAGTCAGTTTCTTTTGGTACGATTCTTTTTACCGTTGGTACTAAAGTACTCTAAATGAAGAAATATTAGAATTATTTAAAAAATGTAACTAAATATTTTGAAAAACTTGATGGAACCGGTTCCATTGTCTCAGAATTTCTTTAGCAACCCCCTCCACTTAATGTTTTTTGCACCACAGGAACCGGTTTTGGAAAAATTTCAATATGTACTAGAAGCTTATTCGTACATGGAGCTACTTACAAGCGACCTGAGCTTCATGCGCATTACACACGCACCGCTCGTGAGTACCCGCCATACTATTTTGCTTGTATTCGTACACGATGCTGCTCGCGTCGGATGCACTATGCGCATGAAGCTCGAATCGCTTGTAAGTATTTCCATGTACGAATGGGCTTAAAGTGATACAATCGAAAGATAAACAAAAACATTGACAAATAAGGAAGAAATAAAAGAGAGACAGCTGTTCAAAATTGATAGGGGTCCTTTTAAATAAAATAATTATCCTTGCAAAAAACTTCACTATTTATTTCACTTGGACATGTTATAAATGTATTATAATACGGTGTCAATACACCGGGCCAAACACTGGCAGTTGTTTACTGTTAAAACTTGCGTTGGGAAGAAGCAATAATAATGGGATGCTAGCACTTTTATAACATAAAAACCTGCACACATTTAAAGAATCTACGATTATACATTTTGACATTCGAAAGCGTCTACAAAAAAAATGGCTTCCTCCATAGTATGTACTTGGTAGTTAAAACAGGCTGCGAACACTCAGCGTCCAGCCAAGCCTCGCACCATTCGAAATATCAACGTCTGGGAGCTTGCTCAAGCAACCCATAGGTGCTGGTAGTATCTCAATTTTTAACATAGCTTCCGCCTCGGGGTTACTAAATCGCCCATACCGATTTAGGAACCCTTCAAGAAAACATAACAAAAACAGGGGAAGACAATCAAAGCAAAAGCAAAAAAAACACAAATCCTAACTCTAAATACCGTACAAATACTAACAAATAATTTTACCTATTATAAATTAGCAGCCAAAACTAAATGATCCTGCACTGCTTATTATACTATTATTTAAAAATGTACATTCACAAGTTGAATTTTAAGGTGATTAACCTAAACTAATTATATAAACTTAAATTAACAAAAAATTTTTTTTTTTACATATTGAAATAATAACTTAACACAAAATACTATTATAATAGAACACAACCTAACACAAAATAATATTATAATAAAACCCAACCTAACACAAAATAATATTATAATAAAACCCAACCCAACACAACACAATTGTCTTTTTTTTTTCAAGTCCATTGGTTAGGATCTTCTCCGGGTGCAGTCCACGATATAAGCACCACAGCGCGGGGTGCAATCAATCATCAATTTATAGGTTGTCATGTTGTTCCTGGGATTGGTATCTTTAAAGGGTCTTTTTTTAAATATTTTCACCCTAAAAAGTTTCATCATGGTCGTCCGGGGTGTCCGGACTGACTGAAGGGTCCGGGGCGTCCGTCACAGGTTCAGTTTCCGGGTCCAGAGGCATTAGACATATCTTTGTGATAGGCCTGACAAAGATTCCTTGAGGGGTTTTCAGGGTAACCACTCGCACTACACCATCCGCGCCGGGATGTGTAGATATAACTCGCGCCATTTTCCATAATGGTGGAGGTAAATTATCTTCCTTCAGAATAACCAGATCATCCTTTTGCAGTGCCCGTTGATTACTGGTTTGCCATTTCGTCCTTTTTTGTAGCTCCATCAAGTACTCTCGCTTCCATCTATACCAAAAGGATAACATTAGCGCATGGATTCTCTGATATTGGGTCAGCCTGTTGTCTGGTATGGCTCGGACATCTCTCTCCGGAATGATAGAGGATTTAGTGCCTATGAGGAAATGGTTTGGGGTGAGGGGTTGGTAATCGTGGATGTCATCAGACAAGGAAGTCAATGGACGGGAATTTAGACAGGCCTCAATCTGACAAATTAAGGTATACAAAAGTTCAAAGGTTAAAGCAGACTTACTAGTGACTCTATACAAATGAAACTTTGCTGACTTGACCGCAGCTTCCCACAGCCCTCCCTGACTAGGGGCTCGAGGGGTTATGAACCTCCACTCAATACCTCTGTTAGCTAAATAATTTTGAATCTTGTCGTTGTTCTCTCTCAAACTGGTATACAGCTCCTTGAGCCTATTACTGGCCCCCCGAAAGTTGCTAGCGTTATCGGAAAAGATCTTATCAGGTTCTCCCCTACGGGATATAAATCTCTTTAAACTGTTCAAAAAAGCATTGCTAGATAAATCCGAAACTAATTCCAAATGAACCGCCTTTGTGGAAAAACAAACAAAAATACATAAATACGATTTCACGAGTGGAGCTCTCCTCAGTGGCCCACTTTTGGTTGGAATCGGTCCAGCAAAATCGACTCCCGTGATAGCAAAAGGTCGGCTCGGTGTGATTCTTTCGCTCGGTAAGCTTCCCATGATCTGGTTACCAATACGAGGATTACACCTAAAACACACAATACACTTATGTAATATCTTTTTAACAGTATTTTTCCCAAAAATAGGCCAAAACCTTAATCTTATTTCAGCTAATAGCGCTTGAGGTCCTGCGTGTAAGTTTACATAATGATAGTGACGTATAATCAATTCGGTTAGCTTATGTTTAGCTGGCAATATAATTGGATGTCTTTGTTGGTACGATAGGTGTGTAGCTAAATTTAATCTACCGCCCACATATATAAGACCATCACATAAAAAGGGATGAAGAGATTTTAAGTTACTATTTTTGTTGACATTTCCCTGGTTTTTTAATGTCTTCAACTCCTTTTGAAAGGCATGTGCCTGAGCTGATTTCAGTAGACAATTCAAACTTGCTTCTAGTTCAGCTACACTTAAATTACCTGAAATTTTACTTTTAATATTTCTGCAGTTATTCACAAACCGCAGTACATATGCTGTAACCCTTTTCAATTTGATAAATAAGGAAAATTTTCCAAATATTTCCCATTCTTGAACATCAGTAGATAAAAGAATATTTTTACTCTTGAGCTCCGGAGGGTTTGAACAGGAAATGTTCGATATAGGCCAATCGTTGACTCCGTCGGTCAACCAATTTGGTCCATTCCACCATATTGTAGAATTTATCAGTTTATCCGCCGTAGCTCCTCTTGAAAGTATATCCGCTGCATTGTCGGATGATGATACGTGTCTCCATTGATCTGGATCACTCAGTTCTTGTATTTCGGCTACTCGATTGGCCACGAAAGTGCTCCAACGAGTAGGTTGACCTTTCAGCCAACACAGCGCTATCGTAGAGTCACACCAATAATATGTGTTGATCTTCATTATATTTAATGCTTGTTTTATAGTTTTCATTAATTTTGCCAGTAGTACAGCACTACATAGCTCCAACTTAGGCAGTGAAATAGACTTCAATGGTGCTACCCTTGATTTGGATGTTATTAAGTGTGAATGCCACTTACCGCTGTGGTCCATTGACACCATATAGATACAGGCTCCGAAAGCCTTCTCAGACGAATCGCAAAAACCGTGTAGCTGTAGCTCTTTTGCTTGCTTGCAAATAATTTTTCTTGGTATTTTCAACACATTTAGCTGAATTAAATCTTGCAGGTAGGTCCTCCAGGGTGCTAATATTTCATTAGGTAACTGATCATCCCATGCTGCTTTGGACTGCCACAGCCTTTGCATTATCAATTTGGCTATGACTATTATCGGCCCTAGGAGTCCCAATGGATCGAAGGTTGATGCGATGCAAGACAATATCTCTCGTTTGCTCTCGGTTGGACCTGATGGCTTCATTATTACATAAGAAAAGTAATCAGATTCATTGTTCCATGTTAATCCTAATATTTTCTCAGTCTTTGGATTGTCAGTAATAATTTTGTCGGAATCGCCTGAATCGGCACACTTAGCTTGGCCCGACTCGGCTGACAATTCCAACGCATTGGACCTCCACTTCCTCAACGTCATCCCCGCAGATGACAAGATGCTGATTAATTCTTCTTTTAACTTTTTACAGGATTCCAGCTCATCTGCTCCCGTTAACAAGTCATCCATATAGAAGTCATTTTCTATGACCTGACTAGCTCTAGGAAAAATTAAATTATTATCCATACCAATTTGCTTTAAGCATCTTGTGGCTAAGAAGGAGGAAGGTGCCAGTCCATAAGTCACAGTCTTCAGACGATAATGCTTGAGCACATCCTGTGGCGACTCGCGCCATACTATCTTCTGTAGGTCCAGGTCATCTTCACACATGTTAATCTGGCGGTACATCTTCTCGATGTCGGCAGTCATGACTATTTGATGTTTCCTGAAATGCAATAGTTGGTTATATAGATCCTTTTGTATAACAGGTCCTGTCATCAAGGCTTCATTGAGGGAAATTCCATTTGAGGTTTTGGCGGAGCCGTCAAAAACGACTCTCACTTTAGTAGTAGTGCTGGATTCTTTCACTACAGCGTGATGCGGTAAAAAATAGGAGTCACGATCCCCTTTTGACTGGTCACACATCTCCATGTGTCCCAGTTCTTCATATTCACGCATGAATTTTACATATTGTGTCTTTAACTCGGGATGTGACACAAATTTTCTTTCTATGTTTTTAAATCTTTTTTCGGCAGTGAGCAATGAGTTTCCCAACTGATCAATGCATGCCCGACGCGGTAAACTTACTACATATCTACCGTCATCTTCTCTAGTATGAGTACTTACAAAACTGGCTTCGCAAGCCTTTTCTTCTTGAGTTTGAATTTTAGTGGAATTAATCTCTTCCAATTTCCAAAATTTTTCTATTTGATGACTCAACTTATTTATAGATAAACTGCAAAAATCTGATACAGGCCTTTGTTTGGGGTACACGTTGATAGGACCGGACACAATCCATCCCAGTTGCGTACGTTGAAGCGTTGGTCCTGACTCGAGTTTCAATCTATCGTTGTTTAGCATCTCCCAGAAGCTCTCCGCGCCCAACAGGATGTCGATGGGTGCAGCTATATTGAAGTTCGGGTCTGCCAGCTCCAGTCCTGGTGGTATTTTGAACTCTTTTTTCGCCATTGTCACTTGTGGTAAATTGGTTGTAATTTCCTGTAAAATCAGACATGATATTTCGCGTTTATAATCCGTATTAAGCGAAGTCATCTCCACTGAAATTCTCTTTTTTATGTGTGTGATATTATTATGGATCCCAGACACGGGTTTGTTTATCCATTCACATGGTAAATTTAATTTATTAGCAAAATCAGCTCTCATAAAATTACTCTGCGCACCAGAGTCAATCAGGGCGCGAGCTTTAAACATTTTATTGTTGGCCCCCACAATTCCTATGTAGGCGGTTGACAATAATATTATTTTTTCTGCCTTTTCCGATGCAGAAAAATTCGACACTATAACCTCGTTATTAGCATCCATATTTGAGGTCTCCGGCGGAGGTACCTCCTTGTGTAATAGAGTATTGTGGCTATACTTGCCACAAATTTTGCAGGTTAGGTTTGTCTTGCAACTCTGTGCCTGATGACCCAACCTCAAACATTTAAAACACGCCCGGATTGATTTCGTAGCATCAATCCTATCCTGTAATTTTAATTGTAGAAATTTTTTGCAAAAATAAATTTTATGACCTTTATCATTACAATAAATGCAGTTGTTTGCCTTTATTGCCAAGAATACCGATGAATCTTTTTTGTTATTATTGTTGCCTATTTGCATTTTATGTAGGTTAGAAGATTTTTTCTCTGAAGCATTCATAAGCTCCAATACTTGTGCCCTAGCAGATAAACATTTTATGAATTCCTTTAATGTAGGTAATTCACCTTGCAATGTATATTGTTCCCAATTTCTCCGGGTAGCTATATCCAATTTATTTGAAATTATGTAAATAATCAAAGGATCCCAATGATCTACTTTAACTCCGATGTTTTGTAACGCTTTCAAATTGACATTAGTTTCATCAATTAAATACCTTAATGCTACAGGCTCTTCATGTTTCATATCCTTTAATTGAAATAGAGTTTGGATATGTTTATGTACGGTAGCCCTGAGATTCGCAAATCTGTCGTGCAACAATTCCCAAGCCGATAGGTAGTTTAATTCCGAAACTTCTAGATTACTAATTATTTTCAATGCGTTCCCTTTCAGCGCAGATTGTAAGTAAAAGAATTTTTGGACGTTGCTCAAGGAACTGTTATTATGAACCAAAGTTTTAAAGGTTTCAACGAAATTTACCCAATCTTTTTGATTCCCATCGAATTCCCTCAATTGGAGAGTTGGGAGTTTGATGTCGACTCTACCCTCGTTAATTGAGTCCATCGCCCCTTTAGCAGTAGCAAGGACTGAAAAATATTGATTTTCAAACGTCTCGCGCTGAATAGAATTTTCCAGTTCCTCATCCGATAAAATTTCAATTTCGTCCTGTATAGATTCGAATTGATCTAACAATGGCTTTATTCGGTCGTACCTCAGTTTAATTTCAATCGCGGACAAGGAGTTTATAGAATCCGCGAAACGCGTCAATTTCCCTTTAATCACGCCTCTCTTGGCTATTAAAGATTTGATCTTATCCATTTTGTGTACAAATACCTTTTCGTAGCTTAATCCCTGATAAAATGTGTTCCGACAATGCGTATTTATTTATTTGAGAAGCTACCCGCCTGAAAGACAACAACGACAATATTCCTGGCAATTATTAATTGAGAACCTAATGTTCAATCAATTGAAAATCATGAGTTGCATAAAATCTTTACGTGGGTAGTGATTTTATTTTTTACAATACAATATTTATGGGATTAATCTTGTTAAAAAACTACGAATGAGTTCTGTATGGATGTTAAAGAATGGGTATGGGTGGGAAGGCACTAAAAACTTATCTCATTTCCGATGTGAATCCAGTCTTCCTTTGTTCATCTTTGTGATTCCGGTAATTGTAATATTGGTCATCTGTATTAATTGGCAGCTGGTTCTTGTTTTTTTTTATATTATTGCAGTCCTCTGATTGCAATCCGGATCGTAAGGCCCATGTTCAAAATTGATAGGGGTCCTTTTAAATAAAATAATTATCCTTGCAAAAAACTTCACTATTTATTTCACTTGGACATGTTATAAATGTATTATAATACGGTGTCAATACACCGGGCCAAACACTGGCAGTTGTTTACTGTTAAAACTTGCGTTGGGAAGAAGCAATAATAATGGGATGCTAGCACTTTTATAACATAAAAACCTGCACACATTTAAAGAATCTACGATTATACATTTTGACATTCGAAAGCGTCTACAAAAAAAATGGCTTCCTCCATAGTATGTACTTGGTAGTTAAAACAGGCTGCGAACACTCAGCGTCCAGCCAAGCCTCGCACCATTCGAAATATCAACGTCTGGGAGCTTGCTCAAGCAACCCATAGGTGCTGGTAGTATCTCAATTTTTAACAACAGCTGCTTTCGAAAGTAACAAGAGTGACGGTGAATCGGAAATGAATGATTGGGGTGAACGTTATCAAAATCAGCATGGATGAAATAAAAAAAATCGATTATATTAATGACAATATATAAAAAATGATATGGCTGTTGGTTTCGTCAATATTGATGCAGATTTTTTTATTTGTTACAAAAACTTACGCATTTTACAATTATTTGATATACGAGTCTCATTGGGTGCTTTTTACGGCCAGTCGCATCAAAATAAGTTAAAGTTAAATAAAAATATTTTTTTTATCATTTCTTGTTTAAATAGGTTTTTTCAACTTCAATTAAATTCAACTTTTTTTCAATTTAGTTAACTAAATTGTTACAAAATAGTTACTTTTATGTAACCCAGCGATATTGAGAGTTTAAAAATAGATTAAGGTCAATTTTGGTAAAGCTGTCATCCGCCACCAAGGAACAATGTTTGAAGAAAAAATAGTTGAAAAAGTGTATGACGATCCGGGTTTTAATAATCGATTGATTTTTGAATACATACAGGGTGTTAAGGGACGTACTTGACTTACTTTAACCAGTGATTCCTGACATTATTTGGAGTAAAAAATGTAAATGAAATTTTGGTCTCCGGTGACATTTTTGATGTTTTTTTTTTATTTTTTCTACAAAAACATTAAAAAATTGTAGTTGTTGAACAGTTGGAGGCGGAGTAAGGGGTTCGTCAGACACCCGGCTGAGTGACCAGTGACGACGTGCGGAAGAAATTTTTTTTTGTTTGATTTTGAAGAAAAAAAATTTGAAAAAAAAAAAAAAGTCGTCAAAAAAAGTCACCGGAGACCAAAATTTCATTTACATTTTTTACTCCAAATAATGTCAGGAATCACTGGTTAAAGTAAGTCAAGTACGTCCCTTAACACCCTGTATATGTGGGAAATAGGAAAAAGAAATAATTCAAACCACGAACCAATCATTATTTGGATTTTATCGCCAGATTAAAAAAAGTGTGGTTACGCAATTAACTTTACTTATAGCCAATGACAAGGGCGGATTTAGGGGGGGGGGGGGGGGGGGCACGGGGTCACGTGCCCCCCCCAGACGGTATTTTAGTGTACTGTGGAGATTCCATCACAGTACATACTTAGAAGCTAAAACTGTCTTTATTAAACATTTAATTATTCTATTGTTTTGACACTTTCATAAACCTTCCTATACATACTTGAACTTAAATAAACTTGAAGTATGATACTTCAATATTATTGTAGAAAGCAATCACTTTGTGGTTTGACATATTCAATAAAGTAAAATACTTTTTTTGTTTAAAACTACGAAATTTATTAATTTATGAACCGACCGGTTTCGCTTTATTCAAGCATCTTCAGTTGAGGTGAAGATGCTTGAGTAAAGCGAAACCGGTCGGTTCATAAATTAATAAATTTCGTGGTTTTAAACAAAAAGGTATTTTATTTTATTATGATACTTCAAGTTTATTTCTATGATTGTTTTGTGCGTCTGCCCCTTGTGCCCGCCCAGAATTTATTTTTAACAGTAATTGTTGATTTTTTTGTTCGTCCGCCCCCGCGCCCAAAAAAAATCCTTTTTTGTGCGTGCCACCCCCCCCCCCCCTCACCCCCACCCCCATAAAAAAATCCTGCAGTAATTGTTGATTTTTTTAGCCCGTCCGCCCCTTGTGCCCCCCCCCCCCCAAGAAAAAATCCTAACAGTAATTGTTAATTTTTTTGCCCGTCCGCCCCTTGTGTCCCCTCGAAAAAAAATATCCTGGATCCGCCCTTGGCCAATGACATTACGACTTCTACAAACAAGTAAGTTTATTTAAACTAATCAAAATATGTACAATTCTATTGATAATATACTAGCATAGTTATTTTAATTTTTTTTTACAAAAAAAGAAAGACAAACATTCCCGGGTTACGAATAACCCAACAATGTTCGAAAATCTCCTACTACCACCACAGAAAGCCGAAAATGTTGCTTGTGTTGTGATGGAGGACTTAGCCAGCCGAGGATTCGAACACGCGATGCCCGGGTGGGACCCAAGCGCGATGCCCACTCAACCACTGACCAGTTATATTGTATATAACTGCCGGCTGCTTCCATTTACATACAGGCATGTGAGGCATATAAAACGTTCTATGAACGTAATCGAAACGAGGAGTGTGTGTCAAGTCTGAGTTGTTTGGCGGTCCGTCCTCTATGCCTACCAGTGGCGGCTCGAGCACTTCTTTGGTGGTGGGGATCGACATTTTTTACGTACTGTATAAAATTTCTCAAAAAAATATTTATGGTCTAGTCTTGCTAATCGGATATCTAAACTCAAAATAATATAAAATATCTATTTATATATAGGTATGTATACTACCAATTTGCAAGATAGTACAATAAAAATAAAGCTTTATCTTGCAAGATTAATATCGAACTTAATTTGAACGCGCGCGATTCCCGCCCGTAACTCCGCAAACAAATGGTTCATAGGGGATTCAAAGCATTGTCCCCATGGTATTTGAATTCACATACGAGTGCGCATGTGCAGTTGCATACGATCGCGAAACAACGCAAGGAATCTATGGGGATAGCTCGGATCGTCCCCTAAGTGCACAATAGATTCTGCGCACTGAGAAATACACTCGCCGTTCTCGTGCGCCGTACATTGTTCGCTGTACGCGCGTCGGGTCTTTTAAAATCATCCGGAATATTTTTTTGTACTTTATTTCTGCAAATGTTAATTACTTCTATGTTTAAAGAATTCATACATTTTGGTGAAGACAATGCATCGACTGTAATTTCCTTCAGTAGGTTTCGAGTGTAACTGGTGGGGACTGTCCCCATTGTCCCCCTGTGAAGAACCGCCACTGCTGCCTACCCGTTTTAGAAAATGAGTAAAAAATTTAATAAAGAGCCTGTTCAAAGTAACTGGATACAGAACCGGTTCCATTTCGGTCTCCGGTAACTGGAACTGCAGTCACAACACAATTCAGGCGTCACTTCTCTGCCATCGCTCTGAACATAGTTGACAGTTGAGCCAACTGCGCCGGACAAATACTTCGGGATTAGCACTCCCCACACGTACTCTTCGGAGCGCGCCACTTCAGGCCGCCGCAAGGGATTTCGAATTGAAAAAAAATCGATATTTATTAAAATATCAATATCGACGTCGATATATCGAGGAAAAAATATCGATATATCGGTCAAATTGTCAAATGATTTTCCGTTTTTAAAATAATAGTGTATTCAGCTCAATATTATCAATAGTAATTTTTATACACAATGTGCATTATTTTAATGTACAAAAATCTCAATAAAAATGAAGGTATTTTTATCAGTATTCATTTTTATTAGGTAATAATTACATAAATATCAAAAACTAAAAAGCTGTCTTCTAACTTATATGTAAACTGAGACGCATAGAAAGTTTGTATGCGTCTCAATAACATTCTATTGGCGTCATCTGTCAAATAGGACTTCGTGTTTGGAACAAGGTATAATCAATAATCATAGACAATTGACAACCAACACATAGGAGTGACTTAGAAAAAAATGGCGAAAAATAGCATACATTTCTATGTATGTAGGTACCTACACATATGAAATAGTATTAGTGATCACAAATACTGATGCAAAGACAATAGATTTGTAAGCTATAGTTAAAATTTCAACCGCCAGATGTCATGATTTAATACAGTTACTTTTTTCTTTTCGTTCCTATACGGTTTTGGCTTCTAGTGACTTTAGTAACATAAATAAAAAAATATCAGATACGATTTTAAATTTTCACGGCCAAAAGTATTTTTGTTATTAGCATTTGGGATATTATGCCGTGTTGCGCTACCTCCTTCTTTAGCCAACGTTTCGGACAGTGTTACAGTGTCCATCATCAGGGCAGATGTGTTCAATTCAACCGCCAGATGTCATACTTAGTTTACCCAAACTAAGAACCTCATAAACTATTTTGTAGATGTAAATAGTTGCGACCTTTGAACTTTCCAGCCGGACTCTGTCGACCCATCTTCTTGCACCTCAGTTGGAGGGATGGATTCATACGTCTGTCACTACTGGACACACTGACCCCCAGATTCTTACCCACCCCTCACACCGTTTTCCTTCCTAATTATAACTACTAGAATTCCTATCTTTCCCTTCCTTAAAAAGATTCTCCATACAGTATCCCCTAAAATGACATACGCCCTGAGGGAAATTATTTTCCCCAGAGTTTCCTGTGAGGAGCAAATGTAAAAAAGAGTTGTTTCTTGAATAATTTTTAAATCAAAGTTCTGTGCCTAAAAGTGCGGCGGTTTTTCCAGCGGGGTATCCTGGTCATCCGCAGGGCCGGATTAACCATGTCGGGGCCCCTAGGCAATGCACGTCTCGGGGCCCTTTACCAATGGCGGACTAACGGGGGGGGAGGGGGGGAGGGGTTGAAGGGGCCTCCAAACGCCTCCTTGTTCCCTTGATCATATCCTTAACAAGGCTTTAAAGATACTTCAGATGTTATACTTGACCTTCTGATGAGTGACTATGATAGTGTTTTCAACTTGTTTCACATACTTAGATAGTGATATAAATGTATTATTTATTCTTTATTCTTCTTTATTCTTTTTTATTTTATTTAAAACCGAGACGTGCAAACATAGCATGCGTATATTATAACTTTATAACACAGACGTATGTATGTATAAATATCATGCAGTATTATCCAGCCTCATTTAGATGTACTTGTTTTTGCCACTATTTGCTGACGGTTTGTTCCTGCCATCAAACTTAAGTGTGTATGTGTATGTAGGTATATGTATGTATATGTGTTTACCTATATATGAATATACATGTATGTGTGGGTACAGTGGCGTAGCTAGCATGGGTGGCACCCGGAGCGGAAAACGCGGTGTCACCCCCCCCCCCATAATTTTTTTTTTTGAGAAATTCAAAACACTAATTTTGACTTCCTCAAAAATAAAAAAACATTTCAAGCCAGTCAAATATGTAAAAAAAAGTAATCCTCTAAATTAAAACACTTTTAAAAACACTAACAGAATAACAGCTTTTTCAACAATCGATAGGTGATAATTTCCTTCGCGAGTTCCCGTCAATCACAATGTACGAAAGAAATGAGAATGACACAGGGGAAAAGCGAGGAATATTTCACGGGAATCCCCAATTAGAGCCAGGAACGAAAATTAAATTACAGAATTTTTGGGGAATGCTGACCGACCGAGCTATATAGCTACAAATAACAGAGTTCCGTGTGGAGTCTTCAATTCTAATATGCTGCGAAAATCCGAAGAACATCATTTGCTGGCAAGAAAACATAATAACCAATACTTAGGTTAAAACCAGTTTTGTGTTCAGAGTGTAACGATAAAATTTAAATCGTGAAATAGTAAAGGGGGCGTTCAAGTATAACGTAACACAATTTTTGAAAATTTTTGACCCTCTCTCCCCCATGCAACGCACCGTAACATTTTTCTGCACCTCCCTCCCCCTAAACGTTACGTAACAACCAAGTGACTATTTTTACCTAAAAGTCTCAATTAAATTGCGCAAAGTACTGGAAAGTCGCTTAAATACCTTTAGTTTGTTTTAATCGCGTTTGCGGTAAAAATAAAACAAGAGATTTCAAACTCGCAATGGTCCATGCGTATATTGATTACTTTATTGTTTTAAATTGTAATTCATAAACAAATTGGGAAAATATTATAATTTTTATCGGCCTTTCATTCCTTCCGGATCTCCACAATTGAATACTGTCTTACCTTTAATACACCTAAATGGTTTTACAACACATATTTTGTTTTACATTAGCTACACTGAGGAGGCCCTGAAGAAGGTAATTTTACAAAGGTTTCCATATGGAGCAACACTTTACTCCACTATGATTCATAAGCTTACTCAGGGTGGAGTAAAACCTTTTTCATGATCTGAATGCAGTTATACAAGTCCTCAAAACGAAGATTTAAAAGTCCACAGTATGATTCACAGAAGAGAAAAACCTTTTTCATGTCCTGATTGTAACTATTCGTGTTCTCAAAAGGGATACATAAGAAGTCAGTTATTAAAAACAAATTCAAATCAAATCAAAAATCAAAGAAAAATCGTATATTGCATACAACGCATTCTAACTCATCTGATAGAAATTCTCATCTATTGCCATCCTTGCGCATTGATCACCTTAATAACGAAGAAAAAACACCTCTTTTATCCATTTGCAAAGAATACAACGACGTATTTTACGTAGAGGGAGACAACCTGTCAAGTACCTCTGCCATTCAACACGAAATAAACGTAAATTCAGACATTCCTATTGCTGTCAAAACTTACAGATATCCCAAAGTGCACAAAAACGAAGTCAAAACTCAAATTAACAAAATGTTAGATCAAAATATTATAAGAGAATCTATATCTCCATGGTCATCACCACTATGGGTAGTTCCAAAAAAGCAAGATGCTAATGGAAAAACGAAATGGCGAATGGTTAAATAACATTACTATAGAAGATGCATATCCGTTCCCTAATATTAACGATATACTAGATCAATTAGGTCACTCAAAATATTTTACAATTCTCAACTTAGCGTCAGGTTTTCACCAAATTAAATTAAGATCTTCAGATTGCGAACTAACCGCATTCTCTACTCCCTTCGGTCACTATGAATATTCTAGGATGACTTTTGGATTGAAATGTGCTCCAGCCACGTTCCAAAGACTGACGAATAACGTTCTATCAGGACTTATAGGCATAAAATGCTTCGTGTATATCGATGCTATAGTTGTTTACGCGGATACCATAGAAAATCATTGCGTCAAACTTAGAGATATCTTCGTTCGTTTGAGAGAACACAATTTAAAACTTCAACCCGACAAATGTGAATTTATGAGAAAGGAGGTTGCTTATCTTGTACATATAATAAGGAACGACGGTGTAAAACCAGATCCAAATAAGATATCCATTGTGAAAAATTACCCAGTTCCAAAGAATCAGAAAGATATCAAATCATTTCTAGGACTTGCAGGGTTCTATAGAAAATTCATCAAAAACTTCAGTAAAGAAGCAAAACCCATGACAAATCTTTTAAAAATGAATACTCAATTTCTTTGGTCCAAGGAACAACAAGATTCTTTTGATAAATTACGTAATCATATAATTTCAGAACCAATATTACAGTATCCAGATTTCAACAAGACATTTAACGTTACCACTGACAGTAGTAATTATTCTATTGGTGCTGTATTATCGCAAGGCGAGATACCTAACGACTTACCAATTGCAAATGCATCACGAGCCCTCAATAAAGCAGAATCCAATTACTCAACTACTGAAAGAGAATTATTATCCATTATTTATGCAGTAAAGCATTTCAGACCTTACATTTACGGTGTAAAATTCAACATTATAACTGATCATAAACCCCTTGTTTGGCTATTTAACGTTAAAGATCCAGATTCTAAACTCCTACGTTGGAGATTAAAACTAGAAGAGCTTGATTATACTATTATCCACAAACCCGGTAAATATATAACTCATGCAGATTCACTATCTCGTATAGACCACAACTAAATTCTTTCAAGTCAAATCAATCCTCATCCCAATTCATATGAAGATTTTATAAAAAACCATTACATTAATAATATTTCTGAAAACACAAATATTTCAGAATCTGGAGAAAATATTCTGTCACGACAAGACAACATGTGTCATTTCATTTCTAATGACAAGGAATTTTTCAATCCTTTGTCTGAAACCATTAAAAATAAAATTACTAATTACTCGGAAATTAATAAAACTAAATCTCTAATCAGCGACGTACTGTATTCAGATTTTAACAAATATAAAATATTTCATTTAATTATTAAGGAACATTTTTGGGATAAACCTAGTTATCCACATATTTTTCAAGCCTTAGCAAAGTTAAAAGATATCGCTATTAATCAAAATATTACGAGTATCTCCATTCCAAAATTTGATTACAACAGTGATAATATTAAAAGTAGTAAAATAAAATTAATGATAAACTTCTTATTTGCCAACACTAACATCAAAATTACCATTTGCAATAACGAACGTTTAACTGCTGACAAAGCAGAGATCCCGAACATTTTAAAAGAATTTCATGTTACCCCACATTCTGGACACCCAGGATATCATCGTATGTATAAAAATATTAAAGAAATATATATTTGGAAAAAAATGAAAAGGGATATACGCAATTACGATCTTAATTGTGACTCTTGTCAAAAAAATAAAATCTCAAGACAACGTCATGTTCAACCGATGGAAATAACTACAACTTCTGAAAAACCTCTCGATAAAATTTTCCTCGATATTGTAGGGCCCTTACCCCTCACTGAAAACGGTAATAAGTACGTATTGACATTGCAAGATGACTTATCCAAATACTCCTTAGGATTTCCTATACTTAATCATGAGTCATCTAGTATCGCTAAAGAATTTTTATTTTATTTTTATTTATTTATTTAAACGCCCATAGGGCTATTACATAGAATGCAGTACATTTTTTTTAATTACAGTGAAAATACACAATACAAGTAACATAATATTTGTTAAAAACAAAATATAGGTTACATAAAATATAAGGGTTAAAAAAATAAATAAATAAAAAATTTAGGTTATATAAAATATAAGCGTTAATAAAATACAGGTAACATAAAATATAAGAAACAAAATATAGTCCATAAAATATAGTAGTTGACATAAAGTAGGTAGTTTTTAAAATTGTTGTTCTCATTAGTTTACGGGATAGGTAGAAATAAATAGTTGGCACATATGGCGTTTGAAGTTTGCTAAGTTCAAATTATTGTCAAATACATCCAGATTGTTTAAGTATTTGTTACCAAGACTATGCAAACGTTGTATTGGAGAATGTAAATCATAGTTCGAATGAGATGTACGTATATAAAATGTCAATGTTTGTCTAGTTGTTCGTGTAGGTACATGTAGATTTATCAATTGCAGGAGTTCACAACTGTCGAATTTAGAGTTTAATAATTTTAATAAAAAAGTTAGGTCGTTTATTTTTCGTCGGTTTTCTAATGTTGGAATATTTAAAGTATTCATTAACGACGGATAATTTATGTGCTCTAAAGGGATGTTAAGTTTAAAATTTACAAAACGTAGAAATTTTCTTTGAATTCTTTCAATAGTATGAATATGAATTTTATAGAAGGGCGACCAGACTATGGAGTTATATTCTATTAGGCTTCTAACAAGGGATGTATACAGTAGTTTAAGGATTTGTAGAGATTCAAAGTTTTTAATTGTTCTTAACACAAATCCTAAAGTTTTCATACCCTTATTTGCAGTTTGTTGAATGTGAACCGTGAAGTCTAGTTTCTCATCCATTATTATGCCAAGATCCCGCATTTCCGATACTCTTTCTAAATTTATTTTATTTATTGAATAGTCGAAAAACAGTGATGTTTTTTTCTGGAAAAGGTCAAAGTTTTGCATTTTTCTACATTTAAATATAGATTGTTTTGTGAGCACCAAATTTTTAGCATGTCTATATTTGATTGAAGAATTTCACAGTGATTAAGGATAGTTATCTCTTTATATAATTTAATGTCATCAGCGAAAAGCAACACTTTGACGTCTTTAAAGCAGTTGACTATGTCGTTTATAAAAATAAGAAATAAAATTGGGCCAAGATGACTACCTTGCGGTACTCCACTAGTGGCAGAATTAGTCAACAACTTCATTTGTAAATTCGGTATTCCCAAGACCATTGTTACTGATCAAGGTAGAGATTTCACATCCCAATTGCTAAAAGAAGTTGCAAAATTTTTCAAAATTAAACAAATCCAGACGACTGCATACCATCGACAATCTAATGGCGCCTTAGAACGAAGTCACGCCACCCTCGCGGATTATTTAAAGCGTTTTATCTCGGAAAAACAAAATGACTGGGATGAGTGGATTCAAACAGCAATGTTTTCATATAATTCAACTCCCCATACATCAACTAGTTATTCTCCTCATGAATTAATGTTTGGATATAAAGCGGAATTACCTACAACGGTAACAAAAGATCCAGAAATAAAATATACATATGACAATTATGCCGCCAATTTAAAATTCAGATTAAATAATTCCTTTAAGATAGCTAGAGAAAAAATAATTTAAAAAAAAAATAAAATCTAAAGAAAATTATGATAAAAAATGTAATAAAAATATTAAATTTAAGGTTAATGATTGAGTATATTTAAAGAATGAAAGAAGTCGATTAAACCGATCTAAAAAATTATCCCGAAATTATGATGGTCCATATAAAATTATTGAAATTAATACTCCTGTAAATTATACTATATTAATTAAGAATAAACCCGTAAAGGTTCACGCAAATAGATTAAAGAAGACTCATTAACAAACTCAAATTGTACAAAGCACAATAACTTATTTTAATCACTTATTAATCAAGCTTGAAATCAATGAAAAAACATTTACAGAAAATTTTATTAAGTTTTTCAACTATTTATCACAAAAAATGACATATTTTTGTCATAGAAATAAAAAAGAATGTTAAAAGTCATCTAGCATTATTAACAATGGGCCGTTTTCTGAGTAATTCCAAAACACCCACGAGATGGCAGCACGGTGTTTAGCGGTCCTCCTGTCATCTAATCTGTGAACCAAATCTATGGACTGACGCACTGACGTCTTTCAATGATTGATCTGTCATTTCGATAGCTATTTGCAATTTGTTTTCCGACAAGTTTAGCCAAACCAAGTTTGCTCCATTTGTAAGTAAAATGCTCAAAAAGTAAGATGCTGCTCTGAGCCACAGACCATGTTGCTCAACGCTAAGCAGGCTCTCAACGACGATGGACTCCTTATCGTAGCGCTGGTTCTGTTATACCTCTAATACTTTAACCAGGGATTTAACCGGTCTTTTAAATGTGATTAATTTTAAGTAAGTGGTCCTATGGCACCCCCAATCATGGTATGTTGTGAGGCTGAACTGAATGGGGGAGGAAAGAATATGGGAAATGTGGAGGCTGGGAAATGCCTGGCTATTCACCTAACACAACTATTGCTATTTCAAGCAATGTATCGCTTCTAAATGGTGGTTTTTCGCCGGCTGTTAGGAAGGGCCTTAAAAGAATGGAATTTTAATAAAGATCTTGAAAAGACCACTATTAAATAAGGGAGGAGATGGAAATATTCCTAGTATGTAGGGAAATATTGCATGAGAACAAGTCGAATGCTGCTGTCATCTACTGTGGATGGATGTTCCGCTCTTGTCTGGCGAATTTCTTGCTGGTGAACCGATACCAAAGGGATCTCATCAATTTATTACCATTATCTGCTACGTGTATTGCCTAGATCTGAAAAACCAGACAGTTACCAATTTCCTCCAGACTCAAAAGCTGCTGTTTTGTTACTCTTAATTTTTCATTATTTTTGACATAGGTAAAAGCAAAGCTTAAATCTCAAAGCATAAAGCTCGAGGCAAAAATCTAATCGCTTAACACTCAAGCTTAAACTCAAAGCTTAAAGCTCAATCTTTAATTTCTCCTAACTATGTCTAGGGCATTGCACTGGTCGTCTTCTCTCGGATTCCTTGTACTATTCAATTATAATTTTCAGACGAATCTGACCACATGGCGAAGGAGCGTCTGCCCATCCGAGGCCACACATTCGAGGAGCACGTGGAATCCTTTACCAGCTACTGCGCTACTACCGTGGGGCTCCAGGTCATGCAGTGGTCACGCGTGTCCTACCTCTGCGAGGGGGACTTCAACCAGTCCTACTGGCTGAACGACTCTATTTTCATCATCAAAAAGGACCCAAATTTCCCCGAAACCACGGCTGAATAGAAGTTTTAATAGGTTTACTTATATTACCTCTTATCACCTTTGTATTTTGATATCCCTCATCTGGGAAATAGATTATATTTATATTTCTATTGAATGTTTACAAATAAAATATTAGCATAGGAAAAATCAATTTTTTATCAAGTAAATTATAAAAATAAATGTTAATTAATATTGTATAGTATGGGAGATTTCTACACTGGTTGCATATTTAATTTGCTAATCTTATTTTCTTTATTTGAACAGGTTGACTGTTCACAAAGTTGCTCACGCGTTGACCGACGCTACCACAACTATATAATATTAGGATGTAAAAAAAATTGCCAAAACAATAAATGATTTATGCATAATGTTAATTATTTGTTGTACTGATATGTTCTTCTATGTGTATAATGTTTATAAATGTTTTACGACACATTTATATTACGTCTGTAATCTTGTTCTTTTCATATTGACCTCGAGAAATAAAAGAAAGTTTTTTTTATTTATTTATATATTTGTTAAATTATTTTGTGTTATTTAGTACAACTAAACAACAATCTTTTTAACCATGGCAGTAGATGTCGTGCAAGGCCGCAGAAAACCATGACAAAACTGGAGCGACACTCAGTCTTTATTTTAATAAAAGAAATATAATAATGATCTTTTAGTTATTTGTTTTTGGGATGTTATGCCGTGTTGCGCTACCTCCTTCTTTAGCCAACTTTTCGAACAGCGTTGCAGTGTCCACCATCAGGGCCCCCTGATGATGGACACTGCAACACTGTCCGAAACGTTGGCTAAAGGAGGTAGCGCAACACGGCATAACACCCCAAAAACAAATAACGAAAATACTTTGGCCGTGAAAATCTTAAAACGTATCATAATAATGATCGTTTATTTCAGAATGTTGTGCAATGCAATACATTCCATATTTTGAAATAGTTCAAACATTGACAAAATAACAATGCATTCATACACAGAATGGAACAGAAAATAAATGAAAAATATAGTATATAATAAATCCAAAAATTATGCAAATATCCATTCATGGGGGATATTTGACAGGCTCCCATTTCCAGAAGGGCATCAGCGGGGACTCCATCCAGGCAACCATGGCAGTGATGACGGTATACTACGACTGGCGTAGTCTGCGCCATAAGCTTTCCCTTGGTTTCGGTTTTGTAGAATTCATATATATATTTTCACGTATCACACGCCTTTCCTGTCAGTTTCTTAATTCTATATTACCAACTTCTACTTTTATCCAGGGAAATATTGAAGGAACTACACCTTTCAGTAACTTTTTGCCTGTACAGTACATCTGAAAATAAAATTAGGCTCAAACTTCCATACTTACATGATATAAAATACAAAACGGTCTACGTTAAGAAATAGTAATAATTTGATTTTTTTCTTAAAACACTCCTACTGAAAATTAAATTACAATCACGAGATATACAGACATGGGACGAGAAATGCAAAGCAAATTAGATTGCCAACAAAGAACAATCACCCGCCCATAAATCTCGTGCCAGACAGTTTGATAACCGTGTAATAAAATTATTGCAATAATTGAAAATGTTTACTTAATACAAAAAAAGGAAATAAGATATGTCTACCATAATTATTTGTTAGTTGTGGTTGACTACACTTATATTTAAAGGTACGTTGGTCAAATAATGTCAACTGCGAAAGAAGGCAAAACATTGTGTATAAAATTTTGTGCATTCTATGCCAAATGTTTCTTTACGTGTTTATTATACTATACAAGTACTCTCTGTATTATATTGGGGATTCAATTTTAGTAAGATATTAATTGAATGAGTCATGTACTTACTGTTATGGTTAATATTATTGAATACATAATCTGTGTCCCTGAAATTAGCTTTACAGACAACAGAATCAGGAGTCGGTGCCCATTTGAAATGAACCTAATTGAATTAATCCATTGCGCTTTCAAGCCTTTCAATCTTTGGGAAACTCGTGCCCAACCCTATTCTACACATTGGAACACTACAACAGGTTGACGGCATTATTATAATATTTAAAAACACTAAATTGCGTCAAACGGCCTAAAATATGTATGGGATCTGACAGATAAATAAAATAGTTGGACCGGTAGGACTATTAGCGAACCTAGCGGCCAAAATCGTGCGAAAACGGCCCATTGATTTCATAACTTCAAAATGAATTGTCAATATTTGCAAAAACAAATATTTTGCACCCTTTTGTAGTCTCCCCCGAACAAATTATCAAAGAATTATTAAGTTGAATTCAATACTTACCCATATCTACATCCTATCCTGTTCCTCCCAATTTAAAATACATTAATGAACTTCTGTCAATTATTTACATTAAATGTTTGTTTTCCAAAGATAAAATTATATTCATAATTACGATCCCATTAACTAATCATGTAGACTATACTTTATGTAATCTTATATCGCTGCCTGTCAAAAGACCTGATAGTTTTTATGTGTTTATTTTACCTTCAATGCCATATTTTGCTATTGCTGAAAATAAGATATACTATACAACTTTGGACACATTAAATTATTGTAAATCAGTCCAAATAAATAGACTTATATGTATATTAGATAACGCATTATATCAAGTAAACTCTAGACCTATTTGTGAGGATGAATTCATCAACAATGTACATCAATTATCCGATAACTGTAATACTAGAATAAGTACAGATAAGTTTTAAGATTTTCACGGCCAAAAGCATTTTCGTTATTTGTTTTTGGGGTGTTATGCCGTGTTGCGCTACCTCTTTCTTTAGCCAACGTTTCGGACATCGTTGCAGTGTCCATCATCAGGGCAGATCCGGCAGATCCGGTAGATGTGTAATTTTTAGTTTTTTTTTTTTTTTGATTCTACGGATTCTTTCGTAATCCTCTAACTAGCTAGGGCTTTGCAATGCCCTTTCATGTTCTAACTAACTAGTTTTACGGCTCATTTGGCCTTATAACTATTACCTTCTGAAGGTGATTATTTACTTGGACTGAATTTACTTTTACATTAATGTTATCGTGAGGAAAAAAGTCTTTACTGGATAAAAACCTCACCAAGTTGCAAGGGAAAAGGAGGGGGAACAAAAGTTCTGAACTTTTTTCAGGAAATTTACATTTAATTTTACTGAATGTAAGTGTTTTGTTTTCTTCAGGTCAGCGTCTCGTCCTTGGGGTTGGTCCTGGTGCCTATGCCTAGTGGGAAAAATTGGGAAGAAAGCATCATCATTAATCTCGGCCCGATCTGCGCTGGTTTTTACACCAACGCCCATCGAGCGCAAAAAGAAATCCGAGAATCTCGCCCACTCCACGCCACTGGCCTGCTAAGATGGAATGTGCAGTATTCAGCGCCAGCCAGCAATACCGTGCCAAGTAGGTGCGAGCGTCAGTGTGGAATGTTGGGTAGGTCAGGGACTTGACAGGTGGTTGTTGTGAAAGGTCGGGGAACGGTAGGTATTTGTGCGTAGAAATGGCGTCAGTCTTCGTCTGTTGTTTCGTCTTCGGTGTGCTCATCCCCAGGTGCTTCTAATATGAGGTGTTTTGGCATCTTATGCTTGTAACGGAAAGGAAGGTCGACTTTTGACTTATAGTTGCCCATCCCTTTGATCAATGGATTATTATTTTTATTCAATGTACTATAGAATTGCGTAGTTAGTTGGTGCGCATGTTCTTGTAATGACGGAATTTCTTCTCTATCATGTATTCTATGTAAGTTTGTGTACATCGGGGTGTTATAAATAATTTTGATGCATTTGTTCTGCAGGGTTTGTAGCCTCTTGTATGTTGTGTTGGCTATATTGCTCCATACGGGCACCGCATAAGTCAGGGATGGGCGGATCTGAGTCAGATATAATAGCAGTTTCTTCTTCTCAGCTAACGGGCTTCTTCGGTTGAATATTGGGCCTACCGACCCTATGGCTTGGAGCATTTTCGATTTTGCTTTTTGGAGATGTGAATTCCAATTTAGTCGGCTGTCCAGGGTTACGCCAAGGTACTTTACTTCGGGTTTCCATTCAAGTGCGGCTCCACTCATGGTAATTTTCTTTTGCGGAATTCGGTGTTTGATTCGACGCGTAAACATGATGGCTTCTGTTTTGGCCTCATTCAACTTAAGGCGCCATTTTTTGTAGTAGGCTGAAGTTTCGTCAAGGCCTCTTTGTAGGTATTTGATGGCTATTGTGGCTTTGGTTGATGTGGCATACAGGCCCATGTCGTCTGCGTAGATTGCCTTCTCGCATTTCACGAGTGGAGGAATGTCGTAGGTGTATAAGTTGAAAACGACGAACGTTCGATTTTTCAGATAATCTTGAATTATTTTTATGATGTATATGGGCGTGTTGGTGATATACAGTTTGTATATGAGCCCGTCCATCCAGACTGTGTCGAAGGCTTTTTCGAGATCGAGGAGTGCCATGGCAACGTATCTCTTGGTGTTGAAAGCTCTTGAGATGTCTTCTGTGACACGTGTCAGTTGATGGATCGTCGAGTGGTTACATCTGAAACCAAATTGTTCGTTCGGTAGGGTCTTATTTTCGTTATGATGTGGGAGGTATCGATTTAGGATGATTTGTTCCAATAATTTGCTAATCGGGCGGTAGCTTGACGGATTTGAGCGATCTTTTTTTGCTTTGTGAAACGGTAGAACGCACGCGCTTTTCCAGGATGATGGGAAGTGGCCCAGCAGTAGGCAGGCGTTAAATATTTTTGTGATAAAAATAATTGCTTTCTGCGGTAGATGTTTCAGCAGCGCATTTGTTATTTGGTCTCCGCCTGGGGCCTTTTTTTGTTTGAGGCGTCTTATAATGTAGGCCACTTCCTTCGGAGTGCAAAGATGTATTTCTTCCGTATCCGTTTGGGCGAGGAGGTCGAGCTCTTCGAGTGCTTTGTTCACTGTCTCGTTTACAGCCGGGTCTTCCATCCCGTCGGTTGTTTGATACGCTCTTTCAAATCCGTCAGCCAAGGTGTTTGCCTTTTCTTCGTTTGAGAGTGCCATGATTGACGAATTGGGCCACTTGAGAGGCGGGATACTGTTGTCCTGATAGCGGAGGGCCTTTGACATTTTCCAAATCGAGTTGTCCTCCGTACTAAGAGAAGTTACTTTCGCTGACCACAGAGTGTTTTTGAGGGTCGCTATTTCGTCTTTTATTTCCCTTCCCAGAGAGTTTACTGCTGTCTTGAAGCACCTCTCATGGGTATTTTGATGGATTCTGCGAAGTCTATTCTTTTCTGTGATCAGGAATTTTATGTGCGGTGTTAGCTTCACGGTAAAGGGCTGGATTTTTTTCTTGGGAATGCAAACGTCTCGTGCTCTTTGGATTATGCCAGTCAGTGATTCGACGGCTTCGTCGATGTCGGCTGGCGTGGTTAGAGTCTCGGATGTTAGGTATATTTGAGCGTTGATCTCCTCTTTAAATCTTTTCCAGTCGGCTTTTTTAAAATCGAGTTGAGTCCTTGTTATTCTCATGATTTTTCCGCCTATCGTGAAGCTCACCGGTAGATGGTCGGATGGAAGTTCGTCCAGTGTCACCAGGGGAGATATTGTTGTTATGTTTTTTGCCAGCGCAATATCGAGAGTGCTTGGATATTTCATTTTTGCTCTGTAGTAAGTCGGCTTGTCCGGTGCGAGTACTTGATAGTCGTGGCTCTCCAGATGTTTGAACAGGATATTTCCGTTTTTATTGGCTCTGTAGTTATTCCAATGCCTGTGTTTGGAGTTTAGGTCTCCCGCTATGAGTACTTTTGCACCGAGCGCGAACAGCTTGTTGAGGTCGCTTCTCACGATATTGTTTTGGTTTGACGGGCAATATGCAGCGATGATGGTGTGCATTTCGTTTTTTATCTCCATCCTGATGACAGTAGCTTCCATATTTTGAAGTACAGGCGTTGGGAGTCTCGTTGTCAGAAGGCCCTGGCGGGTTAGAATCGCCGTGCCACCCGAGGGTCTTGATCTTCTATCCGTTACGGGTGGTCTGTCATTTCTATGTATGTCAAATCCTGGCACTCTCAATCTGGTTTTTTCATCAAGCTGCGTTTCGCTGAGAAGAATGATGTCGATTTGCTGTTTGTTGACCAGGTCAAGTAATTCTTCAACTTTCTGTCGAATGCTGCAAGCATTCCACATAAGGAGCTTGACCTCTGGGGCCGTGCTAGCCATTGATGGTCATTAGAAGTTCCATGAGGACGAGCGACTTCTCATCCCTGTTTTTGCAGGCTGCCAGCCTGTCATCAGAGGTGGTGTTGGGTTGAGACCTCTGTGTGTTGGGCTCTTCATTTTGGGCATCCCTGCGGCGCTCTTCTTGTTCGTGTGCAGCCCTGGTGTTGCTACCCGCTGCTTGAGAATAACTCATTCGACCGCCTGCGTTGCCCGATGTTTGGGGCTGGCGTGTTTCTTGAGCTCTTTCTTGCGTCCCTGCGGACCTCTGGTTGGCGCTCTCCCTAGCTCTTTGCTGTAGGGCTGCCACATATTCAATTTTCTTCGGGCATCCGCTGTAGTTAGCGGGGTGAGCGCCTCCGCAGTTGCAGCAGGCGGCCGGTAGTTCGCGGGTGACCTTTGTGCAGTCACCGGTTGCGTGTTCTCCTTCGCATTTTACGCAGCGGGCAGGGTGGGCGCAGTTTCGGGAGCCATGGCCGAACTTTTGGCATCTGTGGCACTGGGTGCCGTGCTGCAGATGACCACTTCGGTACTTCCGCATTGAAATTCTGCAGAAGCAGATAAATCTGACAGCCTCTCGCAGCTGTCCCATGTTTGTGTCTCGGCCGAAGTAGGCGAGATACAGCGGGTATTCAGAACCGGGGGTGGTCATCTCGATGATGGCCTTTGCCGAGAAGCCCTGGTCTCTCAGATCATTGCTGATCTCTTCTGGGGAGAGTTTTGGAAGACCTCTGATGACGGTCTTCTTGACTTTTTCGGCCTCAGTACTGTAAGTGTGGAAGGACTTGGCTTCCTGACGCAGGGCTTTGGTCAGCTGGCTGTGGGCTTCCACCGTGTTTACCTGTACGCTGACAGTACCTCCCTTCATGTACTTGAAGGTGAATGTCGCTTTTCCGACATGTTTCTGAATTTCGGTGGTAATTCCACCGTGGTTCAGTCCTCCAATTGACATGATGACAGGCGGCACTCGCGTGCTCTTTCTGCCTGATGAATTTGTTGATGTTGTGGCCTGTTGATGGCGGTTTGTGAAAGTCCTCTTTGGTGGAGGTACAGTGTAGGAAGAGGCGTCGCCGTCTCCTACCTCTGGGAGGACGTCAAACCTGTTTTGCTGGGACAGGTATTGGTTGGAGGTGGGTTGGGTCGGGGAGTGGCAGCGCTTAGAAGTACTCGCTCTCTGCCATTCAGGCTCCATTGGGGAGTTGCTGGTCCCCAAGGGGGGAAAGGATGCGGTGGTGGTGGTAGGAGGGGGAGGGGTGGGAGCCACGATTGGAGCCGCGAAGATATACTCCACGGTTCCGGTCTTCACGTGCACCCTGGACGTGATGGCCCCGAATGGAACGGGGAAGTCCAGAATTTTGCCTTGAGAAAGGCAGTTGTTCAGTAAGGAGAGTGTTCGACTGTTTTGCCTTGAAAAAGGCAGGTTTTGCCTTAACAAAGGCAGTTTTTGAGGCTCCGTTGGCCGAACTGAATGGAGGGCGACTGCCGGCTCCGAGCGCCATTTTGATTTATATTGACTAAATTCGCTTTAACCATTGTAATTCTATTTCGTTAAATTCTTACCATTGTGATTTCTAATTTTAGAATTCATTAAGAGATGGAGCCACTTCGGTCGGCGTCTCGCAAACGGACTTGCCCCTGACTAGCATAAATACCACGTTTTAATGAGCTTTCTATTCCGTTCCGCGGCGATGACGCCACTACTTGTCACGATTATTTTGTACTGGTGAAAGTTAACCATTGTAATTTTTATTTATTTTATTTTTTTCTTAAATTCTTACCATTGTGATTTCTAATTTTAGATTTCATTAAGAGATGGAGCCACTTCCGTCGGCGTCTCGCAAACGGACTTGCCCCTGGCCAGCATAAATACCACGTTTTAATGAACTTTCTATTCCGTTCCGCGGCGATGACGCCACTGCTTGTCACGATTATTTTGTACTGGTAAAAGTTAGTGGTGCTGGCGGCACGGTATCGCTTCGAAGTAAATAAGCACACACTTCACGACTAAAAATTACACATCTACCGGATCTGCCCTGATGATGGACACTGCAACGATGTCCGAAACGTTGGCTAAAGAAGGAGGTAGCGCAACACGGCATAACACCCCAAAAACAAATAACTAAAATAAGTAAATTGTAAACTATTTTATTGTATCACTAATATTTTAAGAAATAACTTTTTTATGTTTTAATATAATATTTTTACCATTTTAATCATTTAATTCATATGTCAGATCTTTTCTGAATGTCGAGGACGATATGTTATTCTAATGTATATATGTAACCATGTACCTACTGCAATCTTCTTTTATATATATATATATGTAACATACTTGAATTGTATATTTAAAGAAAAAAAATTATATTAACCTGCCATTTTCATAATATTACTACAAAATCTTAGATAACCACTCTGTAAATTGCCATCTCAACACAGGCGTTTCACACCTAGTGAGATGGGCAATACGTCATTTTATAACCAAATGTAATATGAAAATAATTAAATAAATAAAATAAATAACTTAAAAAAAAAAAAAAAATGAGGGAGGTGTTATGTACCCAACTATCAATTTCACATTTAAACATAGCTATTTGCATACTTATCAATCTCCCATTCTAAAGTTGTGACTTTCCATTGCATATCGGATGTTTATTTAGATATCAAACAGAACAACATCCAATATCTTCTTTTAAGTAATTGTCACTAACAGAACTAATCAAACATTTATATTAATAGACTTCATATTAACGAGTAACTTTCCATAAGCTTTTATTTGTTTAGATCCATACTTATTCCTAATCGATATTAAATACATAACATATATAATAAAACATGTCACCATTGCTCGTCAGTGGTATTCCAGACTTTTGTAAGGATTGTATTTATACGCCGTGTTAGAACTTAGAACACTAAGGCCTATTTATAACTGTTCAACATATTGTAAAAAAGCGAATAAATAAATAATAAAACTTTTTAAGGCTTTTCCTATCGGGACCTTAACAGATCTATATGCACATATATTTTAAGCGACTTCATTTTATACTATGTAATAATAATGATTATTCTTTTCTTCCACGTTAGGTGTTCACCTATGTTGTGGAGGATCATTTTCAGCGGCAAATTACTTTAATAACAGTGGAGTAAGAAATGGAATATTAAAAAAGAGGACTTAATATTTAGCATAAAAGAAAAGTAAACATTTTAAAACTAAAATCAACTTCTATATAGTTTTAACAAAATAAAGGTATCTTATTAGTAAGGTTATAAAATTAAAAATTTTAGGATTCGATTACAGGAAGGAGAGTCTGGGAAGGAGAAAGGTATGAGGGGTGGGTATGAATCTGGGGTCAATGTGTTGAGGAGTGACGGACGTATGAATCCATCCCTTCCATTGCGGTTTAAGGCGATGGGTTGAGAGTACGGCTGGAGAGGCTTGGGTGAGGTCTCCCTTAACCAGTCTCTCCCGATCCGGCCCGCCGAGCAGTAGGTGATCAAATGCATTTGCCGCCAAGATCTAGACAAACCCCACCCCATGAACACATCGCCATCAAGCGTACCACTTGGGGTGATCTATGTCAGGGGTGTTGGTTTTCCAATAAATGATTCCTTGGGCGATGGTACCCGTATCCATTAAATTTCTCTTTTGAGAATATGAGTAATTGCAGTTACATTTCATACAGAGCATTATATCACAAAAAAGGTTTTTCTCCACTGTGAGTCAGCATATGTGTGTTAAGATTATCTTTGCGAGAAAATAAAGAGTTACAGACGGAACAAGAAAAAGGTTTTTCTCCACTATGAGTCAGCATGTGTTTCTTTAAATCTCCCTTTTGAGAACATGAATAGTCGCATTCGGAACATGAAAATGGTTTTTCTTTACTGTGAGTCAGCATGTGTCTCGTCAAAGTACCCTTTCGAGAAAACAAATAGTTGCAGTCGGAACATGCAAAAGGTTTTTCCCCACTGTGAGTCAGCATATGTCTCGTCATATCTCCCTTCTGAGAACAAGAATAGTTGCAGTCGGGACACGCAAAAGGTTTTTCTCCACTGTGAGTTTGCGTGTGTCTCTTCAAATCTCCCTTTCGAGAACATGAATAGTTGCATTTAGAACATAAAAAAGGTTTTTCTCCAGTATGGATGCGCAAGTGCAATTCTAACTTGGACTTATGAGGGCAGGAAAAGCTACAAGAGGTACAAGATAAGCGTTTTTTCCCAGGATGCGTCTGCAGATCTGCCAATAAATCTGAAAAAGTTTACGGATAAAGCTTATTTAGTACAAGTACAATTAATTCAAACAAATGTAAAAATTATGAGAGAACAAATTCTTAATTGTAACAAACAAAATGGGTTTTACCTGTTGACTGGGTAATTCTTTCAAAGCGTTCTGAGCATTCCATTTTTAAATCCGGCAGGTCTATGTCAATTTCTACACAAGCAATCCCCTTATCATAGTCTTCTCGGGGTCCTTGTTCTGCCTTCATGGTAAAAGTCTCCACCTCAATTTTACCTGAAAAAAGAAAATATCGATATGTATTAATACGCCAAGAACAACAGCGCATTACTTTAAATTTAAAAAAAAAAAACTTGGGGGGGTGCAGGTCGGATTCCTCGATGAAATTATTATAATACCATTTTACCCAGTACCGATTTTGTTTTATATACATTAGTTTTTCAGAGGGATTGTTAGAATAACAAAATGGAATATTAAGTGACCAAACATCGTGTTAACAAATGAGTCTGAAACTACAAATTTAATACTGCACTCAGAACACGAGATTGGTTTCCCTTCAATGGCGTCAGCAGTAACTAGAGTTTAAAGCTGCGTTCGGAACACAAGCCTGGTTTTAACTGAGTAAAACAATATATGCTGGTCCCAGTTTTAATTAAAAATTTTAGTCTTTTATCTTTTATTTTAAGATGATAACATGTTTAACATAGATACCTACATTGTCAGAAAACGTGACGTTCTGTGATAAAATGAAAGTCATTTTCGGATACAGCACACCCAAAAACATAAGAATTACGCAAAAAAACCAAAACAGATCTCAATTTTTATTTTTTTGCAGACTTGTGTTATATACCACTCAGAACAAAGGTTATTTCCCGAATTTTGCAGCTTATGTTCTGAAACTAGAAGTTAATAAATACACTTGGTACGCGAGTATAAATTCAATCATGGAACATGAGAATGGGTTCCTTAGAAATTCGATCGGCAGATAAATAAGTACACACCTTATAAAAAAACCGTCCTTGCATTCCGAGTACAATATTTTTTTTGCGACGGTTTCAGCGAGCCGGATCCAAAATGCTCGCAGGCCGGACCAAATGGGTCGCAGGTTCTCCATCGCTGCTGTAAAGGTCAATTCCAAAATTACTTGCCTTCGGCAAGAGCGGACGTTGTGGACACGTCAATTTAATAGTCAAATATCCTACATATTTTACATTATGCAATACAACTTACTGGCAGTCCGAGTACTCTGAGCATACTGCAAGCATTCCTTCTTTACACCCGGGTCGGAATATATTTCAGTACACGGCACTCCATCTCGATCTTCTTCCTGTTGCCCTGGTTCCTTCTTGATGAAAATCGTCTCTGGATTAAGTAGATCCATGGGACTATTTTGGTAGATTGATTCAAGCCCAAATAAAATACGTGAAACTGCCTGAAAGAAAGCGTTTTTTTATTAACAATTTGTACAAACTGTAACGTGAATTTCTTGGTAGAGCATCAGAATCTCCCTCAAGTTTGTGGGAAGGAAAATACAGTCTTTATCTTCGGGCATTTTTAGATAAATAAAAGAAATAATTTAGCAGTACAATATCACCTATATTTTAAAGGTATGGTGTATACATGGGTGCCCTCCAAGGGGTCAAGAATTCCACATTTCCTAAAGAAATAATAAAATAACACATAAGCAAGAGAGCATACCTGTGGACCCTAATTTATCTAAATTATCCTGACTCTAACATTGACGCGAACCACTGTTAATAGGCGACCAGACACGCGGGGTCTCCATGGACAGGAACCGAGGAAGGCCCCGGGCCATGGGGACTCCTCACCAGGGAACAGGAACCAGGAAAGGCCCCAGAGGATGGGGACTCCTCCTCAGTGAACAGGAACCAGCATCAGGCTCAAAGTCCCGGTTATGCGTACCGGTGAAATCTCGGTAGACTCCGTTTACCGCAGCCTTGTAGATCAGCGCCAGGCCTCCATCCGCCTCAAATATCGAGTTCCGCGAGGATAACCCTTCTCAAAGCCTTGTAGATCAGCGCCAGGCCTCCATCCGCCTCAAATATCGAGTTCCGCGAGGATAACCCTTCTCAAAGCCTTGGCCACGTTAATATCATGAACGCCAAACAAAGGATTACACCGATTATCCACAATCAAGTTCGAGCGTGAAGGTGGGCACATCGACAATATGGCGACTCCACCATTTAAACTTTTAAAAATCCCGTTTCACTCACGGAAACAACACGGCTCGCGGTTATAAAATAATCCATGATTCTTCTTTAAATGGGTAAAACCCGTAAAGGTGATACTATCACATATTTAACAAGAAACTTAAATAATTCGGCGACTTGTCGAATCACCGTCGGCTCCCTCCACGACGAGAATTCAAAAATTGGCTCTGGAAATAGATGGCGCTAGTCGCTAGCGGTTAAGAACTAAGAGTTACGGCGATCATAATAAAACGTGAGCGGCCAGGTGAGTTTAAGATTAACTAGGTCAAGACAATATTTATTTAATCAAAATAAATATTATCGTGACAATTCCCCCCTTCCCGCGAAAATGTTTGCCCTCAAACAAGAAAACCACGCCCGCAAAACTGAACAAACTAACTAACTAAAGATAGGTCCAACAGGTGTTTAAAATTTTTTTAAATTAATATTTAGTTACCAAGAAACATAAACTTAAAACTAAGTCACTCAAGTCTACAGACATGAACAATACAATAACAACAAAAAATAGCACGAGAATAGGTGGTCCACAAGCACCTACAGAATTGATGACACTGGGTGCTGCTGGAACTGGCTGTCGCCCGAACCCTTCCATTCTCGTGTCATCTTTAACAAGAGAAATACCTTAAAAGAGAAGAAAATTAGCATAAATAGAGAACAGAATAAAACAAATAGGTATGCACGAGGCATCACTTTTCTTTCAGCAGGAAATTTTGCCATTAAAAAGGCTTCACTTTAGGGTGGTCAACCATCCCTCACTTCACTGAATTAAGGCTATTTATTAATAGCGAAAAGGTAACTATTCTATCTACCTAGGTCCAACAGGTCTAATAGGTTAACATACAGAACAGACATTAAACCTAGAATGAGGAATATCTTTCAGAGATATTTAACTAACAGTTTAAAAAAACAGATTTATAACAATGTAGAACCATAAATATATGAGTAGTACTTGTGTATTAATGAATTAGTTAGACCAAAGTGTTAGTTGAAAGTCCAAAGGTGCCACAACAAAACATCAAATGAATTAACTAACTCAGAAGTACTAATTTACCTAACTAGGTGTTAGACACCGCGCAGTTGTTTACATATTCAGCACATGCTCAAATAGAATGCCGTAGCCCAAAATATCAGCATTAGGAAGAAAATATCAGCGTTAGGACATACCAATATATCACAAGTATAGAATGAGAAGTTTAACTGCGTGAGTTAAACAGTGTAAGGATTATTATTTAGAAATTAGAGTTTAGAAAAAGGATTGACAGGTGACGAAAGTACGCGCTAACAATATGAGTTGGGTATACTGGGAACATAGACAATTATGAAGTCATAGACTATAAACTGATAATAGGAATTATTTCATTCAAGTAGGTACCGAAAACAAAGCATTGAAAAAAAATGTCACGGTTTTATTTTACTGATATAACTCGAATTCGAGTGATGGGCACAATCCAGACATTTAGATAATCAAATATTTTAATCCCAACATTAAGATAGTCGATGTAATGTTGTTAAAATATTATCTGACTTTTTTTTATGTTTTTCAAATTGTTTGCCTACAAAGATCACTCAACAAGCGTTGTTACATTTATATTATCACTAGCGAGTTTTCGGCATGCGTTGCAATGCCACTTAAATAAATAAATTGTTTCTCCCTGCGTGTCCTATCCCATTCACCTCCACCTCCCCTTCCCCACTTTCCCCCTCCTCTCTTCCTCTTCCACGTGTCGTGTGATCCCGCGTTCTCCCCCTGCCGGTAAACTATATGAAGTACACTAATTTTTAACGGTTGAATTCGTCACATGTATCATCCTACCCCGTTTTCTGATATCGCAATAAAGATAGCGATCGGCTGCAGACGTCCATAAACACTACAGTAACCTAACCTAAAATATACAATTGATGAGTAGGCAACTATGTGCTTGATCGTTTTATGTTTTAAGATATCACAATTAGGATAGCTACCAGTTGCGGACGTCCCTAAACACTACAGCAACCTCACCTATAATATAAAATTTATGAGTAGGCCCCTATATACTTGACAGTTTTCTGATATCACAATTAGTATAGCTACCAGTTGCAGATGTCCCTAAACACTACAGTAACCTAACCCAAAATAAACAATTATTGATGAGTAGGCAACTACTAGATAGTTTTCTGATATCGTAATTAGGATAACAACTAGATGCAGACGTCCCTAAACCACCAACCACCAATCGTGAAAGTTTCTTGGAAATCGGATGAATGGTTTAGGAACGCATATAAAACAAACAAAGAAACAGTCATTTTTATATATTAAGATATGTTTTTTTTTACAAATAATAAAGAATTACATACAACGAATTTTTAAGTAAGTAATTGTGAGCGATTTTTAAATAAAAACAAGAAAATAAATACGAAAAACACGAGATTTACCGATAGCATAAAAAGAAAACTTTTTTAATTCATGACAAATTAATAATGAGAGTAGCATAGTTGTTTAAGGTAATTTAGTTAAAGGAAGGTTGTTAAGATGAATTACTAGTTTTTTTTTTTTTTTTTAAAGAAAGTCAAACATTCCCGGGTCACGAATAACCCAACAATGTCTGAAAATCTCCTACTACCACCACAGAAAGCCGAAAATGTTGCTTGTGTTGTGATGGAGGACTTAGCCAGCCGAGGAATCGAACACGGACGCCGGGTGGGCCCTAGCGCTATGCCCACTCAACCACTGACCAGTCGAATAGTATTTAGAGTTAGGTGTTTAGAACATGCTTGAATTCAATTTTGGAAAGCTAGTAATATTTTGATATCTTTCAATGATATTAACTTTTAAGAAATGTATCTGTTTTTCTTTTAAAATGTGTATTAATGAATATTTTTTATACATTTTGTCTGCTAGAATATTGTGAAAAGGATTTCAGGAGAAAATTTTGATATTTTTTTCAAGATTACCATAATTATTAATCTTTAAATTATTTTAAGAGGATAAAAATGTTATGATGAATATTCTTCCCCAGCCAATAATACTATATTGCAAAATAGATTGAATATTTGCAAAGTTCACTCTTTTTAGATTTTCCAGTCTACAAATATTTGTGTTTTTTTAATACGTGTTGGGGTTGGATTTACATTATTTCTAATCTCACAACAATTATTAATTTACAATAATGTGCATTAAAAAAAGAGTTTTCAATTATTACCATGAATATCATTATTAATTAAGATCATACTCAATTTTGATTATTTCGTTAATTTCCCCTTTCCTCAGAATGCATACCTTAAAGATTTTTTTGTTTTCATTTCTTTATTTTATTTGTATTATAGAAAAAAAAACACTACATAGATAAAAATGGAGTGATATAATGTTGCACATATTAATATTTCACAGTGGGTACCAATTAAATATTTTTTAATTATTTATTTTACTTTATTTATATATGCATATATATTACAATACATTACAAAATGATACTTTGTCTGTACAACTGAGAAGAATACCCGTTTCAGAACAGCCAAATTGTACATTTAGTTTATAATATTCTTAACAAAGGAATGGTTTCATTCAAGATACCACAGAAATTTGCTTCTGTCAAGACAACTTTTGAGAACATTAAAAATTGTATTCTGAACGAAGGGATGGTTTCTTTATGTCTTTGAAAGAATCGCAAAGATGTGAATTTTTTTTTCAATGTCATTTTGGAGAACATTAATAATTGCATTCAGAGTGAATGAGTGGTTTCTTTAGTGAGATCACAAGCAGGAGATTCTTTCCAGACCATTTTAGAAAACATTTACAATTGTATAATTAGAATTTTTACATTTATAAACCAATATTTGACATATGAATTCCTATTGTATTTATGACTATTTAATTTCATTAAATTTTTGACATATGGATTCCCATTGTATTTATGACTATTTAATTTCATTAAAGTACTATAATTTTTAGAATTTCTTAAATAGTAGAAATTACACAATTATAAACAAAATATTTGACAAATATTTCCTTGTTATTTTTTATTAAGATACCTAAATCGTGTAAACCAGGTAAAAACATGTGTAATGTAAATTGTGTATGCATGTGTGCGTGAGTTTGTAGGAGTGAGACTGGCCGGTCCTTTTATACTAAATTCAATTCACACATGCGATCGTTTAAAAAAAATAATAATTTACAGTCATAGTTTGCAAAACATCTACTAGATAAAAATTATTAACTTAATGATAATAATTAACCAACTCCGCTACACATCAAAATAAAGGCTGAAAAAATCATATTTTTGAGCAGTTGGAAATTAATAAAAATTCTAATAAACCGAAAGCTAATTTGATAAATGAACAAAAAATGTATATAATTCGCTCGCCACACTTAAACGCCACGTTTAAACCAATGTCAAATATCAGATAGTATAATAATACTTAATTACGCTGAAAAAAGAAACCCTCGGTTCAGTGAGGCCCACATTAGTCAAATATGTAACACACATGTATAAATCAGGTGAATAAAATAAAAAAAAAAATAAAAAAATTCAAAGACTAACGACTTTCAGTCAAATTTAAACAATGTAGTTATTAGGTAAATGTTCAAAAAGTTAATAACCATTAATAATTTCCCTCTTTTCACTATGAAAAAAAAAAGACAGAATTAAATAGAACGACTTAGGTCTTAGGTAATAAATTAAAAGTGTAACCTTTTTGCGTACGTGATATGCTAAGAGTAGAATCTACCTACAACACACACTGGCATGAAGGTACCAATTCGACATTAAACAAATAAATAATAAGTCTGCTGTTGAAAGAATGACATTTATTGATAAGCAAGAAACAGGTAGAGCAAGAACCATAAATCTCAGAGCGTGTCAGGTAGGATCCTGATAGAGGTTAAACATTTAAATAGCAAACTGCAGGTAATCTATGCCATCAAAGCTATGGAGAATTTAATCAATAGGGCGCCAGCCAGGGAAAACATCCTGACATATTTTAAAAACCAGTGACCATAATCTAAACTATAATTATATTCATTTGTCTCACGCGTAATCGAAGTTTCCAGAAACCACCCAGCTGCGTGCGTCGGCACGACCCACCTCACAACACCGGCTCTCCACGCCAACTGACGGTTGCGGAAATCCCTCAAACTATCGAACCCCGAAACTCAGGCGTACCACCGTCGGGAAACATGCGTAGTTACCACAATGCGGAACCATTCAGTAGCTACCTGCTACAATATCCCCCCACGAATCCGAAATTTTCCCAGGGAAAATTTCCTAAAGCCTCCTGGCGCTCGGGGAAGAAAAAACGTACTCGCAGACCAAGTGATGAACTGGTTCAATTGACTGCAGGCGGCAAGGAAGAAGACCAGGCCCCGGATGTTTACTGGAAATGCTGTTCCTCCAAGGTGACGTTGCTGGAGAACAGATTCAGGAAAGACTTCAGCGAACGGCCTCACAATATGACTTCTGCACACTTCGTTGCACATGATTGTGGAATTATAGCCCGAAAGCGTTGGAAAAAAAAGGAAGTGTAGAAAATCCTAGAAGCATCTTCAGGAACCATAGTGTTAATGCGCCTCATCAGCAATCTTGTAAGGATGATGAAGTGTCCAGTAGGGAAAAAAACCGAGGTCCATGAGAAGAACTTTAGAGATGTTCCTCCCACCAAGTAATGTTATAGAACAGCATCCGCATAAGTGGCGATGATGTCCAAGGTCCTTGTGGAAAACTTTAGAGATGTTCCTCCTGCCAAGTAATATTGCAGAACAGCATCCGCATGAGTGGCGATGATGTCCAAGGTCCTTGTGGAAAACTTTAGAGATGTTCCTCCTGCCAAGTAATGTGATGATTGCAGTGTAGAAGAATCTTGATTGAAGAACGTAGAGGAATATACGTGTGAGACACTAACAGCTAAACTACATCTTACATAGTGGGTCACTGAGATACTGAAAGTTACTTAATGAAGATCTGAACTTAAAAGTTTACTTAAAAAAATAGAAATAAAATCCAAAGCTAAACCCGAATAATAACATCTGTTATCCAATGATAATTAAAAGCCTAGACGCCCCAAAACAATTATATAATACCTAACAGGCAATATATGAAAGCTACATAATATAGATAAGAAAAAAAAAAAAAAATTCAATATTAAAAGGTAAACCAGAATGACATCATGAATATCATTATGATTGTCAAAGTTTGTTGACTAAGGCACTGCCATCTATTGACCCAGAAATGGGTAACCCGAGATCCAAACCATTGAGAAAATTAAATAAATAAAAGTTGCTACCAAAATTAAACAAAATGTCCAAAGTAACCAGTAATTTTAATATTGCATCAAGAGGTCTGGAGACGTGCCTTGAGCTCAGAGGCAGGTCCCGAAAGCTCAAAATGGAACATTAAAACTGATTGTAACATTAAAACCAAGGCTTATCGCCAATCACATTCAAAATTAATTATGTACGAATGGAAAACATTTAATTCATGTAGGAAAAATTCCAAATGCTTATATAGAAAAATCACAGTCTCCAACTAGTGGGAAAATCATTATAAATAACAACAAAAAAATTGATGTATTGAATATACTTAAAACACATGCAAAATTATATGGTAATATAAGACAAAGTAGTATCAATTATTATTTATCACATATAAAATGATCACTTGTGAAAAAACACGTATATATAAAATGACATGTAAAATCACGCTACCGGAAAACTGACATAGCCTGTGGATTTCCTAAAATCCAAAATAGATAATTATTAGTTTCTGAAACTCTCGCCTGTGTAAACCGCACAGCCAATTTTCCGAAAGGGTGAAGTTGTTAAATAGCAAATACCAATATTAATAATTTAGAGTGTCTACGCACTACATTTTTAGTTTTTCAACAAGTGTGAGTGTAAAATGTTTTAATAAAAGGCAAGCTACAATAAATACAACAGAACAATCCTTAGTACGCACCAGATACATAATTGAAAACATGGTTTATGACCAGGGAGTTGAGATAAACCATCTTCCTAAACCAGGAAGTGAATATATATCCGTTACGTACTACATTCTTAATATAAATAAACAAGATCCACAATTCAATGCCCGAAGATAAGAAAAAGTCATCTTCGCGCGTTAAATTTTTCATAAACAAAACCCAACAAAGGGACACACAGACAAACACAACCCCAACAAATAACAAAACCAATCAATGTGAAGACACAAGTGTTATGTCGTGTCATCACAAAGAAGGAACAATAAAATTTGCATGGCAACGGTGGCAGAAGCATGCAAAAAAAACTAATATTATTGTAAACAGCAGAAAGCAAACTCTTTTGTAGATTCGCCTTCACATTTTAAAAGAAAAATTATCCCGTAGATCAACCGGAGTGTTCAGACTTGAGAATATCCTTCACATGGAAAACTCCCAGCTTTTTCCCATTCATGTCTGCCAATTCATAAGCAACAGGGGAAATCTTCTTAATCACCTTACTCCTAATGAATTTAGGGCCCCACGTTGGGCGCCATTTTGTAACCTTTTTGCGTACGTGATATGCTAAGAGTAGAATCTACCTACAACACACACTGGCATGAAGGTACCAATTCGACATTAAACAAATAAATAATAAGTCTGCTGTTGAAAGAATGACATTTATTGATAAGCAAGAAACAGGTAGAGCAAGAACCATAAATCTCAGAGCGTGTCAGGTAGGATCCTGATAGAGGTTAAACATTTAAATAGCAAACTGCAGGTAATCTATGCCATCAAAGCTATGGAGAATTTAATCAATAGGGCGCCAGCCAGGGAAAACATCCTGACATATTTTAAAAACCAGTGACCATAATCTAAACTATAATTATATTCATTTGTCTCACGCGTAATCGAAGTTTCCAGAAACCACCCAGCTGCGTGCGTCGGCACGACCCACCTCACAACACCGGCTCTCCACGCCAACTGACGGTTGCGGAAATCCCTCAAACTATCGAACCCCGAAACTCAGGCGTACCACCGTCGGGAAACATGCGTAGTTACCACAATGCGGAACCATTCAGTAGCTACCTGCTACAATATCCCCCCACGAATCCGAAATTTTCCCAGGGAAAATTTCCTAAAGCCTCCTGGCGCTCGGGGAAGAAAAAACGTACTCGCAGACCAAGTGATGAACTGGTTCAATTGACTGCAGGCGGCAAGGAAGAAGACCAGGCCCCGGATGTTTACTGGAAATGCTGTTCCTCCAAGGTGACGTTGCTGGAGAACAGATTCAGGAAAGACTTCAGCGAACGGCCTCACAATATGACTTCTGCACACTTCGTTGCACATGATTGTGGAATTATAGCCCGAAAGCGTTGGAAAAAAAAGGAAGTGTAGAAAATCCTAGAAGCATCTTCAGGAACCATAGTGTTAATGCGCCTCATCAGCAATCTTGTAAGGATGATGAAGTGTCCAGTAGGGAAAAAAACCGAGGTCCATGAGAAGAACTTTAGAGATGTTCCTCCCACCAAGTAATGTTATAGAACAGCATCCGCATAAGTGGCGATGATGTCCAAGGTCCTTGTGGAAAACTTTAGAGATGTTCCTCCTGCCAAGTAATATTGCAGAACAGCATCCGCATGAGTGGCGATGATGTCCAAGGTCCTTGTGGAAAACTTTAGAGATGTTCCTCCTGCCAAGTAATGTGATGATTGCAGTGTAGAAGAATCTTGATTGAAGAACGTAGAGGAATATACGTGTGAGACACTAACAGCTAAACTACATCTTACATAGTGGGTCACTGAGATACTGAAAGTTACTTAATGAAGATCTGAACTTAAAAGTTTACTTAAAAAAATAGAAATAAAATCCAAAGCTAAACCCGAATAATAACATCTGTTATCCAATGATAATTAAAAGCCTAGACGCCCCAAAACAATTATATAATACCTAACAGGCAATATATGAAAGCTACATAATATAGATAAGAAAAAAAAAAAAAAATTCAATATTAAAAGGTAAACCAGAATGACATCATGAATATCATTATGATTGTCAAAGTTTGTTGACTAAGGCACTGCCATCTATTGACCCAGAAATGGGTAACCCGAGATCCAAACCATTGAGAAAATTAAATAAATAAAAGTTGCTACCAAAATTAAACAAAATGTCCAAAGTAACCAGTAATTTTAATATTGCATCAAGAGGTCTGGAGACGTGCCTTGAGCTCAGAGGCAGGTCCCGAAAGCTCAAAATGGAACATTAAAACTGATTGTAACATTAAAACCAAGGCTTATCGCCAATCACATTCAAAATTAATTATGTACGAATGGAAAACATTTAATTCATGTAGGAAAAATTCCAAATGCTTATATAGAAAAATCACAGTCTCCAACTAGTGGGAAAATCATTATAAATAACAACAAAAAAATTGATGTATTGAATATACTTAAAACACATGCAAAATTATATGGTAATATAAGACAAAGTAGTATCAATTATTATTTATCACATATAAAATGATCACTTGTGAAAAAACACGTATATATAAAATGACATGTAAAATCACGCTACCGGAAAACTGACATAGCCTGTGGATTTCCTAAAATCCAAAATAGATAATTATTAGTTTCTGAAACTCTCGCCTGTGTAAACCGCACAGCCAATTTTCCGAAAGGGTGAAGTTGTTAAATAGCAAATACCAATATTAATAATTTAGAGTGTCTACGCACTACATTTTTAGTTTTTCAACTAGTGTGAGTGTAAAATGTTTTAATAAAAGGCAAGCTACAATAAATACAACAGAACAATCCTTAGTACGCACCAGATACATAATTGAAAACATGGTTTATGACCAGGGAGTTGAGATAAACCATCTTCCTAAACCAGGAAGTGAATATATATCCGTTACGTACTACATTCTTAATATAAATAAACAAGATCCACAATTCAATGCCCGAAGATAAGAAAAAGTCATCTTCGCGCGTTAAATTTTTCATAAACAAAACCCAACAAAGGGACACACAGACAAACACAACCCCAACAAATAACAAAACCAATCAATGTGAAGACACAAGTGTTATGTCGTGTCATCACAAAGAAGGAACAATAAAATTTGCATGGCAACGGTGGCAGAAGCATGCAAAAAAAACTAATATTATTGTAAACAGCAGAAAGCAAACTCTTTTGTAGATTCGCCTTCACATTTTAAAAGAAAAATTATCCCGTAGATCAACCGGAGTGTTCAGACTTGAGAATATCCTTCACATGGAAAACTCCCAGCTTTTTCCCATTCATGTCTGCCAATTCATAAGCAACAGGGGAAATCTTCTTAATCACCTTACTCCTAATGAATTTAGGGCCCCACGTTGGGCGCCATTTTGTAACCTTTTTGCGTACGTGATATGCTAAGAGTAGAATCTACCTACAACACACACTGGCATGAAGGTACCAATTCGACATTAAACAAATAAATAATAAGTCTGCTGTTGAAAGAATGACATTTATTGATAAGCAAGAAACAGGTAGAGCAAGAACCATAAATCTCAGAGCGTGTCAGGTAGGATCCTGATAGAGGTTAAACATTTAAATAGCAAACTGCAGGTAATCTATGCCATCAAAGCTATGGAGAATTTAATCAATAGGGCGCCAGCCAGGGAAAACATCCTGACATATTTTAAAAACCAGTGACCATAATCTAAACTATAATTATATTCATTTGTCTCACGCGTAATCGAAGTTTCCAGAAACCACCCAGCTGCGTGCGTCGGCACGACCCACCTCACAACACCGGCTCTCCACGCCAACTGACGGTTGCGGAAATCCCTCAAACTATCGAACCCCGAAACTCAGGCGTACCACCGTCGGGAAACATGCGTAGTTACCACAATGCGGAACCATTCAGTAGCTACCTGCTACAAAAGCAATAAGTTTTTCACGATAAGTACCTTTATACAATGATATAAATGTATCGTCTGTAAGTGGTTTCAACCACAGTTTGATAATGCCTTCAGAAGGGAAAAAGTCGTCTCGCGTAATAATAATTACATAGCAAAACTTGTTTGTATAAAATTGTTTATATAAATTAAAAAATATTATTGGATATATAAAATCAATAAAAAATATAAATTTGCCTTGAGCTTCTGATGTTTTAAATTTATCTTATCGGAACATGAATAAGCCAGAATAACCAGTATGGGTGAGCATGAAACATTTTAAATATTAATTCAGATATATGAACTACATATAGCAATCACAACTTTAGTAAGGTTTTTCTTCGGTATGGGTAAGCATGTGACGGTATAAAGTTCGCTTTCGAGAACAAGAGTAGTTGCAATAGGAACATGAAAAAGGTTTTTCTCCAGTATGGGTGAGCGTGTGACGTTGTAAAGTCCCCTTTTGAGAGGACGAATAGTCGCAGTAGGAACATGAATAAGGTTTTTCTCCAGTATGGGTAAGCATGTGAATATTTAAAGTTCGCTTTTGAGAACTGGAATAGTTGCAGTGGGAACAGGCAAAAGGTTTTACGCCAGTATGGGCGAGCATATGACGCTGTAGACCTGCCTTTTGAGAGGACGAATAGTTGCAGTAGGAACATGAATAAGGTTTTTCACCAGTATGGGTGAGCATGTGACGTTTTAAATTTCTTTTATCTGAACTTGAATAGTTGCAGTTGGAACATGCATGAGGTTTTTCTCCAGTAAGGGTACACAAGGGCAATGGTACAGGAGTAGTGGACTTGCGCGAATAGGAGTAGATACACTGTGAAGAGGAGTGAGGTTTTCCTCCAGGACACTTAGGCAAATGTGCTATTGAATCTGAAAAAATAGATATGCATGATGAAAAGATTAAATCATTATCAATGAAGAAAAAGATAACAATTATAACCTAAATGAAAATATGAAATAGAACAAAGGCACAGAAAAACACAAAAAGATAATGGTCACAACTGGGACTCGAACCCAGAACCTCTCGTCTAATCGGGACGTGTGCGTTTACCAATTACGCGTTTAAATTATCATATTAGTCAATCTCATATTTCAAATTTCAGAATTAACAATATAATATTCAACATTTTTTTAAATTATAGGCAACTAACCCTTTTATTTGAAACTATCATTTTAAGAATTGGTTTGTAACCTAGATAGCGTCACGGATAAATATATTCGATTTTATTAATATGGAAATATTGGCTTTTTATAAAAGTCTAAATGAATATTTAATTTTTTATAAGAAAAGCACTTTTTTATAAATTTTGAAGGTTATTCCCATCAATGTAATATATCATTGAAGAAAAAGATAGTTTTTTATTTTTATTTAAAATAGTTTTACTCACTTTTTATTAAATCAGGTAAACCGTGAAATAGCTTAGGGCCTACATATTTACAATAGTGTTATGCAGCTGTCGTGGTGCATCTAGGTACATATAGATGTTCTATGTTCTAGATTGTACTAGCGGACACTTCCGATTGTTTAAAAACTTTTAGAAAGGCATTTTTTCCAAATACGTAGTTTTGAAATCGTTAGGACCTTAAATTTAACAAAAAGTTTGCTGGTTGGAAAAACTCTTGGTTTTTAAGAATAACTTTAATGATCTTTTTGTGTTATTACTATCGGAAACAAATTAGTCTTATACAGGGTGTCCGGTGGGAGAATTAGGTTTTAAATTTCGAATTTCTCTGTAACGGCTAAGCGGACGAGCGGGGAGGGGGCCGCGTTAGATTTGTCGTTCGTGCGGATTATTTAGTCACGATGTCGCAGTGGGCGGGAGAGCAACATGCGTTCGTAATCGAAGCCTATTTCAAGGCTAACGATTCGTGTGCAGTTGCGCGTCTAAGATTTAGTACGCGTTACAGTATTCGACGTTTACTTGATGTCCCAAGTGAAGATTTGTTTCGATTATGGGTCCGGAGGTTCCGGGCAACATGTTCGGCGGCAAACGACTCATGGCCGGGACCCAGGAGGACGTCGAGAACAAATGAAAACATCGAACTCGTCACGAGCAGTTTGCGCGATAATCCGCGTCAGTCCGTGCGCAAGAGAGCGGCTATCATAGGGCTTCCAAAAACTATTGTGCACGAAATATTGAAGAAGGACCTTACATTTCATCCTTTTAAGATTCAAATTGTGCAAGCGCTTAAACCTAATGATTACAATTTACGTAAAATTTCCTGCGAGACAATGTAAGAGCGATTTCGTACGGTAAACACTATCTTTTGGAGTGATGAAGCCCATTTTCATTTAAATGGAAGTGTAAATAAGCAGAATTGTCGCTATTGGTCACCTAAAGGACAGAACCCACGTTTAAAACATCAACAGCCACTTCACAGTCCCAAAGTGACGGTTTGATGTGCATTGTCTAGCAGTGGAATAATCGGACCTTATTTTTTTGAAAATCGTCGAAGGTAAGCCATTCCTGTGAACGGGGATTCTTATCGGGGCATGCTTAACAATTTTTTTTTGCCAAACATGAGAAAACATCCTGCCTCCAATTCACACACATGGTTCCAGCAAGATGGCGCCACGCCTCACACTGCTAGAGAGACGATTGCGCTACTTCGTGATTCGTTCCATAAAAAAATGATTAGCCGTTTCTGTGACTTCCCCTGGCCAAGGGGATCACCAGATCTCACTCCCATGAACTTTTTTCTGTGGAGGTACCTCAAAAGTAAAGTGAATAAAACCGACCCCGCGACCATCTCTGCACTGAAAAAAAATATCATTCGCGAAGTTAATGGTATCCCGATGTCACTTCTCCAGCGAGTGGCACGAAATACCGAGGCCAGATTCCAAGAGTGTGTCCGACGCGATGATCTACATTTAGACGAAATAATTTTTAAGAAATAATATCCGCACTCCTCCTCTTTGTAACAGTTATAGAAATAAATGTATATCCTAAGTAGTTTATTTTTTATTTAAGTTTTAAATCCTAATTCTGCCACCGGACACCCTGTAGATGCTTCCTCATATCCTCATGCGGTTATGCCGTACTGCAACACTATACTTTAATATTTGAAAGTTTTAGGATATTTCTTAATCGTATAAATATGTAGGTATACTTATACGAACTGACTTTACCTCTTGTATCGCTCCAGTTCGTGAAAACCACACCCCAGTGAACCAGTGAAATACCCAGTGTTTTGTGCTTAGCAACAGTTGCTTAGCGCAGAATTCATCGCTAGTGCCCGCTATTAACCCGGACGGCCGGATTCTCGAAATTCCCCATCATTTTGTTACCAAGTGTAAAGTGAAAGTTTATTCAGCACAGACAATTAAGTGTTTAACTTCGCTCAGTGCATTCTTGCATTTAAAACATTTTTTTGACTAGTCTACCGTGCTTGTTCGCGCCAGTTAACAGTGCCTTGAACACTCGTGCCCTCAGCTATCCTCGTGTTTCCCCCCATTCTATATCCTCGTGTTTCCCCCCATTCTATACCATCATGTCCTCCCCCCTCCTCAAAACCTCCGATGAATATCAAGGCCTTACCCTCGAGATTCAGTCCTTCGAAAACCACCCCGACCCCAACAACATGTCCCCTGAAGAGATAGACCATGTCTGCTCCCTGGCCTCCCGCAGAGTTCATGGTTCCCCTCCCAACTCCCCCTGCAACTCACCCCAACCCGACTCAGGATACCCCTCCGCAACAAACCCCCCCCCCCCTCCTCATCTCTAACCCCCACCCAAACACCCCCCCCCAACCTCCCCCTTACTGCCCCCCAAACCGACCGCCCTCTCCCTTCCGCCCAATCCGACTTGCCCCTCACCGACCCCAATACTGACCACCCTCCAAACACTGTCCACCTTATCTTCGCCCCCCAAATCATCAGCGTCCCCATCGCCCCCCCAATCTGACAGCGCCCCCATCGCCCCCCAAACCGAATGCGCCCCAATCGCTCCTCAAACCGTCCGCCCCCCCATAGCTTCCCAAACGAAGTACCCCCTTACCTCTCGTCTGCCGACCACCCCCCAACCCTTCGGCTCCCCCAACCCCCCCCTAATCTCTTCTCTACTCCCCAAACTACTCCCCCAAATTCTTCAAAACACCCTCGTCCAAATCAAAGAAATCCCCACCCCACAACGTACCACGCACTGACCTGCCACTACCCCACTAAATTCCCCCTCCCCTCAAAGCCCCCTCACCCCCCTCCCCGTCCCACAAATAGTGGTAACCACCCAGTTGTTCCCTCGTCCCGCAGTAAAAAAGAAAACCAACCTCAAACATCCCCTCCGTTATAATCCTCCCCCATCTTGCAGCCATGTCCTTTGCAACTAAAAAAAAAAATTAATAAAAACAAATCTCACTTTCTACAACCCTAAATAACTCAGTTGAAGGAGAAAGGGGCCTAAATTGGCCCGGTGCTCCATAAGCCCGTTATACAAAAGACAAAAGACAAAAGGGTTATACTTTTAGAGCGCTCGAAGCATTCCTTTTTAATGTCCATCAGGTCTATGTTTATTTCTGTGATAGGAATCCCCCCTCCATCTTTTTCTCGGGGTCCGGGTTCTGTCTTGATGGGAACAGACTTCACATGAATGCTACCTGGAAAAATAAAACAATAATGTATTGATTTGCAAATGTATGCTGAGAGTTACATATTTCACTTTTTCATTTCTTTTTATTGAGGAAACAGTCATACAGAAAAATAATTATAACAATAAAATTCATATGTTGTAGACCAATTAAGTTCCATTATGTTAAATATTGGTTTAATATTTTTACCTACTCCACTTATTAAATGACAAAGAAAAAAAATAAACATAATAAAGAAAAACATAAAACAGAAGAACATACAACATAACAAAGAAAAACGTAAAATTATTAACAAACATGGTTATACTATTTACTATGGTTGATAATAATATAATTTTCGCAAAAAAGATTAAAAAAAGTATATTAAGTTATTAATTTATTAAGCTGCATTTTATATGATTTCAAGTCATGGTTGAAAATGTCTACATCTCGTAAGGCATTGTAAGTTTCACAGATACGTACTATTACAGAGTTTTGCGCGTATTTAGATTTACTATGTGGTATTCTAAATAAGTCGTTCGATCTGGTGTTTTGTTTGGGGCAACGAAATGCAATAATTTCTAACAGATATGATAAATGAACAAGGCAGTTCACGATTTTGTGTAAGAATAATGCATCAGAGATAAAGTAATGGTTGTTGGCGCCCTTTTTATGATTATTTTTATTTTGTACTGATTATCCATGTAGTTTCTCCAACGGCTCGGAGGGCTTTGAAGCAAAGAATGGACGGTTACCTCGAGAGTGTTTTCTCTTGGTAAAAATAATCTCGTTGAATTTAATGTTTCATAGACCCAATCTTGTCTGATTACGTCTAAAAGGGATCGAAATGAAAGTCTAGTATCTTTCAACGGAAGCAATCTTCTGAACAGACCCTCCATTGATATGTTTGGTGTAGCTCAGGTATGGGGGCTCCATCGAAGCCATAGTAAAGTTAGCCTCCCAAAAACTGGGCGTACTGTACAGGGCCCGCCGATACTTTAATAGTACACAACTGCTAACCCCGTACAAATCACAAGTGCGCTCCACGGTTGAATATGGCAGCCACCTCTGGTCTGGAGCTCCAAAATACCTGAAAAATACCCTCGACTCTGTGCAGAAATTAATTTGTCGAAGAAATTTAGCAGATTCGGTAATTTGATTTAAAATTACACATAACTTAATCGATAGTCCTGATCTTCGTCAACGCCTATTATTCCATGTTCCGAATCGCAACAGCAGGCAGTCGCTTGCTTTTAATCTCCCTCTTTGCAAAACCAACTCCGAACAGAACTCATTTATCTAGAGATCCACACATTCATCTAACTTAAATTGTTACCACTTTGACATCTACAACTCAACGTTACGTGACAAACTAGGAAGTTCAATTTACCCCTCCCCCTATCCCGTCCTTAGCCTCTTAATCCTAATTCTATATTTCTCCTCACCCCCCCCCCCCCTCACATATTGAAACTAATTAAGAAAACACCTTTATAATTCACGTATAAGTAACACTATCATCCACTATTATCAGTGGAAAGTTTATAATTGGCATAATTAACTATTTATTATTGTATAATTTATGATTTGCTATCAACTTTCCCCAAAATAAAAAATATAAAATAAAAATAAAATAGCAAAGCAAGTACAAACTAAACGTTAAAAAAATATTGCACAAAAATTGTAAAGTTTTCTTGACATTCAGTAGCTTTCAAGAGAGTTATAGAAAAAATATCAAACTAAAAAAAACCAAAACGACGAGGATTAAGGAAGTCTGATTTTAATTAATAAAAATCTGCCTTTGAAAATTTATACTTACATATTCCTAAGAATTTTCTGATAGAATGTTTAATTTCGTAAAGTCAATCCAATAATGAATTCCGGTAACTTTATAATATATATTTATTGCAGCAGAAAAACACAAGTTACATGCCCTTTTCATAAATATAAGTTTTGAAGCTTAGCAACTCAGATGAATTTTTCTCTCAGTAATTAAATGTAACAAGGCAATAGCTTGAGAATGGCGAAACCTTGAACTATTTGCCGGCATAATCAGTGATTTTTTTTCTTAGTACGACAGTTTACTGGAAATTTTCCAAAGGTTAAATCAATAGGATGAAAAGAGAGAAAGTATAAAACAAGCAGCTGTCCTGACTGCGTCGTTTGAAACTTCTTTGTGATACACGTAATGCAACTTACTAGTTGGCTGAACACTCTCCGCATACTGCAAACATTCCTTCTTTACATCCAGAAGGGGGATTTCTATCTCAATAAACGGCATTTCATCTGCGCCTTCTTCCTGGGAGCCTGGTTCTGTCTTGATGAAAACACTCTCTGTGTTGGGAAGATCCATAGCACTGGTCTGATAGCGTCCTCTTAAATGATGGTTATTGAACTCAGCTGATAATGAAGTACAACTGTAACATAATATCACATAATTAATACAATTTGTTGGTTATAAAGGAGCTTCATATTATGCTCATAGATGGAAAACGCGGTTAAGGTGCCTCTTTTAAAGAAAAAAATCCTTTTATTACCGATTTATTAGTGTACCACCCCGCAATAAACGGCCACTTTTCCAATGAAACGACAGAAAGAAGCGATTATTTGTCTTTTGTGGACACGTAAAAGATTCAGTATGGGATTGGCTGTCAAAATTGTGTGATTTTCTATGACTTCCAATTGCTTTTTCTATGGTGTAAACTTTTATGGTACGGCCACACTACGGTAAACTTCCAACTTCAAACGTTTGGACAACAGGCCACTTGCATCACATTTTTTTAAATTTTTTTCCGGTTTAGACAAATATTCTAAGACATTCTGTATTATTTTTTTTTTTAATTAGCCGAAAATCATTTTAAAAAAGTAACGTTTTCCAGAAGAAAGGGCACAGGAGAATAACGACGCATACCAAAAATATTACATCCCATAAATATTTTGTTCGCCCGATCCATCTTATTGTTCATAAATCATTATAATGTACAACGTCTATATTACTAAATCCAATGTACTATACTTGTACTTGTAAATTATAATAATAATAAGAATATTATAAAATTTGATTTTGTTAAACTTAGCACCACAACTATTATACCTCTAAAACACGTACGGAAACATTAAATGTACGGGGTTCTCTTCATTACATTTGGCAAAAAGTCAAATCAAATGATAAGTTCGCAGACAACAAACAATAAATCTAGTGAACGAATTAAAAAATTCGCCTGAAATCAAAGTGATGCCATATAAAAAAAAATAAATCAGTATGGAATTTTACAAAATTAATAGGAACATTTTCGGAGACGGGACATTTTCATGTAGTGACGTCACGAGCCCAAATAATGGATTTATTTATTTAAAAAAAAAACTACATTTCTAAAAAAATTTACTAACATTTTCGCAATCTTAGTAAAAAGATCTATCCACTATCCACACGATTTTTTCCAAGTCGTTATGAAATCCATGCAAGTGGACTATTGTGTGGAGGGGTAGTTCGTGCGTTGGAAATTGGAGTTGGAAGGCCGGAGTTCGAGTTGGCCCTGGATCGCCTCCGAGGCGATCGGCGATGGCCGGTTCGTGGGAGTTGGCCCAACACATTAGTCTTCGCAATGTTATTGAGGAAAAGTTGTATAAAAATTATTTGAAATTATTATCCCTTTAGCTTTGTGAATCGAAATCAATATTATGGAAACCGAAGCACCGCCTACACAATTTGTAGGCAACTGATAATATACGGCACCGAAACAGCTATTCGACGTCCACCATTTTGCAGTTCGTAGTTTGGGGTTGGGGGATTGGCCGCAGCCACCACACGATCGGCAAACCTTCCAACTCCGAACCAAGTTCGGAGTTGGAAGGTTGGCTTGCATTTCTCTCAGCTTGTAAAATTATGTTCATGTATATACTTGTTTTCCCTATTTTTAAGTAAAAATATTTGATCTTATGTTTTTAGTTTTTATCTGCTGTTTAAGTCAATTCGTGAGAAATATTTTGGATGTAGGTGAGTTCTCTAGTCTCTAGTTGTTGGTTTGTATGTTGTAAGCGACGTTTCCGCCACTCACTTAGAGTAGAATAGGGGCTGGGTAGTCCTGGTTAGCCGCCAGCCACCAAGATGCTCGTCAAAAAGCCCCATAAGAGGAAGAGGCAGCGTCCAAGGGAGGCAGAAATAAAATCCAAGTTTTCAGGTCAAGTCCGGAGGAAGGTCCAAGGGCCAGGCAGAAGAGGCGAAGAAGTGCTGAGACGGTACCGAATCGAGTTGTATGAATGCGTGCTGTTGGACTTGGACTTGGATATTCTTTGTTGACAGAGTTCCTAAACAATGAGTTTACTGACTCTAGCATATTTACAATGGATTTTTTTTATGAAACTTTGCGTGGAGGGATTTTATTTTTGGTGGTGAGAAATGAAACTTAAAACTATACTGCGACTTGATGCAGGAATTTTTATTAATTATATTTTTATTATTATTATTATTGTTTAAAATTTGTACTTAATTGCCTACTCCTTGCGGAGGATCACTTTAGGTCTTTTATGTTTTGTAATTTCATTCTCGCTATATTGGGCGAGAGAGTTAATGGTCGGATTTTCATGTCCGGCTAGATGTTTTCCGATTGGGAAACAATTAACTCCTTTATCAGAGGAATGTTTGTGTCTTTATGTAGAGTGTTAACCCTGATCCACTTCGGCGCATTCAACGCTAATCGAATGGCTTTGTTTTGCAGGGTTTATAGTTTCTTTAGTTGAGTGTCAGCTGCATGACCCCAAACGGGAGCAGCGTATGTAAAGCCCGACCTGATGGTCGTCTTGTAGATGAGTAGTTTGTTGTCTGCTGATAATTTACTATTTCTACCTAACATCCCTATGTTAGGTAGAAATAGTAAATTATAGTATTAATAGTAAATTAGTTAAATTAAATTATTAATAGTAAATTAATAGTAGAGTGCTGACATTGACTTATTTGCTGATTTTACTTTTCATTGATGTGTTTAGCCCACGTTAACTTGGAATCTAGTGTTACTCCGAGGTATTTAATAGATTTTTCCCATGGGACCTGTTCCCCAAATAATATAATATTCGGGAGCTGTTTGGGTCTTCTTCATGAAAAAACTGTAGCGGCACTTTTGGTTGGATTAATTGAAATTCTCCATTTTTTACAAAACTCTTCGAATAGAGTGGCTTGGAGCTGTACGCGGCGTGTAGCAGTGGTCGCGACAGTAGAACTCGAGATAACATTGGTATCATCGGCGAATTGTGAAATTTTTACGTTATGGTTCATCGGTGGGGGGATATCGCTAGAATAGACGTTAAATAGTTTAGGGGATAGTGAACCGCCTTGGAAGACACCGGCTGCTAGTGGACGTTCTGATGATAGAATTTCGTCTAGTTTTACTCTAAAAGTACGATCAGTAAGGTAGCTATGTACCATGTTAATATATGAGATGGGGAAGCCCATTTGATGCATTTTATATAATAACTCTTCATGCCATACTCTATCGAATGCTTGTCATATGTCAAATGTGAGGATCACTGTATGTTTGTTTATATTGAAGCCTTCAGTTATGATCTCTACTACGCGGAGAAGTTGATGAGTTGAAGAATGACCAGTTCGGATGCCGTGTTAAAAATCTGGCAAAATTTTATTTTCATGAATTAATGATTCTAATCGAACGAGGATGATTTTCTCAAGAACTTTGCCTAAGCAAGGAACTTTGCGTAACTTTGCGTAACTTCCAATTCAATACATCAGCAAGATACCAGAAAACTATTAAAATTCCTAAATTTAATACTAAGCACATCCAAAATTCCTATCTTTATCTGGGCATAATCTATTATAACAACCTCCCATTAAAATTAAAAACCATCGAAAATATGCAGGAATTTAAGCCCAAATTAAAAAATTACCTGAAACTACTATAAAAGTCCCAAATATGTTTACTTTGTATCTTAAAGTCTGCTATTTTATAAATCATTTATTCCTTCTTTTTTCTTTCATTTCTTAGTTTCTAAATCTCTGAGTCTACTATTGTATAAATCTTGCGTTCTTTCTTACGTATCCTTTACTTACTTATTACAATAATTTTTGTTACTAACTTACATGATTCTTCCATTTATAATGATTTTTTAATTTATATTATGATTTTTAAACTCTTCAGGATTTTTATTTTTAAATTATACAAGATTTTTTAACCTTCTTATTATTTACAATAGCCGTTATTACTAACTTACACGATCATTAATTTACTAATTGAGCTAGAACTCCCTCACCAAACACAAGAGCATTGTCTCTTTATGGTGAGGAAAGGCAATTTATTTTTATTTTTGGTTAACCTTATGTAACTATGTAACTGTTGTAACTTCATATGTATTTTTAATAAACATTGCCAATAAAAAAAAAAAATAAAAAAAAATAAAAAAAATATGGCAAGATTAGAAAAAAAAAGTAAGGAGACTAATTGGGCGATGGTTCGCGGTTAGTAGTGGGTCTTTGCCCGGTTTAGGTATTAAGATAACATTTGCTTGTTTAAATGCTTTAGGAAAGCAACTGAGTCGTAGTGACGCATTGTAGATGGCAGTTAAGGCGCAGATGCCTTTTAAAGGAAGGCATTTTAAAACTTTATTAGATATGCCATCTGGTCCCGCCGCTTTTTTATTCTTAAGAGAGTTAATAATTTTTTTTAAATTTCATTAGGTGTTGAGAATTTGATTGGCAAGTCAGATTCTGTATTTAAAATTGATGCTACTTTTGAATCCACCATTGAAACGAAGGACGGATCATCGTGATCAGTTATTGGGGTGAATTGGGCTTCAAGGCTGTCTGCAAAGGCTTCTGCCTTGTCTGCAGTAGAGTATACTACTCCGTTTGGGCCTTGAAGGGGGGATATTCTTGTTTTTGGTTTTCTGAGCGTTTTTGAGAGTTTCCAGTAAGCTGCTCTGTCATTTTCGAGGGAAGATATGAACTCGTGCCAGCGTTCATTGCGGAAATCGTTAAGGGCATCTCTTACTTCGCGGGATAAGCGGTTATAGTGCATTTTTACTATAGGATTGCAAGTTTTTTGCCATTCTTTACGGATTAAATTTTTCTCCCTAATAAGATCTTTAATCTCTTCGGGGATACCATGTCGTCCTGTGTCATTTGGAATTTCAACGGATGCCTCGTTGATGCATGATTTAATTGAGTTAATTAACGTAGAAGTGGCTGTGTTAAGGCTCGCTTCATCGGGAATAGAAGTTGGCACCGTCGTAGATGAGTTTAGTAATTCGATGAGTTTAGGCCATTTAATTTTTTTCCGAGTTGGCTGATGAGGGACCAGTGGGTTCGAACCACCTGTCAATGTAAGAAGAATAGGATTATGGTCGGATGCGAGCTCGTTTAGAACTTTTAGTGAGTGAACGTGACTTGTGTCTGTGAGGATGATTATGTCAATGACATCTGGCCTGCCATTTGGTGGCTGAAGAGTTGGTAGGTCAGGGGCGTCTATGGCGATTGAATTAGAGAGAGCATATTTTGCAAGATCTCTACCTTTTTTATTATCATATTGGCTATTCCAAGAGCCGTGCTTGGCATTTAAGTCTCCGGCAATAATAGTGGGGACGTTTTCGGAGAGAAGTGAATCTAGTTCAGAGGGAATCAATTGTCGTTTGGGAGGGCTATAAACAGATATGAATTTAATTGGACCGGAAGAAGTATTGATTTTAACCGCGGTGGATTCAATATTATCGTTAGAGAATGCATGTGCTAGACAATGGTCAAGATTGCTTTTAACAAAGATAGCAGTACCGCCTCCTTTATTGGAGGTTCTGTCATCTCGAAATATATTATAATTTGGTATTCTTAGATTGCGTGATGGTTTTAGCCACGTTTCATTTATTAGAAATACGTCAAGATTATAATCGTGGAGAAATTCTATGATTTCCTCGCGGTATGCTAGTACTGTGCCATTGGCGTTCCAGTACGCTGTTTGCAAATTTGATTTATTGGCGCGTTGTCTAGCCATTGTGTTTGATAATAAATGTCTGTATGGACTTTAGCTCTTTGGTGGCATTTTGGATGATGAACTGGAGCTCTGTAGCTCTTTCAATGAGGGTTTGAATTTCGCTAGCCTCGGGTTTAGAAGAAGGCGGTGGGGGAGGGGGAGGAAGGTTACTGTGGGAAGCTTGGGGGGACTCGGGAGGGCGATCAAGCCGGAATCGTTGGCTGAAGGCTGGGGTTTTGGGGGACCGGTTGTCCTGATGGGAATTACGGCTTTTGAAAAAGTCTGGCGCAGGCCAGGATTGAGAAGTTGAGGGGATGACGGGGGGGGGGGGGGGGCTGGCTTGTATTGATTTTGGTAGTGATGGGTTCGGATCTAGAGGGTTCACTTTGAGTTTGTGGCTGTGAGCCATAAAAAAACTTGTTCCTGCCGGTAATCGCGACGGTATTCATTATTTTTGGTATTTCTATTCGACTGCCTTTGATAGTTATAATTACGGTTTTTGTTAGAATTATAATTATAATTATTGTAATGGGGTCTGGCAGGACAGCCCTTATAGTTTGCCGTATGTGCGCCCTGACAGAGCGCACACTTAGCTGGAGTATTCGTTGGTTACGAAGAAGACTTGGTCGATTTATAAGGTATGTTTTTCTGCTGTTATCTATTTTCATATTGATATAGGGATAAATATTTTTGAGAGCTGGTAACACTGCCGGCACATGTTTTTGTATATTTCTTGTTTTTCTATGATCTTTGTACTACGTGTGTCAAAATACTTCCGAAATGATTATTTTCATGTGTGTGTGTATAGAAAATTTTAAAGTCGTTTAATTCAGTTAATATTGCTTGCCGCCGCCTAATTCTTTCAGATTCGGATTCCCCGGCCCATAGTTAGTATAAAAATAACTAGTTTGATTTTCTAGGAATCAAAATGCTTCCAGAATGGCTATTTTCCTGTATGTGTATAAAATTTTTTAAAGTCGTGTAATTCAGTTAATATTGCTTGCCGCCGCCTAATTCTTTCAGATTCGGATTCCCCGACCCCAAATTAGTATAAAAATAACTAGTTTTATTTTTTAGGAATTTAGCCCAAACACGTAACTTTAGCCCATACAGATTCCTCCAAGTGTTAAAATCATTTATTCAATTTTATCCTCCAATCATTTACCACCGTCTTTTTTCTAAATTATCATACCTTCTTTCTTATTTCGTTTAAATTTTATTTTCCAACCTTTGAACAACTCTCTCTCCTACCCGTCTTAAATACTAAATCATGGCCTGCCCCAACCCCAAGCCACCCAGCCCCATCGAAGAAACCGAATTGTTAGATCTAGAATTAACTTCTTATCTCGCAGTACGTCCTGTACTTGCTGATATGTCTGTAGAAGAAAAAATTCACGTGTGTAATTTGACACATCGTCAATTTTCAAATGCACGCAATTCTCCTCCCGCTCAAACCTCCCCTTGTAACTCGCCGCAACCAGGCAACGTCACCCCCACCAACTGCGTCATTCCCCCACCCCACCCAATCTTTAACACACCCTCAACCTCTGGCAGACCTCAAGTTTCCCCCATTAATAGCGGCCGCAAGAGACTCACTTCCTTCTCCTCCCACCCAAGCGACTACTCGGATACTTGGGAGGCCGAGGACTCAAATTCTGAGTACTCGACCTCCGAATCAGCCGCAGAAAGTGCTGAAGATATGGCATGGGAGGATGTGAAAATCTCCCGTAAACGTACCCGTGACAGGAAGTCACCAAACTCACCACCGTCGAAAAATCCCGACCCATCTTCCCCCTCCAAAAAAAGACAGACCCTCAGCACAAATGTTGAGGCTGTCAAAACCACCCCTCCCTCCCCCCAAACTACCAATCCATCAACTCCCCGACCCTCCACCCCTCCCCCGAGCTCTCCCATCCCCCAATCTACGCCCCAAGTAGTTGTCACGACTCACAGAATTCCTCCAGTGGTGCTCCACTCGAAAAACGGATGGGCAGCACTGGACAAAATATTGTCAGACAAGGGGATTGATTACTACGCAAAAAATCAATCCAAATACCTAAATATCCATCCCAAAACTCCCAGAGATCACCACCGCATCACAAAAATCCTTATTGAAAAAAATATCAACCATCACTCCTACAAACTCCCCGAGGACAAGCCGCTGAGGGTCGTTCTCAGGGGAATTCCTGAACAAATCACAAGTCAGGAAATAAGCGACGTCCTAGGCCTTTCATACCCCGTCCTTTCAGTCCACCGAATGCGAACAGGCCCAAATCGCCGTGAGATTCCATTAATGCTCGTAAATTTAAAAAAAACTGAAGAAGCTAAAAAAATATTTACCGAACTTACTCAAATCCTTCATCTTAAAATTACCGTCGAACCCCAACGTAGAAGACTGACAGTAGGACAGTGCCACCGGTGTCAATCCCACGGCCATTCATCATCGTGCTGCAACGCATCTCCACGCTGCGTCAAATGCGGTGAAAATCATGCGACCAGCACCTGCATAAAAACGTCCAATCCCCCAGCCAAATGCGCACTTTGCGCAGGCCCCCACCCGGCAAATTACCAGGGTTGTCCCGAACGCCCAGCCCCCCGTTTTTCAAACCGTTTCAGATTTGTAAATTCCCAATACATCCGCCCCCTGATGCAAAATCCCATCAACAAACCAAACGCCTGGCCTCGCCCCAACTTCACAAACTTTAACTCCCAACAATACCGCCTAGAAAGGCCCATCCTCACCCAAACCAACGAACCACAACTCCAAACAAACTTCCCCATCGCCTCAACAGCAGTTCCTACCCCCCCTCCCGTCTCCCACGTCACCTACCCACCTCTACCCCAACCCACTGAAATACCCAAAAGGTCACAAAACACCCTCCCACCCCCACCCCCACCCTCGACCCAAACTCTCCCAGTCGAACTTATCTCAGCGCTCAAAAGCGCAGCCGCTCAACTCAAAACAGCTATGGAGATGAACTCCAGACTGCTCACCTACGTCGAGACTCTCCTAAACTCCATCCCCCAATAGATTTAAAACAAAAATTTATATTAATTAGTCAAATCTTTCCAACAACCTTTAAAATCATTTAAAATGTCCAGAATAACTAGAAAACCAGCAAACCTTCAAGCTGCATACTGGAATGCAGACGGTAAAATAAAAGATTTCCGAGGTGAAATCCATCAATTTCTAATGGATTTTAACCTCGATGTTCTCCTAATTAATGAAACCTGGCTAAAACCCAGCGTAAGTATTAAATTTCCGAACTATATAACTTACCGCACCGACCGCACCCACACCTCTGGCGGTGGCACCGCGATTATCGTAAAATACTCCATAGATCACTGCATTACAAATAGCCATTCAAATGAAAACATCGAAACTACTTCAATCGTCATAAATACTCTTAATAACGGTCCAATTAAACTCACATCGGCCTACTCCCCCCCCAAAAGAAAACTTACTGCTCCGAACCTTGATAAACTTTTAGACAGCCCTTTACCAACAATAATTGCAGGCGATTTAAATTCTAAACATGGTTCCTGGTCGTCAAGGAACACTAACATCAAGGGTACGTTCCTTGCAAATTACGTCGCCGAAAAATCTCTAATCGTATCCGCCCCCGATATTCCTACTTTTTTCCCCAAAAACGCAAATCACAACCCCGACGTCTTAGATATAATTATTATGAAAAACTGCCCTCTTCTGTACACCCTCCAAACCGTTAAAAAATTATCATCCGACCACGACCCAGTTCTTTTATTTCTATCCGACGTCTCCCTACCCTCAGTACCATCTCACAGACCCACGCGTAAAAAAATTCAATGGCAAAAACTCCCCAAACTCTTAGAATCAGTAAGAATCCAAACATCAATTAAAAACGAAGATAGCCTCAATTTAGCAACAAAAATTTCACCAACGACATTAAATCAGCCGTAGATTTTGCCACCGTCGAAGTCGCGAATGATAAACACAGACCTGACCTTCCCGCAGAATTAAAAGAACTAATAAGAGAGAAAAACTTCGCCCGAAAGGAATGGCAAAGATTCTCAAACCCGATCGATCGTATACGTATGAATCGCCTCTCTCACCAGGTAAAAGTCGAACTCCAAAAATACAGAGATGAGCAGTGGCACGACTTTATCTCCACTCTAGACGACGACAGATCAGCCTTTTGGAAACTCTCTAAAGCCCTTAGAAAACCCCCGACCAAAATAAGTCCCCTTACGGGCCCAAAAGGCACAGTTTATTCCTCTAGAGACAAAGCCGAGACTTTTGCAGACAGTCTCGAAGAACAATTTTCCCCGACCACGACCTACGATGACCCCCAATTCGTTTCAACGGTAGAATCAAAAGTCTCATCCCTTCTGACCGAAATACCAACAGACAATCCAATCCCGTTTACAACCCCTCAGGAAATCTCTAAAATCATAAAAACCCTCAAGACAAAAAAATCTCCTGGTCCTGACTTAATCTCAAATAAAATGTTAAAATACCTCCCCTCCAAAGCCATCTGCGCTCTCACAGCCATATGTAACGCATCCTTCAGACTTCGTTTATTTCCACAAGACTACAAATTAGCAGACGTCATACTCATCCCCAAACCTGGAAAAGACCCCCTTCAGGCCATAAACCACAGACCGATTAGCCTGCTTCCCAGTGCAGGAAAAATACTTGAAAAATTAATCCTCGCCAGACTGAAAAAAATTGTTGACGAACTTAAACTCATTCCCGACTTTCAACACGGCTTTCGATCGGGCCACTCTACTCTCCACCAACTTCTGCGGGTCGTCGATCAAATAACAAACGGTTTCAACCTTCGCCAACACACAGTAGTCCTCTCCCTAGACGTCTGCAAAGCATTCGACAAAGTCTGGCACAGAGGTCTCATTTATAAAATGTTCCTCCTCGGTATCCCCCTATCAATGCTTCAACTTATAGCACACTTTATTAAAAATCGTAAATTCAGAATAAAATTAGATGGAATTTATTCCTCAGTGAGAATGCTAAGAGCAGGTGTCCCTCAAGGCTCAATTCTCTCGCCAGCTCTCTTCAACATTTACCTAAGCGATATCCCCCGTCCTAGTACATACAACCATCGTACAAAAAAAAACAAAAATAGGAAAATTTGCAGACGATACTGAAGTCATGTCGACTTCAGTAAGTGAAATAACCGCCACACGACGCGTCCAAAGCCACGCCTCAGAAGTAGAATCTTTCTTTAAACAATGGCGAATTAGTGTAAACCCTTCCAAAAGCGCAGCTTGTGTTTTCTCCCGTAGACGCCCCAAAAGACCCCCTAACATCCACCTGTTCGGCGAAAACGTCCCTTGGAAAAAAAACATTAAATATCTCGGAATAACCCTTGACAGTAGATTAACTTGGAGAAAGCATATCACCGAAGTTCTAAATTCAGCCAACAAAAATCTTGCAAACCTTTATCCCATGATATGCAAAAAAAATAAAAAACTATCAAAAAAAAACAAACTACTAATTTACAAAACAACAATAAGACCTAAACTAACCTACGCAAGCCCTATCTGGGCCCACGCTTCAGAGACCCAAATGAAAAGACTACAAACATTTCAAAATAAAGCCATTCGTATAGCCCTGGGAGCTCCCAAATGGATGAGGGTTAATCAAATTCACCGTGACTCTGAAGTTCCCCTCCTTAAAGACCATATCTTAAGTCTCGCGGAAAAATTCTATGCGGGCATTCCCACCCATGAAAACGCGTCAATCAACTGCCTCACCCAGTATGATGAAAATATTAAAACACTTCATAAAAAACCTAAACAAATCCTTTGTAAGTCATAAACCTCCCCATATTGCAGCCATGTTCCCTTGCAAAAATTTTTTCACAAAAAACTAATTAATCTAACTTTCAACAACCATTATAAAATCATGATGAAAGAGAAAGGGGCCTTATTGGCCCGGAGCTCTGTATGCCATAAATTCAAAAGTCAAAAGTCGCTCAGTGACTGCCGCCAGCGACAGTGGAGGTAATCCACCTCTTACCCGCCCTGGTATAAGTAACTGATGGTTACTCCTTCAAGGCTCTCGCAAGATTCTAATTTTTTTGATTAAACGAAGCTACATTTATTTATTTTGAACGAATCTAGACCTCCAGTATCCATGCATACGTTGTTAGTAAGCAGTATGCAAGTGCTTAACAGGAAAAACAAAATGCAAAAAAATAGGTTAGTAAGACAAAGATAAATTAAACAGGGCAAAAGAAAAACTCATTCATGAGACTCCATGACGCGGAATTGCATCTGTACAAAACCTGCAAGCACCTGCATAAAATAGAGAACATAAGAAATACAATAAATCTCAAATCAATTGGCAAGTACCAACAAAAAATGTGAATGGCTTTCGGTCTGACCATAAACTACACTTAGCTTCCGTGTCCCTTAGCCAACCACTCAGTGCCGCCAGCGACAGTCGCTTCTGTGACGACAGCTTTTTTCGCTCCCGAACCGCTCTGTCTGGCTCGTGTTTACACGGCCAGACACCTGCTATTGTCAGCCGGCCGGACCCCGACCGGCTCACTGCTTAGGCCACCGCGCCGCCAACTGCCTTTTTCAAGGCAAAGAAGAAGAATAAGAAGGACGACCTGGCCCCACCGAGAGAAGAAGCCCCCAAGACCACCCCCGCAATCCTAAAGCGGAAATATAGAACACCTGCCGTGCGGATGATTCCCGCGCGGCTCCTTTCTGCCATTCCAGAGGACACCACCACCTACCGGACGAAGACTGGGACCATCAAGGTCCCCAACTCCCAACCACTGCAGCCCCATCCCGCTGACCCGAGGACGAAGCCGGCAGCCATCCCCCTACCGCCCCCGAAGATGCCCGAGACCGCCACCGCAGCCGGGCCCAGCCGCCCTCCAGTAGGCCCAGCTTCGGGCTACGTTCCGCCCCCCAGATTCCAGCAGCCCCATCAGGACATGGAGATGACCAGAGAGGAGGAAGGTTGGACGAGGCCGACCAACCCCATCAAGAGGCCAGGATCCCCGCAGGAACCCCGGGCGGTTGTTGTCGGCAACCGCTTCGGCAACTTGAAGGAAGTATCCGAAGGCGGCGGCGCGTCGCAGGCGAAACGCGCCAATACTAATACATGTACTTCTTCCTCCACAGGTACCACGGGCGCCGCCAGGAAGGACCGCGTCCCCCCAGTCGTGATGACCCTAGGGACCCTCTCGCATGGACAGGTCACCTCAGCGGTGCAGGGCCACATTGGGCACCTGCATTTCGAGATCCGGTACAGACCAGGGGGAAAAGTTAACATCCTCCTGCGGAGCATGGCGAACCACCGCGCCCTCACCAACGGGCTGCGAGCGGAGGCACGCGGCTTCCACACCTACACGGCGGAGGCAGACAAAATGAAGAAGGCAGTTATCAAGGGCCTGCCTAACGTGGCCACGGAGGAAATAGCCGAAGACCTAACGAACCAAGGCTTCACCCCCGTCAAGGTCACCAAGATGACGACCACCACGGCCGAGTACCCAATGTACTTGGTACACTTCAACAAGGAAGTAAACATGGGACAGCTGAGGGCGGCCGTCAAATACCTATGCCACTGCAGGATCCGCCTGCAAAAACATCGCAGCAACCACTTGCAGCACGGGACACAGTGCTACGTGGGTTTTTCGCCAAGTGGCAAAGCCAAGTATACTTTTCGTAAAACAACTTTAGTGTTGTAGTGCTGGTCAGGATCCCACAGATTTTATCCCGTAGGAAGCGCCAATTCTGGACGGGTTATGGAACCTGTCAAGAATACCTGTGGTTCCCAAATATGCTCAGGATGTGGATCTTAAACCACGATATGTGTCGTTCTCCAAAGGGATGGTTATTGCAAGGTACATAATTTAAAGGCGGAATTGTGAGATCAAACATATAATTTTAAATCAAATGGCAAACATGGGTCGAGGCCTCGCTCGACAAGGTTTTAAATATTGCATTTCACTTACCCCCATGGAACCGACCTCTTTTTTACTATGAATTCTATCGCTAGCTAACTAATAAAATGTCCGTCTAGTAGTTGCAAGGCACAGACAGCATTTCCTCGTGCATGATCCGGAAAGCCATCACCGAAGCCGAGATCTGGAGTCAGTTCCGCCGCCAAAGGGAGTTCGTCAAGCGGCCTTTCGCCGCGTCCAAAATTAGCAAGTCACCCCGCCGCCAATGGGGGTGTTTTACGTTCAAGAAGGTTTGGCATGTAGGTAGGCCGCCCTCGGTCCAGACGAGAGTCAGGGTCGGCGTAAAATTACTTTCCCGCCACCAAGAACAGCGAATATCATCGCGGGCTAGCGATACACCGATCATCCATCAAAACGGGGCTCTGTCCTAGTGTGATCGGACGTATTTATCATGGATTGAATCTTTCAGGCTCCAACAACGCTTGGCCGCCGTACAAGTTTCCTTAGGGTTGCAGGAATCACAGCTAATCCCACCAAGGGGAATTCAAACTATCGATCACACAATACGTACTCGTTATCACTTTTACCGCCCGGCATTATCTAAAGTAAAAAGGATTTTTTTCCCGTTCAAAACTCAAATCTCTCAAAAACTCCATTGACTGTCGCGTCGCTGGGTTCCGGGCCCCGACTCTCCGAAACCTACCCACGCAAAAAGTGACGTATTGCCGCGGAACTGCTTCAGAGGTCGCCCCGGGCCGTCGATAAAGTCAGAGCTGGCACTCTAATAATTAATAACAAGTTCCTACCTAATTACGATTTCGACGGGTAGAGTTGTTAGGATGCAGTACAAATAATAAAGATGTTAATAATTATATTTAAAGTAATACGGATTTGTACTGCATCATAACAACAGTGCTACCGCTGCCAGAACTTCGGGCACGGGTCCCGCAACTGCTCACACACCGCAAGGTGTGTGAAATGCCTAGTGGAGCACGCCTCCGCCGAGTGCCCCAAGACCACCAGGGATGAGTCCGCCGCGTGCTGCAACTGCGGAGGCCCCCATCCCGCCAACTATAGGGGCTTCCCGAAGAGGGTGGCATACGTCGCCTCACTACAACAACACCAGCGACAGCTCCACCGGGAGGCGCCAGGAGGCAGGACAGAGGCGCCAGGAAGCAGGACACATCCTCATGCGCATCAGACGACGAGGAATGATGGACGCACCTGGGCCCAAGTAGCCGGAGGAGCCTCAGGCCCCCAACAGCGCGAGGAGCAGCCCCGCTCGCAGCCCCGCACGCAGCAGCCCGCAAGAGAGGCAACCGCCGCAGATGATGACGCCGCCCTGATGATGGCCCTGCTCCAGGGACTGATCCGCGTGCGACCCCAACTGGCCGTTTGTAATGACGAGCTGGAGAAGGCTATGATTCTCATGAATCTCATCAGGTCCACCATCAATGTCTGATCCCCAGATGGTGAACGTCCTCCTGTGGAATGCCCACAGCATCCGTTTTAAAATTGACGAATTGCTCGCTCTGGCCAACAATACTAACATTGACATTTTTCTCATTACGGAAACTCATCTCAAACCCGACATTCCCCTGAGAGTGCCCGGCTTCGAAGTACACCGAGACGACCGACCGGAGGGCGCAGGCGGAGGCACCGCCATATTCGTTCGTCAAACCATTACATCTACAAGAATCCCTACTCCGAAGTTGAAGCATACTGAAGCCACGATTATCGAAGTCACCATAGAGGATAGAGCGCATACCATCATCGCCGCCTACTGCAAACATCCCAACCTACTGGTTAGAGAAGATCTCGATAAATTACTTAATTTGCGCCCTATTGTCATTCTAGGAGGAGATCTGAACGCCAAGCACAATTATTGGAACAACTACAGAGGCAACGCGAATGGGAAAACGCTCTTTTCACATATGCAGACGCACAACTACACGATAATGGCGCCGGACAAACCGACTTTCCACTCAGCACGCGCAATGTACCCAAGTACTCTGGATATCGTACTTGAGAAGAACGCCAAGACCATCTCGCCATTGCGCACGCTGGACGAACTATCGTCGGACCACCTGCCCGTGAGCTTCAGTATAGGAGGAACGACTTCAAGGAGCCCCAGAAAGCGGCAAAACTACAAGGACGTCGACTGGGAAGGATTCAAAAAAGAGATTAACGAACGGATACATCTCACGTCGGCAACCCTGCGCTCAAAGGAAGAGATTGACGAAGCCGCAAGCACTCTGACCGAAATCATCCAACTTGCACAAGACACCTTCATCCCCCTCAAAGACGAACAGACATACACGATCAAGCTTCCCGAGCACGTCTTATCGCTCATTAAGGAGAAAAATCGCCTACGACGCATCTTCCATCACACGCGCGTCGGCTACTTCAAAACGGCCTACAACACACTACAGCGGGAAATCAAGCAAGAGATCACCGACCTCAGAGGCGAACTTTGGACGAAGAAAGTTACGTCACTCACGCCAAAGGACAGGCGCCGGGAAGCGATCAAATACATAACATCCTACTGAAACATCTACCTCAGAAAGCCATCATCTTCATCACCAAACTATTCAATGCCTGCCTCACCATCGGACATTTCCCCGAGATCTGGAAAACGGTGACCGTGCTGCCCTTTTCCAAGCCAAACAAGGACAAGAAGCAGCCGACAAACTATCGGCCGATTAGCCTACTCTCCACGCTGAGCAAGGTATTTGAACAGGTGATTCTCAACAGACTTCTACCACACCACGAAGACACTTTGCCAGACGAACAATTCGGATTTAGGAAAAGGCATTCCACCACCCATCAGCTATCCAGAGTAGCGGAATTCATCGTGAGAAGATTCAACGAAAATCGCTACACCGCCGCTGCATTGCTAGACTTGGAAAAGGTATTTGACACCGTTTGGATAAAAGGGCTTCTGCACAAACTTCACAGACTGAACACGCCCATATACCTAACGAGAGTGATACAAGAATACCTCAAGAACAGATCCTTCCAAGTCTACATCAGGAACGCGCTGTCGACACTACGTGAGATTCCAAAAGGCGTGCCTCAGGGAAGTCTACTGGGACCTCACCTCTTCAACATCTTCACGCACGACATCCCCCATGACGAGAGATGCAACGTTTCCATCTATGCAGACGACGTCAAACTTTACGTTTCCTCGACGCAAGCAGACATGGCAGCCATATACCTACAGAGGGCGCTCGACACACTCGTAGAGTTCTACAGAAAATGGCACCTCAAACTGAACGAGGCGAAGACCGAAGTCATAATGTACTCGAGGAAAAATAAAATAAGAACACCAGACGTCAACATCGAAATGGGAGGACACGTCCTAGAATGGAAAGATGAGGTCGTCTACCTGGGCCTCACAATGGACTCACGTCTCAACTGGAAATCTCACGTAGCCAAGATGCACGTGAAAGCCAGAAAGGCAGTCGGCGCGATGAAGCCAATCTTCAACAGAAGAAGTCCGCTACTTCCCAGAACCAAACTCCTGATCTACTACTCGCTCATTCGACCGGTACTGACTCATGCTATCCCCGTGTGGGGCAGCATCTCCCACTCTGACCACACAAAACTACAGACTTTACAAAATCTCTGCATTAAAATCACGTACAACACAAGACTCAGAACAAACTTGAAAAAACTACATGCAAGAGAAGAAATACCGACCTTATTTGAATACACACACAGACTGACCGACCGATTTTACAAGTCACTTCAACATAGTAAAAATAAACTCATCAAAGAAATCGGTCAATACAATGCACCTAGCGATCTCCCTTTCAGGTACAAACACAGACTACCCAAACATATTCTGATGGACCTTAATCACATTTGGCACAATCCTGAATCAGACGCGGATGACTGAGCGATCGGTAGGTATTCCCAATCACCAGACCCCTCCCCACAACTTATGTCTATATATCTATGTATATATTTATATAATAATATTTATTTTATCTATGTGTATGTAAGTTTATCCTAAAAATTCCCATAAAGTATATATCACATAAAAACAGACACCCACACCCATCACCACAAAATTCAGGATTTCATCTACTGAAATCACTGAAGGCCGCACAGTTTCATGTTGACTGTCGGCCGACTCCTCCCGGATAAGGTTTTTCATGGTTTCCTTATTCCCAAAGGCAAATGCGGAAGAGCTCCAAATAAAAGGACATGACCGACTCCTTCCCACTCCCAACATAACACAAACACACACGTATGTATATATTTCCCCTTGCTTGATGCCAGTTGCTTTGTTGAGCTATGCAAAACATGCAATTTTAGTAGGGTTTTTACATAACAATTTTTCCCTACCGACAAAATACATGACCTCTAAGTCTATAATAGCCAGGTACTATTTTTTTTTTTTTTTTTTTTTTTTTTTTTTAGTTTCAGTGCCGGCAACCCGGGCGTTTATTTATTTTTCATTTATTTACAAAGTTTTATTTTACCCACCTCACTAGACATAGTCTGTTCCGAGGTAGGTAAATAACATTTTATATTTATTAAAAAGGATATGAATCAGAGTAGACATAATATTATAAAAAGATAAATAGTAGTATAAAAAGATAAAAAAATTATGTGATATTAAAAATGATAAAAAATAATAATGATAAAAAAGAAGTATAAAAAGATAAAAAGACAATGTGAAGTTATATGCCTATATGCACTTTGCCTATTCCTATACCTACTATGCTTATATGATAAAGAAATATATATGAAAGATAAAAAATAAAATCTATGAAGATATATACCTATAAGTACATACATGAACATTCATACATGTACATTTTCTTTTCCATATATCTATACATGTATATATATATATACAAACACACATTTATACTTATACACATATACACATACACATGTATACATGCATACATGTACACATGAATACATGCATACATACATATATACATACACAAACATGCATACATACATAATGTTGTTATATTAAATATTTACGTATAAATTTTGTTTTTGTTTTTGTAAGTTTACATGTTTTTGTAAAAAAATTATACATTTAAATAAGAGAATATAAATGCCGTGGGTAATAGTTAAAATTGTATGCTGTATTACATTAATTTATTACATTACAACACAGGTACATGTTAGTTAATATTATGTACAATACACTGCATATTTTGATATTATATAATTTCGTAGGAAATTATATGAAATGAATCTATAAAATGTACTCGTGTTAGTTATTTAGGATATTCCGAATGTCCTTTCTTTCCTTTTCAGTCAACCATATAACAAATCTTTTGAACAGCCAGTCCAATTTATTTGGGGTAACGTAAGTTTTTGTTTGTGTTAGGAAGATATTGAAAATGTGTGGAGCCAGGTACGATTCATGTTTTTTTGCGAAAGTTGATTTAATATAGGGAACCTGAAAGTGATTATTTACTTTTGCTCTTGTATTTTGCGAGTGAGGTATGTGGTGAGGTGATGTTTTAATACAGTTTTTATAGATGATTTTTTTAATGAATAGTTTATTTATGTCTAGTAATTTGTTTTGAATCATTAGCTGTTCTGTCGGATGTTGGTAAGGTTTTTTAAACATAATTCTAATTATTGTTTTATGATTTATTTTAAGAGGATTGAGGTAAATATCTGCTGCTCCTCCCCATACTGATATACCATACGTTAGAATACTTTGACAAAGTGCGAAATATACATTTTTTAATTGATTTAAGGACATGATGTTTCGTATAGTTTTGATGATGTATGATAGTTTCCGTATTCTTTTTGTAAGTAAATTAATATGGAGATCCCATTTTAGTTTATGGTCCACAGTTAATCCTAGGTATTTAATATTATCCGCGTGATCAATTTTGTCACAAGTGCAGCATGTGTTATTTGAGATAGTATTGGTGCAGGGGTGAAGATGAAGTTGTGGATGGCAGTGTGGTTGACCAGCCTTTGTTTTGCTGAAAGTAAGGTATTTTGTTTTTGAAATGTTGAGTGTTAGTAGATTATTTTGTAGCCATTTATTTACTTCAATCATCGCTGTTTCTGTGTTTTTGAAAACCTTTTCCCATGATTGCGCCTTGAACAAAATTGCTGTGTCATCTGCATAACTGATTACTTTGTAGTCTATTTTACCTAAGTTTATCTCAGTTAGACTATTTATGTAGATGAGAAATAGTATGGGACCCAAGACGCTGCCTTGCGGTACTCCATACTTGATATCTAATTTGTCACTGCTGTGTTTGTTTATTTTTACTATTTGTTGTCTATTTTCAATGTAACTGAGGAACCACTTTAGCGGAGGACCGGTTATGCCAATATTTTTAAGTTTTTGGTGTAGTAAGTTATGTGAAATGGTGTCAAATGCTTTCGCTAGGTCTAAGAACACTCCTATCACATATGCTCCGCCATCAATGCTTTTCACTATGTAGTTGGTTAATTCTGATAAAGCGTCTTCTGTACCCATTTTAGCACGAAATCCAAATTGGTGGGATGAGAGCAGATTGTGTTTTTCAATGTACGCAAGTAATCTTTTTTTCATAGCTTTTTCTAGTAGTTTGGATATTGAATTTAGCAAAGTGATTGGTCTGTAATTAAGTATCAAGGTTTTGTCTCCCGATTTATGTATTGGAGTAATACATCCTATTTTTAGGTGATCAGGGACAATTCCGAGGCTAAAACTTTGGTTGAAAATGTGTTGAAGTGGTATAAGTATGTATTCTCGGAGATTTATTAGTATTTGATTGGAAAGGTTATCCGGTCCCGTAGCGCAATTTGGTTTGAGAGATTTAATGAGATCCGAGATTTCCCTTGTTTTTACTTTGTAAGCATAAAATGAGTGATTTGGTCGTATGGCAGAGCATAGTTTGGATAATGAGTCTTCTGTTGTGCAGTTTTTTTGGAGAATTTTTTCCGCCAAGGTAGTACCAACTCTTGCAAATTGTGAGTTAACAAAATTAGCTATTTTATTAGGTTCATTTTTTGCTAAGACTTTATCTCCATTTATTACGAGTTCTTTTATATTCGAGTTTTTCTTAGGACTGGAATAAGTAATATCTTTTACAACTTTCCAAATTTTTTTTGGATCATTTTTGGCGATTTTTATTTCTTTTTTGTAATATTTATATTTGGCTTGTTTAATTAACTTATTACACAGGTTTCTATATAGTAAGTAATCATTCTTTAGTTTGTAATCATTTGGGTTTTTGTGCACTCTTATATGCATTGCATCTCTTCTATGAATACTGTTGACTATTCCTGTCGTGATCCATGGTGTTATTTTTTTCTTTTTATGTGTGTAGATTTTTTTAGGACTTTTTGTGGTGTGTTTAGTTATATAGGTTTCAACCGTATTTATAAATGTGTTTAGTGCTCTGTTTGGGTCTATTTCGTTTAGTACATTAGTCCAAGATTCATCGTGCATGTCTAATTTTAAAGACCTAAAGTTTATTTTTTCTTGCAAGTTGTCATTTTTGTTTTCTTTTTGTTCTTTGTTTAGTTGTATGTTTATTGTAGTTGTGAAATGGTCTGTGACAGTTGAACGAATAATGGATGAAAAAGTTTTTCTTCTAGTTTTAACAAATATATGATCAATGCAAGATTCGGAGTGCAACGTAGTTCTTGTTGGTGAGTTGATTGTCGATTTAAGTCCGTAGTGAGTAAAAAGACTCAGGTATTCCGTAGTTTTTGGTAAACATTTTAATATGTTAATATTCATGTCACCGGCAATAATCAGTTGTTGAGTTTGTTTGTGTTGTTCAAGAAGTTTATTTAAGGAGTTTAAGAAAAGGGAGATATTGTTGTAGCATGGTGGTCTATATATAGAAAATATGGAGAGGTTTGGGCCAAGGGAGATTTGTATGCAGTTTGCTTCAGTTAAGTTGATTTCTTTAATGGAGGCTCTCAATGAATCTTTGACAAAGATAACAATACCATCGTTTTGATTAAGGTGTCTTGTGGTGTGGAATGTGGTATAGTCATTTAAGTTAAAGTTTGTGTAGGAATCGTCTAACCAGCATTCATTTAAGATTATGATATCGAAACTTACATGTATGTCGTTTAATAGGACACAAAAGCTATCAAAGTTTTTTTGGATACTTCTAATGTTTTGGCATACTATGTTTAAACTATGTTTTTCTGAGATAAGGAGTTTGAGTTCTGATGCTTTGTTAAAAAAGTGTTCCGTATGATATATTGTTTCAATGTCAATCAATGTGTTTAGTAATTCGGCCATATTAAATTATTTGCAAGACTGGAAATTTACTTTGGGGGGGTTAGACATATCAAAATGAGTGTTAAGATCTTGTAAAAATACTGCAAAATTGTCAAAGTTTTTTTGAATGCTTCTAATATTTTGAGAAATTACGTTCAGAGAGTTGTTTTCGGCGACGGTTACTTTAAAATCTGTTGAATTTGTGAAAGTGTGTTCTTCATTAGATGAAATTTCAAAATCAATATTTAATGTTGAAGCCATTTTAGAGGAAGTATATTAAGTTCTATTGTCTCAGTCGCAATATTAAATGCAGCATCCATATAATACATAGGTGCATAAAATAAAATGCAGAAAGTGATTAAAATAAAGTCAATGCCATGAGAGTATGGAGAATAAGGCTGCAGTCATGCATCTACTACGTGGGCTGTGTCATTCGAGGTTGCACTTGTGTCACTTCCATGGTTAGTTTTTGCTAGTAAATTTTCTATTTCGAGGATGGTATTTTCTGTGCGAATAAAGGTCGCTCGCGAGTCTGTCTGTTGTCGAATGTAGACTCGCCCTGCCTTAACCCATACGTAGGCAAAATTGTACTTTTTTGCTAATTGCTTTGAGAGAAATAGCATTCTTTTTGCGTGGGAGGTTAGGAGCTCGTTAATAAATATTGGCATTTTTGGTCCCGAGAAGCCTATTTTACTTGTGTTGAGTCTGTCGGCACTATTTTCTGCGTTTTTGTTATATTTTTTTGCTTCATTTAGAAACTCCTCCCGACCATTTGGATTTTTAAATTTAATAATTATTGATCTCATTGCCGTGTGGTTTCTTTTTCCTGGCGCCCTGTATGCGTCCTCAATGTCATTTTTGTTTAATTTTACAGCATTATTTATATTGAAAATAATGTCATTGAGTTTCTCGCCTTGAATTTCAGGAATTCCTCGAATTTCCGCACACGTCTGCGAGTTTTGACGCTCTTTTTCATCTAATTGTTCTTGTAGCTCATGTACTTTTTGTTCTAGCATCTTGTGTTTTATATCCATCATACTTAGCTCTTTAACTTTGTTATGAAGCAGTGCTGAAATCATTACCTTTTCTTATTTTAAAATATGAACACTGCTTTATAACGTCGAACCTAGCGGCACGAACTATTGAGTGAATTAATTGTTGATAGTTACAACAGGAGGACTGGCAACACAAGTCGTTATGGAAGGGGGAGTTTCTTTTCTTTTCCGGGTCCGGCAATGGAACCCACTCTCGCCGGCATGATCTTTTGGGCCAGATCATGGCTGTGACAGTCGTATAGTATTAAGTTATTAAAAGGGACGAAGATTTAAATTTCAGTCGATTGGCACGTAATAATTAATGTGGAACGATCTCTGATTCAGGATGCGAAAGTGCACCAAAGTTTTATTGAATAATGTCGCGAGATTGCTCTCCGCGGTAGTTCTTATATTACGAGAAGTTTACCGTAAAGTTATCAAGGCGATCGGGATGAGTATTTTCGCCACACGAGACGCGCCGGTATGTACTTGTCGGGTGCCGACAATAAGAATGCCTATTTAAACGCGTGGAGAAGAATAATTCCGCTCACCGGCTTGTATGAGAGAAAATGCACGTGCGGGAATACTAACGGTCCCGCTGGCTTGCTACGTAAGCCCCGTAACATCGTTCCCTTGGAGTTCCACTTCTCTTGGAGCCCTGGCTTTGCTGAGAGCCCTGTCTTGCCAATCATCCTGTTGCGAACTGGCCGTTTAACCTGATGCGATCTGTGGAGACGAGAATCGGCTGGAGGTCCTGCCGATTATCCTGTTGCGGACTGGCCGAGATGAGAATCGGCTGGAGGTCCTGCCCATCATCCTGTGGCGAACTACGAGACGCGGTTCGGTCAGGAATATAGTGAAATAGCTAGATAGTATAACCTCAATCGGTCCCTGAGGGTGAGTAGAGTCACTTTACGTTTTATTGTACCTGATATTATTAAAATAATATAAAAGTTCTTTAACATTTAAATTGGAAATGAGATACTTGTATTTATTTAATACCCTAACACGCTGGAGATCACATACCTATGCCCCCTCCTGAGATGTAGTTTCATGTTTTTATTTCACCACGGGCATAATTCTGCACAAAGCAGTATTTTGGCGCTCGGTAAAACCGTAAAGTTCGTGGTGAAAACATAGACCATACAGTATTATACTCAACGCTTAATTACAGCGTAACAAATTGGGCCCAACGTGGTTTAGCTCGTTTATTTGATCTCCTGCGGGTTACGTTGGTGTTTGGTGTTTTACATTGGTCATGTTTTGTATTTTTTCGTGCTCAGTATCCCAGTGTGTGGTTACATTGTCAACATGTCAACATAACCTCAATTTTTGAAATGATATTTTCATAGAAGTGTCAGGTTTCAATCATAGACAATGCTTCTTCTATGATAAGTTTGAAAAAAAAAGTATATATTTATTCAAAAAAAAAAATTTTTATTGTCTATGGTTGAAGGTTTATGATAAAAGGTAAACATCATCTATGCAAGTTGATGTTTATTGTGGAAAAGCGAATGTCAAAAGTGACAGATTACGGTATGTTGTGTTTATATCGTAGATGAATTCTTAATACAAATTTAAATGAACTAGTTAACTAAATAAATAATTCATTATAATCAAGTGAATGGTAATTAATGAGATTAAATTTATAATCTATTCCGTTAAATTCCATTATGCACAAGAGTGTCATAAATTATCAACAACACGAGTACATCTTATACGGTGAAATAGTTTGACATACTTAACTAAATTGTTGGGATATTTTTTTCTTTTATTAAAAAAATATTTTTTTTTTAGTATTTCAAATGTGGGATTTTATTTTGTAACCACGATTTTTATTGTCAATTTTAAATTAAATCGACTAAACACATTAATATCTCGATTTTTTTTTTCGAAAATCAGGGTTGCCAAAAATTTTTTTTTCCCTCGTACTTAAAAAAAAAAATTTTTTTTTACATCATCAACAATCAATATTGTACGTCATCAATAACAATGTCAACTCCTATTTCGAACGTCAACAACGCTTCTAAAGAGGATCTCATAAGAGAACTATCAAGTCGTTCTCTCGAACCGGCAACCACCTCTCACGCGCTGCGCTCGCAGGCGCGTGCATATAATAAAGCCCTTAAGATGCCAACAATATCAGAAATAGATATGGATTCTTCTGATTCAGATTCAGAGAGTAGGACCGTTCACAACCCTACAATAATTAAACATACAAAAATTATTTATAGAGAATCACCCTCCATCAATGTAGAAAATTGGAAGATTAAATTTGACGGTAAATCAAGCATAAGAGAATTTCTCTTATTAATTGAAGAAAAATGTAGGACAAAAAATTTTAGTCATGATAATCTGGTACGCGTTTTTCCTGATCTTCTAGATGGCCTAGCATTACTTTGGTTCAGGTCAATATATCACTCAGAATTGAAATGGGACGAGCTGTCTAAACTTTTAATCAATCAATTTGAGGCAAATGACCTACAAACAGATTTAAAAGTTAAACTTTTCAATATGAGGCAACCCAAAGGTATGTCGGTACTTGAATTTTCCCTTAGGATGAAATCCCTAAATAACATGTTGGAAGCTAAACTTCCTGAGCAGGAACTTTTGCGACTTGCCAAAAAGGCGTTGCTGCCAATGTACACTAACATTTTAGTTTCTAGAGATATAGATACATTCGATCAGTTAACAATCTACGCAGGGAACTTAGAGTCTTATGCGACACCACCAGAGGAATTTGCTACTTCTTCAACTTCTTTTTCAAAAAAATCTAATGAAAACTACGGTACTAATAAAGAGGATAGATTCGTGCCTACTAATAAAACTTTGACAAACAGTAATACCGGTACTGATAGACGTACTGGGTTCTCTCAGAATAACTATAGACGGTCGTTTAATAGTAATAGTTATAGTCATGCTGGGCGTAACTACGTTAATACCAATGCTGGTTGCAACAATAACAAACCTTCGTCTTCGTTCAATACAAATAATCAAAATACTGAACGAACTTCTAGAACCTTTGTTAAGACTCAAGTTTGTCTATATTGTAATAAACCGGGACATGTTGTGGCTGACTGTAGGAAAAAAGCCGCAGCGGGAAATAATTCTAAAGTGGGAGCAGTTAAAGGAAGATTTAATAACAGTAAGTCGGAAAACTAGGGCGGAGTCTCTCTTACCACGTCCCATCCTATGCGCAGAGGAATCGGGAATGGAAGAGTTGGCTCCGACTAGTACATCAGTTTCTTTCGGTCCCATCGTCTGGAACAGTGGGCCCACTGCCACAGGGGATGGAGATTGAAAACGATGGTCGTCCGTATGTAAATGTATATATAATAAACAATTTTTACAGCGCACTGTTGGACAGTGGCGCCTCATTATCGTGTTTGGGAGGTGATAGTTATAAAATTTTTATTAAATTAGGTGTAGAATTAGTTAAGGTTAATTTTTGTGTATCAACAGCGGACGGTGCGAGTCAGCCTGTCCTGGGTACAATGTCGTTGCCGGTGACGTACAAATCAATTACCCGGACAATTCTTTTCTACGTCATCCCGACATTGTCACCATCGTTTATCCTAGGTATAGACTTTTGGAAGCAATTCCATATCGCACCGGAGCTGCTTCCAAAAGCTATTTGTCATTCTTCGGAAAACAAAATCAATGGGTTGCGGGCAATTCAGCCAGCCTCATCTCTAAGTCCCTCAGAGAGTCGGTCACTCTCTGCTATTATTAAAAAATTTGAATCGATTTCTTTCGAAAAGCGCGGTTTAGGTCTAACGCATTTAGTCAAGCACAAAATTAATACGACAGGGCCTCCGATCAAACAGAGGTATTATCCTTTATCTCCAGCAAGACAAAAACAATTGGAAGCAGAAGTAGATGAAATGCTAAAATTAGGAGTTATACGTCCCTCACGTTCTCCATGGTCGAGTCCGGTATTGATCGTTACAAAAAAGGACGGTACAGGTCGTTTTTGCTTAGACTCTCGCAAAATTAATAATGTCACGATTCGCGACGCGTACCCTTTGCCATATATATCGCGGATTCTAGACAAGCTAGGTGGAGCTAGGTACGTCTCTTCTATAGACCTTTCAAAGGCCTTTTGGCAAATTGCCTTAGACAAGGACTCTTGCGAGAAGACAGCTTTCGTCGTACCTGGACGGGGTTTGTTTGAGTTCACCCGTATGCCTTTCGGACTGAAAAACGCCCCTAGTGAGTTGCAAAGATTGGCAGATGTCCTTTTTGGTCCGGAATTTGACGATAATGCTTTTTGCTATCTGGATGACTTGATCTTGATATCAGAAGACCTGGATTCACATCTTAATCTGTTGAATCGTGTATATGAACGTTTGCGAGACGCAGGCCTTACAATAAACCTTAAAAAATCCGAGTTCTGCAAATCTGAACTTAAATATTTAGGGTATTTAGTAGATGCGCAGGGTCTCCGTACGGATCCAATAAAAATAGAAAGCATCAAAAATTTCCCAGTCCCGAAAAATGCGAAACAAATCCGGGCATTCATTGGTTTGTGCGGTTACTTTAGGAGATTCATTAAAGGATTTTCGGGAATAGCTGCCCCTCTTACTAAACTCACAGGTTCAAAAAATGGAATCAGCAATTTCAAGTGGTCCCAGGAAGCTGAAACTGCTTTCAATGATTTAAAACGCGCGTTGACGACGGCTCCAGTTTTATGCTGCCCGGATTTCACCAGGCCTTTCTCTATCCACACCGACGCGAGCTCGGCGGGAATTGGAGGGGTATTGATTCAGAACGTGGACGGGCAAGAGCATCCCATTGCTTATTACTCACGTTGCTTAAATGCGCATGAACGCAATTATGGCATCACTGAACGGGAACTCCTAGCTGTGCTAGACTCGGTGACTCACTTTAGACCTTATATAGAAGGAGCTCATTTTACGGTAGTTACTGACCACTCAAGCTTGAAATGGCTAGGGTCCTTGTCTAACCCTAGTGGCCGTCTTGCACGGTGGAGCTCTCGCCTTTCACAATTTTCTTTTGACGTTGTTCATCGCAAAGGGACACAGCATGTTGTTCCAGACGTACTCTCACGAATGGACCTTGCCGTATTAACAGGTGTGGACATTGATAATACAAAGGATACGTGGTATTTGAAAGCTTGGAAAGGATGCGAAGAATTCCCACAACGATTCCAGAACTTTCAAATACGTAATAATGAATTGTTCCGACACACAAAGACTCGTCTAGCTCTGTGCGAGGATACTGCCTGGAAAAAAGTAGTTCCGCAAGAAGGTAGACAGGCAATTCTATCTAATTTACATGAATCTTCGCGAGCTTGTCATCCTGGGGTATTCAAAACCTACAAAAAGGTGCAATTGCGTTACTATTGGCCTAATATGTACAAGGATGTTAAGCAATTTGTTAATCGTTGTACAGTCTGTAAGGCCCACAAAATAAGTACAGCCCCACCTAACGGAATCTCCTCAAACCCAAAAAAGGTCACAAGACCCATGCAAATGTTGTCGATAGATTTGGTAGGTCCTTTACCTAGGAGTTACTCAGGTTTTACCGTAATTCTATCATGTGTAGACGTTTTTTCTAAATTTACATGGCTATTTCCGCTGCGCAATGGCACCGCGAGAAGCATAATAAAAATCTTAGAAGAAAACATCTTTCTTGTTCACGGCGTACCACGAACTATCGTCTGTGATAATGGTCGTCAATTTGTTTCGAAAGAATTTAAAGAATTACTTAATAGTTATAACATGCCGCCACCATTTTACAATTCATCTTATACGCCTCAAAACAACGTAGTCGAACGTTATAATCAAACCCTGGGCACGGCGTTATCCATCTTAGTTGAATCAGACCACCGAAACTGGTCTAAATTTCTTCCGCAAGTTCAATCAGCGATGAATAACACGGTAAACTGCGCTACAGGTTATACACCTTATTTTCTGATGCATGGTCGGGAGCAGATACTAGACGGTGATCTGCACCGTAATCCAATAGCGGATGAGGAAACCAATTCGCAAATTGGTGCTCAACCTAAGGTTTATGCACAGAAATTGGAAGAGTTGTCATCGGTTTATGAGCAAGTCTCGAATGCTCTTCTTAAAGCTTTTCAAAAAGGAGCTGACCATTACAACCTGCGCAGAAAACACATTACCTATCAGGTTGGTGATGTGGTGTGGCGGAGGAATTTTGCGCAATCTAACGCATTGAATTATTTCGCACAAAAATTGGCACCCCGGTTTGTTCAGAACGTGGTAGTAAAGAAAAAATCCAACTTAATTTATACACTTGCAGACTTAAACGGAAAAGTTGCGGGTGATTTTCATGTGAAAGACATAGTAAAATCAAATAACATACCGGTATAGTCTTATTGTGGCAATACTTCGGAGGGTCTGGCCATCCCTACCGAGTACTGCAAATTATCATATCTGTTAGCTAATATTTGATGCCTGGGAGTTTTAACCCGGCCTGATCAACCGAGTTGAAACGACCCGACATTCTGACAGTCAAAATCCTGTCATAGGAATATTTCTTTTGTTCATTCAGGTTTTCTTGGGGCGCGTTTACGCAAACTCACGTAGTTTGTTATGATTCATTGCAATCAAATTCCACTCTGGTAAGATTTACTCGAGTTGTTTTATAAGTTTTCGCTTTCGTTAGGCGTAATAATCTGTAATTTATTTGGAATAAATTTTGTATAATTTTTGGACTGAGCACGAGCAAAATAACAAAATAAATGACATAATTTATTTTCCTTTTGTCTATTATGTTTGTTAACCTCGAATACAAGGGGAACACATGCCCACTTCCCCTTGTGTTCAGGGTACATCCCATTGAACTGCGTTCATGGTTATTGAATTTTGTGTTTATTCTTAAGTTTTAACTCGGAACACACAGGGATGCCAGCCCTACACCTCTTTGTGTTTTGAGCATTGTTTTTCTGTTTATCTCTTCCCATCTGAAACATGATTGTTTTCAAATATAAATAAATTCTTTGAAATGTTGTGAATTCAACACGTAATAACAACTCACATGCTTGTGAGTATACTTAAAGAATAGTTTAGTCATACTTATATTATTTTATAAAATTCGTTGATTAGTCTTAGTACCTACAATACTACTTCACTTCATATACTCGCTCGAACGACCGATTTAGGTAGAATAGGAAACTCTTCGTAGTGAACATTTCTTATATCTCCTAAAAGGGACGTAAATTCAGTGAAGTGAGGGTTGCTTGCACCCTAAAGTGTTGCCTAAATGGCTTTCTAAAACCCTATTATGGGTCAGTGATGCATTAATGCATATGGTGGTGTTTAATTAATGTGCTGGACACACATAGGTATAATTAAGGTTAAGGATGTGTTGTCCACTGATTAGTGTTTATACTTACATAATTAATGTTGTTTATGCTGTAGATGTAACGTTAACGGTAGTCCAAGACATAAAGTCAGCTGTTCCTCACCCAGTATTTTCAATGCTGTGGGTGTTTGCGGACCCCGTTCACGGAACATTAGTTCACATTGTTCTTTAGATTAAGTTCTTCTAGTTTTAAGTGTTGGTCTTGAATGACTGCATTGTGAAGCCACCATCTTGCCGGACAACATGGGTGCGATTGGAATCATAATGAACTCATTCGTATTTATTTGATTTTTCTTTTTCTATCACTATTAGCTTTTGCTATCATCAATTTTAAGTTTAACATGGTGTGCCTACCACATTTGATGATTCACTTTTTCATTTTTATTCATGTGTATTTTATAATTTCTTTTTTAGAACACCCTGAGGATTGACCGGAATAGCTTAGGAATTTGTTAGTTAAACGAAACATGTTTGAGGGCAAACATTTGTGTGGCGCGGGGGGTAATGTTATGAAGCAGTGCTGAAATCATTACCTTTTCTTATTTTAAAATATGAACACTGCTTTATAACGTCGAACCTAGCGGCACGAACTATTGAGTGAATTAATTGTTGATAGTTACAACAGGAGGACTGGCAACACAAGTCGTTATGGAAGGGGGAGTTTCTTTTCTTTTCCGGGTCCGGCAATGGAACCCACTCTCGCCGGCATGATCTTTTGGGCCAGATCATGGCTGTGACAGTCGTATAGTATTAAGTTATTAAAAGGGACGAAGATTTAAATTTCAGTCGATTGGCACGTAATAATTAATGTGGAACGATCTCTGATTCAGGATGCGAAAGTGCACCAAAGTTTTATTGAATAATGTCGCGAGATTGCTCTCCGCGGTAGTTCTTATATTACGAGAAGTTTACCGTAAAGTTATCAAGGCGATCGGGATGAGTATTTTCGCCACACGAGACGCGCCGGTATGTACTTGTCGGGTGCCGACAATAAGAATGCCTATTTAAACGCGTGGAGAAGAATAATTCCGCTCACCGGCTTGTATGAGAGAAAATGCACGTGCGGGAATACTAACGGTCCCGCTGGCTTGCTACGTAAGCCCCGTAACATCGTTCCCTTGGAGTTCCACTTCTCTTGGAGCCCTGGCTTTGCTGAGAGCCCTGTCTTGCCAATCATCCTGTTGCGAACTGGCCGTTTAACCTGATGCGATCTGTGGAGACGAGAATCGGCTGGAGGTCCTGCCGATTATCCTGTTGCGGACTGGCCGAGATGAGAATCGGCTGGAGGTCCTGCCCATCATCCTGTGGCGAACTACGAGACGCGGTTCGGTCAGGAATATAGTGAAATAGCTAGATAGTATAACCTCAATCGGTCCCTGAGGGTGAGTAGAGTCACTTTACGTTTTATTGTACCTGATATTATTAAAATAATATAAAAGTTCTTTAACATTTAAATTGGAAATGAGATACTTGTATTTATTTAATACCCTAACACGCTGGAGATCACATACCTATGCCCCCTCCTGAGATGTAGTTTCATGTTTTTATTTCACCACGGGCATAATTCTGCACAAAGCAGTATTTTGGCGCTCGGTAAAACCGTAAAGTTCGTGGTGAAAACATAGACCATACAGTATTATACTCAACGCTTAATTACAGCGTAACAACTTTTTAAATACCCTATAATATTTTTATTACCCTATAATATTTTTAAATACCCACATGAGGTAAAAATTGCAAGGCGCATATGACGCCGTTCTATTTGTATAAAGAATATTAACTTTAAATTCAGTAAATTTAAATGATTCATCTCTTCAAGAAATATAAGAATCTAGTAAATGAAAAAAAAAAAAAAAGGTATAAGCCCCGTTTCTCCCAAAGGGAGAAACGAGCTCCCACGAACCCAGGGCCCAGTCAGCAACATAGGTTGGAGCGAGAGCCCCAACCCGCCCAAGCGTCTCAACGCGCCTCCGATCCTAACCTTCCCCCGCCCTCTTTAGATCCAGTTCATAAGCAAGCGCTTATCGAGCAAATGGCGTCGATTGAATTACAAGTACAAAACGCCTTCAAAGAGATGGCAAGAATTCAGTCAATTTTAAGCTATTACGATGTCTAGACAAAATGTTAAATTAATCAATTTGCAGACGGCCTACTGGAACGCCAACGGCTCTGTCCTAACGCACAATATACGATACGATACGATACGATTGTACCCCCCGGCCAGGAGTACTCCCGTCCCGGTAAGACCGGTACACCGGGGGGCACTGATTTGTAAGGACTGGAAGACGTGCTCTAAGGATGGGTGGGAGGTTGGAATTTAATCAGCCGGTATACATGGCAACCTTATGAGCCAATCTAGGAATGTGGGATGGGCAGGAATGGGATGGGTTGAGCATTGTTTGTTTCCCCCCTTCCCTCACATAGTTCCTCCCTATCTCTGACGTTTCTTCCTTGTTCCTTTTTCCTCTTCCTCATTTCCTGTTTATTCTGCAGGGTCACTGTTGTCCGAGTCCGTTTCGTTCATGGTGTATATTTTCTGAGTTGACTCTCGAAGTTTATCTTTGTCTTTAGCTATTTCCTTCCATTCTTCCAGCGTTTTGTCAAAGTACCTCATGTCGTGCTGTAAAGAGTCATTCCACGTATAGATGGGTCTTCCAATTTTGCGTTTCCCTGCAGAGTAGTTCCAAGCTGCTGTTAATAGGTGCGGCGTCTTTCGTCTTAAGATGTGCCCAAGGTATCCTAATCTGTAAGTTTTTATCTTCTTGGTTATTGTTTTACCTGCTAGTATTCGGTGTATTTTCTCTTTGGGTGCGTTCCTAGACTCTTCCAGCATTTGTTTTAGGATGTATCGTTCGTATTTACGTAATCTCGATCTATTAGATTTGGTAAGAGCGGCGGCTTTTAATCCGTATATCATTGCCGGTGCAATGGTCATGATGTAAATTAGTCTAGTTGTGTGCCAGTCTAGTTTCAACCTAACTAAGAATGGCATTATGATTTTTGTATTTTGGACCGCCTGTTTGCATCGCTTCTTGATTGTGTCTTTCCTGCTCACTGTTGAGGTTATGTAAGTTCCTAGATATTTTAGTTCTTTTTCAGGTTTCATCAGGGTTCCTCCTACGTTATACCAATGTGGTTCTGGAGCTGTTCTCATTGGATTTCGGACTAATAGTTTGGTTTTGGTTTCATTCAGGGTCAAGCCAACTGATTTCAGCAGCGGTTTCAGTTTTTCGATTATTTTACCAAGTATGTCAGTGTTATTTGCCAGTATAATTATATCATCTGCGTATGATAATATAATTGGAAGGATTATTCTGAGATCTTGATCTAGATTTAATTCATTAATTTCTTCTTCTAGGGTTCTCAGGATTTCGTCTATAAGTATTGTAAACAGCCTTGGGGAAAGGGGGCATCCCTGTTTTACTCCTCGGTTTTTTGATATTACTCTTGATTGTTGTCCGAACCAAGAAATTGACGTTTTCTCTACCATGCACGCTGTGCTAATTCTATTGGTGAGGGCATGACTTATTCTGCTTCTCAGGATCGTAACCAATTGTTGGAGGTCTACCGTATCAAAGGCCTTCTCTATATCCAGTGACATAACGTAGGTTATATGTCCCGCCCTCCATTCTTCGTCTAGGATTCTTCTTATGGTGAATATGTGGTCGTCTGTGGAACGGTTTTGCAAAAATGCCGTTTGATAGTTTCCTAACTCATCATATTCTTCTTCTAATTTGTTTAGGAGTGCTTTCGCGTAGATTCTGTATCCAACATTGCAGATTGTGATACGTCTGTACTCTGAGATTGTTTTTGGGAATTTTGTCTTTGGAATTGGAACTTGGACTGTGTGTATCCATTCCTCCGGAATGATGTTATTGACCCACGCTTCTGCGATAATTTTAGTGATTTCTTCGATAAGTTCCGGGGGTGCTGCCTTGAACAATTCGATCACAAGCTGGTCCGTCCCCGGGACTGTTCCGCCTTTTATGCCACGAATTATGCTGGAGATTTCCTCTATCGTGGGGGGAGCTCTCAAAGGTTTGTAGTCTCTTTCTTCGATTGTATTTATTTGGGGGCCTTCGCTTTTTTCTAGTTCTTCTGTCCATTTTGACATAGGGATGAAGGGTTTCCTCTGGTTTTGTCGGGTTTTCTTTTTAAATTTACTAAAGTATTTGTATGTATACTTCATTCTTGCTGATGGTTTCAGATTACCCAGAGAACTAAAGAATGCGAAGCATTCTTTTTGCTCTTCTTCTTCCCGAATTGTGGTATAGTTTTTTCTTGCTTCTTTAAGTTTTCTGTTCGTTTCAGGGTCATGTGGATCTTTGTTTTTCCTAAACTGCGCTTTTAGTATCTGTGCTAAAGCTATCCTTCTCTCTCTAGAGAGAACTCTTTCTTTTTTCAAAGTTTCTTTTGCGGTGTGTTTCAGAATGTTTTTTACTTCCGACCATGTGCACGAGTTGGTTTCACTGTGAATCTTGTTTTTTCCCTCCATTACTTCCATGGTTTTTTTCCTCGCCGTTTCTTGAAACTTCTTTAAATCTTCTCTAGACTTGAGAAGTTCGTAGTTCCAGTCTCTGTGGTTAAATTTCTGTGATGTCGGGGTTCTTTCGTCGTTTCGCTTGACGGCGTGAGTGTTTTTCTTAGGCATTTTGGCGCGCACTTTCCTAGGCACAAGTTTTCCCCAAATCAGTTTGTGATCGGATTCGACTCTTTTTGACCATTTACCTTTGATATACTCAAAACACTCCGCCGTGTACATTGGAGTGATTATGTGATCGATTTGAGATTTTTTGTTCCTCGCTGCCCATGTTGTTCTAACCGATTTTCTTCCCCATGTGCTGTTGATTTTAAGGTTGTATTGTATAAGAAAATTAATTAGGAATAATCCGTTTTCGTTCGAGGCGTCGTGATAGATGTTTGGTCCCACTTTTCCGTTACATGTCTGTCTGTTAAGGTCTTTTTTACCGATTCGAGCGTTGAAGTCTCCTAGAATAATCACTCTTGCCTGCCTGGGTTTGTTTCTTATCATCTTGGCTATTTCTGCAAATGTCTCTATGTTTTTACCGTTTCCCGTGTTTGCTTGTGGCACATGTGTCGTTATTATGAACCATGATTTGGCGGAATCTATCTCATATATGTGTGCTGCGATAATATTCTCAGTTTTTCTGATAATTTTTTTAACTTCAACATTTAAATTTTTGTTGATTAATATGGCCACTCCTCTGTTTGCTTTTGCCTTTCCTCCTCCGTTTAGTAGCCATTTGTAGTTGTGGGATTTGAGGGATCCGGTTGCCAAATGCGTCTCTTGCAGCCCCGCAATGCTAATATTGTTTTCCTTCAGTTCTTCGTCTATGCGATTCTTTTTTTCCTTATTCGCGGCGCCTCTGACATTCCAGGTAGCTACTGTTGTCACTGGTTGTTTATAATTTTCACACGAAAAGTTAATTTCTTGAGAGTCTCTTTGGATGACATGCCCGATGTCTATGTCGACGTTGTTGAGAACATCATAGCTGCATGTCAGTTCGATTTTTTGTTTTGGCTCTGTTGTGCACTGCATGTTTTCTGTGTGCCCTTCTTTATTATTTATTAACACACTGTCGTAATGGTTTCCTTTATAGAAGAGATTTATCGTCCCCCTCGACTCTCCTACGGTTTGGTAGATTATTGGAGGTTGATCTGGTTGGTGTATTTTGACTTGAAGTCCGTAGTACTCTGTGGCCGCTATTATAATATCTTCTCCCGCCCATGTGCCAAGCAGGTATTGTTCCCGTATGTATAGGTCTTGTTGCTCTCGTTCGGAGTAGGCTGGGTGGATTTTTCGGTGATCCGGGATGTTGTTTGCGATGGCTAAGATGTATCTTTCTTCCGACTTGTGTGATTCCACATGGAATGCCAAATCTTGGCGCACGATTTCGTGGTTGCTGGAACTCCCGATGATGTTATTAATTTGGTGTGATATTGCCCTGAAGAGACAATTTCCGTCCCTTGTCATCTTAACGATCTCCATTGGAATGGATGGTTAGTGAAACAGAAGAGATTCCCGACTATGTGGTACATAAATGTTTAGAGTAATTTTATATGCCTTCATAGGATGTAATTAGCAGATGCGGGCAAGACAATAACAGATGAAAACAATGTATTAATTTGCCCAACAATATCGACTCGAGTGTTCTGTCGATCCCTGTTTGTGTAATGTCTGAAATAAAAAGTTCAAAATATGTGTTATGTGGATAGTGTAATAAAAAACTGGAAAAATCTTATCTCGGTTTTGTCGTCAGAAGATTCCTCCGTTCTAGGGGGCAGGTTCCGCTGTAGTTAGCTGGCCAAGCTCTCGAAAACTCGGGAAGTGTCACTTCGTTGCTTTGTTACTCTCACTTACACTTTATGACACTTGAGTTAGAAAAATGCACTAGTCTCACTTTATAAAATGCACTAGTCGTTATGTGATAAATTCCTCTCAATTATGCACTGGTCTGAATTACAGATCAAGCACAAAAACACAATTATGCACTGGTCTGAATTACAGATCAAACACAAAAACACAATTATGCACTGGTCTGAATTACAGATCAAACACAAAAACAATCGCACAATAAAAACTCGGAAAGAGTCACTTCGGACGCTTGTTCGCTCCCACTTTCTGAACTTGAGTTAGAAAAATGCAATAGACTTGAATGAAAGTTGTGTGATTACACTGTTTTGAATTCAATAATGCTAGCAAACACAAAAACTAATTGTACAATACTGATGTCACAAATTACATTGAAATATCTACACAGAATTGAGTTTGTAGTTTCTGGAAATTTCCAATGGAAACTTCTAGAATGTTCCAGAAACTTCTATAAACACGTGGCCGGGGGTCCCCCTCGCGGGTTACTGTCTTCCACTTTTTCGCTATAATTACGTTTTTAGCACTTGTAACTATCTGGTTTGAGTGGAGGTTTTGTGTGTACATACGATAGGGTAGAAACACTTGGACAATATTGGATTAACCGGGAATGTACTGTTCACGGTATGAATTGTTTATTTCCTGCCACGTCGGCGCACGTTTTTAGGTTAGAACGCTCGGCTTGTGCCGTTTTCGCAACGTAAAAAACCTCCTTTTTAAGCACTATCAGCACGATGCAAAACCAAATGTCACAATGCAATCATAAAGCTTCCACTAAAACACGTCCTTTGACACGTTTTCAAAGACATTCGGCCGGAATAGCCAAAGTTAGAAAAATAAATAGACGGAGCGAAATATACACGTCACACCCCGAGAACGCCCGGCCACTCTCTGTCGGCTCTGTCCTAACGCACAAGGAAGAAATAATTAAATTCTTATAAGATTACAGCATCGAAGTATTCCTCATAAATGAGACCTGGCTTAAGCCGTCTAGGAACTTCAGAATTCCAAATTATATAACCTATCGTGACGACAGACTAGCCAATAAGGGAGGCGGAACCGCCATCTTGGTTAAGAACAACATCGACCACCGTCTAGCGCATTAATTCTCTAGTGTTAATATTGAATCCACATCGGTAATAATAAATACCAATAATAATAATAATACTAATAATAATTATTCGCGAAATTATAATAATAATAGACGCGACCACGTGAATAATTATAATAATCATCAAAGGAATCACCGTAATTATAATAGTCAAGGTAATCAACAAAGCCCTTCGTACGAGAATACGTCCAGACCGACCATTCCCGCACCCGCAGCGGCTACCGCAGCCTCCCTAGAGGACTTCCCCACCCTCCCAACCCCATCCGTCCCCTTGCCCCCCACTACCACAACTCCCCCCACCTCGAACCCTACCCCCACTGTCCACAAACCCGCATCCCAACTCCCGACCAACTCTCGCAACCCGAATCCCCGCAACTGGCCTCAGCCCCATTATTACAAGTCAAGACATAGCCATCAATCAAATAGGGCTCATTCGACCCATTCGCAATCTTATAATAACCAAGCTAGCCAACAATACAGGCTAGACAGGGGACCTGCCCCCGCCCAAGAGTCCCAACAACAGTTCCTTCCAGCAGTACTCTTGAAACTCTCAAAACCTCAACTAACCCATCATCTTTGGGAATTACAATCACGGGGGTACGAGAAATAAGGAACGGAGGTGTAGTCGTGCATCCAAGTACCGATGCAGAGGCCATAAAACTTGCCAATGCACCGACCCTATCCGATGCTGGTCTGAAAGCAGCAGTTTCTTCACATAAACTTCCTCGGATAGCTATCCATGGTCTACCTCAAGTTGTGCCCCTCGAGAACATTATCTTGGCAATCCACCAGCAAACACACGAAGAAACCGGTCTACAAATTAATGAATTGAAAGATAAATTGCAGTTCTCTCACAAAGTAGGACCTCGTACCGGATCGTGCACTCATGTCTTCAGAGTTCCTCCTTCTGTTCGTCACTCCCTCATTCGCTTCTCTAAACTGGCTATGGACTGGCAAATACACACCGTAAGGGATTGGATCGACAGTCTAAAATGTGGACACTGTCAACTTTACGGCCATACGGCGTCGAAATGTAACGCAGACATGCCTACATGTTCTCACTGTGGAAAACCTGGACACAATCGAGATGCTTGCCCGACTCCTGAAAAGCCACCAGCATGTGCTACCTGCAAGTTCTTCAGAAAACCGTCCACACACAACACTGGCTCCCCTGACTGTCCTGCCCGCCAAGCCGCTGAGAGACGCGAATTATCTCGAGTCAATTTTTTAGGCTGAATCAGAATCGACACCTTATTAATACTAACTTTTCCACCTATTATCAAAATATTCGTGGTCTCAATACTAAGCTAAACTCCTTTAGATGCTCCATAAATTTATGCCCTTATGATTTTTTATGTTTTACCGAAACATGGCTATCAGACAATATTGCTTCAACAGAACTTGGACTCCATGACTACATTATTTTTCGCTGTGACCGCTCTTCCTCTTCTAACAATTGTAGAGGAGGTGGGGTAATGATATGTATTAAAAAAAATACTCTTGCCACATTCTTGAATCGTCTAATAATGTATCTGAACAATTATTTATTTGTGTTCTACTTGGTTCCAAGAAACTTGTCATTGGTTGTGTATACATTCCCCCCTCCTCTTCAATAGAAATCTATAAGTCACATACTGAAGCAGTTGAGCGTGTTTCCATAAAGGCCGATTCCTTACTTATTTGTGGTGATTATAATCTTCCTAAAATAGTGTGGCTTAATGATAGTCATGGTGTGAAAACTCCTAATAATGTTTCCCTTCATGCTTCCATAATAGTAAATTTCTTTGCCTTCCTGAATATGTACCAATTAAACTCGACCAATAACTGTGGAGGTTACTGTCTTGATCTAATATTTACCAATATGCCTAGCGTTTGTGTATGTGAAGCTACTGACTCAATATTACCAATAGATAAATATCATCCACCACTCGATATTAACTTCACTAATCCTTTCAAAAGTGACACTCTGAAATCAGCAGTTACATTCCACTACAAATTTAACAAAGGTGATTATACTGGCATGAATAGGTACCTTGCCCAATATGACTGGGCAGGTATGTTATCAAACAACAATATTAACGATGCTGTATTTAAATTCAACGAATGTATAACTCATGCTATAGATTTGTTCGTTCCAAGGGGAACTTTTTCCCAGCCTAAATTTCCTATTTGGTTCAGTATGAAACTAAAGCATTTGATAATGGAAAAAAAGAAAACACACAAGTTATTCAAATTAACGAACAACTTAGCGCTTTATCAAAAATTTTCTCAGTTAAGAGAATTATCCAAAATTGAATCTAACTTGTGTTATAAATCTTATATTGAACTCACTGAGACAAAATTAAATCTTAACCCTAAACAATTTTGGAAATTTATTAAACAAAAACGTATTGATAACGATCTCCCTTCAAGTTTATTTTTTAATGATACTCACGCCACCAACGATTTCGATATTGCCAACCTTTTTGCTGAACATTTCTCCTCTGTCTATACTGATAACATATGCACCATCCCTCCACTTAAATATGCTAATACTATTGACCTTAATAATTGCGAAATCACACTTGTAGATGTTTTCAATTACTTAAAAAATCTTCCCAGCAAAACAAGCACTGGTCCTGATGGTATACCTGAAATATTATTGAAAGAATGTAAATCTGTTGTATCTAAGCCAATTTGTTTATTATATAACTTATCATTATCATCTGCCACTTTTCCGGATTCCTGGAAGGTTTCCTATATACGACCTATTTTTAAATCGGGTAATAGGTCGAACGTAGAAAACTATAGACCTATATCAATGTTATCTCATATTCCTAAAATCTTTGAATCTATAATCACAAAAAAAATAACACCTATTTTCAAAAATGTGCTGATTGAGGAACAGCATGGCTTTAGATCTGCTAAATCTACCACTACAAACTTACTCTCCTTCACCAACACCGTAATCAATGGCCTAGAAGATAAATCACAAGTAGATGTTCTATATACCGACTTTTCTAAAGCTTTTGACAAAGTAAAACACGCTATCCTCATGGCCAAGCTATATGCTATAGGTATACGAAACCCATTGCTATCTTTCTTTAATTCTTATTTAAGCAATAGAAAACAAAGAGTTAAAATAAATAACATTGAGTCTATTATTATTGAAGTAACATCCGGCGTACCGCAAGGAGCACATTTAGCCCCGCTTCTCTTCAACTTGTTTATAAATGACATTATTCGTATTTTCTCTCACACACGCTTTTGGCTTTTTGCTGATGACAATAAGATCCTAAAAATAATCAAAAACTACCATGACTGCCTTCTTTTCCAATCAGATATTGACTCTTTCAATGACTGGTGTAAAATTAATTGCTTGGAACTAAATGTCGATAAGTGCAAAATTATGTCCTACAGATCTAAAAATCCGATTGTTTTCGAATACAAATTAAATAATAATTGCCTAACAACTGTTCAATCTATTAAAGATCTTGGTGTCTCTCTTGATAGCAAGCTTTCTTTCCGGGAACATATAAATACGATTGTTAATAAATCTCTCAAACTACTTGGTTTTATCACTAGAACCACTTCTGACTTCAAAAACATAAATACCCTAAGAACTCTTTACTGCTCCTTGGTTCGCCCCCATCTTGAATATGCTTGTATTATATGGTCTCCTTTTTATGCTGTCCATATTCGTCATATTGAATCCGTTCAACATCGGTTCCTAAAGGGAATTGCTTGGAGGCTAGGATTAGAGCGAGGCAATTACTCGTATGCTGAAATTGAACAAACTCTAAACCTTTCTCCTTTAGAAGACCGTCGGATAAAATCTGATCTCATTTGTTTCTTCAAAATTATTAACTGTTTAATCGACTCGCCTACATTACTACAACTCATCACATTCAATATACCTTCTCGTAGACTCAGAAATAAAGACCTGCTTTTCCTCAATCAGCACTCGACTAACTATGGTTATAACTCACCACTGTCCAGAATGTGTAGACTGGTCAACTCACGTCAAGACCTTGATTTTTTTGGTATTAGCTTAAATGATTTCTGTCGCTCTTTAAACAAATGAAGATATGTAATATTCACCCTAATTTTTGCAAGGTCTTGACGTGACTTGACACTTATTTTTCTTCTAATTTCACTGTTTGTCTTTGCTTTCATGTACCATCCGAATCCTTACATTGTTCATTTCTATACTTCGTGATACTTTGTTTTAAATTGGACGTAAGTCCGTAAATAAATAAATAAAATAAAAATAAAACAGTTGCCCCCCTTGGACCCAATCCATAAAAAAGCCCTCGAAGAGCAACTTGAATTCTTCAAATTAACGAGTAAAAACGCCACCGACGAGATGTTTAAAATTCAAGCCACATTAAGAAATCATAATGTCTAGACACCAAAATATAATAGTCAACCTGCAAACAGCCTATTGGAACGCCAATGGCTCTGTCCTCTCCCACAAAGAGGAAATAATTGATTTTCTTAAAGAATACAACATTGACGTATTCTTCATTAATGAAACATGGCTCAAACCATCTAAGAAATTTAATTTACCTAATTATATCACGTACCGGGATGACAGGTTAACCAATAAATGCGGCGGCACGGCTATTTTAGTCAAAAATAATATTGACCACCGTCTAGCACATTCATTCTCTAGTATCAACATTGAATCCACCTCGGTAGTAGTAAATACATCTTCCGGACCACTTAAACTCATCTCCGTTTATGCACCACCGAAACGCCCACTGATCCCGTCCGAACTGGACAGTTTACTAGAAGAAAATGTTCCCACCATTATAGCCGGGGACTTGAACGCTAAACACGGATCGTGGCATAGCCTACAATCAAACCTAAAAGGTAACGTGCTAGCAAAATACGCGAGCACGAAATCAATTGTAGTAGACGCTCCGGACACACCAACGCTACACCAAGCAAACTGTACTCCGGACGTGATAGACATAGTGATCTTAAAAGAAACTAATCATTTACACTCCCTAAAAGTAGTTAACAAACTATCCTCCGACCACGATCCAGTTCTTTTAACTTTAACAGGAGGCTCTAATCCCTTGGTCCCCCTCGTGCCTATAAAGAAAAAAATAAATTGGAAAAAATTCAGCGATATATTAGAAAATAAAATCACAATACCGACATCAATACCTGACGAATTAGCTCTAAATACTGCCACCTCCGACCTAATTAAATGCCTAAAAAATTGTATTAACGAAGCGTCAACGGCGATTACCATAAAAGATAACTCAGCTAAATACGGTATTCCCGAAGAGATCAAAGATCTTATTAGGGAAAAAAACCAAGTGCGTAAGGAGTGGCAAAGTTCATTTAATCCCATCGTTAAACAACATTTAAATAGACTAAATAGAGAAGTACGCGAAGCACTATATGATTACCGAAATGAGCGTTGGAACGTATTCATATCCTCCCTCGAAGATGACAGAGATGCCTACTGGAAACTCTCCAAAGCACTTAGACGTCCAGCAACAAAAATAGCTCCGCTTCAAGGCCTAAACGGTAAAGTTTTTTCTGCAGCAGACAAGGCAGAAGCCTTCGCAGATAGCCTTGAAGCACAATTCACTCCTAACACGGAACACGATGACCCAGCCTTCGTAGCTAAGGTGGATTCTAAAGTAGAAGCAATATTAAGTCTCGACCCCCAGGACCCGCCCATTAATGCCACATCTCCGGATGAAATAATAAAAATAATCAAGGGTCTAAAAAAGAAGAAAGCGGCCGGTCCTGACGGTATATCTAACAAAATTCTCAAATGCCTACCGAAAAAGGGCATCTGCGCCCTGACTGCCATCTGCAATGCAGCGCTTAGACTGCGTTGCTTTCCAAAAGGACTTCAAAGAAGCTGATGTTATATTAATTCCGAAACCAGGCAAGGATCCATTATTAACGGAGAACCATAGGCCGATAAGTCTCCTTCCTTGCTTGGGTAAAGTCCTGGAAAAAGTAATCCTTGTAAGATTAAATGAAATCACAAACAAATGTAAATTCTTGCCAGACTTTCAGCATGGATTTCGAGCTGGTCATTCAACCACTCATCAACTCCTCCGTGTCGTGGAACACATCACGGAGGGCTTCAATACAAAGAAAAAAACAGTAATACTCTCTCTAGACGTTAGTAAGGCGTTCGACAAAGTCTAGCATAACGGCCTCATATATAAAATGTACTGTCTAGGATATCCACTTAGAATCATCCAACTTATAAATAGTTTCCTGAGAAATCGTTCATTTAAAGTAAAAATAGATAATATTTTCTCCACTACTCGTCCCCTGTCAGCTGGGGTCCCGCAAGGCAGCCAACTCTCCCCGTCTTTATACAACATTTATTCGAGTGACATTCCTAAACCAATAGGTCACAATATCATAATAACCCAATTCGCTGATGACACAAACATCATCTCGAGTTCAACTGTCGAGGCCACTGCTACACGCCGCGTACAGAAACAAGCCACTCTCACAGAAAAGTGGTGTAAAAAGTGGAGAATCTCTATCAATCCGACCAAAAGTGTCGCGACCGTGTTCCACAAAACACGGCCTAAACGGCCCCCTTTCATTAAACTGTTTGGGAAAAATGTTCCATGGGAATCATCATTAAAATACCTCGGTGTCACTCTAGATTATAAACTAACGTGGAAAAAACATATAGAAGAAAAAAGAAAAGCTGCAAATCGTTATCTATCATCCCTATATCCCATGATGTGTAGAAATAGCCGTCTATCTACAGACAATAAATTACTGCTTTATAAGACAACCATCAGATCATGTTTTTCATACGGTTGCCCAATCTGGGGTTATGCAGCAAAAACCCATATTGATAAACTTCAAGTCTTATAAAATAAATGCATTAGACTCGCCTTAAATGCACCTCACTGGAGTAGAATATCTACTCTCCACAATGAATCCAACGTCCCGTTGGTCAAAGACCTTATCTTTGCACAGGCTACTAGGTTTTTCGCTGGCCTAGATAGTCACTCTAATCCCACTATAAACTCTCTCGCTAAATACAGTGAGAATGAACACTTTAAATATAAAAAACCCAAATCTGTCTTACGTAGAGATTAATAATTTACGTATAGAATATTCCTGCATAAAGCCGCAGTAAAATAAAATTTTCATTTCTCGAAAACTCATTAACATTAAAAATCATGTAAAGCATCATTAGATAATCCTTTTATAAATATGTTAGAGCAAGTAAACTTCGGTTTAGGTACTCTGAAAAATAAATAAATCCAAAGTCCAAAGTCCAAACTTAAATTCATTTCAATCTATGTACCTCTTAACCGTCAATTAATTCCATCCGAATTAGACAGCCTCCTGTCCGAAAATGTTCCCACTATAATAGCTGGGGATTTGAATGCAAAACACGGATCGTGGCATTCCACACAGAATAACACAAAAGGAAACGTGCTCGCAAAGTACGCGAGTACCAAACCTATCGTAGTCGATGCCCCTGATAGACCCACGATTCATCATCACAACGGTATTCCGGATGTGATTGATATCGTTCTACTTAAAAATACCAGTCATTTACACTCCCTCCGAGTACTAAACGAACTTACTTCAGACCACGATCCAGTCCTTCTAACTTTAACAGGAGGCTCTAACCCTCTGGTCCCCGATAATCCTCCTCGCACTAAAATCAAATGGAAAAAGTTAACCGAGCTGCTAATTAAAAACATAGTTATACCTACATCAATTCCCGACGAAGCCTCCCTAAATGCTGCTACCTCCAACTTTATCCAGACAATAAAATCATGCATCACCGAGTTCGATGAGATTCCCAACGTCACAACACGTCACAGAATACCCGAAGAGATCAAAGATCTTATTAGGGAAAAAAATCTTGTTAGAAAGGAGTGGCAAAGATCTTGCAACCCGATAGTGAAACAACATCTAAATTGACTCAACAGAGAAGTGCGCGATGCCCTCAGCGAATTTCGCAACGAGCGTTGGCACGATTTCATTTGTGATGAATGCTAACCTTCAACCTACGAGAAGCCCACAAGGAATTTTTTTTCTCCTTAATACTATGTAGAGAATTCGGTACATTCGGCGACATCTGTCCGAGCAGTTCGGAACTATTACAGAGATCTGTATAAAGACTGAAGCGAGGGAAGCCCCATATCATAATTATCTCGAGAACAAAGATAGTTTAAATTCTACCAATATCCCTCTGTGTAAAGCGATTAATAATAATCTGAACCAATCAGAAATTAGAGGCGTGTAGATTTTTAGTGGACTTTGATCAGATTGAGCGGCCTTGAATAAATTCTCACAGGTGAACGAACTGTATAATAAACAAACCTTTAGACAAAGGATTGGAGGATTATTGGCCCCGGATCGTGTTTACATAAGGCGAGATCGAGAACTGGAGGTTTTGGGCGCCTAAAGTTTAAATGGAAACAAAAAAAAATCTTAGACGGGAATGTGGAAAATAAATAACATCGATAAGGGCACGGAAAACGTAACATGAATGGTCCCGGGGGACGATTTAATTAAAACCGACCTGACCGACGAAAAACGGGTGGAATCTCGGAAAATTTCAAAACTGAAGATAATAGCCTGGGAAAGGGGGAAAACCCTATTTATATGGTGATGGAACGATGAAACGAAGTAATTAGAACCAAATATCTCAAGAGAAAACTAATTGAAACTACTTGAATAGGTACCGATATAAGGATTACTCTGTTCTGACAACACCATTCACAACAAACAGGAGATTGAGAAAATTATATATCTAAGACCGCAGTACATTTTGGTCACTCTACAATTAAAGCAAATCGCAGGAAAAGATGCTTAACGTAGTCTGACGAAAGGAAAAATGAAAAATATACATAAAACAGTGGAAAATTATTGTTACCAATTCTAAATGAAGCGGAGATATTAGAAAGACGATTTTTAGAAGAAAATTTAATAAAAAGATGGTGGTTTCGTTGGGGGCATAGAGCATGCGAGAGGGTGGCTCGGTCTGCTAGTTGCAATCTCAAAGGAAATACAATTAGTATTGTTAAGTGTCTGGGGTCAAGTAACAATACCGGACAAATTACGGATGATTTTATTCAACAGAAATGGTCGTTTTATGTCATTTGTGCCGTTGAAAGGATCACATAATTGAGCTTGGTTACTGACAAAGTGGACGCAGGAAATGGTTGTCGACCACACATGTATTTTGTTTTCAAAAACAATGAAGATCCGAACATGCCTTTTATTTACACAAGGCCCATTATCGATTAAAAAGGGCAATAAAAATTAACATTACTCTAACGTAATGTTTAGATTATAGAATTCATATAAAACTTGATTACAAACACATTAACAATGACTTATTACCAAAGTACATAAAATTTTTAAATACATACATGTCAATGAGGAAATTTATGTGATTTCCTACGTGAGAGAGATGTTAGACTGATTTCGGTCTAAAACATGAGATAGGAGATTATCAGAGATTTGACAAAAGGTCGTATACGGAGGAATCGAATTTGGGTTTTTTCCTATGAAAGTCTGGGTGATCAGAAGTCATTTTCCTACGAAAGGAGAGTTCTAAGAAGTCTTTAAAACACCATGGTTTGATAAAGAACGGGAAGTTCGTTGGGGGAGTTCGTTGGGAGAGTTCGTTGGGAGACCGTGGGCAGTTGGGATACAGACCGGGGTCCAGGAACAAACGTAAAACTCTTTATTAAAAGTTGAAATTTCTACAAGTGTTTGCAAAGGAGTAAATTCGGTATATAATCTCCCTTTAAATTGAGAAATTAAAAATCCGAAAAAGTGCTTAAAAATAATACTTCGTGAAAGTTCGGGTGTTTTGTTTTATAATGAAAGTGTTTAAAGTCAGTAAATAAGAATTTAATAATATTCGGGTTTCTTTTACAACATACAGTTATTGACTTTCTAATATTTAACAAAAATACAGTGTCTTAAAATAAATACAGTTTACCGGATAAAAGAAAACCTAAAGATGCCTTAAAATTTCATTGTGATTTAAATAACTAATTACAATAAACAATAGTGATAATAATTAACACTTAGAAAACGTGCGTATCTACGGTTATTAATTCTAAAGTGATATTAAAATATCGAGAATAAATAATAATTTACCTAATTCCGGATTTTAAAATTAAAACATCTGAATTGCAATTTGATAAATCATTTTCCGAATCGAATGAAATAAAAACAATAGTTAATACGAGGTTGAGAAACTAAGTGAAATACCGAAGATCTTAAATAGACAGATATTTGAAGAGTTTTTCCCGTCATCAGAGTCATTTCTCAAAAAGGCCGATAGGAAACCGTTAGCTAGGAAACAAAAAAAGGAAGCCTTGATCACAATGTCGTTGTCATAAAATTCCCGACTTGAAAAATTGTAATCGATCGAGGCTGGTAAGATTTAACCAATTATTAATTATTTTCAGAGACAGAGGAGGAAGGGACGGGCGGCATCATCAATAAATCAATCGGAGCTTTAAAGTTTTGTCACTAACACACTGATAACAATTCTCACTTGCTCATAAGTAGGTCAAATAGGAAATACCTGCTTTAGAATTAGGACACATATGAAGGTATTTTCTTCAGTTAGGTAAATACGCTAATTTAATATAACTCATATAAAACGAATCGAGGCGCGTAGAACGTAATGAATGACTATTGAGGAAGCTCTTTATTCTATATTTCGTGTGCGAGAGTATCCATGCGTCTCAAAAATCAGGTCAAACAGGAAATACCTATTTGAAAATTAGGTCATACAAGTACTTGTTTTAGTTAGGTAGGTCTACTGTTTATTTAAGCGCGCATAAGGATATGGCGACATAAGATATCAGTTTGATTCGTAACCGAAATACCTATATTTCTCAAAACTAGGTCAAGCAAATTATACCTTAGTTGAAACTAGGTCATCCAGATACCTCTTAGGTTAGCAAAGTACCTACTTAAACGACCAATGTTTGGGTAAAAACTAGGACAAATAAAATATAAATGAATTAGTTAAACAATGAATCGTGTTTCAAAAGGACAATGACCGTAGAAATAAACAATCTCCAAAGTAGGTCAGTATACCGAAGGTCGTCTGTGTGAAGTGTAAACAAATAAACCATAAAAAATGATGTACCTATCCCTTATCGTTCATTCGTTCATCGGAGTTAATTAACTATTGGCGCAATGTAATTAGGTATTACTCGGTGTGATAGAAATGCGCTTCTCAATCAATTTTAGGTACATTGGCATATTTGTATAATAATAATAACAATAATAATAATTTATTCCAGTATGTATGCAGGGGAAGTGCAATGCAATACATCCCATATTTTAAAATTACAAAATAAAGACAATAATAAGATGAGGGAAAAATAATTAACAACAACACATACATTAAATAAAACAAATACCTATTAGCTTCCTTTCACCAGCATGATTAGGGTATGTTTATATGACCTTCGATTGTGTATCTAAAATTCCGATTGGAGTTCAATGTTACCCATTGACACAGTCAACTAGATTCCATCAACAAATAAATAAAACAAGGCATAAATGCCAAGGGACAAGTTTATCAATTATAGCTTACGACGAAACCTGCATTCAATATGTGATAGCAACATCGACGTTAAATTCATTCAATTCTAAACAACTTGATTATACTAAAGCGATCGCCAATAGGTAGCATTGATTCAGCGTGCAAAATTTCGCAAAGTAAAAATATTGCGAATAGCCCCAAATTCAAAGAGAGTTTATCACAATTATTCAGGAGGTCATTGATTCAATGACGACTTGATTTATCTCATTCTTTAAATTTCTCTTATAGGAAGTAGGTATCCAGGAATCCATAACCATCCGCAATCCTAAATCCCTAACACACGAGGAACTAGTGACCTCATTTAAAAAAACACTGGTGTTCAAATACTCATACAGTCCTAAATCCTGAATTTGCACACGTATCTAGACTTCAAGGCTTCTGTATGTGAGTATGAGCTATCCGGAAATGTAAGTGTCAACCTTTCTGGTCGGAGAGCTTTGATCTTGTGGCGGTATTGTCGAGGTGGGCATACGGGGAAGAGGAAGGACGTATGTGGACAGTACGCTGACGCGGCATTAAAGCTGCAGGTTATTTGCATACCGTAAGTCCTTGTCGAACCTGAAAGCAAACATAAGGCTCACGAGGTGCGTTTTATGTCAGCTAGTCAGAGGTGGGGGAGCGTATTGCTAATGGCTAGTCACGTGGGAGTATGGATTCGCCTAAAACAGCTGCGTGCCACATTCAACGGATAGAGGCATGATAAGGGAAGACATGAAATACCCTTTCTAGACTCAGTAGAGTTAAATTCAATCCGGAGGAGACGGAAGTCGGAGTAAGACAGAAAAACGGCATGAAGACTAGGTATTCCCCCTGCTGGCGTGAAGGGCCCCTTTCATAGCATGAGACGCCCGATGAAGAGGGTAAAACTCGGATCTAAGGATAAGCCTAGCAAACGTACTGGGGAGAATCCGGTTTGTAATTGTTGTTCATCGGTTTTCACTTGGATAGCGGAGGAGCCGACTTTTCAGCAAACATATTATCCCCATATCCATCCATGTCCATCCATTCCTACCTTTTCTACAATTTTGCGAGTACTAACCATGAATACAAACCTTGAATACAAAACACTATGTTAGGGGAAGTTGCAGACAAGGACTTCGAGTGATAAAACTGGACCTTCAAGTACGACCATCTTACAACGGTAAGGTAAACTTCTCTACCTAAATGTTGAATTTATTAACTGTTGTTTTATGTTATCGACGCATCAGCGGTGATAGGAAGGATTAAATAAACAAACAAAATTCCTACGGAAATCAAGTAGACACGAGGTTTAAGGGTGAGGCTAGTTTATCAAACTCGGTTTAATATACTAAAATAATAATAACTAAATAGATCGGAAAATTCTCACACTTTCTCTAAAAGAATCTAGGGGTTACCACACGTAATACATTATCTTCTCTACATATGTGTGCATACTAAGTATGCAAACAGATGTAAATTCTAAAAAAAAAAATACACAACGGAGAATATAGAAATAATGTGAACAAAAATCTTAAATCTTGTTTACTGCGAGAAAATCGCAGGGATTTGAGAAAATAGGGTAGGTTCAGGTAGATTATAAAGTATAGGGGTTAGAAAATCACGAGCCTGAGGTAGAAACAAATTGAAAAGGGGGGGGGGGTTAATTCAGGCCATCATACCTAGGGGTGTGATCAGTAGGACATAAGGGTAGAATTATGAACGTAGCTACGAGATGTGAACTACGAGGTAGACTTAGAAAAGTAAATCAATTAGGTAGGGTTCATCACAATTGGTGTCAAAACCAGGAGTGGCGGACCATTACACATTTCAACTTTAAAAGACGATAGAGCAGCTTACTGGAAGCTCTCCAAAGCACTAAGACGCCCGAAAACTAAAATCTCCCCGTTTCAAGGCCTCAACGGAAAAGTTTACTCCGCTGCAGACATGGCAGAAGCCTTTGCAGATAGCCTTGAAAGTCAATTCTCTCTAAACACCGATCACGACGATCCTGCGTTCGTAGCAAAAGTGGATTCAAAAGTAGAAGCAATCTTAAATCTAGATCCTGAAGACCCCCCAATCAGGTGCACAACTCCTAAAGAAATATTGAATATAATAAGAAAATTAAAGAAGAAGAAGGCCGTCGGGCCCGATGGCATTTCAATTAAGATTTTAAAACATCTATCAACTAAAGGTATCTGCGCCATCACAGCCATCTGCAACGCGTCACTTCGGCTGCGTTGCTTTCCTAAGGATTTTAAAGAAGCTGACGTAATTTTAATTCCCAAACCAGGCAAGGATCCATTATTAACGGAGAATCATAGGCCAATTAGCCTCCTTCCATGCCTAGGTAAAATCCTGGAAAAAGTAATACTAAAGTAATGCATTCACAAATAAAAGTAAATTCTTGCCATACTTTCAACACGGTTTTAGAGCAGGTCATTCCACCTCTCACCAACTCCTACGTGTGGTGGAACACATCACGGAGGCATTCAATATCAAGAAAAAAACAGTAATTCTCTCACTCGATGTTAGTAAGGCTTTCGACAAAGTCTGGCATAACGGCCTCTTATATAAAATGTACTCTCTTGGTTATCCATTAAGACTTATTCAACTAATAGCCAGCTACCTAAGAGATAGATCCTTCAAAGTCAAAGTAGAAAATGTATTCTCCACATCCCGCCCCATATCAGCTGGGGTTCCACAAGGCAGCCAACTCTCACCATCCCTATACAACATCTATTGTAGCGATATTCCTAAACCCGTGGATCATAATGTTAAAATCACTCAATTTGCGGATGACACTAACATCATTTCTAGCTCGACTGACGAGGCCACTGCTACACGCCGCGTACAGATACAAACCACTCTAACTGAAAAGTGGTGTAAAAAATGGAGAATATCTATTAACCCGACTAAAAGCGCCGCGACCGTTTTCTCAAAGACACGGCCAAGACGGCCCCCATTCATTAGACTGTTTGGGGATAATGTTCGATGGGAAAAGTCAATTAAATACCTAGGTGTAACGCTAGACTCCAAGCTCACCTGGAAGAAACACATAACTGGAAAAATTAAAGCAGCTAATAAATGTCTATCTTCACTCTATCCAACGATGGGAAAAAAAAGTCGTTTATCAACGGGCAACAAATTACTTTTATATAAAACAACCATAAGGCCTGGCTTCACCTATGCTTGCCCCGTTTGGGGGCACGCGGCCCCCAGTCTCTTAGAGAAGATTCAAATATTTCAAAACAAAGCCATTAGAATTGCCTTAAATGCGCCTAAATGGAGTAGAATTTCTTGTCTCCATAAAGACTCCAACATTCCGTTGATAAAGGACTTCATTTTCTCACAAGCAACTAAATTGTACGCCGGCCTACCCGGCCACTCAAACCCCACGATTAATACGCTCGCGAAATATAGCGAAAATGATAATTTTAAATATAAAAAACCCAAGATAGTCCTCCGGAAGGAATAAAAAAAAACCTGCTTACAGTCGCAGTATAGTTTTAATCTCACTTTAAAACCAACCATAATAATAAAATACCAGTAAAGTATCTATAGATAATCCATTATATAATTATGTTAGAGTCAGTAAACTCATGTTTAGGAACTCTGTAAAATAAGTCAATCAAAAGTCAAAAGTCCGAAAGTGGTTTTTCACACGCAGCACCAGCAGCAGCAAGCAAGATGCCCCCCAAGACAAGTGGAAAAGCAGCCAAAAAGTCGGGCAAGGCCCAGAAGAACATCTCCAAGGGAGACAAGAAGAAGAACAAACGCAGGAGGAAGGAGAGCTACGCAATCTACATCTACAAAGTGCTGAAGCAGGTGCACCCCGACACCGGTATCTCTTCCAAGGCGATGAGCATCATGAACAGCTTCGTGAACGACATCTTCGAGCGCATCGCTGCCGAGGCCTCCCGCCTGGCCCACTACAACAAGAGGTCCACGATCACCAGCAGGGAGATCCAGACCGCCGTCAGGCTGCTCCTTCCCGGAGAGCTGGCCAAGCACGCCGTGTCCGAGGGCACCAAGGCCGTCACCAAGTACACCAGCTCCAAGTGAGGATCCTGCAACAAAGACTACACCCAACACCGAACACGGACGGACGAGGCGAACGACACAACAACAAACAAACGACTCACCATCACACGTCGTCCATGTCAAACAAAAGGCCCTTATTAGGGCCGCCAATATTTTCATTATTGTCATAAAGCAAAAAGTCGAAATGCCAATATTACATAATATATTGACTGTATCCAATCCACCTATTGTTGCAGTAATAAATGGCACCGTCATAAATATAGGTACTTTTATGATGGCAATAATGGCCCGGGTTGAAAATTTTGCAGAAGCGGGTAATAAATAGATAATAAAGCAATTTACAATTTAGAACAACGATACTCAAATATTATTATTATTATTAATGGCGGAGTGTCTTCAAAATTAAATCGAAAAAATGTTGGGGGGGGGTTGATGATTTTTTTTCGTCATACCAGTATAGTGTTGCGGCCCGCGTAACTTTACAAATACATGTATGTGGCCCGAAGAGAAAAAAGGTTGAGTATCGTTGATTTAGAACCTCTCCAAATATTATTATCGTCATAAATATTAATATTACGTGATTATGTACGATTTAAATAAAAATAATTAAAAACTACACTGGGTCGCAAAGTGTTAAAACCTTTCATTGTCATAATAATAAATAGATACTATCGATATTTTTCATTGATGCGCGCGCGGGCGAAAGATTCTAAATTATTTTATGACCTTTCTTACTATGTAATCCTTTCATTGATACGGTCAGTCAGTCCGTCCCGTCTTGTGGATGGATAGCCTCTAAATTACTTTACGACTTTAATCCTTTTGTTCATTCACGCATGCTTGCTGTATTTTGTGGAAAGTTTCTAAATTAGTTACTTTATGACATATAGACTTGTGAGCCTTTTTAATCCTATTTGTTGATTGGGTAGATTATACTTAATTCCATTTGGCAATTGGCAACTATTTATTTATTGTTTTGGAACATTTACCCACAGAGTATATATACCTACATAGAAGTTAACAGAAATTAGAAATGGCCAAATATAAACAGAGGTATAAAAAGAGATAACAAAAATAGTAATGACAAAATATAGGTAGAGATGACAAAGATAAAAAAAAAAGATCGATATACGATAACAAAAAAAGCAAAGTACAAATAGAGTAAGAAAGAGCCATTCACATTCAAGTTCAAGATCAAATATAAGTATTTTCAATTTATTACTTGTTAGGTTAGTCTATTGTTAATTTGCTTTTTAAAGTAAGCGAGACATTTTGCATAGATGTGTCTATATGGTTACATTCAATGGAATTATACAGACGACACATTCGGATTAAAGTACCTATGCAATATTGTTTTTAAATAATTCAAGATGAAATATATTTTGACTCCTCAAATTACGTCCATTGGGAACCTTAATAAGAATATTGATCAGACAATGAGTTGTTTTAAGCTTATCATGAATGATTTTCTATAGACTCATTAAGTCAGCAACTTTTCTGCTTTTTTCCATTATAAATAATGTATTATAAGTTTGTTCTGCGCCCTTGAGGTGATTTTTCACAAAAACGGCGCTATATAAATCATCCAAGTATTATTAAAAGGTATCTACATCTAAAGCCAATGAAGGAAATTATTATCTTACCAGAGTAGAACAAGTGGTCTGAGAACAGACTAATAAGTATAAAATAATGTGATAGTTGAAAATAATTTAAAAAAAAAAACTGACTGGTTGGGTTAGTTTAGGCTAGGTTAGGTTAGGTTAGGTTAGGTTAGGTTAGGTTAGGCTAGGTTAGGTTAGGTTAGGTTAGGTTAGGTTAGGTTAGGTTATGTTAGGTTAGGCTAGGTTAGGTTAGGTTAGGTTAGGTTAGGTTAGGCTAGGTTAGGTTAGGTTAGGCTAGGTTAGGTCTGAAAAAAATGGTACACAACAGGGACACTCCTCGCACCACACAAACAACGCTTCGGTGAACAAAAAAAAAAACAATTATTTTGAATATTAGATCTAAGCAACAACCGCCATATATTAATACCTATGCCTCCTGGAAAATGAGAATATTCAATATTTAATTTTAAATTAAAATATCATCAATAATATGATTTAGCAGTCATATAAACCGAATAGAGTGCTGTATAGCCAATGAATTCACCTACATTTAAATAATCATCCCATATTTTTAGGATCTATAAAATATATATATATATACATATATACTTACAAATATCTGAACATAATATAAGGTGAGATAAACGTAACGTATGCTTTTTAAAGTTTGCATTAAAAAAAATTATCTTTAAAAAATTACCTACATGGTTATTTCTAAAATTTTAAAGCGTATTTCATCACTTTCTGATACGTTAACATGCAAATATTTCATTTATTTGGTTTTTATTGCGAAGCTAAAATATTTTTACCTACTATACTTACTTACTTACTTACTTACTTACTTACTCCTTTTGATTTTAACTGTATCAATTACATAATTTCGTTAATCGTCATTTTTTCATTATTATTTGAATAAGTACCTACCTACGTTTTTTTTTCTATGAATTTCTCCTTTCTATGGAATACAGACAGTAGTACCTATCTAGTAATTGTCAATGTTGTTTATCATTAAACTATTATCTTTGTCACTTAAATCAATATGGTAGGTACCCATGTTATCATTATAGTGTTTAAACATTAATAATAATCGATACCTATCTATCTACGGACCTGATCTGATGTTATAGTCTTGTGTGTGTGTGAGATTTCTTTATTTAACCTACTTATTTTTGTGTTTCTTTGTTTGTTATTTCTTATCAATAATTTTGCGCTGCCAATTCCGCATCCCATCCAAAAGTACCCCCGTGCCGTCCATCATCTTCTCCCGTCCCATCACCGTGATAATACCTACCTTAATGAATTCTATAATTAATTCTATAAATTAATCAATCAATCAATCAATCTTCAAACCTCGTGTTTCGTTTTCCGCAAACTCAACATCTCGTAGCTTTTCATTTCTCTCATCCATCCATCCGCTCGCATATAACACATTATTACATTCTTTCATTCATTCCTTTCTTTCCGTGCTCTTTTACGCGACCCGAGAACACCTGAATCGGAGCCGTGCCGGAGGTAGGTCACGCCGGACGGCCAGCATAACCGCTTACCGCCTTAAACAATAATTTTCAGGGATTTTCCGACATGAAAAATTGATCATTGACATGGAGATCGCTGGCAACGGTTAATATGCACTTTAAAAAAAAAAAAAACCTTTTGATTCACCTTAATTACATTAAAAGGCAACTATTTGCATTGGGGGAAGTGGAAAATATTTCATTCTAAATTTCGATTACGTAAAATTAAAATTAGCTTTCGTCTTGTGAGATTGTACGTCATTAGTAATTAGCTCATTCGCTGTCGCTGTCACTTTGGTGTTGGTATTCCTGATACACTAGAATGTATAACGAACGGCTAGAAGATTTTGAAGGTACCACGAAATCTGGAAAGGTAAGTACTAAATTATCGGAGTTTTGGGAATAAAATGACGGAAATAAAAAAATAAAAATAAAAAAACATGTTTTTAATTTCGGTAATAATTTTTTATAAATAATACATTCACTTTTGTATCAAAAACCGTGTTTCACAAACCTAGCGTAGCCGTTAAACTACTTGAAAACTGGGATGTTTTTCTTGCCTTGTAGGCGTTATAAAGGGGCACTTTCTCTTGAATCACAAACCATGTTACACAAACCTAGCGTAGCCGCTAAACTACTTGAAAACTGGGATGTTTTTCTTGCCTTGACGCGAGTAGGCGTTATAAAGGGGCACTTTCTTTTGTATCACAAACCATGTTACACAAACCTAGCGTAGCCGCTAAACTACTTGAAAACTGGGATGTTTTTCTTGCCTTGACGCGAGTAGGCGTTATAAAGGGGCACTTTCTTTTGTATCACAAACCATGTTACACAAACCTAGCGTAGCCGCTAAACTACTTGAAAACTGGGATGTTTTTCTTGCCTTGACGCGAGTAGGCGTTATAAAGGGGCACTTTCTTTTGTATCACAAACCATGTTACACAAACCTAGAGTAGCCGCTAAACTACTTGAAAACTGGGAAGTTTTTCTTGCCTTGACGCGAGTAGGCGTTATAAAGGGGCACTTTCTTTTGTATCACAAACCATGTTACACAAACCTAGCGTAGCCGCTAAACTATTTGAAAACTGGGATGTTTTTTTTTGCCTTGACGCGAGCAGGCGGTATAAAGGGGGCACTTTCTTTTGTATCATAAACCATATCACATAAACTTAGCGTACGTAGCCGCTCAACATCGCAGAAATAGTTGACTTATAAAAATAAAATTTTAATGTAAAAAAAAATTCAAGCTAATAAATTTGTAGGTATTCGTCGTCTACGTCCGAGAGACTGTACAGCAAACGCAGCAGAAGATTTCAATTAATTTATTCAATAATAACAAATAAATGCAAGTCGGTAAATACAGTACAAAGTTTTAACGCGGCGAGAAAAACAGAGTCGATCAACGTGGGTAAGTGCGTGAAGTGAGTGAGTGAGTGAGTGTGCTCTCCATCGGCCGTCCAGGGTTTATATACCGGGTGATTCCTTTGTTCTCGAACTTCTCAGTGGGGTGAAGCGCGTGTGTCTTGACCCCCAGAGTTGCTGACGGTGACTCCATAGTTCATTTTTATTATTTGTCAATCTTACACGGGTTGAGTATTTTGTTTACTCGTCGTTTGGACGGATGTTTCTTGGTATGCCTTTGCTTAGTCCGCGGCTTTCGTATCGGGTGTCATTGATCGATAATATTGATGTTTCAAATTCCATTGTCGTCTGTTTGTTGAATCAGCTCCCTTCGCCTGCCCGTGTTGATCGATGGTTTGTTTTGGGGTCGGCATCCTGCGTCGGTATTTTAGCAGAGGTGACGCGGCTGCTACAGGGTCCGCCCCCAGTGAGGTGGAGCCTCACGATTCATTAAATTTTCACTGGTCCGCCGCTGACTCTCAGCTCCTCCAATGCCTGACTTCTGTAATGCTTCCGGCATCTCCTCCAAGTGTAGTATACTCCCACCAGTAGCACTGCTACTGATAGTATGCTGAGCGTTGCCCATTGTAATCTGTGTGTTTCCACATGAATGTCTCCTGTCTGGGCGATGATGACTTCTTCTTTGCTTGATGCTTGTCCCATGATGTAAGGCGTGCTGTTTGTCGACTGAAGCAATTTTCGATCTGTAGCTTCTTTTATACCAAAATTGTTTCGAAATAATTTATTAAAACTTGCTGACAGAACATCCTGTATGTGCGTTTCTGAGATTTGTTTAAACCGCTGCGTGCGACTTTTTGTTATCGCACTATTATTTTTACGTCGCCTGGTGTCGTCATGTTCGGTGAATGAACGGTCATTGTATCGTCAGCTGTTATTATGGTTCGCTTCGGGTTTCGCTTATGTAATCGCATTCTTGTGTTTGCATAACACATTTGAAAAGTTTGTTATTCCTTCTTCGATATTATGCTTTGTATTTCTCGGGAAACTTGACACTGCGTCCGCTTCTTGTTGTCCTTGAACTTGGTTCCTGTTTCGTTATTTTTTTCGTTATTTTCTTATCTGGTACTGATACAGCTGATGGCATAATAGCAGGTGTTATAGATGATTTTCCGTCTTCGATAATGTATGCTGGTTTTATACGGTCTATAGTAACTGTTTTTTCCTTTCCATTTATGAGAATGACGTAAGTTCTCCCATTGCGTTTTATAACTTCGTATGGGCCGCTATACGCTTGTTGTAATGGTCCACGAATAGTGTCGTCTCGTAGCAGAACGTGGGTTGTCGAATGAAGATCTTTGAATATGAATGTTCGTCTATTGTTATGGCGTGTTCCTTCTACCGGTTGGAGATTATGCATTTGTTGACTTAGGTTTTTCACGAAACCGGTTAAGTCATCCTTGTCGGAAGATCTCGCGTTCAGGAATTCTCCTGGAAGGCGAAGCGGCTCTCCATATACAAGTTCTGCTGATGTGCATTTCAAATCTTCTCGCCAAGCAGCTCGAATCCCCATTAGCACGGTTGGTAATGTCTCTGTCCATCGGTTGGTCTGGTGACATTTGATAGCCGCTTTCATCTGGCGATGTAATCTCTCTACCATCCCGTTTGCCGCTGGATGATAGGCTGTCGTGTGGATTTGTTTTGTCCCCGCCAAGTGATTAAGTTGTCTGAATAATTTAGATTCGAATTGTTTTCCTTGGTCGGTAGTTATCCGGATTGGTGCGCCAAAACGAGTAATCCATCCTTCATAGAATGTGCGGGCGACCGTTTCCGCTTCTTGATCTCTGATGGGGAAAGCTTCAGGCCATCTTGTGAATCGGTCCACGCACGTCAAGCAATACCTATATCCTTCTGATATTGGCATAATGACGATATCGATGTGTACGTGTTCGAACCTTGACGAACTCAGTGGGAAGTTGCCTTGTGGAGCGCTTACGTGTCGCGTTACTTTGTTACGTTGACAAGGTAAGCAGTTTCTTGCCCATTTGTTGCAATCTGCTTTAATGGAAGGCCAGACATAACGCTGTGTTATGAGTTTGGTCGTGGCTTTTATTCCCGGGTGAGAAAGGTTGTGTATCGCGTTGAATGCGGCTCTTCGGAATCTTGTCGTAACGAATGGTCTCGATTTCCCAGTTGACACGTCACAGTATACAGATGTGTTCGTGTCAGGAATAATGACTTTTTCCAGTCGTAGAGACGATCCTTCCAGAAGATAATTTTTCACCTCTTCGTCGGTTTCTTGTTCTTTTGCCAACTCGGCATAGTTAATAGGTGTCTCGATGGCGTCGATTCTGGATAATGCGTCAGCAACTATATTATCCTTGCCGGATACGTGTTGTATATCCGTTGTAAATTGTCCGATAAAATCGAGGTGTCGGAATTGCCGTGGACTGCATTTTTCTGCTTTTTGGGCGAAAGCATACGTGATTGGTTTGTGGTCTGTGTATATCGTGAATGTCCTTGCTTCAACCATATGACGAAAGTACTTGACCGCTAAATAAATAGCGAGTAGCTCTCGGTCATACGCTCCGTACTTTCTCTCTGCTGGGCTCAGTTTTTTCGAGAAGAATGCCAAGGGCTCCCACTGGCCATCCACTCGTTGTTGCAATGCTGCCCCGGCGGTGGTATCGGAGGCGTCACTTATTATGGCCAATTGGGCATCGCTCTCCGGATGTGCCAGCAATGTCGCTTGCGCCAAGGTTTCTCGGCATTCTTCGAAAGCCTTGATGGTTTCAGGTGTCCAGGGCACTGGTGTTTTGCCCTTAGCGTTTCCTTGTAGAAATTCGTTGAGGGGTGCTTGAGACTCTGCGGCTTTGGGTATGAACCGTCTGTAGAAGTTCAATATACCCAAAAAACGTCTCAGGTCCTTTGTAGTTGCCGGCCGTGTGTATTGTCGGATTGCCTCTACTTTGTCGGGTAGTGGTCGCGTACCTTCGCTGGAGACCAAGTATCCTAGGAATTTGACACTTGATTCTCCGAAGTTACATTTCGCAGCATTGACGACTACTCCATACTTCTGTAAGCGGTGGAAAAGGATTTCTAGGTGCTGCAGATGTTCTTCTTCCGAAGTCGATGCAATCAGTATGTCGTCAATATATGCATAGCAGAAATCCAGTCCTTGCAAAACTTCGTCGATAAAGCGTTGGAATGTTTGTGCGGCATTCCGTAGTCCGAAGGACATATAAGGAAATTCGAACAGTCCGAATGGGGTTGTAATTGCTGTTTTTGCGATGTCTTCCTGCGCTACCGGAATTTGGTTATACGCCCGGACCAGGTCAATTATAGAAAAAATTTTCCTGCCCCGGAGTGATTGGGCGAAGTCCTGGATGTGGCGAACAGGGTACCTGTCTGGTATTGTTCTAGCGTTCAAACCCCGGTAGTCGCCACAGGGTCTCCACTGGTCATCGGTTTTAGGGACCATATGGAGTGGTGATGACCAGCAGCTTTCGGAAGGTCTGGCAATTCCCATTCGCACCATGGTCTCGAACTCCTTCTTGGCGGCGCGGAATCTGTCCGGTGCGAGCCGTCTGGGTCTTCCGCTGACTGGAGGTCCTGGAGTCGTTCGGATGTGGTGTTTCGTTGCGTGCCGGGTCTCTCTCATCTGGCCATCGGGGCGAGTTAGGTCGGGAAATTTTTGTAGTAGTTGGTGGTAGATGGTCGATCCCCTTACGGTTTTTATTGAAGCAACTCCGCAGGTGCTGCTACCTCCTTGGGTTGATAATTTCGTCATTTGATCTCGTAAGCGGCGGTTCTTGACGTCAACTAGTAGCCCAAAATGTGCTAAAAAATCAACGCCAATGATGGGTTTGGAGACATCCGCGATGACGAATCTCCAGGTGAAGTCCCGCCTGAGTCCAATATTCAATGTCAAAGTGAGGTCTCCGTACGTAGAAATAATGGTTCCATTGGCCGCTGACAATTCGTACGGTTGCTTGTCGTAACGTCCACGGAGTTTATTTCTGGGGAAAACACAGAGATCTGCGCCCGTGTCAATCAGATATTGGATTTTGGTGTTTTTGTCGGTGATGAATAGGCGGCTGGAAGTCGGGCAGGAGTTACTGGCCGCCATCAGTGCTTGCCCTGTTCGTTTCCCGGGCGAAATGCACAGGGAGCTCTGCACTTTTGAGCATTTTCTCCGAACGTGCGATGGTACCAGCACGTGTCCTCTTCATTTTCTCCGTTCCTGGTCTGCGAGCGTGGGCGGTAGCCTTCGCTTCTACTCTTTGAGCGTGTCCTCCCCCGATCCCGACTGCGGAAGGTTTCGCGGGCACGTCTACCATAAGTTGGCTCGGGAGCATTGACGTTTTGTATCTCGTTTCTTAATGTCGCCCGTAGGTCTTGTATTTCTGTTTTTAAAGTGATCGTCAGCCTCTGCAGTCGGTCTTCCAGTTGTGCGTCAAAACCGGGTGTTATTTTTGCGATATGGGCTCTGCTCGTGGAGTCTGCGATTGCGTCCGCCAAGTCAGCCACTTTATCCAGTACGGCGTCCTTCTGTGTCGTCAGTACCATCTGCATGGTGTGAGGAAGACGGCCCATCCACAGCGTTCGGAGTACGTCGTCTGGTACTGCTACACCCGCTAGGGTGCGTAGGTGGCGCAGGAATTGAGACGGCTTTCTATCTCCCATCTCTTCGTGTTCTAGGAGCCGGCGCGTCTTCTGTTCTTGTGTTGAACTCAACCGGCGGGTCAGTTCGGTCTTCAGCAGGAGGTAGGCACCGGTCTCAGGCGGTTTGAGAATGATTTCTCGTACCTCGGCAGCATACCTTGGCTCCAAGGCTCCCAGGATGTACCCAAACTTGGTTTGATCGGTGACGATGCCCGAAGCTTCAAAACTCCTTTCTGCCATGCAGAACCACATTTCCGGGTCGTCTGGGCAGAACGGTGGGATCCTCACTGCTACTCTGCTGATTTCGGCCGCCGCGCTTCCGCTTGATTCCGGTTGTGCCATTTTGGTGCTGTTTTAATTCGCTGCTGGTGCTGTATACTGGACCTCTCGTTGGCTCTTCGGCTGATGATGAAGGCGATGTTGCGTGTGTTCTTCGGGGTCACCACTGTAGGTATTCGTCGTCTACGTCCGAGAGACTGTACAGCAAACGCAGCAGAAGATTTCAATTAATTTATTCAATAATAACAAATAAATGCAAGTCGGTAAATACAGTACAAAGTTTTAACGCGGCGAGAAAAACAGAGTCGATCAACGTGGGTAAGTGCGTGAAGTGAGTGAGTGAGTGAGTGTGCTCTCCACTTTGGACTTTGGACTTTGGATTTATTTATTTTTCAGAGTACCTAAACCGAAGTTTACTTGCTCTAACATATTTATAAAAGGATTATCTAATGATGCTTTACATGGTTTTTAATGTTAATGAGTTTTCGAGAAATGAAAGTTTTATTTTACTGCGGCTTTATGCAGGAATATTCTATACGTAAATTATTAATCTCTACGTAAGACAGATTTGGGTTTTTTATATTTAAAGTGTTCATTCTCACTGTATTTAGCGAGAGAGTTTATAGTGGGATTAGAGTGACTATCTAGGCCAGCGAAAAACCTAGTAGCCTGTGCAAAGATAAGGTCTTTAACCAACGGGACGTTGGATTCATTGTGGAGAGTAGATATTCTACTCCAGTGAGGAGCATTTAAGGCGAGTCTAATGCATTTATTTTGAAAGACTTGAAGTTTATCAATATGGGTTTTTGCTGCATAACCCCAGATTGGGCAACCGTATGAAAAACATGATCTGATGGTTGTCTTATAAAGCAGTAATTTATTGTCTGTAGATAGACGGCTATTTCTACACATCATGGGATATAGGGATGATAGATAACGATTTGCAGCTTTTCTTTTTTCTTCTATATGTTTTTTCCACGTTAGTTTATAATCTAGAGTGACACCGAGGTATTTAAATGATGATTCCCATGGAACATTTTTCCCAAACAGTTTAATGAAAGGGGGCCGTTTAGGCCGTGTTTTGTGGAACACGGTCGCGACACTTTTGGTCGGATTGATAGAGATTCTCCACTTTTTACACCACTTTTCTGTGAGAGTGGCTTGTTTCTGTACGCGGCGTGTAGCAGTGGCCTCGACAGTTGAACTCGAGATGATGTTTGTGTCATCAGCGAATTGGGTTATCATGATATTGTGATCTATTGGTTTAGGAATGTCACTCGAATAAATGTTGTATAAAGACGGGGAGAGTTGGCTGCCTTGCGGGACCCCAGCTGACAGGGGACGAGTAGTGGAGAAAATATTATCTATTTTTACTTTAAATGAGCGATTTCTCAGGAAACTATTTATAAGTTGGATGATTCTAAGTGGATACCCTAGACAGTACATTTTATATATGAGGCCGTTATGCCAGACTTTGTCGAACGCCTTACTAACGTCTAGAGAGAGTATTACTGTTTTTTTCTTTGTATTGAAGCCCTCCGTGATGTGTTCCACGACACGGAGGAGTTGATGAGTGGTTGAATGACCAGCTCGAAACCCATGCTGAAAGTCTGGCAAGAATTTACATTTGTTTGTGATTTCATTTAATCTTACAAGGATTACTTTTTCCAGGACTTTACCCAAGCAAGGAAGGAGACTTATCGGCCTATGGTTCTCCGTTAATAATGGATCCTTGCCTGGTTTCGGAATTAATATAACATCAGCTTCTTTGAAGTCCTTTGGAAAGCAACGCAGTCTAAGCGCTGCATTGCAGATGGCAGTCAGGGCGCAGATGCCCTTTTTCGGTAGGCATTTGAGAATTTTGTTAGATATACCGTCAGGACCGGCCGCTTTCTTCTTTTTTAGACCCTTGATTATTTTTATTATTTCATCCGGAGATGTGGCATTAATGGGCGGGTCCTGGGGGTCGAGATTTAATATTGCTTCTACTTTAGAATCCACCTTAGCTACGAAGGCTGGGTCATCGTGTTCCGTGTTAGGAGTGAATTGTGCTTCAAGGCTATCTGCGAAGGCTTCTGCCTTGTCTGCTGCAGAAAAAACTTTACCGTTTGGGCCTTGAAGCGGAGCTATTTTTGTTGCTGGACGTCTAAGTGCTTTGGAGAGTTTCCAGTAGGCATCTCTGTCATCTTCGAGGGAGGATATGAATACGTTCCAACGCTCATTTCGGTAATCATATAGTGCTTCGCGTACTTCTCTATTTAGTCTATTTAAATGTTGTTTAACGATGGGATTAAATGAACTTTGCCACTCCTTACGCACTTGGTTTTTTTCCCTAATAAGATCTTTGATCTCTTCGGGAATACCGTATTTAGCTGAGTTATCTTTTATGGTAATCGCTGTTGACGCTTCGTTAATACAAGATTTTAGGCATTTAATTAGGTCGGAGGTGGCGGTATTTAGGGCTAATTCGTCAGGTATTGATGTCGGTATTGTGATTTTATTTTCTAATAAATCGCTGAATTTTTTCCAATTAATTTTTTTCTTTATAGGCACGAGGGGGACCAAGGGATTAGAGCCTCCTGTTAATGTTAGAAGAACTGGATCGTGGTCGGAGGATAGTTTTTTAACTACTTTTAAAGAGTGCAAATGATTAGTTTCTTTTAAGATCACTATGTCTATCACGTCCGGAATACCGTTAGCATGGTGTAGCGTTGGTACGTCCGGAGCGTCTACTACAATTGATTTCGTGCTCGCGTATTTTGCCAGCACGTTACCTTTTAGGTTTGAATGTAGGCTATGCCACGATCCGTGTTTAGCGTTCATGTCCCCGGCTAAAATGGTGGGAACATTTTCTTCTAATAAACTGTCCAGTTCGGACGGGATCAGTGGGCGTTTCGGTGGTGCATAAACGGAGATGAGTTTAAGTGGTCCGGAAGATGTATTTACTACTACCGAGGTGGATTCAATGTTGATACTAGAGAATGAATGTGCTAGACGGTGGTCAATATTATTTTTGACTAAAATAGCCGTGCCGCCGCATTTATTGGTTAACCTGTCATCCCGGTACGTGATATAATTAGGTAAATTAAATTTCTTAGATGGTTTGAGCCATGTTTCATTAATGAAGAATACGTCAATGTTGTATTCTTTAAGAAAATCAATTATTTCCTCTTTGTGGGAGAGGACAGAGCCATTGGCGTTCCAATAGGCTGTTTGCAGGTTGACTATTATATTTTGGTGTCTAGACATTATGATTTCTTAATGTGGCTTGAATTTTAAACATCTCGTCGGTGGCGTTTTTAATCGTTAATTTGATGAATTCAAGTTGCTCTTCGAGGGCTTTTTTATGGATTGGGTCCAAGGGGGGCAACTGTTGTTGGGACTCTTGGGCGGGGGCAGATCCCCTGTCTAGCCTGTATTGTTGGCTAGCTTGGTTATTATACGATTGAGAATGGGTCGATTGAGCCCTATTTGATTGATGGCTATGTCTTGACTTGTAATAATGGGGCTGAGGCCAGTTGCGGGGATTCGGGTTGCGAGAGTTGGTCGGGAGTTGGGATGCGGGTTTGTGGATAGTGGGGGTAGGGTTCGAGGTGGGGGGAGTTGTTGCAGTGGTGGGCAGGGGGACGGATGGGGTTGGGAGGGTGGGGAAGTCCTCTAGGGAGGTTGCGGGAGCCGCTGCGGGTGCGGGAATGGTCGGTCTGGACGTATTCTCGTTCGAAGGGGTTTGTTGATTACCTTGACTATTATAATTACGGTGATTCCTTTGATGATTATTATAATTATTCACGTGGTTGCGTCTATTATTATTGTAATTTCGCGAATAATTTGCGTTACGGTTTCTGTTGTAGTTTGGGTTTGCGTTTTGGGGCCTTGCAGGGCACCCTCCGTAGTTGGCCGTATGGGCCCCTTGACACAATGCACATTTCGCCGGACTGTCTCTTGACTTGGTGCAGTCAGAGGATCTGTGCGGTTCGCCGCACTTTACGCAGCGTTCGCTACCATGGCAGCAAATCGCTGAGTGCCCGTGCATTTGGCAGCGGTAACACTGCCCAACGCGGGCTTTGTTCCGTAAGGATTCAACTTGAATCCTTAGACGGAATAATGACGTTAGGTTATTAAAAATGCCCTTCGCGGTTTCATTTTTTGTCAGTGTTACTAACACTAGCGGAATAGGTTTTTTTGTGCGGGCCGCTTTCATTCGGTGCACTGAGATTATTGGGTATGTTGTTGCTAACTCCTCTTTTATATCTTCCGGAGAAATGTCTTCGGGGATTCCCCTAAGGACAACCCTTAAAGGTTTTTCTTCCGGAAGCCTGAAGGAGTGAAACTCCGTGTTGTTGGCAATTAAATGCCTAGTGACAGCCTGGTGCTCCCGCGGAGTTTTAGTCATTATGTGTAGGCCGTTGCCCATGTTTTTGGCGAAGAAATCTATGCCTTTGTCTTCGAGGGTACGGAAGAGCGCCCTGGTCTCAGACTTCTTGTGAAGTACTATTGGCGGGATTCTGTGGAGTTTAATTGGCGTTACATTTTGCGCCGAGGTTGTTGCAGCTGGGGAGTTAGCCCGTAGCGGTGAAAATCTGTTGCTAGCAGACGCTAGCGGTGATGGAGAACGAGACCTAATGTTTCCATTGTTTTTTTTGGGTACCGGGGAGGTCCTGGGGGAATTAGTCGGGGTTGAAGACCCGTTGGAGTTGGCACGCGAGCGCTTGCGCCTAGGAACCGGTTGGAACGGCGCCTCCGATTCGTCGGATGAAGATGGCCAGTCTTCCATGAGCACCAGGTTCTCTCTAAAAGGAGCACTACCTGGAATCGGTGATACTATATGCCTAGGTGAGGCTATGTCTTTGGGAGAAGCTTCTAAAGTTGGCGTCTTGTTATCTTCAAGATATTGCTTCATGACTAATTTGGACAGGTGGTCTTTCTCTTCAAGAGAAAGTTCCCGGTGCTTACGCGCTTCCAAGAAGTCAACTAAGTTGTCTTCAAGGGCACCAGCCACACGCTGAGAATAAAGGGTCATGGTAGACATCCTTGATAAGGTCGTTGAGATATTTGCTAAGTGCTGAATTTGAATAATAGAAAGCGGTTTGGATACGGGGGAAAGTTAGTATGTTACGCTGCTAATGACTTTTTAATTGGTTGGCGACCGGGCCGGGGGAAATTCGTTAAGTGCACTGCTAATGACTTTTTAATTACTTTAGACCGAGCGGGTATGAAGAAGTTTATTATTTATTACGATGACTTTAATTTTGTTGCTGTGCAGTAAATATTAATGACTCACTGGTAAAAACGCGGCTAGGTGCGTAGAGATATTGAAGTTTTTTGTAGATAATTGATTTTATATTAAACGAATTTGCGAATGACTTGATAAACTATAAATAATTACGAGGGAGGTGATACTCAAAACTCTGAATAATAAACAAATCCAAATGAAAAGCACATGTAATGGTAAGGAATTTACTTACAGATTCTGGACAGACTCTCGATAATATTGATGAACTGATCACTTTTTTTTTTTCACCAAAACACTAGCACCAACACCACAACACCGGATGCACTGAAAACCACGAACACACACTGCAGGCAGGGACCGTATAAACGGAACCACGAGTGGAAAATTCTCCCCGAGATAAAAACACTCGTATAGTTCCGAGATATCACAACAGATTTTATTTAGGTAACAAATAGTGTACGCAATGATCACAATCACATGTGCGGAGCACAATGCAAAAGAAAGAATTGAGTAGAATATTCTAACTGTTTCAGCAGACGGGAGCGAGAAATATACTGTACGAGACAGACGTCTTGTCGCTAGCGCAAGCAAAAGCAGAATGGATGAGTGTGCTCTCCATCAGCCGTCCAGGGTTTATATACCGGGTGATTCCTTTGTTCTCGAACTTCTCAGTGGGGTGAAGCGCGTGTGTCTTGACCCCCAGAGTTGCTGACGGTGACTCCATAGTTCATTTTTATTATTTGTCAATCTTACACGGGTTGAGTATTTTGTTTACTCGTCGTTTGGACGGATGTTTCTTGGTATGCCTTTGCTTAGTCCGCGGCTTTCGTATCGGGTGTCATTGATCGATAATATTGATGTTTCAAATTCCATTGTCGTCTGTTTGTTGAATCAGCTCCCTTCGCCTGCCCGTGTTGATCGATGGTTTGTTTTGGGGTCGGCATCCTGCGTCGGTATTTTAGCAGAGGTGACGCGGCTGCTACAAATTTTAATCAACGCACGCAATACACGTGTATTAGGTAAGTACCTACTAATTAGGCGGAATTTTAGTTTTATAACATTAAAAAAAAAAACGCCCGCGCGATTTTGTCTCTGGCCGTTGGTTTGTTGCAATTAACGAAAATTTTCATTATCAAATTTAGTTCAAAATATTTTTCCCTCCGAAAAGACTTTGAAATCTAAAAAAAATCGTGCCAATTGTGTTTACTAACTGTGGTCGGGTTTTTGGATATCGTTAGAGAGGAAGAAGTATTATTAGAATGGTTTTTTTTTTAATGAAAAAAGGACCGCGTTTCTAATGGAAGAACTGGACATGGGGAGTGACACCGTTACAAATTGGTAGTCATTTTGCAGGGAAGTTTGTATTTTATGGTGCCACAAAATGAGGCAGCAGATTGGAGGTGTTGCAAAATAGGAAAAAGGAAATACAATCGAGGAAGAAAAGTCACTGGACAGTGGGTCTTTGGCGGATTCGAAAGAGATTCAAAGAAGTTGTTCGTTTGTGCCGTGGAAAACCGTTCGCGGGAAACTGTTTTAAATGTTATAAAGGAATACATTTTGCCAGGCACTAAAATAATTTCGGACTGCTGGAAAGCATACGACTGCCTGCAAAATGAAGGCTTCCTTCATTTAAATGTTAACCACAGTGTTAATTTTGTGGACCACGAAACCGGAGCCCATACCCAAAATATCGAACGTTGCTGGAGAGACGTGAGAGGTAATGTCCCAAGATTTGGAAGAAGCGTTGCACATTATGAGGGATACCTTTGTGAGTTCCTCTGGAAGAGATCACTTCCAAAAAATAAAGACAGAATCCACGCGTTTTTTAAAATGGCCAGTGAAGTGTACAATCCAAATTCTAGTGATTAAAATTAGATATTTTGTTTTTTTTTTTTTGTATTTATCTTTGTGTGTGTGTGTTTTTTTTTAAATATTCATCGCTTCCATTATAATGACGACGAAATTCAACATGATTTTAGTGCCTCGGCTCGATTTTTTTTTTTTTTCTACAACTTCAATTATAATTAAATCCAACAACGTTCCTACTCCGAAGTGATTCTATCAAATTATATCGCATCAATTATAATGATGACGAAATCCAACATGATTACAGTGCCTCGGCTTTATTCTGAAGTGATGGATTCTGATTACAGGTTTGTTTTCATTATATTGTTAATTATTGTGTTTTTTAAATTACGCGCCGAATTCCCATGAAGTCTGCTATGCTTTGCTCTAGCATCTTTTCTTACAGTAACAAGAATACCAACATAACAAAAAATGACATTTGAAAATAATGTTTGAAAATGGACGGTCTCGTTTCACACAATGAAAGCTAATTTTAATTTTACGTAATCGAAATTTAGAATGAAATATTTTCCACTTCCCCCAATGCAAATAGTTGTCTTTTAATGTAATTAAGGTGAATCAAAAGATTTTTTCAAAAAAAGTGCGTATTAGCCGTTGCCCAGCGATCCCCAAAATTTACCAAAAAATCAAAATCCCTATCCATTTTCCGACGAATTTTCCGAACAAAATTTTTCCAATTTTCCCGGAAGATTTTTTTTTCTGAAAAATAATATTTTCCAAACTACACATAATATTAAAAAAAAGTCTTTAAAATAATTTCCCGACACATTTTCGATCAAAAATGTCCAAATTTCAAATAACAAAATAAAAATATTTTGTTGTGAATAAATTACCCGCCTCACTAGACTACCTACGTCTGTTCTGGCGATGGATGGATGGTACAACAAATTTAAGAGATAGATATTATCATTGAAAAGAAAAGAAAATAAATTAATATATAAAATTTTCATATAACCCTTTTAGGTTTTTTGAACTATGTGATTGAGAGGTTTCTCTCAGGAAGATGTTGAAAATAAAATATTTAAATTAAATTGCCTATAATAGCCTTATAAAAGCGTCATTTAATAAGGCTATTAAAATGTAAAACCATTAAAATTACTGGGCTCAATAAAATCGTCATTTATTAATCAATCAATCAATCAATCAATCCAGCATTCGGTGAGGATGGTAACGTGGTAAATTTTGTATTTATTTGTTCTAGTTCTAACGCAACTAACAAGCAATTATTATTATTATCAAAAATTTTTGTCGACACTCCTGATGTTTAAATTAAATACCTGGTTATGTTGGCTATATTCATGTATTGTCCCTTTTTTGTATTTGTTTGTTTGTTTGTTTGTTAATTCTTTGTTTTTTTTTTTCGATCACATAACATTAGTGGTTTAACTAAATTAGGTAGGTACCTATCATTTTCATGTCTTCGGGGGGCGCGACGCGGCGTCACAGACGAGCTGTCCGGCTGTCCTGTAATAAAATCAGATACGAATAGCATCATCAGAAGGACTGATGAATTTCTTCTAAAAATATTTAATTTCAATCATCAGGTAAATTATAATCACGTCTAAATCGGTAGAGCGGACATACATCCATCCATCCGGGCCCGGGCACAGCGAGCATGATGTGAGCCCGGATGGATGCTGTGGGCCGGCACACCGTTCTACGGCGGGGCGGCTCGGGAGCCCTGGAGGTGCTCGAGGGGCTCACCGGCCTCGGGACTGCCGCGGGATCCCCCGGCCGGAGTCTCGCCCTCGATCTCGCCGCGCCCCCGACTCGCCGACTCGAGGCTCTCCCGAGCTACGCCCCCCTTTTGTGGCGCTCCGAGTCGCCACCCTCGCACATTTCCACACCTACTTGCCTACCTGCGCCCGGCTCCGCCCCCGGGGAGCGCAGATTCCCCCACCCCCCGGCGGGCCCGCATCTCTGCCCGACGCCCGCCCTTGCCCTTCCGTTAGGAAAATTTATCCTCGCCGAGAAAATCCTATTTTTCTCCGAGGACCTAAGCATAAATGATACCCGTTTTCCATCATCACAATCGACACGCGAGCATTTTACGTTGGCGGCACGGTAAAAAGTCAGACGACGCCATTTTGTATTTTCCTGCATCAGAAAACCCGCCCAAGAGCCAAAAACTTCAATCTTCAGCATCAGAACCGTATACAAGACAAGACCTATAGACAATCTACGATGGCAGATACAGCAGTAGCAGCGACGGCGGCGTCTCCCATCCCGGCCACTCCCGCCAAGAAGGCCAAGGCGGCATTAAAAAAGCCGAAAGCGAAGCCCTCTCACCCGAAGACCTCCGAGATGGTCAACAATGCCATCAAGGAGCTGAAGGAGCGCGGCGGCTCGTCCCTGCAGGCGATCAAGAAGTACATCACCGCCAACTACAAGGTCGACGCCGACAAGCTGGCCCCCTTTATCAAGAAGTACCTGAAGGGAGCCGTCGAGTCCGGCGCCCTGGTCCAGACCAAGGGCAAGGGAGCGTCCGGCTCCTTCAAGCTGGAGGCCAAGGCCAAGGGGTCCGCCGGTGGCTCCAAGAAGCCGGCAGCCGCCGCGCCCAAGAAGCGCACCTCTGCCACAGCAGCCGCCAAGAAGCCCAGGAAAGCGACCACCGCCGCGCCCGCCAAGACGAAGAAGGCCGCCCCCGCCCCCGCCAAGGCTAAGAAATCTCCCGCCGCCGGCTCGCCCGCCAAAAAGGCAGCCGCATCCGCCAAGAAGCCCGCCGCGAAGCCGAAGAGCCCCACGAAGGCCAAAAAGACAGCCAAGCCCCCGACCAAAAAGCCCAAAGCGCCCAAGCCGAAGAAGGCCGCCGCCGTCCCTAAGGGCAAGCCCGCAGCGAAAAAGGCCGCCACCAAGAAGTAGGCACGGGCACGGGATCCAGATCGCATGTGTTTAGTTCCATGTTGTCTAGACATATACCTATCTAATAAACTGTCACCCTCAAGGATCCAGCCAGCTGGCTACTTCGAGAGCAATCCCAAGTCAAGATGTTGACGATAAAAAGCCCTTTTCAGGGCTACAAATCATTTCACACGTGTTTAAATGCATCATACAAACAAAATAGGTCGTAGGTAATAGGACTACCTAAATAAATAAATAGTACAATAATGGTCGAGTTAAAGTTAAAAATTTACTATAATAATAATAATAAAGCAATTCGAGTTATGTCATAAAGTAATTTATACAAAAAGGGACCGAATCAATAAATCAAAAGGCAGACAGACAAGTCGTCATGTCAAAATAATTTAGAAACTTTCCACAAAAGACCGCACGCACGCACGCACGAATGAACAAAAGGATTAAAGTCATAAAGTAATTTAGAGGCTATCCCCGAGACGGGACGGGACGGACTGACCGCATCAATCAAAAAGATTACATAGTAAGAAAGGTCATTAGAAGCTTTCCAACCATTTCACGAGAAAGGGTAAGATAAAGACGCCCGCGCGTATCAATGAAATATATTAATAGTATTTATTAGGTCAATGAAAGGTGACACAGTTTTGCGAATCAATGGAAAGGATTAGCAGATAGTTAGGAAAGGTTTTAACACTTTGCGTCCCAGTGTAGTTTTTTTTTTTTTTTTTTGTTTGTTTTTTTAATTATATATATTTTTTTACTTTATTATCTTTCGTGACGTTATTTGTTTAACTTATTACTAAGGTCGTTTCGTGAATTGTGTAAGATGCTTGCAATGGCTTGAACATAGTGGTGGCCCTGAGAAGGGCCGTTTGTGTTGTGATAGTTATACGGGTGTGTGTTGTGATGCAGCTGGTGTTGTGATGCAGATGCAGATGCAGCCTAGCCACCGAAGCCGTACAGGGTGCGACCCTGTCGCTTCAGAGCGTACACGACGTCCATGGCTGTGACGGTCTTTCTCTTGGCGTGCTCGGTGTAGGTGACAGCATCCCTGATCACGTTCTCCAGGAACACCTTCAGCACGCCGCGAGTCTCCTCGTAGATCAGGCCGGAGATACGCTTGACGCCTCCCCTACGAGCCAGACGGCGGATGGCCGGCTTCGTGATGCCCTGGATGTTATCGCGGAGCACTTTCCTGTGACGCTTGGCTCCTCCCTTTCCGAGGCCCTTCCCTCCCTTTCCGCGACCGGTCATGATGCTGGTGTTTTGAGGTTAGTTTCTTTCTCTGAACAACCGCTCGTTAAGGCGGATGACGAACGTTTTCGATTGTCTGATACTTTTGACTTTTGATTGATTCATTTTACAGAGTTCCTAAACATGAGTTTACTGACTCTAACATAATTATATAATGGATTATCTATAGATACTTTACTGGTATTTTATTATAATGGTTGGTTTGAAAGTGAGATTAAAACTATACTGCGACTGTAAGCAGGTTTTTTTTTATTCCTTCCGGAGGACTATCTTGGGTTTTTTATATTTAAAATTTTCATTTTCGCTATATTTCGCGAGCGTGTTAATCGTGGGGTTTGAGTGGCCGGGTAGGCCGGCGTAGAATTTAGTTGCTTGTGAGAAAATGAAGTCTTTTATCACTTTTGACTTTTGATTGATTCATTTTACAGAGTTCCTAAACATGAGTTTACTGACTCTAACATAATTATATATTGGATTATCTATAGATACTTTACTGGTATTTTATTATAATGGTTGGTTTGAAAGTGAGATTAAAACTATACTGCGACTGTAAGCAGGTTTTTTTTTATTCCTTCCGGAGGACTATCTTGGGTTTTTTATATTTAAAATTTTCATTTTCGCTATATTTCGCGAGCGTGTTAATCGTGGGGTTTGAGTGGCCGGGTAGGCCGGCGTAGAATTTAGTTGCTTGTGAGAAAATGAAGTCTTTTATCAACGGAATGTTGGAGTCTTTATGGAGACAAGAAATTCTACTCCATTTAGGCGCATTTAAGGCAAGTCTAATGGCTTTGTTTTGAAATATTTGAATCTTCTCTAAGAGACTGGGGGCCGCGTGCCCCCAAACGGGGCAAGCATAGGTGAAGCCAGGCCTTATGGTTGTTTTATATAACAGTAATTTGTTGCCCGTTGATAAACGACTTTTTTTTCCCATCATTGGATAGAGTGAAGATAGACATTTATTAGCTGCTTTAATTTTACCAGTTATGTGTTTCTTCCAGGTGAGCTTGGAGTCTAGCGTTACACCTAGGTATTTAATTGACTTTTCCCATGGAAAATTATCCCCAAACAGTCTAATGAATGGGGGCCGTCTTGGCCGTGTCTTTGAGAAAACGGTCGCGGCGCTTTTAGTCGGGTTAATAGATATTCTCCATTTTTTACACCACTTTTCAGTTAGAGTGGTTTGTATCTGTACGCGGCGTGTAGCAGTGGCCTCGTCAGTCGAGCTAGAAATGATGTTAGTGTCATCCGCAAATTGAGTGATTTTAACATTATGATCCACGGGTTTAGGAATATCGCTACAATAGATGTTGTATAGGGATGGTGAGAGTTGGCTGCCTTGTGGAACCCCAGCTGATATGGGGCGGGATGTGGAGAATACATTTTCTACTTTGACTTTGAAGGATCTATCTCTTAGGTAGCTGGCTATTAGTTGAATAAGTCTTAATGGATAACCAAGAGAGTACATTTTATATAAGAGGCCGTTATGCCAGACTTTGTCGAAAGCCTTACTGACATCGAGTGAGAGAATTACTGTTTTTTTCTTGATATTGAATGCCTCCGTGATGTGTTCCACCACACGTAGGAGTTGGTGAGAGGTGGAATGACCTGCTCTAAAACCGTGTTGAAAGTCTGGCAAGAATTTACTTTTATTTGTGAATGCATTCAGTCGTGCTAGTATTACTTTTTCCAGGATTTTACCTAGGCATGGAAGGAGGCTAATTGGCCGATGATTCTCCGTTAATAATGGATCCTTGCCTGGTTTGGGAATTAAAATTACGTCAGCTTCTTTAAAATCCTTAGGAAAGCAACGCAGCCGAAGTGACGCGTTGCAGATGGCTGTGATGGCGCAGATGCCTTTAGTTGATAGATGTTTTAAAATCTTATTTGAAATGCCATCGGGCCCGGCGGCCTTCTTCTTCTTTAATTTCCTAATTATATTTAAAATTTCTTTAGGAGTTGTGCACCTGATTGGGGGGTCTTCAGGGTCTAGATTTAAGATTGCTTCTACTTTTGAATCCACTTTTGCTACGAACGCAGGATCGTCGTGATCGGTGTTTGGAGAGAATTGACTTTCAAGGCTATCTGCAAAGGCTTCTGCCTTGTCTGCAGCGGAGTAAACTTTTCCGTTGAGGCCTTGAATCGGGGAGATTTTAGTTTTCGGGCGTCTTAGTGCTTTGGAGAGCTTCCAGTAAGCTGCTCTATCGTCTTCTAAAGTTGAAATGAAATCGTGCCAACGCTCGTTGCGAAATTCGCTGAGGGCATCGCGCACTTCTCTGTTGAGTCGATTTAAATGTTGTTTCACTATCGGGTTGCAAGATCTTTGCCACTCCTTTCTAACAAGATTTTTTTCCCTAATAAGATCTTTGATCTCTTCGGGTATTCCGTGACGTGTTGTGACGTTGGGAATCTCATCGGACGCCTCGGTGATGCATGATTTTATTGTCTGGATAAAGTTGGAGGTAGCGGCATTTAGGGAGGCTTCGTCGGGAATTGATGTAGGTATAACTATGTTTTTAATTAGCAGCTCGGTTAACTTTTTCCATTTGATTTTAGTGCGAGGAGGATTATCGGGGACCAGGGGGTTAGAGCCTCCTGTTAAAGTTAGAAGAACAGGATCGTGGTCTGAAGTAAGTTCGTTTAGTACTCTGAGGGAGTGTAAATGACTAGTATTTTTAAGTAAAACGATATCAATCACATCCGGAATACCGTTGTGATGATGAATCGTGGGTCTATCTGGGGCATCGACTACGATAGGTTTGGTACTCGCGTACTTTGCGAGCACGTTTCCTTTTGTGTTATTCTGTGTGGAATTCCACGATCCGTGTTTTGCATTCATATCCCCAGCTATTATAGTGGGGACATTTTCGGACAGGAGGCTGTCTAATTCGGTTGGAATTAATTGACGGTTAGGGGGTACATAGATTGAAATGAATTTAAGTGGTCCTGAAGAGGTATTTATTATTACCGATGTGGATTCAATATTAACACTAGAGAATGAATGCGCTAGACGGTGGTCAATGTTGTTCTTAACCAAGATGGCGGTTCCGCCTCCCTTGTTGGCTAGTCTGTCGTCACGATAGGTTATGTAATTTGGAATTCTGAAGTTTCTAGACGGCTTAAGCCAGGTCTCATTAATGAGGAATACTTCGATGCTGTAATCTTGTAGGAATTTAATTATTTCCTCCTTGTGTGTTAGGACAGAGCCGTTGGCGTTCCAATAGGCCGTCTGCAAATTGATTAATTTAACATTTTGTCTAGACATCGTAATAATTTAAAATTGATTGAATTCTAGCCATCTCTTTGGTAATCGTCGCCAATTGTTCGATAAGCGCTTGCCTATGAACTCTATCTAAAGTGGGCGGGGGAAGGTCAGGGTTGGAGGCGCGTTGAGACGCTTGGGCTGGTTGGGGCTCTCGCTCCAACCTATGTTGCTGACTGGGCCCCGGGTTTGTGGGGGCTCGTCTCTCCCTCTGGGAGGAACGGGGTTTATAATAATGTGGCTCAGGCCACTTACGGTGGGGGGGGGGGAGGTGGAGCTGTATTGGCGGAGGTGGGGTGAGTGGGGAGAAGTGGGGGGAGGGGGGGGAATTCCGCCAAAGAGGCTGTAGGTGAGGTCTGATTTGGGATTTGACTATTTGGTTGCCTTTGCGGTTGGCTATGTTGGTAGATATTGTTTTGACTATTACGACTATTTATTTTGTTGTTGTTGTAATTTTTATAGTAATTGGAATTTCTATTCCTATTAAAGTTGAAATTCTTTTGGGGCCTTGCGGGGCACCCTCCATAGTTGGCTGTATGCGCACCTTCACACAAAGCGCACTTTGGCGGAGTCTCACGAGACTTTTTACAGTCAGATGACCTATGCTGACCCGCGCATTTGACGCAACGTTCGCTTCCATGGCAGCACGTTGCCGAATGTCCGTGCGCCTGGCAACGGAAGCATTGTCCTACTCTAGTTTTGTTTCTAAGCGATTCTACTTGGATCTTCAGACGGAAGATCGACGTCAGCGAATTGAAGATGTCTTTGCCCGCTTCATTTTTCGTCAGAGTGACGAGCACGAGGGGGATAGGTGCCTTGGTTCTACCATTTTTCATCCGGTGGACCGCTTGTACCGGGTATTTGCGGATTAGTTCTTCCTTTATTTCTTCTGTGGAGACATCCTCAGGTATGCCTCTCAGGACCACCCTCAGAGGTTTCTCTTCGGGCAGTCTGAAGGTGTGGAATTCCACTTTTTTAGTTAATAGATAGCGCGTGACTGCATGATGGTCGCGCGGCACTTTAGTTATGATATGGAGACCGTTCCCCATATTTTTAGCCATGAAATCGATACCCTATCTTCAAGCGAGCGAAGAAGGGCCGTAGTTTCAGATTTTTTATGTAGTACGATGGGTGGGATACGCGCAAATTTTTTTGGCGTATCGTCATTAGCTGTAGGCTCTACAGATCTATCTGGGGACGGAGATTTGGACCTCAGGGAGGTAAATTTATTATTAGTAGCCACGTCGGCTCTGGGTGACTGATGGTGTTTTTTCTTTTGTACGGGAGACGATCGCGGAGAATTTACCGGCGTCAGTGATTCATTTGAGTTTGTTCTTGAGCGTTTACGTCTGGCTACTAATTCGTAGCCGGATTCGTCGGACGACGACTGACAGTCCTCCATCTCTACGCTGTGGTTTTCCCAGGCGCGAGAACAGCCTTGACTGGATTCGGGGTAAAGAGTTTTTGGCGAAGAGTCAACGGACTCTTCAAGATAAGTCCGAAGGACGATCTTGGCTAAGTGGTCCTTCTCCTCAGAAGAAAGATCACGGCCAACCCGGTTGGCGATAAACATTCTTACGTCTGATTCAAAATGAGACATGTTAAAATATTTTATTTTACTTTCGGTCAAAGATGTACTGTGGTACGCTGAGCGCTTTTCTAAATGACTGAAAATTCTGAGAATTAACTTGCTCGGGGCGTTACTAATTGCTTTTTAATAGCCGTTGGCGCTGGGCACCTCTGTGATTACGGTAAATTAATATTTTTAATGAGTATTGATCTGTTACTATGCAGAGAATTTGTTTGAAAATGCGACGGGGAATTAATATTTACAATAGTTAAAAGCTGTTGCTACGGGGAATTGTAGAAGGCAATATTAATCTGTATTGTGATAATTTGGAACAAGATATTACTGGAATGAAACGGAGGCGATGAACTCTGTAGAATAAATCAATCAATGTAGCGATAAATGGTAATGACTTACTGCTTTTGAGGAGACTCTCGGTAATATTGATGAACTAAGCACCATTCGACACACGGTTATTTCACCAAAACACTAGCACCAACACCACAACACCGGATGCACTGAAAACCACGAACACACACTGCAGGCAGGGACCGTATAAACGGAACCACGAGTGGAAAATTCTCCCCGAGATAAAAACACTCGTATAGTTCCGAGATATCACAACAGATTTTATTTAGGCAACAAATAGTGTACGCAATTATCACAATCACATGTGCAGAGCACAATGCAAAAGAAAGAATTGAATAGAATATTCTAACTGTTTCAGCAGACGGGAGCGAGAAATATAACTGTACGAGACAGACGTCTTATCGCTAGCGCAGGCAAAAGCAGAATGAAGTCTTTTATCAACGGAATGTTGGAGTCTTTATGGAGACAAGAAATTCTACTCCATTTAGGCGCATTTAAGGCAAGTCTAATGGCTTTGTTTTGAAATATTTGAATCTTCTTTAAGAGACTGGGGGCCGCGTGCCCCCAAACGGGGCAAGCATAGGTGAAGCCAGGCCTTATGGTTGTTTTATATAACAGTAATTTGTTGCCCGTTGATAAACGACTTTTTTTTCCCATCATTGGATAGAGTGAAGATAGACATTTATTAGCTGCTTTAATTTTACCAGTTATGTGTTTCTTCCAGGTGAGCTTGGAGTCTAGCGTTACACCTAGGTATTTAATTGACTTTTCCCATGGAACATTATCCCCAAACAGTCTAATGAATGGGGGCCGTCTTGGCCGTGTCTTTGAGAAAACGGTCGCGGCGCTTTTAGTCGGGTTAATAGATATTCTCCATTTTTTACACCACTTTTCAGTTAGAGTGGTTTGTATCTGTACGCGGCGTGTAGCAGTGGCCTCGTCAGTCGAGCTAGAAATGATGTTAGTGTCATCCGCAAATTGAGTGATTTTAACATTATGATCCACGGGTTTAGGAATATCGCTACAATAGATGTTGTATAGGGATGGTGAGAGTTGGCTGCCTTGTGGAACCCCAGCTGATATGGGGCGGGATGTGGAGAATACATTTTCTACTTTGACTTTGAAGGATCTATCTCTTAGGTAGCTGGCTATTAGTTGAATAAGTCTTAATGGATAACCAAGAGAGTACATTTTATATAAGAGGCCGTTATGCCAGACTTTGTCGAAAGCCTTACTGACATCGAGTGAGAGAATTACTGTTTTTTTCTTGATATTGAATGCCTCCGTGATGTGTTCCACCACACGTAGGAGTTGGTGAGAGGTGGAATGACCTGCTCTAAAACCGTGTTGAAAGTCTGGCAAGAATTTACTTTTATTTGTGAATGCATTCAGTCGTGCTAGTATTACTTTTTCCAGGATTTTACCTAGGCATGGAAGGAGGCTAATTGGCCGATGATTCTCCGTTAATAATGGATCCTTGCCTGGTTTGGGAATTAAAATTACGTCAGCTTCTTTAAAATCCTTAGGAAAGCAACGCAGCCGAAGTGACGCGTTGCAGATGGCTGTGATGGCGCAGATGCCTTTAGTTGATAGATGTTTTAAAATCTTATTTGAAATGCCATCGGGCCCGGCGGCCTTCTTCTTCTTTAATTTCCTAATTATATTTAAAATTTCTTTAGGAGTTGTGCACCTGATTGGGGGGTCTTCAGGGTCTAGATTTAAGATTGCTTCTACTTTTGAATCCACTTTTGCTACGAACGCAGGATCGTCGTGATCGGTGTTTGGAGAGAATTGACTTTCAAGGCTATCTGCAAAGGCTTCTGCCTTGTCTGCAGCGGAGTAAACTTTTCCGTTGAGGCCTTGAATCGGGGAGATTTTAGTTTTCGGGCGTCTTAGTGCTTTGGAGAGCTTCCAGTAAGCTGCTCTATCGTCTTCTAAAGTTGAAATGAAATCGTGCCAACGCTCGTTGCGAAATTCGCTGAGGGCATCGCGCACTTCTCTGTTGAGTCGATTTAAATGTTGTTTCACTATCGGGTTGCAAGATCTTTGCCACTCCTTTCTAACAAGATTTTTTTCCCTAATAAGATCTTTGATCTCTTCGGGTATTCCGTGACGTGTTGTGACGTTGGGAATCTCATCGGACGCCTCGGTGATGCATGATTTTATTGTCTGGATAAAGTTGGAGGTAGCGGCATTTAGGGAGGCTTCGTCGGGAATTGATGTAGGTATAACTATGTTTTTAATTAGCAGCTCGGTTAACTTTTTCCATTTGATTTTAGTGCGAGGAGGATTATCGGGGACCAGGGGGTTAGAGCCTCCTGTTAAAGTTAGAAGAACAGGATCGTGGTCTGAAGTAAGTTCGTTTAGTACTCTGAGGGAGTGTAAATGACTAGTATTTTTAAGTAAAACGATATCAATCACATCCGGAATACCGTTGTGATGATGAATCGTGGGTCTATCTGGGGCATCGACTACGATAGGTTTGGTACTCGCGTACTTTGCGAGCACGTTTCCTTTTGTGTTATTCTGTTTGGAATGCCACGATCCGTGTTTAGCATTCAAATCCCCAGCTATTATAGTGGGGACATTTTCGGACAGGAGGCTGTCTAATTCGGATGGAATTAATTGACGGTTAGGAGGTACATAGATTGAAATGAATTTAAGTGGTCCTGAAGAGGTATTTATTATTACCGATGTGGATTCAATATTAACACTAGAGAATGAATGCGCTAGACGGTGGTCAATGTTGTTCTTAACCAAGATGGCGGTTCCGCCTCCCTTATTGGCTAGTCTGTCGTCACGATAGGTTATATAATTTGGAATTCTGAAGTTCCTAGATGGCTTAAGCCAGGTCTCATTAATGAGGAATACTTCGATGCTGTAATCTTGTAGGAATTCAATTATTTCCTCCTTGTGCGTTAGGACAGAGCCGTTGGCGTTCCAATAGGCCGTCTGCAAATTGATTAATTTAACATTTTGTCTAGACATCGTAATAGCTTAAAATTGACTGAATTCTTGCCATCTCTTTGAAGGCGTTTTGTACTTGTAATTCAATCGACGCCATTTGCTCGATAAGCGCTTTCTTATGAACTGGATCTAAAGTGGGCGGGGGGAGGTTTGGATCGGAGGCGCGTTGAGACGCTTGGGCGGGTTGGGGCTCTCGCTCCAACCTATGTTGCTGACTGGGCCCTGGGTTCGTGGGAGCTCGTTTTTCCCTCTGGGAGGAACGGGGCTTATAATAATGTGGCTCGGGCCACTTACGGTGGGGGGGGGAGGTGGAGCTGTCTTGGCGGGGGTAGGGGGGGTAGGGAGAGGGGGGAGGGGGGGGTATTCCGCCCAAGAGGCTGCAGGTGTGGCCTGGTTATTGGTTGGAGGTCTATCTTCGGCTTGTCTTTGCGGTTGGCTATGCTGTTGGTACCTATTGGCATTATTACGATGGTTGATTTTATTATTGTTGTAATTTTTATAATAGTTTGTATTTTTGTTTCTATTGTAATTGAGGCTTTTTTGGGGCCTGGCAGGGCACCCTCCATAATTTGCTGTGTGCGGTCCTTCACAGAGGGCACACTTGGGCGGCGTATCTTTGGGTTTTTTACACTCAGAGGATCGGTGAAGACCCGCGCACTTCACGCAACGTTCACTGCCATGGCAGCACGTTGCTGAATGTCCGTGCGCCTGGCAACGGAAGCATTGACCTACTCGGGATTTGTTTCTCAGAGATTCCACTTGGATTCTCAGGCGGAAGATCGATGAAAGGCTATTAAAAATATCCTTTCCTGCCTCATTTTTAGTCAGCGTGACGAGAACTAATGGGATCGGCTGTTTGGTCCTCCCGTTTTTCATGCGGTGGACAGAAATAACGGGATATTTATGTACAAGTTCTTCCCTTACCTCCTCTGGGGAGATATCTTCAGGGATTCCTCTCAGAACCACCCTTAAGGGCTTTTCCTCAGGAAGTCTAAAAGTGTGGAATTCCACCTTTTTCGCGAGGAGATAACGCGTGACGGCATGATGGTCGCGCGGCTTCTTGGTTAAAATATGGAGGCCGTTCCCCATATTTTTGGCCATAAAATCTATTCCCTTGTCTTCGAGCGAGCGAAGAAGGGCCGTCGTTTCAGATTTTTTGTGTAAAACAATAGGTGGGATACGCGCAAACTTTTTTGGCGCATCGTCATTAATTGTAGGCTCTACTTGGGCAGGGGACGTTGGGGTTGGGGACTGCGCCCTTAAAGGTGCAAATTTATTATCGCTGGTCGCGATTTTCTTTTTTAGTAACGGAGACGAGCGCGGTGAATTTACCGGAGTTAACGATCCGTTAGAGCTGGTGCGCGTTCTTTTGCGCCTAGTTGAAACTAGCTCAAAACCAGATTCCGATTCGGATGAGGATGGGCAATCCTCCATCTCTACATGATTTTCCCAGCCGCGGGAACTACCGGGCTGGGTTTGAGGAGTTAATTGCCTCGGTGAGGCTTCTAATGATTCCTCCAAGTATGATTGAAGGACAATCCTTGCCAAGTGGTCTTTCTCCTCAGGAGAAAGGTCACGGCCGAGACGTTTGGACAAAAATGTCCTTACATCTGATTCAAATTCTACCTTGAATTGGGACATTGTTATTTATTGAGATTTTTAACAGTTGCTGTGCGAGCTAAGTTAAGTGGGACGCTAATGAGCTGAGGGCGATGCTAATTGCCTGAAAATTCTGAGAAAGTTGGCCGCTCGGCTTGGTTAATTGCTTTTTAATGACTTCGGTCGCTGGGCACCGCTACTAGAACGGTAAATAAGTAATTTCAGTAATTTTTAACTGTTGCTATGCGGGGAATTTGTTATTTTAGCACGTTTTAAGATGCGATAGGGAATTGTAGAAAGCAATATTTTGTGATTTGAGACAAGATTTTACTTGAATGAAACGGGGGCGATGAACCCTGTAATATAAATCAATCAATGTAGCGATATGAAAGGAAATGACTTACTGCTTTTGGAGAGATTCTCGATAATACTGATGAATTAATCACCATTTGATACACGGTTTTTTCACCAAAACACTAGCACCAACACCACAACACCGGATGCACTGAAAACCACGAACACACACTGCAGGCAGGGACCGTATAAACGGAACCACGAGTGGAAAATTCTCCCCGAGATAAAAACACTCGTATAGTTCCGAGATATCACAACAGATTTTATTTAGGTAACAAATAGTGTACGCAATGATCACAATCACATGTGCGGAGCACAATGCAAAAGAAAGAATTGAGTAGAATATTCTAACTGTTTCAGCAGACGGGAGCGAGAAATATAACTGTACGAGACAGACGTCTTATCGCTAGCGCAGGCAAAAGCAGAATGGGATTGTCTGATAGCGCAATTCGTTTTAATATATATTCTCCGACAAAACCGACGATGTCACCCCCCGCTCGCATTGCAGACTGGCCTTGTGACGGTTGGCCTGATGAAAAGAAAACGAGGACTAAATTTCGTTTTCACCGTCTTCTTCTTCTTCTATTTAAATGGTTCATTCATAAAAATCATTATTTTGTATTAGCCAATCGTTGCCGAAGTAAAAAAAAAAAAAAAAAATTGCCGTGTCATCTGCGTATAAGAAAATTTCACCATGTAGTTTTAGCTGACAGATGTCATTTATGTATATTTGGAATAAAAGTGGCCCCAGCATTGTTTCTTGTGGAACTCCGTAGTTTATACTCTCGAGTTGACTGTTTTTATCTCCTATGTTAACACAGTGTTTTCTGTTGGACAGATAGGATTTTATTAGTTTAATAGCTGGATCGGTTACACCTGTTTTGTTTATTTATTTATTTTTTTTTTGTTTTTTTTTTGTTTTTTTTTTGTTTTGTTTTGTTTTGTTTTTTTTTGTTTTTTTAATCAGTATTTCATGACTTACGGTGTCAAAGGCTTTTGTTATTAGTTTAGTTAAATTATTCCTATTCTCGGGATAGAAAAATAATAATGGCCACGCGCCGCAAGTGACTCACTCCCAAAGCGACCAATGGCATCGCACCGTACTTTACTATAAATAGGGTGATTGCACAAATTTCGGATCACTGTAACATATTTCAGAACACTTCTCAGCCCAAGCCATGGCTCGTACAAAGCAAACCGCCCGCAAATCGACCGGAGGCAAGGCTCCCAGGAAGCAGCTGGCCACGAAGGCCGCGAGAAAAAGCGCGCCCGCAACCGGAGGTGTGAAAAAGCCCCATCGCTACAGGCCCGGAACCGTCGCACTCCGTGAGATCCGCCGCTACCAAAAGAGCACCGAGCTGCTGATCCGCAAGCTGCCCTTCCAGCGGCTGGTGCGCGAGATCGCCCAGGACTTCAAGACCGACCTGCGATTCCAGAGCTCGGCTGTTATGGCCCTGCAGGAAGCAAGCGAAGCCTATCTGGTCGGCCTCTTCGAGGACACCAACCTGTGCGCGATCCACGCCAAGCGCGTCACCATCATGCCCAAGGACATCCAGCTAGCGAGACGCATCCGAGGCGAGCGTGCTTAAGCCCGTCACTATCAACCAGCAATCAGTCGGTCACTATCACCGCCACCAGTAATAGTCGGCTCGAAGATCGAAACAAACGAATCAACAGCATCTCACCATTCCAATCGACGCGAAACGTCAAACAAAATGGCCCTTATCAGGGCCGCAAAAGGTTCTATTGCAAATTACTCTTTCGAAAATGACTCGAGCAATCACCCATATCCATCGTTTTTTTTAAATTTTATTTTTAAAGTCGTTTATTTCTTTGAACGGTCCTTCGAGCCGGATTATATTAATATTACTATATCTCCTATAATAATAATCTTCTAGGCCTTATAACGATACCCTTTTTGTGTATGTATACCAATATTCAATTTTTTATTATTTTAAAGGTCGTTTTTTTTTTTTTTTTTTTTATAATTGTCCTTCGAGCCGGATAAATAATTTTTTTTTTTAATGTATTTATAAATGAATATGCATTGCACCACCACCACCACCACTGGTTGCATTATTTTAAAAGTCGTTTTTTTTTTTTTTTTTTTTTTTTTTTTTTCATAATGGTCCTTCGAGCCGGATAAATAATTTTTTTTTTTTTTTTTGTATTTATAAATTAATGAATATGCATTGCACCACCACCACCACCACTGGTTGCATTATTTTAAAAGTCTTTTTTTTTTTTTTTTTATAATGGTCCTTCGAGCCGGATAAATAATTTTTTTTTTTTTATGTATTTATAAATTAATGAATATGCATTGCACCACCACCACCACCACTGGTTGCATTATTTTAAAAGTCTTTTTTTTTTTTATTTTTTTTTTATAATGGTCCTTCGAGCCGGATAAATACATTTTTTTTTTTTTTTAATGTATTTATAAATAAATATGCATTGCACCACCACCACTGGTTGCATTCTGGAATACGCTATTATTATATGGTCAGGTCATAAAAGGGTAGTGAGTATCGTAAAACGTCTTGAATGAATATTCGTAAATACCAAATGTGTGAAAGTATTGTAAAATGTCTCGAACGGACAGTCATAAAACGGCCGAGAGTGGGTATAGTATAATAATAATACTAAACCCAATAAAAATGTCAACTTTCCCAACATTACAATTATTACTCACTCATTGACTAACTCTGGTTCAATCTAAGTCAAATACGGGTAGTAAATAAGGGGATGAATGAATGATGCGACGACTCGTACGCGGGAGCGTGGTCACTTTTCGCCGATAATGCATTCATAGAATATTGGTACACATACACAAAAAGGGTATTGTTATAAGGCCTAGAAGATTATTATTATTATAGGAGATATAGTAATATTAATATAATCCGGCTCGAAGGACCATTCAAAGTAACGACTTTTAAAATAATGAAAAATTGGCGGCCCTAAGAAGGGCCTTTTTTTAATTGATGAATCACGTCATGCGGTTGGTGTGGTGTTTATTTGATGTTTGAGTGTCGTTTGTCGCTGTCAAAATTACGCCTTTTTCTCCGTCTTCTTGGGCAATAGAACGGCCTGAATGTTGGGCAAAACACCTCCCTGAGCGATTGTCACTCCGGAGAGCAGCTTGTTCAGCTCTTCGTCGTTTCGGATGGCCAACTGCAGATGGCGGGGGATGATCCTGGTCTTTTTATTGTCCCTAGCCGCGTTTCCGGCCAGCTCCAGCACCTCAGCTGCTAGGTACTCCATGACGGCGGCCAGATAGACGGGAGCACCAGCTCCCACTCTCTCGGCGTAGTTGCCTTTTCTCAGCAGGCGGTGAATACGTCCGACGGGGAACTGGAGTCCGGCGCGGTTAGAGCGGGACTTTGCCTTTCCCTTCACTTTGCCTCCTTTACCGCGGCCTGACATGATGCGGGGGGGTTGTGTGGTTGCGAACTGCTTCGATAGCGGAATAGTAGACTCGATAAAGCGAGTCTTGGAGTGAAATTAATTTTTCACCGGCCGACCGTCCATTCACGTTCTCTGCGAGCGCGCGTAGAACGGTCGGTCCCGACCCTCCCCCCGCGGATTCTACAGCCCGCGCGGGTACTCGCTCCCGCGCGGGCTGAAAGAGGGTCGGAGCACCTTTTTGCGCGAGACCACCGCTTAGCGCCGAACCGCTTTAAAAGTAAGGTAAAGCGTATCCGAAAGTGGTTTTTCACACGCAGCACCAGCAGCAGCAAGCAAGATGCCCCCCAAGACAAGTGGAAAAGCAGCCAAAAAGTCGGGCAAGGCCCAGAAGAACATCTCCAAGGGAGACAAGAAGAAGAACAAACGCAGGAGGAAGGAGAGCTACGCAATCTACATCTACAAAGTGCTGAAGCAGGTGCACCCCGACACCGGTATCTCTTCCAAGGCGATGAGCATCATGAACAGCTTCGTGAACGACATCTTCGAGCGCATCGCTGCCGAGGCCTCCCGCCTGGCCCACTACAACAAGAGGTCCACGATCACCAGCAGGGAGATCCAGACCGCCGTCAGGCTGCTCCTTCCCGGAGAGCTGGCCAAGCACGCCGTGTCCGAGGGCACCAAGGCCGTCACCAAGTACACCAGCTCCAAGTGAGGATCCTGCAACAAAGACTACACCCAACACCGAACACGGACGGACGAGGCGAACGACACAACAACAAACAAACGACTCACCATCACACGTCGTCCATGTCAAACAAAAGGCCCTTATTAGGGCCGCCAATATTTTCATTATTGTCATAAAGCAAAAAGTCGAAATGCCAATATTACATAATATATTGACTGTATCCAATCCACCTATTGTTGCAGTAATAAATGGCACCGTCATAAATATAGGTACTTTTATGATGGCAATAATGGCCCGGGTTGAAAATTTTGCAGAAGCGGGTAATAAATAGATAATAAAGCAATTTACAATTTAGAACAACGATACTCAAATATTATTATTATTAATGGCGGAGTGTCTTCAAAATTAAATCGAAAAAATGTTGGGGGGGGGTTGATGATTTTTTTTTCGTCATACCAGTATAGTGTTGCGGCCCGCGTAACTTTACAAATACATGTATGTGGCCCGAAGAGAAAAAAGGTTGAGTATCGTTGATTTAGAACCTCTCCAAATATTATTATCGTCATAAATATTAATATTACGTGATTATGTACGATTTAAATAAAAATAATTAAAAACTACACTGGGTCGCAAAGTGTTAAAACCTTTCATTGTCATAATAATAAATAGATACTATCGATATTTTTCATTGATGCGCGCGCGGGCGAAAGATTCTAAATTATTTTATGACCTTTCTTACTATGTAATCCTTTCATTGATACGGTCAGTCAGTCCGTCCCGTCTTGTGGATGGATAGCCTCTAAATTACTTTACGACTTTAATCCTTTTGTTCATTCACGCATGCTTGCTGTATTTTGTGGAAAGTTTCTAAATTAGTTACTTTATGACATATAGACTTGTGAGCCTTTTTAATCCTATTTGTTGATTGGGTAGATTATACTTAATTCCATTTGGCAATTGGCAACTATTTATTTATTGTTTTGGAACATTTACCCACAGAGTATATATACCTACATAGAAGTTAACAGAAATTAGAAATGGCAAAATATAAACAGAGGTATAAAAAGAGATAACAAAAATAGTAATGATAAAATATAGGTAGAGATGACAAAGATAAAAAAAAAGATCGATATACGATAACAAAAAAAGTAAAGTACAAATAGAGTAAGAAAGAGCCATTCACATTCAAGTTCAAGATCAAATATAAGTATTTTCAATTTATTACTTGTTAGGTTAGTCTATTGTTAATTTGCTTTTTAAAGTAAGCGAGACATTTTGCATAGATGTGTCTATATGGTTACATTCAATGGAATTATACAGACGACACATTCGGATTAAAGTACCTATGCAATATTGTTTTTAAATAATTCAAGATGAAATATATTCTGACTCCTCAAATTACGTCCATTGGGAACCTTAATAAGAATATTGATCAGACAATGAGTTGTTTTAAGCTTATCATGAATGATTTTCTATAGACTCATTAAGTCAGCAACTTTTCTGCTTTTTCCAGCATAAATAATGTATTATAAGTTTGTTCTGCGCCCTTGAGGTGATTTTTCACAAAAACGGCGCTATATAAATCATCCAAGTATTATTAAAAGGTATCTACATCTAAAGCCAATGAAGGAAATTATTATCTTACCAGAGTAGAACAAGTGGTCTGAGAACAGACTAATAAGTATAAAATAATGTGATAGTTGAAAATAATTTAAAAAAAAAAAAAAAAAAAAAAAAAAAAAAAACTGACTGGTTGGGTTAGTTTAGGCTAGGTTAGGTTAGGTTAGGTTAGGTTAGGTTAGGTTAGGCTAGGTTAGGTTAGGCTAGGTTAGGTTAGGTTAGGTTAGGTTAGGTTAGGTTAGGTTAGGTTAGGTTAGGCTAGGTTAGGTTAGGTTAGGCTAGGTTAGGTCTGAAAAAAATGGTACACAACAGGGACACTCCTCGCACCACACAAACAACGCTTCGGTGAACAAAAAAAAAAAACAATTATTTTGAATATTAGATCTAAGCAACAACCGCCATATATTAATACCTATGCCTCCTGGAAAATGAGAATATTCAATATTTAATTTTAAATTAAAATATCATCAATAATATGATTTAGCAGTCATATAAACCGAATAGAGTGCTGTATAGCCAATGAATTCACCTACATTTAAATAATCATCCCATATTTTTAGGATCTATAAAATATATATATATATATATACATATATACTTACAAATATCTGAACATAATATAAGGTGAGATAAACGTAACGTATGCTTTTTAAAGTTTGCATTAAAAAAAATTATCTTTAAAAAATTACCTACATGGTTATTTCTAAAATTTTAAAGCGTATTTCATCACTTTCTGATACGTTAACATGCAAATATTTCATTTATTTGGTTTTTATTGCGAAGCTAAAATATTTTTACCTACTATACTTACTTACTTACTTACTTACTTACTTACTTACTCCTTTTGATTTTAACTGTATCAATTACATAATTTCGTTAATCGTCATTTTTTCATTATTATTTGAATAAGTACCTACCTACGTTTTTTTTTTCTATGAATTTCTCCTTTCTATGGAATACAGACAGTAGTACCTATCTAGTAATTGTCAATGTTGTTTATCATTAAACTATTATCTTTGTCACTTAAATCAATATGGTAGGTACCCATGTTATCATTATAGTGTTTAAACATTAATAATAATCGATACCTATCTATCTACGGACCTGATCTGATGTTATAGTCTTGTGTGTGTGTGAGATTTCTTTATTTAACCTACTTATTTTTGTGTTTCTTTGTTTGTTATTTCTTATCAATAATTTTGCGCTGCCAATTCCGCATCCCATCCAAAAGTACCCCCGTGCCGTCCATCATCTTCTCCCGTCCCATCACCGTGATAATACCTACCTTAATGAATTCTATAATTAATTCTATAAATTAATCAATCAATCAATCAATCTTCAAACCTCGTGTTTCGTTTTCCGCAAACTCAACATCTCGTAGCTTTTCATTTCTCTCATCCATCCATCCATCCGCTCGCATATAACACATTATTACATTCTTTCATTCATTCCTTTCTTTCCGTGCTCTTTTACGCGACCCGAGAACACCTGAATCGGAGCCGTGCCGGAGGTAGGTCACGCCGGACGGCCAGCATAACCGCTTACCGCCTTAAACAATAATTTTCAGGGATTTTCCGACATGAAAAATTGATCATTGACATGGAGATCGCTGGCAACGGTTAATATGCACTTTAAAAAAAAAAAAACCTTTTGATTCACCTTAATTACATTAAAAGGCAACTATTTGCATTGGGGGAAGTGGAAAATATTTCATTCTAAATTTCGATTACGTAAAATTAAAATTAGCTTTCGTCTTGTGAGATTGTACGCCATTAGTAATTAGCTCATTCGCTGTCGCTGTCACTTTGGTGTTGGTATTCCTGATACACTAGAATGTATAACGAACGGCTAGAAGATTTTGAAGGTACCACGAAATCTGGAAAGGTAAGTACTAAATTATCGGAGTTTTGGGAATAAAATGACGGAAATAAAAAAATAAAAATAAAAAAACATGTTTTTAATTTCGGTAATAATTTTTTATAAATAATACATTCACTTTTGTATCAAAAACCGTGTTTCACAAACCTAGCGTAGCCGTTAAACTACTTGAAAACTGGGATGTTTTTCTTGCCTTGTAGGCGTTATAAAGGGGCACTTTCTCTTGAATCACAAACCATGTTACACAAACCTAGCGTAGCCGCTAAACTACTTGAAAACTGGGATGTTTTTCTTGCCTTGACGCGAGTAGGCGTTATAAAGGGGCACTTTCTTTTGTATCACAAACCATGTTACACAAACCTAGCGTAGCCGCTAAACTACTTGAAAACTGGGATGTTTTTCTTGCCTTGACGCGAGTAGGCGTTATAAAGGGGCACTTTCTTTTGTATCACAAACCATGTTACACAAACCTAGCGTAGCCGCTAAACTACTTGAAAACTGGGAAGTTTTTCTTGCCTTGACGCGAGTAGGCGTTATAAAGGGGCACTTTCTTTTGTATCACAAACCATGTTACACAAACCTAGCGTAGCCGCTAAACTATTTGAAAACTGGGATGTTTTTTTTTGCCTTGACGCGAGCAGGCGGTATAAAGGGGGCACTTTCTTTTGTATCATAAACCATATCACATAAACTTAGCGTACGTAGCCGCTCAACATCGCAGAAATAGTTGACTTATAAAAATAAAATTTTAATGTAAAAAAAAATTCAAGCTAATAAATTTTAATCAACGCACGCAATACACGTGTATTAGGTAAGTACCTACTAATTAGGCGGAATTTTAGTTTTATAACATTAAAAAAAAAAACGCCCGCGCGATTTTGTCTCTGGCCGTTGGTTTGTTGCAATTAACGAAAATTTTCATTATCAAATTTAGTTCAAAATATTTTTCCCTCCGAAAAGACTTTGAAATCTAAAAAATGTCGTGCCAATTGTGTTTACTAACTGTGGTCGGGTTTTTGGATATCGTTAGAGAGGAAGAAGTATTATTAGAATGGTTTTTTTTTTAATGAAAAAAGGACCGCGTTTCTAATGGAAGAACTGGACATGGGGAGTGACACCGTTACAAATTGGTAGTCATTTTGCAGGGAAGTTTGTATTTTATGGTGCCATAAAATGAGGCAGCAGATTGGAGGTGTTGCAAAATAGGAAAAAGGAAATACAATCGAGGAAGAAAAGTCACTGGACAGTGGGTCTTTGGCGGATTCGAAAGAGATTCAAAGAAGTTGTTCGTTTGTGCCGTGGAAAACCGTTCGCGGGAAACTGTTTTAAATGTTATAAAGGAATACATTTTGCCAGGCACTAAAATAATTTCGGACTGCTGGAAAGCATACGACTGCCTGCAAAATGAAGGCTTCCTTCATTTAAATGTTAACCACAGTGTTAATTTTGTGGACCACGAAACCGGAGCCCATACCCAAAATATCGAACGTTGCTGGAGAGACGTGAGAGGTAATGTCCCAAGATTTGGAAGAAGCGTTGCACATTATGAGGGATACCTTTGTGAGTTCCTCTGGAAGAGATCACTTCCAAAAAATAAAGACAGAATCCACGCGTTTTTTAAAATGGCCAGTGAAGTGTACAATCCAAATTCTAGTGATTAAAATTAGATATTTTGTTTTTTTTTTTTGTATTTATCTTTGTGTGTGTGTGTTTTTTTTTAAATATTCATCGCTTCCATTATAATGACGACGAAATTCAACATGATTTTAGTGCCTCGGCTCGATTTTTTTTTTTTTTCTACAACTTCAATTATAATTAAATCCAACAACGTTCCTACTCCGAAGTGATTCTATCAAATTATATCGCATCAATTATAATGATGACGAAATCCAACATGATTACAGTGCCTCGGCTTTATTCTGAAGTGATGGATTCTGATTACAGGTTTGTTTTCATTATATTGTTAATTATTGTGTTTTTTAAATTACGCGCCGAATTCCCATGAAGTCTGCTATGCTTTGCTCTAGCATCTTTTCTTACAGTAACAAGAATACCAACATAACAAAAAATGACATTTGAAAATAATGTTTGAAAATGGACGGTCTCGTTTCACACAATGAAAGCTAATTTTAATTTTACGTAATCGAAATTTAGAATGAAATATTTTCCACTTCCCCCAATGCAAATAGTTGTCTTTTAATGTAATTAAGGTGAATCAAAAGATTTTTTCAAAAAAAGTGCGTATTAGCCGTTGCCAGCGATCCCCAAAATTTACCAAAAAATCAAAATCCCTATCCATTTTCCGACGAATTTTCCGAACAAAATTTTTCCAATTTTCCCGGAAGATTTTTTTTTCTGAAAAATAATATTTTCCAAACTACACATAATATTAAAAAAAAGTCTTTAAAATAATTTCCCGACACATTTTCGATCAAAAATGTCCAAATTTCAAATAACAAAATAAAAATATTTTGTTGTGAATAAATTACCCGCCTCACTAGACTACCTACGTCTGTTCTGGCGATGGATGGATGGTACAACAAATTTAAGAGATAGATATTATCATTGAAAAGAAAAGAAAATAAATTAATATATAAAATTTTCATATAACCCTTTTAGGTTTTTTGAACTATGTGATTGAGAGGTTTCTCTCAGGAAGATGTTGAAAATAAAATATTTAAATTAAATTGCCTATAATAGCCTTATAAAAGCGTCATTTAATAAGGCTATTAAAATGTAAAACCATTAAAATTACTGGGCTCAATAAAATCGTCATTTATTAATCAATCAATCAATCAATCAATCCAGCATTCGGTGAGGATGGTAACGTGGTAAATTTTGTATTTATTTGTTCTAGTTCTAACGCAACTAACAAGCAATTATTATTATTATCAAAAATTTTTGTCGACACTCCTGATGTTTAAATTAAATACCTGGTTATGTTGGCTATATTCATGTATTGTCCTTTTTTGTATTTGTTTGTTTGTTTGTTTGTTAATTCTTTGTTTTTTTTTTTTCGATCACATAACATTAGTGGTTTAACTAAATTAGGTAGGTACCTATCATTTTCATGTCTTCGGGGGCGCGACGCGGCGTCACAGACGAGCTGTCCGGCTGTCCTGTAATAAAATCAGATACAATAGCATCATCAGAAGGACTGATGAATTTCTTCTAAAAATATTTAATTTCAATCATCAGGTAAATTATAATCACGTCTAAATCGGTAGAGCGGACATACATCCATCCATCCGGGCCCGGGCACAGCGAGCATGATGTGAGCCCGATGCATGCTGTGGGCCGGCACACCGTTCTACGGCGGGGCGGCTCGGGAGCCCTGGAGGTGCTCGAGGGGCTCACCGGCCTCGGGACTGCCGCGGGATCCCCCGGCCGGAGTCTCGCCCTCGATCTCGCCGCGCCCCCGACTCGCCGACTCGAGGCTCTCCCGAGCTACGCCCCCTTTTGTGGCGCTCCGAGTCGCCACCCTCGCACATTTCCACACCTACTTGCCTACCTGCGCCCGGCTCCGCCCCCGGGGAGCGCAGATTCCCCACCCCCGGCGGGCCCGCATCTCTGCCCGACGCCCGCCCTTGCCCTTCCGTTTAGGAAAATTTATCCTCGCCGAGAAAATCCTATTTTTCTCCGAGGACCTAAGCATAAATGATACCCGTTTTCATCATCACAATCGACACGCGAGCATTTTACGTTGGCGGCACGGTAAAAAGTCCGTCCGAAGACGACGCCATTTTGTATTTTCCTGCATCAGAAAACCCGCCCAAGAGCCAAAAACTTCAATCTTCAGCATCAGAACCGTATACAAGACAAGACCTATAGACAATCTACGATGGCAGATACAGCAGTAGCAGCGACGGCGGCGTCTCCCATCCCGGCCACTCCCGCCAAGAAGGCCAAGGCGGCATTAAAAAAGCCGAAAGCGAAGCCCTCTCACCCGAAGACCTCCGAGATGGTCAACAATGCCATCAAGGAGCTGAAGGAGCGCGGCGGCTCGTCCCTGCAGGCGATCAAGAAGTACATCACCGCCAACTACAAGGTCGACGCCGACAAGCTGGCCCCCTTTATCAAGAAGTACCTGAAGGGAGCCGTCGAGTCCGGCGCCCTGGTCCAGACCAAGGGCAAGGGAGCGTCCGGCTCCTTCAAGCTGGAGGCCAAGGCCAAGGGGTCCGCCGGTGGCTCCAAGAAGCCGGCAGCCGCCGCGCCCAAGAAGCGCACCTCTGCCACAGCAGCCGCCAAGAAGCCCAGGAAAGCGACCACCGCCGCGCCCGCCAAGACGAAGAAGGCCGCCCCCGCCCCCGCCAAGGCTAAGAAATCTCCCGCCGCCGGCTCGCCCGCCAAAAAGGCAGCCGCATCCGCCAAGAAGCCCGCCGCGAAGCCGAAGAGCCCCACGAAGGCCAAAAAGACAGCCAAGCCCCCGACCAAAAAGCCCAAAGCGCCCAAGCCGAAGAAGGCCGCCGCCGTCCCTAAGGGCAAGCCCGCAGCGAAAAAGGCCGCCACCAAGAAGTAGGCACGGGCACGGGATCCAGATCGCATGTGTTTAGTTCCATGTTGTCTAGACATATACCTATCTAATAAACTGTCACCCTCAAGGATCCAGCCAGCTGGCTACTTCGAGAGCAATCCCAAGTCAAGATGTTGACGATAAAAAGCCCTTTTCAGGGCTACAAATCATTTCACACGTGTTTAAATGCATCATACAAACAAAATAGGTCGTAGGTAATAGGACTACCTAAATAAATAAATAGTACAATAATGGTCGAGTTAAAGTTAAAAATTTACTATAATAATAATAATAAAGCAATTCGAGTTATGTCATAAAGTAATTTATACAAAAAGGGACCGAATCAATAAATCAAAAGGCAGACAGACAAGTCGTCATGTCAAAATAATTTAGAAACTTTCCACAAAAGACCGCACGCACGCACGCACGAATGAACAAAAGGATTAAAGTCATAAAGTAATTTAGAGGCTATCCCCGAGACGGGACGGGACGGACTGACCGCATCAATCAAAAAGATTACATAGTAAGAAAGGTCATTAGAAGCTTTCCAACCATTTCACGAGAAAGGGTAAGATAAAGACGCCCGCGCGTATCAATGAAATATATTAATAGTATTTATTAGGTCAATGAAAGGTGACACAGTTTTGCGAATCAATGGAAAGGATTAGCAGATAGTTAGGAAAGGTTTTAACACTTTGCGTCCCAGTGTAGTTTTTTTTTTTTTTTTTTGTTTGTTTTTTTAATTATATATATTTTTTTACTTTATTATCTTTCGTGACGTTATTTGTTTAACTTATTACTAAGGTCGTTTCGTGAATTGTGTAAGATGCTTGCAATGGCTTGAACATAGTGGTGGCCCTGAGAAGGGCCGTTTGTGTTGTGATAGTTATACGGGTGTGTGTTGTGATGCAGCTGGTGTTGTGATGCAGATGCAGATGCAGCCTAGCCACCGAAGCCGTACAGGGTGCGACCCTGTCGCTTCAGAGCGTACACGACGTCCATGGCTGTGACGGTCTTTCTCTTGGCGTGCTCGGTGTAGGTGACAGCATCCCTGATCACGTTCTCCAGGAACACCTTCAGCACGCCGCGAGTCTCCTCGTAGATCAGGCCGGAGATACGCTTGACGCCTCCCCTACGAGCCAGACGGCGGATGGCCGGCTTCGTGATGCCCTGGATGTTATCGCGGAGCACTTTCCTGTGACGCTTGGCTCCTCCCTTTCCGAGGCCCTTCCCTCCCTTTCCGCGACCGGTCATGATGCTGGTGTTTTGAGGTTAGTTTATTTCTCTGAACAACCGCTCGTTAAGGCGGATGACGAACGTTTTCGATTGTCTGATAGCGCAATTCGTTTTAATATATATTCTCCGACAAAACCGACGATGTCACCCCCCGCTCGCATTGCAGACTGGCCTTGTGACGGTTGGCCTGATGAAAAGAAAACGAGGACTAAATTTCGTTTTCACCGTCTTCTTCTTCTTCTATTTAAATGGTTCATTCATAAAAATCATTATTTTGTATTAGCCAATCGTTGCCGAAGTAAAAAAAAAAAAAAAAAATTGCCGTGTCATCTGCGTATAAGAAAATTTCACCATGTAGTTTTAGCTGACAGATGTCATTTATGTATATTTGGAATAAAAGTGGCCCCAGCATTGTTTCTTGTGGAACTCCGTAGTTTATACTCTCGAGTTGACTGTTTTTATCTCCTATGTTAACACAGTGTTTTCTGTTGGACAGATAGGATTTTATTAGTTTAATAGCTGGATCGGTTACACCTGTTTTGTTTATTTATTTATTTTTTTTTTGTTTTTTTTTTGTTTTTTTTTTGTTTTGTTTTGTTTTGTTTTTTTTTGTTTTTTTAATCAGTATTTCATGACTTACGGTGTCAAAGGCTTTTGTTATTAGTTTAGTTAAATTATTCCTATTCTCGGGATAGAAAAATAATAATGGCCACGCGCCGCAAGTGACTCACTCCCAAAGCGACCAATGGCATCGCACCGTACTTTACTATAAATAGGGTGATTGCACAAATTTCGGATCACTGTAACATATTTACTGTAACATCAGTTCCGTTCCGACAGCCCCCTCGAGTAGACGTCGCAAAGGCCCAAATCAGTGAATCTCCGAGCAGTGTTGTTTCGTGAACCTACCTACCGACCCTATTTCTCAGAATTTCCACCCAAACCAACAGTCAGTAGATCTCTCTTTCGAGTTGCCCAGCGTACAGTAAACTCCGAGAATTCTTCTACCTGCTCCCCCGATCTCTCCTTTGTTGCCTAGCAACGACCCAAAGTTTCGATCCCAGTGTCAACTTTTGTCTATTGTGTCGGTGCTTATAACATTTTCAAAACACTTTGTTAATTATCATTTTCAAATCATAAGTGCAGTTCACCAGTAAATTTATTAAGTTATCGTGGTTTTTGCCTATAAACAGGGCTTTTTACACGCATAACCTGTAACTAGAAACAATCAGTTACCACCGTGGTTTTTGCCCTTAGTAAAAGGGATTTTTACACGTTAAATTAATCCGTCAATGTGTGTTTAAACGTTTCGCAGTCAAATCAGTGCATCTTAACTCTTGTGATAGTGCTGAATAAATTCAAGACTCAGTGACAGTGTCTTTGAACTTCTGTGTTAGTAATACGTTTTGGTCTGGTTCCCGGGGAAAGTCAGCTTGAAAGAAGAGTAGAGCCATCCGACCTCAGCCCACCCAAGACGATACACCGAACCAGAGCTGTCACGACTCCAGAATCCAGAAGACTCCAGAAGCCCCACCCCATCATCACCACAGCTGTGAGTCACACTTTGTCTTTGTCCTAGATAGTCTGGCAAATTAGAGTCGTAAATTCTTGATAAATACCTACTTATCTTTTCTTTTCTTCTCTTCAATCTCAATCACTTTCATTTCCCCTAATTAATTACATTCAAAACCCATTATGTCTACCAATGAAGTCGTTGGAAATTTCCTAATGAGAGCCATCCGAATTCGGAACTCTCGCGACCTTACGGATATCACTGAAGAAGAATTGCTCAAAGGGGGTAAGGCATTGTTTGAGTTGGCCCGCCAACTCGAATCCTTCCCTCCCCTCACCAAACCCCTCTCCCCCGATAACATTGGTGAGGTGATCTCCCAATTTTCCCCCCCGCGCCCGCCTAGCCACACCCCCTACGCCCTAGTAGCCGCATCCCCGCCCCGAGACATTCTCTCCAACGCTCTCCTCTTTAGCTCCGCCTCCGACCTACCCCGACAAACTAGCCCCGCCCTCCTAGCCAGCCCTCTCGCGACAAAAAGTTCCTCCCCCTCCCCGCCCCAACCCGAGTACGAGCTGTCCGAGGTCGGCACCGACTCGAGCGCTGACGAAATGCCTTGGGAAGAACCCCGAAGCACTAGGAAGCGCGGTCGCCGTACGACCATCACTCCTCCACTCACGGTTCAACGGGAGTACCAAATGCACACGCCATTAAACAGTGTTCCTTTTACCGGACCCTCAACTTCGTCAGTATCTCCTCCCTACAAAAGAACGGCCCAAGCCCCAACTGTAACCACCCCACTTTCATCCACCCACCTCACCCCTCCTCCACTCTCCCCACTATCTCCTCTTACACCCCAACTCCTCCCCTCCCAACCTATTCCCCCAACTACTTCAACTCCACCCCCCCCCTCCCAGAGCCCTCTCCCAGGCCCGACCCCTCAGATCGTAGTGTCTCACTCCCGAGTGCCCCCAATAATGCTGCACAACAAGACAGGATGGAGCTCTCTTCAAGCCGCCCTCATTGATCAAGGCATAGATTTCCACGCGAAAAATATGACGCGGTACATCAATGTTTACCCAAAAACTCCCCGCGACCACCACCGTATCACCAGACTCCTCACCACAAGGAACCTAGAGTTCCACTCATTCCGCCTTCCCGAGGACAAACCGCTGAAAGCGGTAATCCGCGGTATTCCGGAGGATATTACCTGCCAAGAAATCGCAGATATCTTGGCTCCCGATTTCCCGATCATCTCTGTTCACAGGATGAAATCAGGCCCCCAGCGAAGAGCCCTCCCCCTCATATTGGTCAATTTAACCAAAAACGACCGTGCGAAGACCATATACACAGAACTTCACACGATTTTAAACCTCAGGGTGACCGTGGAAACCCTGCGTAGCAGGCTGAGCATCGGACAATGCTTCCGATGCCAAAACCACGGTCACAGCCAATCATGCTGTAATGCTCGCCCCCGATGCGTAAAATGTGCCGGCGATCACGCAACACATGAATGCGAAAAATCTCCAAATACGCCGGCAAAGTGTGTCCTCTGTCAAGGACCTCACACGGCAAATTATAAAGGTTGCCCCGCCCGACCCATTCCACGTCACTCCCCACGTCAAAACAATAACGGTAACCGCAACCAATACCAATGGCGTAACCCGGCCATGGAAAGTCGTGACCATACAGAAAGGCCTTCATGGCCCCTCCCTCACTACCACAGAGCCAACCCTCAAGACCGACCAACCACGACCCATACCTCCTCGAACCAGCCCCGCCCTCCCCCCCTAATGGCCTTACAAGTCACCCCCCCCCAACCCCAACCCCAAGCTCCCCCGGCAAACTCCGACCCCCGCGTCCCGCGAGACGCAGTAGATGCCCTCACCAGAATGACCGATCAGCTACAAAATTTTATGCAGCAGTCACATCTGTTGTTATCAAACTCCCGAGCACTTCTCTCATCATTCACACAGTAAATATAGTTAATATAAACCATGTCTACCTCCACTCAGACCCATTAACAGCATTTAAATGTCGAGAACAACTAGACAACCCCAAAATATCAAAGCAGCGTACTGGAACGCAAACGGAGGCATCAAGGACGGACTGGGAGAAATCCATCAATTCCTCTTGGATTATAACTTAGACGTTCTACTAATTAATGAAACCTGGCTCAAACCAAGTCATACAATAAGTTTACCCAACTATATAATTTACAGAAATGATCGTACCCACACCCGAGGCGGTGGGACGGCAATTTTTGTTAAATACAACTTAGATCATTGTTTAATCCCCTGCCCTTGTACGGAAACAATAGAAGCAACCGCGATAGTAATAAATACGAAAAACCACGGCCCCATCAAATTAGTTTCGGTGTATAGCCCACCAAAAAGAACATTTTCACATATAGATCTAGACAACTTATTCAAAACAAATGTCCCCACAATAGTGGCTGGCGATCTGAACTCCAAACATGGCTCATGGTTTAGTAAGATCGACAACACAAAGGGAAAAATCTTAGCTGAATATGCAGCAACCAGAAACATCAGCGTAGACGCACCTGACACGCCCACCCTGTATCCGCATACAGGAAATCGCCCAGACGTCATTGACATAATAATAACTAAAAATTTACCCCTTTGGCACTTACTGCAGCCGGTACATAAACTCTCCTCTGACCACGTTCCGATACTCTTATCACTCACCGACGACGACATTCCACCCATCCCCAACGACACCACTTCACGTAAAAAAATACTCTGGAACAAACTATCCCACAACCTAAACTCCCTCACGGTCCCCACCTCCATACCAGACGAGGATAGCCTCAACAAAGCGGTTGATGACCTCACTAACGACATCAAATCAGCTGTCCGACAATCAAGCATAGAAGTCCCAATAGATAAACCAAGACCAGACCTACCGAATGACATTAAAGAACTAATCAGACAGAAAAACCGTGCAAAAAAGGACTGGCAAAGAACCTGCCATCCTCTGGACAAAGTTAGACTAAACAGACTTACTCACGAAGTCAAAAATGAGTTAAAAAAATACCGAGACCAACGTTGGCACGACTTCATCTTGTCACTAGAAGACGACCAAGCAGGCTATTGGAAACTCACCAAAAGCCTCCGAAAACCTAAAACAAAAATTTCTCCACTTAATGGACCCAACGGTTTAGTCTATTCAACTGCAGAAAAAGCAGAAACGTTCGCCGACAGTTTAGAGAAACAGTTTACACCTTGCACAACTTACGACGACCCCTCATTTGTCAACACAGTGAATAACAAGGTTACCGAAATTATAAATCTCCCACACACGGGCCCACCAATTAAATTCACTACCCCCCTAGAAGTCACAAATATAATAAAATCACTTAAATCGAAAAAGGCCCCTGGCCCGGATGCCATAACAAACAAAATCCTTAAGTGCCTACCCCTTAAGGGCGCTTGCGCCATTACCGCCATAACTAATGCCTCATTCCGACTACGCAAATTCCCAAAAGCATTCAAAAAAGCAGACGTCATCTTAATCCCTAAACCGGGGAAAGATTTACTTCAACCAGAAAACCACCGCCCAATCAGCTTACTCCCCTCGATAGGCAAGGTACTTGAAAAAATAATGGTCACCAGAATAAACGCCCATCTCGCGGAAAAAAACTTAATCCCCGACTTTCAACACGGCTTCCGTGCAAACCACTCGACCCAACACCAACTTCTCCGTGTAGTAGAACACATCTCACACGGCTTTAACAAACGCCTACACACCGCAGCTATCTCAATCGACATCAGTAAGGCCTTCGACAGAGTCTGGCACGAAGGTTTATTGTACAATATGGACGAACAAGAATTCGATGCTTCCATGATTCAATACACGCACAGTTACCTAACTGATCGCACATTCACAATTAAAATTGACGGCCATCGTTCCACAGCAAGGCCAATCAAAGCTGGAGTACCTCAGGGCTCCAAAGCCGGCCCTCCCCTATACACCGTAAGCTCGAACAAGGTACCAGTCCCCAGAAATAAGGATACCATAATGGCGCAATTTGCCGACGATACCCTCATTTTCTCTAGCTCGGCAAGTGCGCTTCATGGCGCGCGCCGAGTTCAAATACACCTCTCAGTTCTTGAAGAACATTATAAAAAATTCAGAATCTCAGTCAATCCCACCAAAAGTGTGGCCACCATGTTCAGTAGAAAAAGACCTAGACGTCCGCCGAACTTTCACCTGTTCGGAGAAAATGTGCCGTGGTGCAAAACCATGAAATACCTAGGATTAACGTTAGATTCCAGACTCACTTGGCGCCACCACATAAAAGATAAACTCAAAGCAGCTACCAGGGCCCTACACTCCCTATACCCCATGATATGCAAAAATAGCAAACTTGCCATGAAAAATAAATTATTAATTTATAAAGCAATCATCAGACCCATCTTCACTTACGCAGCCCCAATTTGGGGAAATGCAGCAAACTCCCATATAAAAAAACTGCAAATCCTGCAAAACAAGGCCATCAGGCTCGCCCTTGGGGCGCCCCACTGGATGAGGTTATCCCAAATCCACAAAGATTCAGAAATTCCTGTGCTAAAAGATTTCATTGTAAAACTAGCCGAACGCTTTTACGCCGGCATTCCCTACCATAAGAACAACTCTATAAATAATCTCGCCCGGTATGACGAAAGTGTCCGAACAAAATATAAATTGCCCAAACAAATCCTTCGGAAGGATTGAAAAAATAGCAGCCATCTTCCGCTCATACTAACAACTAACTATATTCCGTAAAAAAAAAAAAAAAAATTAAGTTACCCCTATAATCATTTTTCCATCATTATAAAGGAGCTAGAGCTTGTAAACCAAGCTAATTACTCTATTTGCCATTCTATCAAAGTCAAGTCTGTAACATATTTCAGAACACTTCTCAGCCCAAGCCATGGCTCGTACAAAGCAAACCGCCCGCAAATCGACCGGAGGCAAGGCTCCCAGGAAGCAGCTGGCCACGAAGGCCGCGAGAAAAAGCGCGCCCGCAACCGGAGGTGTGAAAAAGCCCCATCGCTACAGGCCCGGAACCGTCGCACTCCGTGAGATCCGCCGCTACCAAAAGAGCACCGAGCTGCTGATCCGCAAGCTGCCCTTCCAGCGGCTGGTGCGCGAGATCGCCCAGGACTTCAAGACCGACCTGCGATTCCAGAGCTCGGCTGTTATGGCCCTGCAGGAAGCAAGCGAAGCCTATCTGGTCGGCCTCTTCGAGGACACCAACCTGTGCGCGATCCACGCCAAGCGCGTCACCATCATGCCCAAGGACATCCAGCTAGCGAGACGCATCCGAGGCGAGCGTGCTTAAGCCCGTCACTATCAACCAGCAATCAGTCGGTCACTATCACCGCCACCAGTAATAGTCGGCTCGAAGATCGAAACAAACGAATCAACAGCATCTCACCATTCCAATCGACGCGAAACGTCAAACAAAATGGCCCTTATCAGGGCCGCAAAAGGTTCTATTGCAAATTACTCTTTCGAAAATGACTCGAGCAATCACCCATATCCATCGTTTTTTTTAAATTTTATTTTTAAAGTCGTTTATTTCTTTGAACGGTCCTTCGAGCCGGATTATATTAATATTACTATATCTCCTATAATAATAATCTTCTAGGCCTTATAACGATACCCTTTTTGTGTATGTATACCAATATTCAATTTTTTATTATTTTAAAGGTCGTTTTTTTTTTTTTTTTTTTTATAATGGTCCTTCGAGCCGGATAAATAATTTTTTTTTTTAATGTATTTATAAATGAATATGCATTGCACCACCACCACCACCACTGGTTGCATTATTTTAAAAGTCGTTTTTTTTTTTTTTTTTTTTTTTTTTTTTTCATAATGGTCCTTCGAGCCGGATAAATAATTTTTTTTTTTTTTTTTGTATTTATAAATTAATGAATATGCATTGCACCACCACCACCACCACTGGTTGCATTATTTTAAAAGTCTTTTTTTTTTTTTTATAATGGTCCTTCGAGCCGGATAAATAATTTTTTTTTTTTTATGTATTTATAAATTAATGAATATGCATTGCACCACCACCACCACCACTGGTTGCATTATTTTAAAAGTCTTTTTTTTTTTTATTTTTTTTTTATAATGGTCCTTCGAGCCGGATAAATACATTTTTTTTTTTTTTAATGTATTTATAAATAAATATGCATTGCACCACCACCACTGGTTGCATTCTGGAATACGCTATTATTATATGGTCAGGTCATAAAAGGGTAGTGAGTATCGTAAAACGTCTTGAATGAATATTCGTAAATACCAAATGTGTGAAAGTATTGTAAAATGTCTCGAACGGACAGTCATAAAACGGCCGAGAGTGGGTATAGTATAATAATAATACTAAACCCAATAAAAATGTCAACTTTCCCAACATTACAATTATTACTCACTCATTGACTAACTCTGGTTCAATCTAAGTCAAATACGGGTAGTAAATAAGGGGATGAATGAATGATGCGACGACTCGTACGCGGGAGCGTGGTCACTTTTCGCCGATAATGCATTCATAGAATATTGGTACACATACACAAAAAGGGTATTGTTATAAGGCCTAGAAGATTATTATTATTATAGGAGATATAGTAATATTAATATAATCCGGCTCGAAGGACCATTCAAAGTAACGACTTTTAAAATAATGAAAAATTGGCGGCCCTAAGAAGGGCCTTTTTTTAATTGATGAATCACGTCATGCGGTTGGTGTGGTGTTTATTTGATGTTTGAGTGTCGTTTGTCGCTGTCAAAATTACGCCTTTTTCTCCGTCTTCTTGGGCAATAGAACGGCCTGAATGTTGGGCAAAACACCTCCCTGAGCGATTGTCACTCCGGAGAGCAGCTTGTTCAGCTCTTCGTCGTTTCGGATGGCCAACTGCAGATGGCGGGGGATGATCCTGGTCTTTTTATTGTCCCTAGCCGCGTTTCCGGCCAGCTCCAGCACCTCAGCTGCTAGGTACTCCATGACGGCGGCCAGATAGACGGGAGCACCAGCTCCCACTCTCTCGGCGTAGTTGCCTTTTCTCAGCAGGCGGTGAATACGTCCGACGGGGAACTGGAGTCCGGCGCGGTTAGAGCGGGACTTTGCCTTTCCCTTCACTTTGCCTCCTTTACCGCGGCCTGACATGATGCGGGGGGGTTGTGTGGTTGCGAACTGCTTCGATAGCGGAATAGTAGACTCGATAAAGCGAGTCTTGGAGTGAAATTAATTTTTCACCGGCCGACCGTCCATTCACGTTCTCTGCGAGCGCGCGTAGAACGGTCGGTCCCGACCCTCCCCCCGCGGATTCTACAGCCCGCGCGGGTACTCGCTCCCGCGCGGGCTGAAAGAGGGTCGGAGCACCTTTTTGCGCGAGACCACCGCTTAGCGCCGAACCGCTTTAAAAGTAAGGTAAAGCGTATCCGAAAGTGGTTTTTCACACGCAGCACCAGCAGCAGCAAGCAAGATGCCCCCCAAGACAAGTGGAAAAGCAGCCAAAAAGTCGGGCAAGGCCCAGAAGAACATCTCCAAGGGAGACAAGAAGAAGAACAAACGCAGGAGGAAGGAGAGCTACGCAATCTACATCTACAAAGTGCTGAAGCAGGTGCACCCCGACACCGGTATCTCTTCCAAGGCGATGAGCATCATGAACAGCTTCGTGAACGACATCTTCGAGCGCATCGCTGCCGAGGCCTCCCGCCTGGCCCACTACAACAAGAGGTCCACGATCACCAGCAGGGAGATCCAGACCGCCGTCAGGCTGCTCCTTCCCGGAGAGCTGGCCAAGCACGCCGTGTCCGAGGGCACCAAGGCCGTCACCAAGTACACCAGCTCCAAGTGAGGATCCTGCAACAAAGACTACACCCAACACCGAACACGGACGGACGAGGCGAACGACACAACAACAAACAAACGACTCACCATCACACGTCGTCCATGTCAAACAAAAGGCCCTTATTAGGGCCGCCAATATTTTCATTATTGTCATAAAGCAAAAAGTCGAAATGCCAATATTACATAATATATTGACTGTATCCAATCCACCTATTGTTGCAGTAATAAATGGCACCGTCATAAATATAGGTACTTTTATGATGGCAATAATGGCCCGGGTTGAAAATTTTGCAGAAGCGGGTAATAAATAGATAATAAAGCAATTTACAATTTAGAACAACGATACTCAAATATTATTATTATTAATGGCGGAGTGTCTTCAAAATTAAATCGAAAAAATGTTGGGGGGGGGTTGATGATTTTTTTTTCGTCATACCAGTATAGTGTTGCGGCCCGCGTAACTTTACAAATACATGTATGTGGCCCGAAGAGAAAAAAGGTTGAGTATCGTTGATTTAGAACCTCTCCAAATATTATTATCGTCATAAATATTAATATTACGTGATTATGTACGATTTAAATAAAAATAATTAAAAACTACACTGGGTCGCAAAGTGTTAAAACCTTTCATTGTCATAATAATAAATAGATACTATCGATATTTTTCATTGATGCGCGCGCGGGCGAAAGATTCTAAATTATTTTATGACCTTTCTTACTATGTAATCCTTTCATTGATACGGTCAGTCAGTCCGTCCCGTCTTGTGGATGGATAGCCTCTAAATTACTTTACGACTTTAATCCTTTTGTTCATTCACGCATGCTTGCTGTATTTTGTGGAAAGTTTCTAAATTAGTTACTTTATGACATATAGACTTGTGAGCCTTTTTAATCCTATTTGTTGATTGGGTAGATTATACTTAATTCCATTTGGCAATTGGCAACTATTTATTTATTGTTTTGGAACATTTACCCACAGAGTATATATACCTACATAGAAGTTAACAGAAATTAGAAATGGCAAAATATAAACAGAGGTATAAAAAGAGATAACAAAAATAGTAATGATAAAATATAGGTAGAGATGACAAAGATAAAAAAAAAGATCGATATACGATAACAAAAAAAGTAAAGTACAAATAGAGTAAGAAAGAGCCATTCACATTCAAGTTCAAGATCAAATATAAGTATTTTCAATTTATTACTTGTTAGGTTAGTCTATTGTTAATTTGCTTTTTAAAGTAAGCGAGACATTTTGCATAGATGTGTCTATATGGTTACATTCAATGGAATTATACAGACGACACATTCGGATTAAAGTACCTATGCAATATTGTTTTTAAATAATTCAAGATGAAATATATTCTGACTCCTCAAATTACGTCCATTGGGAACCTTAATAAGAATATTGATCAGACAATGAGTTTTTTTAAGCTTATCATGAATGATTTTCTATAGACTCATTAAGTCAGCAACTTTTCTGCTTTTTCCAGCATAAATAATGTATTATAAGTTTGTTCTGCGCCCTTGAGGTGATTTTTCACAAAAACGGCGCTATATAAATCATCCAAGTATTATTAAAAGGTATCTACATCTAAAGCCAATGAAGGAAATTATTATCTTACCAGAGTAGAACAAGTGGTCTGAGAACAGACTAATAAGTATAAAATAATGTGATAGTTGAAAATAATTTAAAAAAAAAAAAAAAAAAAAAAAAAAAAAAAAAATGACTGGTTGGGTTAGTTTAGGCTAGGTTAGGTTAGGTTAGGTTAGGTTAGGTTAGGTTAGGCTAGGTTAGGTTAGGCTAGGTTAGGTTAGGTTAGGTTAGGTTAGGTTAGGTTAGGTTAGGTTAGGTTAGGCTAGGTTAGGTTAGGTTAGGCTAGGTTAGGTCTGAAAAAAATGGTACACAACAGGGACACTCCTCGCACCACACAAACAACGCTTCGGTGAACAAAAAAAAAAACAATTATTTTGAATATTAGATCTAAGCAACAACCGCCATATATTAATACCTATGCCTCCTGGAAAATGAGAATATTCAATATTTAATTTTAAATTAAAATATCATCAATAATATGATTTAGCAGTCATATAAACCGAATAGAGTGCTGTATAGCCAATGAATTCACCTACATTTAAATAATCATCCCATATTTTTAGGATCTATAAAATATATATATATATATATACATATATACTTACAAATATCTGAACATAATATAAGGTGAGATAAACGTAACGTATGCTTTTTAAAGTTTGCATTAAAAAAAATTATCTTTAAAAAATTACCTACATGGTTATTTCTAAAATTTTAAAGCGTATTTCATCACTTTCTGATACGTTAACATGCAAATATTTCATTTATTTGGTTTTTATTGCGAAGCTAAAATATTTTTACCTACTATACTTACTTACTTACTTACTTACTTACTCCTTTTGATTTTAACTGTATCAATTACATAATTTCGTTAATCGTCATTTTTTCATTATTATTTGAATAAGTACCTACCTACGTTTTTTTTTTCTATGAATTTCTCCTTTCTATGGAATACAGACAGTAGTACCTATCTAGTAATTGTCAATGTTGTTTATCATTAAACTATTATCTTTGTCACTTAAATCAATATGGTAGGTACCCATGTTATCATTATAGTGTTTAAACATTAATAATAATCGATACCTATCTATCTACGGACCTGATCTGATGTTATAGTCTTGTGTGTGTGTGAGATTTCTTTATTTAACCTACTTATTTTTGTGTTTCTTTGTTTGTTATTTCTTATCAATAATTTTGCGCTGCCAATTCCGCATCCCATCCAAAAGTACCCCCGTGCCGTCCATCATCTTCTCCCGTCCCATCACCGTGATAATACCTACCTTAATGAATTCTATAATTAATTCTATAAATTAATCAATCAATCAATCAATCTTCAAACCTCGTGTTTCGTTTTCCGCAAACTCAACATCTCGTAGCTTTTCATTTCTCTCATCCATCCATCCATCCGCTCGCATATAACACATTATTACATTCTTTCATTCATTCCTTTCTTTCCGTGCTCTTTTACGCGACCCGAGAACACCTGAATCGGAGCCGTGCCGGAGGTAGGTCACGCCGGACGGCCAGCATAACCGCTTACCGCCTTAAACAATAATTTTCAGGGATTTTCCGACATGAAAAATTGATCATTGACATGGAGATCGCTGGCAACGGTTAATATGCACTTTAAAAAAAAAAAAACCTTTTGATTCACCTTAATTACATTAAAAGGCAACTATTTGCATTGGGGGAAGTGGAAAATATTTCATTCTAAATTTCGATTACGTAAAATTAAAATTAGCTTTCGTCTTGTGAGATTGTACGCCATTAGTAATTAGCTCATTCGCTGTCGCTGTCACTTTGGTGTTGGTATTCCTGATACACTAGAATGTATAACGAACGGCTAGAAGATTTTGAAGGTACCACGAAATCTGGAAAGGTAAGTACTAAATTATCGGAGTTTTGGGAATAAAATGACGGAAATAAAAAAATAAAAATAAAAAAACATGTTTTTAATTTCGGTAATAATTTTTTATAAATAATACATTCACTTTTGTATCAAAAACCGTGTTTCACAAACCTAGCGTAGCCGTTAAACTACTTGAAAACTGGGATGTTTTTCTTGCCTTGTAGGCGTTATAAAGGGGCACTTTCTCTTGAATCACAAACCATGTTACACAAACCTAGCGTAGCCGCTAAACTACTTGAAAACTGGGATGTTTTTCTTGCCTTGACGCGAGTAGGCGTTATAAAGGGGCACTTTCTTTTGTATCACAAACCATGTTACACAAACCTAGCGTAGCCGCTAAACTACTTGAAAACTGGGATGTTTTTCTTGCCTTGACGCGAGTAGGCGTTATAAAGGGGCACTTTCTTTTGTATCACAAACCATGTTACACAAACCTAGCGTAGCCGCTAAACTACTTGAAAACTGGGATGTTTTTCTTGCCTTGACGCGAGTAGGCGTTATAAAGGGGCACTTTCTTTTGTATCACAAACCATGTTACACAAACCTAGAGTAGCCGCTAAACTACTTGAAAACTGGGAAGTTTTTCTTGCCTTGACGCGAGTAGGCGTTATAAAGGGGCACTTTCTTTTGTATCACAAACCATGTTACACAAACCTAGCGTAGCCGCTAAACTATTTGAAAACTGGGATGTTTTTTTTTGCCTTGACGCGAGCAGGCGGTATAAAGGGGGCACTTTCTTTTGTATCATAAACCATATCACATAAACTTAGCGTACGTAGCCGCTCAACATCGCAGAAATAGTTGACTTATAAAAATAAAATTTTAATGTAAAAAAAAATTCAAGCTAATAAATTTTAATCAACGCACGCAATACACGTGTATTAGGTAAGTACCTACTAATTAGGCGGAATTTTAGTTTTATAACATTAAAAAAAAAAACGCCCGCGCGATTTTGTCTCTGGCCGTTGGTTTGTTGCAATTAACGAAAATTTTCATTATCAAATTTAGTTCAAAATATTTTTCCCTCCGAAAAGACTTTGAAATCTAAAAAATGTCGTGCCAATTGTGTTTACTAACTGTGGTCGGGTTTTTGGATATCGTTAGAGAGGAAGAAGTATTATTAGAATGGTTTTTTTTTTAATGAAAAAAGGACCGCGTTTCTAATGGAAGAACTGGACATGGGGAGTGACACCGTTACAAATTGGTAGTCATTTTGCAGGGAAGTTTGTATTTTATGGTGCCATAAAATGAGGCAGCAGATTGGAGGTGTTGCAAAATAGGAAAAAGGAAATACAATCGAGGAAGAAAAGTCACTGGACAGTGGGTCTTTGGCGGATTCGAAAGAGATTCAAAGAAGTTGTTCGTTTGTGCCGTGGAAAACCGTTCGCGGGAAACTGTTTTAAATGTTATAAAGGAATACATTTTGCCAGGCACTAAAATAATTTCGGACTGCTGGAAAGCATACGACTGCCTGCAAAATGAAGGCTTCCTTCATTTAAATGTTAACCACAGTGTTAATTTTGTGGACCACGAAACCGGAGCCCATACCCAAAATATCGAACGTTGCTGGAGAGACGTGAGAGGTAATGTCCCAAGATTTGGAAGAAGCGTTGCACATTATGAGGGATACCTTTGTGAGTTCCTCTGGAAGAGATCACTTCCAAAAAATAAAGACAGAATCCACGCGTTTTTTAAAATGGCCAGTGAAGTGTACAATCCAAATTCTAGTGATTAAAATTAGATATTTTGTTTTTTTTTTTTGTATTTATCTTTGTGTGTGTGTGTTTTTTTTTAAATATTCATCGCTTCCATTATAATGACGACGAAATTCAACATGATTTTAGTGCCTCGGCTCGATTTTTTTTTTTTTTCTACAACTTCAATTATAATTAAATCCAACAACGTTCCTACTCCGAAGTGATTCTATCAAATTATATCGCATCAATTATAATGATGACGAAATCCAACATGATTACAGTGCCTCGGCTTTATTCTGAAGTGATGGATTCTGATTACAGGTTTGTTTTCATTATATTGTTAATTATTGTGTTTTTTAAATTACGCGCCGAATTCCCATGAAGTCTGCTATGCTTTGCTCTAGCATCTTTTCTTACAGTAACAAGAATACCAACATAACAAAAAATGACATTTGAAAATAATGTTTGAAAATGGACGGTCTCGTTTCACACAATGAAAGCTAATTTTAATTTTACGTAATCGAAATTTAGAATGAAATATTTTCCACTTCCCCCAATGCAAATAGTTGTCTTTTAATGTAATTAAGGTGAATCAAAAGATTTTTTCAAAAAAAGTGCGTATTAGCCGTTGCCAGCGATCCCCAAAATTTACCAAAAAATCAAAATCCCTATCCATTTTCCGACGAATTTTCCGAACAAAATTTTTCCAATTTTCCCGGAAGATTTTTTTTTCTGAAAAATAATATTTTCCAAACTACACATAATATTAAAAAAAAGTCTTTAAAATAATTTCCCGACACATTTTCGATCAAAAATGTCCAAATTTCAAATAACAAAATAAAAATATTTTGTTGTGAATAAATTACCCGCCTCACTAGACTACCTACGTCTGTTCTGGCGATGGATGGATGGTACAACAAATTTAAGAGATAGATATTATCATTGAAAAGAAAAGAAAATAAATTAATATATAAAATTTTCATATAACCCTTTTAGGTTTTTTGAACTATGTGATTGAGAGGTTTCTCTCAGGAAGATGTTGAAAATAAAATATTTAAATTAAATTGCCTATAATAGCCTTATAAAAGCGTCATTTAATAAGGCTATTAAAATGTAAAACCATTAAAATTACTGGGCTCAATAAAATCGTCATTTATTAATCAATCAATCAATCAATCAATCCAGCATTCGGTGAGGATGGTAACGTGGTAAATTTTGTATTTATTTGTTCTAGTTCTAACGCAACTAACAAGCAATTATTATTATTATCAAAAATTTTTGTCGACACTCCTGATGTTTAAATTAAATACCTGGTTATGTTGGCTATATTCATGTATTGTCCTTTTTTGTATTTGTTTGTTTGTTTGTTTGTTAATTCTTTGTTTTTTTTTTTCGATCACATAACATTAGTGGTTTAACTAAATTAGGTAGGTACCTATCATTTTCATGTCTTCGGGGGCGCGACGCGGCGTCACAGACGAGCTGTCCGGCTGTCCTGTAATAAAATCAGATACAATAGCATCATCAGAAGGACTGATGAATTTCTTCTAAAAATATTTAATTTCAATCATCAGGTAAATTATAATCACGTCTAAATCGGTAGAGCGGACATACATCCATCCATCCGGGCCCGGGCACAGCGAGCATGATGTGAGCCCGATGCATGCTGTGGGCCGGCACACCGTTCTACGGCGGGGCGGCTCGGGAGCCCTGGAGGTGCTCGAGGGGCTCACCGGCCTCGGGACTGCCGCGGGATCCCCCGGCCGGAGTCTCGCCCTCGATCTCGCCGCGCCCCCGACTCGCCGACTCGAGGCTCTCCCGAGCTACGCCCCCTTTTGTGGCGCTCCGAGTCGCCACCCTCGCACATTTCCACACCTACTTGCCTACCTGCGCCCGGCTCCGCCCCCGGGGAGCGCAGATTCCCCACCCCCGGCGGGCCCGCATCTCTGCCCGACGCCCGCCCTTGCCCTTCCGTTTAGGAAAATTTATCCTCGCCGAGAAAATCCTATTTTTCTCCGAGGACCTAAGCATAAATGATACCCGTTTTCATCATCACAATCGACACGCGAGCATTTTACGTTGGCGGCACGGTAAAAAGTCCGTCCGAAGACGACGCCATTTTGTATTTTCCTGCATCAGAAAACCCGCCCAAGAGCCAAAAACTTCAATCTTCAGCATCAGAACCGTATACAAGACAAGACCTATAGACAATCTACGATGGCAGATACAGCAGTAGCAGCGACGGCGGCGTCTCCCATCCCGGCCACTCCCGCCAAGAAGGCCAAGGCGGCATTAAAAAAGCCGAAAGCGAAGCCCTCTCACCCGAAGACCTCCGAGATGGTCAACAATGCCATCAAGGAGCTGAAGGAGCGCGGCGGCTCGTCCCTGCAGGCGATCAAGAAGTACATCACCGCCAACTACAAGGTCGACGCCGACAAGCTGGCCCCCTTTATCAAGAAGTACCTGAAGGGAGCCGTCGAGTCCGGCGCCCTGGTCCAGACCAAGGGCAAGGGAGCGTCCGGCTCCTTCAAGCTGGAGGCCAAGGCCAAGGGGTCCGCCGGTGGCTCCAAGAAGCCGGCAGCCGCCGCGCCCAAGAAGCGCACCTCTGCCACAGCAGCCGCCAAGAAGCCCAGGAAAGCGACCACCGCCGCGCCCGCCAAGACGAAGAAGGCCGCCCCCGCCCCCGCCAAGGCTAAGAAATCTCCCGCCGCCGGCTCGCCCGCCAAAAAGGCAGCCGCATCCGCCAAGAAGCCCGCCGCGAAGCCGAAGAGCCCCACGAAGGCCAAAAAGACAGCCAAGCCCCCGACCAAAAAGCCCAAAGCGCCCAAGCCGAAGAAGGCCGCCGCCGTCCCTAAGGGCAAGCCCGCAGCGAAAAAGGCCGCCACCAAGAAGTAGGCACGGGCACGGGATCCAGATCGCATGTGTTTAGTTCCATGTTGTCTAGACATATACCTATCTAATAAACTGTCACCCTCAAGGATCCAGCCAGCTGGCTACTTCGAGAGCAATCCCAAGTCAAGATGTTGACGATAAAAAGCCCTTTTCAGGGCTACAAATCATTTCACACGTGTTTAAATGCATCATACAAACAAAATAGGTCGTAGGTAATAGGACTACCTAAATAAATAAATAGTACAATAATGGTCGAGTTAAAGTTAAAAATTTACTATAATAATAATAATAAAGCAATTCGAGTTATGTCATAAAGTAATTTATACAAAAAGGGACCGAATCAATAAATCAAAAGGCAGACAGACAAGTCGTCATGTCAAAATAATTTAGAAACTTTCCACAAAAGACCGCACGCACGCACGCACGAATGAACAAAAGGATTAAAGTCATAAAGTAATTTAGAGGCTATCCCCGAGACGGGACGGGACGGACTGACCGCATCAATCAAAAAGATTACATAGTAAGAAAGGTCATTAGAAGCTTTCCAACCATTTCACGAGAAAGGGTAAGATAAAGACGCCCGCGCGTATCAATGAAATATATTAATAGTATTTATTAGGTCAATGAAAGGTGACACAGTTTTGCGAATCAATGGAAAGGATTAGCAGATAGTTAGGAAAGGTTTTAACACTTTGCGTCCCAGTGTAGTTTTTTTTTTTTTTTTTTGTTTGTTTTTTTAATTATATATATTTTTTTACTTTATTATCTTTCGTGACGTTATTTGTTTAACTTATTACTAAGGTCGTTTCGTGAATTGTGTAAGATGCTTGCAATGGCTTGAACATAGTGGTGGCCCTGAGAAGGGCCGTTTGTGTTGTGATAGTTATACGGGTGTGTGTTGTGATGCAGCTGGTGTTGTGATGCAGATGCAGATGCAGCCTAGCCACCGAAGCCGTACAGGGTGCGACCCTGTCGCTTCAGAGCGTACACGACGTCCATGGCTGTGACGGTCTTTCTCTTGGCGTGCTCGGTGTAGGTGACAGCATCCCTGATCACGTTCTCCAGGAACACCTTCAGCACGCCGCGAGTCTCCTCGTAGATCAGGCCGGAGATACGCTTGACGCCTCCCCTACGAGCCAGACGGCGGATGGCCGGCTTCGTGATGCCCTGGATGTTATCGCGGAGCACTTTCCTGTGACGCTTGGCTCCTCCCTTTCCGAGGCCCTTCCCTCCCTTTCCGCGACCGGTCATGATGCTGGTGTTTTGAGGTTAGTTTATTTCTCTGAACAACCGCTCGTTAAGGCGGATGACGAACGTTTTCGATTGTCTGATAGTTTTTTTTTTTTTTTCATTTACTAGATTCTTATGTATCTTGAGGAGATGAATCATTTAATTTACTGAATTTAAAGTTAATGTTCTTTATACAAATAGAACGGCGTCATATGCGCCTTGCAATTTTTACCTCATGTGGGTATTTAAAAATAGTACCTGGCTAATATAGACTTAGAGGTCATGTATTTTGTCGGTAGGGAAAAGTTGTTATGTAAAAACCCTACTAAAATTGCATGTTTTGCATAGCTCAACAAAGCAACCGGCATCAAGCATGGTAAATATATACATACGTGTGTGTTTGTGTTATGTTGGGAGTGGGAAGGAGTCGGTCATGTCCTTTTATTTGGAGCTCTTCCGCATTTGCCTTTGGGAATAAGGAAACCATGAAAAACCTTATCCGGGAGGAGTCGGCCGACAGTCAACATGAAACTGTGCGGCCTTCAGTGATTTCAGTAGATGAAATCCTGCATTTTGTGGTGATGGGTGTGGGTGTCTGTTTTTATGTGATATATACTTTATGGGAATTTTTAGGATAAACTTACATACATATAGATAAAATAAATATTATTATATAAATATATACATAGATATATAGACATAAGTTGTGGGGAGGGGTCTGGTGATTGGGAATACCTACCGATCGCTCAGTCATCCGCGTCTGATTCGGGATTGTGCCAAATGTGATTAAGGTCCATCAGAATATGTTTGGGTAGTCTGTGTTTGTACCTGAAAGGGAGATCGCTAGGTGCATTGTATTGACCGATTTCTCTGATGAGTTTATTTTTACTATGTTGAAGTGACTTGTAAAATCGGTCGGTCAGTCTGTGTGTGTATTCAAATAAGGTCGGTATTTCTTCTCTTGCATGTAGTCTTTTCAAGTTTGTTCTGAGTCTTGTGTTGTAAGTGATTTTAATGCAGAGATTTTGTAAAGTCTGTAGTTTTGTGTGGTCAGAGTGAGAGATGCTGCCCCACACGGGGATAGCATGAGTCAGTACCGGTCGAATGAGCGAATAGTAGATCAGGAGTTTGGTTCTGGGAAGTAGCGGACTTCTTCTGTTGAAGATTGGCTTCATCGCGCCGACTGCCTTTCTGGCTTTCACGTGCATCTTGGCTACGTGAGATTTCCAGTTGAGACGTGAGTCCATTGTGAGGCCCAGGTAGACGACCTCATCTTTCCATTCTAGGACGTGTCCTCCCATTTCGATGTTGACGTCTGGTGTTCTTATTTTATTTTTCCTCGAGTACATTATGACTTCGGTCTTCGCCTCGTTCAGTTTGAGTCGCCATTTTTTGTAGAACTCTACGAGTGCGTCGAGCGCCCTCTGTAGGTATATGGCTGCCATGTCTGCTTGCGTCGAGGAAACGTAAAGTTTGACGTCGTCTGCGTAGATGGAAAGGTTGCATCTCTCGTCATGGGGGATGTCGTGCGTGAAGATGTTGAAGAGGTGAGGTCCCAGTAGACTTCCCTGTGGCACGCCTTTTGGAATCTCACGTAGTGTCGACAGCGCGTTCCTGATGAAGACTTGGAAGGATCTGTTCTTGAGGTATTCTTGTATCACTCTCGTTAGGTATATGGGCGTGTTCAGTCTGTGTAGTTTGTGCAGGAGCCCTTTGATCCAAACGGTGTCAAATGCCTTTTCCAAGTCTAGCAATGCAGCGGCGGTGTAGCGATTTTCGTTGAATCTTCTCGCGATGAATTCCGTTACTCTGGATAGCTGATGGGTGGTGGAATGCCTTTTCCTGAATCCGAATTGTTCGTCTGGCAAAGTGTCTTCGTGGTGTGGTAAAAGTCTGTTGAGTATCACCTGTTCAAATACCTTGCTCAGCGTGGAGAGTAGGCTAATCGGCCGGTAGTTTGTCGGCTGCTTCTTGTCCTTATTTGGCTTGGAAAAGGGCAGCACGGTCGCCGTTTTCCAGATCTCGGGGAAATGTCCGATGGTGAGGCAGGCATTGAACAGCTTGGTGATGAAGATGATGGCTTTCTGAGGTAGATGTTTCAGTAGGATGTTATGTATTTGATCGCTTCCCGGCGCCTTATTTGTCTTCAATCGCCTGATAATGACGGCTACTTCGCTCGGTGTGCTGAAGTGAATATCGGCGGCGTTCGTCTGCTCGGCTTGTTCGAGGTTTCTTAGAGACTCTTCTACTAGTCGATCCGTTTCCGGGTCCGATAGGCCGTCCGTGGCTGCGTAGGCTCTCTCGAATCCATCGGCGAGCGCGTTTGCTTTTTCTTCGAGTGAAAGTGCCAACCCTGATCCGTCTAGCTTCTCTAGCGGGGGAATCGCGTGATCCTCGTGTCTCAGCGCTTTTGCCATTTTCCATAGGCTGTTGTCCTTTGGCGTGAGTGACGTAACTTTCTTCGTCCAAAGTTCGCGTCTGAGGTCGGTGATCTCCTGCTTGATTTCCCGCTGTAGAGTGTTGTAGGCCGTTTTGAAGTAGCCGTCGCGCGTGTGATGGTAGATGCGTCGCAGGCGATTTTTCTCCTTAATGAGCGATAAGACGTGCTCGGGAAGCTTGATCGTGTATGTCTGTTCGTCTTTGAGGGGGATGAAAGTGTCTTGTGCAATTTGGATGATTTCGGTCAGAGTGCTTGCGGCTTCGTCGATCTCTTCCTTTGAGCGCAGAGTTGCCGACGTGAGATGTATCCGTTCGTTAATCTCTTTTTTGAATCCTTCCCAGTCGGCGTCCTTGTAGTTTCGCCGCTTTCTGGGGCTCCTTGAAGTCGTTCCTCCTATACTGAAGCTCACGGGCAGGTGGTCCGACGATAGTTCGTCCAGCGTGCGCAATGGCGAGATGGTCTTGGCGTTCTTCTCAAGTACGATATCCAGAGTACTTGGGTACATTGCGCGTGCTGAGTGGTAAGTCGGTTTGTCCGGCGCCATTATCGTGTAGTTGTGCGTCTGCATATGTGAAAAGAGCGTTTTCCCATTCGCGTTGCCTCTGTAGTTGTTCCAATAATTGTGCTTGGCGTTCAGATCTCCTCCTAGAATGACAATAGGGCGCAAATTAAGTAATTTATCGAGATCTTCTCTAACCAGTAGGTTGGGATGGTTGCAGTAGGCGGCGATGATGGTATGCGCTCTATCCTCTATGGTGACTTCGATAATCGTGGCTTCAGTATGCTTCAACTTCGGAGTAGGGATTCTTGTAGATGTAATGGTTTGACGAACGAATATGGCGGTGCCTCCGCCTGCGCCCTCCGGTCGGTCGTCTCGGTGTACTTCGAAGCCGGGCACTCTCAAGGGAATGTCGGTTTTAAGATGAGTTTCTGTAATGAGAAAAATGTCAATGTTAGTATTGTTTGCCAGAGCGAGCAATTCGTCAATTTTAAAACGGATGCTGTGGGCATTCCACAGGAGGACGTTCACCATCTGGGGATTAGACATTGATGGTGGACGTGATGAGATCCATCAGGATCCATGCCCTCTCCAACTCGTTGGATCCGGCTGCGGCCAACTGCGGTTGCACCCGTCTCAATCCCTGTAGCAGGGCCATCATCAGTTGTGCGTCTCCTGCGCCGGTGTATGCCTCTCCTGCGGGCTGCTGCGTGCGGGGCTGCGAGCGGGGCTGCTCCTCGCGCTGTTGGGGGCCTGAGGCTCCTCCGGCTACTTGGGCCCAGGTGCGTCCATCATTCCTCGTCGTCTGATGCGCATGAGGATGTGTCCTGCTTCCTGGCGCCTCTGTCCTGCCTCCTGGCGCCTCCCGGCGGAGCTGTCGCTGGTGTTGTTGCAGTGAGGCGACGTATGCCACCCTCTTCGGGCAGCCCCTATAGTTGGCGGGATGGGGGCCTCCGCAGTTGCAGCACGCGGCGGGCTCATCCCTGGTGGTCTTGGGGCACTCGGCGGAGGCGTGCTCCACTAGGCATTTCACACACCTTGCGGTGTGTGAGCAGTTGCGGGACCCGTGCCCGAAGTTCTGGCAGCGGTAGCACTGTGTCCCGTGCTGCAAGTGGTTGCTGCGATGTTTTTGCAGGCGGATCCTGCAGTGGCATAGGTATTTGACGGCCGCCCTCAGCTGGCCCATGTTAACTTCCTTGTTGAAGTGGACCAAGTACATTGGGTACTCGGCCGTGGTGGTCGTCATCTTGGTGACCTTGACGGGGGCGAAGCCTTGGCTCGTAAGGTCTTCGGCTATTTCCTCCGTAGCCACGTTAGGCAGGCCCTTTATCACTGCCTTCTTCATCTTGTCTGCCTCCGCCGTGTAGGTATGGAAGCCGCGTGCTTCCGCTCGCAGCCCGTTGGTGAGGGCGCGGTGATCCGCCATGCTCTGCAGGAGGATGTTGACCTTTCCCCCTGGTCTGTACCGGATCTCGAAACGCAGGTGCCCGATGTGGCCCTGCACCGCTGAG